>CM072522.1:49617085-49652085 GCA_036898135.1 Oncomelania hupensis
AAGTCAACGAACAAAACATGACAATTCTTGCGGTTGCTGCTGCTGTTGATGGCTATGAAGAAGAGGACGGCGACGATAGTGAGGATCATGTAGAAAACACTGACAACGAAAATAACGATGCTGATGAAAGTGAGGACAGTGTGCGATAGTCTTCCCTTATTTACAGCAGGCTAAACGCACGTTTTGGAACACAGAGGTGTCATTGGGAGTGTCCGACTGACCCACGGATCTATTGCCGGACAACCGGACTGCTAATGCAGGATAGCCCATGATATAAAGTAGCTGTATACCAAAACTTACAATAAAATCGCTTCAGCCATTGTGGAGCTATTGATCAAAACGTGTTTAGCAGCAAAATGGCGCCTGTGATCCTGACCGTTGCAAATAAAATGGTTAGCGGGTAGGGAACTAATCGAGGTAATAAAGAACTTTACAACTTGAGTCGTAGTGATCCCTTTCGTTTCCGGTTATGGAATCGTGAAATTCCTACGAACTTTTCTTCGTGCCTGCGGTTGTGAAGCGGCAGCGCCTTTAGTTGAGGACCAAATTGTGTTCGTCCTTATTTAAGGGAGGTAAATACCATTATAACTCTCCAATTTGCCGAGGTTGTTTTTAAATGTGGTTCATCACGGGCTAAAACAGACACTTTCCCTACGAAAGTTTAGTTAACGTTTAGGACAGGGCATTGGTCATTTGGTCTTCTCTTTTAAAAAAACCAACAACTTAAATTAGAGAGCTTCTTTAGCCCCAGCTTGTGTTCATTGCCTATGTTAACCTACTAACTAATCCGTTTAGGCCTACGAACCTAGTAGAATAGGGCTCATCTGAACCACAGTCTTGTCTTTCGTAGGCCTCAATTGCATACTACATAGGAGGCCTACGAGTTTACAAAGACGAAAGAGGAGACTTCAGAGCCTGTGATCTAAACCAAGGACTGTTCGTGCACATTCACAAGAATATACAGCAGAAAAGTGATGTGACGTCTTCTGTAATATGCCCATAGTAGACACTTCAAACCTAGGTATATTGCACAATGTATGTTGAAAATCTGTACCATGCCCATAGTAGACACTACAAACCTAGGCATATTGCACAATGTATGTTGACAATCTGTACCATGCCCATAGTAGACACTTCAAACCTAGGTATATTGCACAATGTATGTTGACAATCTGTACCATGCCCATAGTAGACACTTCAAACCTAGGCATATTGCACAATGTATGTTGACAATCTGTACCATGCCCATAGTAGACACTTCAAACCTGGACATATTGCACAATGTATGTTGACAATCTGTACCATGCCCATAGTAGACACTTCAAACCTGGACATATTGCACAATGTATGTTGACAATCTGTACCATGCCCATAGTAGACACTTGGAACCTGGGCATATTGCACAATGTATGTTGACAATCTGTACCATGCCCATAGTAGACACTTGAAACCTAGGCATATTGCACAATGTATGTTGACAATCTGTACCATGCCCATAGTAGACACTTCAAACCTGGACATATTGCACAATGTATGTTGACAATCTGTACCATGCCCATAGTAGACACTTGGAACCTGGGCATATTGCACAATGTATGTTGACAATCTGTACCATGCCCATAGTAGACACTTGAAACCTAGGCATATTGCACAATGTATGTTGACAATCTGTACCATGCCCATAGTAGACACTTCAAACCTAGGCATATTGCACAATGTATGTTGACAATCTGTACCATGCCCATAGTAGACACTTGGAACCTGGGCATATTGCACAATGTATGTTGACAATCTGTACCATGCCCATAGTAGACACTTGAAACCTAGGCATATTGCACAATGTATGTTGACAATCTGTACCATGCCCATAGTAGATACTTCAAACCTAGGCCTATTGCACAATGTATGTTGACAATCTGTACCATGCCCATAGTAGACACTTCAAACCTAGGCCTATTGCACAATGTATGTTGAAAATCTTTACCATGCCCATAGTAGACACTTCAAACCTAGGCCTATTGCACAATGTATGTTGACAATCTGTACCATGCCCATAGTAGACACTTCAAACCTAGGCATATTGCACAATGTATGTTGAAAATCTGTTACCATGCCCATAGTAGACACTTCAAACCTGGACATAATTGCAACAATGTAAGTTGACAAATCTGTAACCATGCCCATAGTAGACACTTCAAAACCCCTAGGCATATTGCAAATGTAAGTTGACAAGCTCAATGGAACCACAACTAACTCCTCCGCCATTTATACTGACAGCAAAAGCTGCGCAAAACAGCATTTTTTTTTTTCCGAGCAAAGTACGCCTATTGTAATGAATCACAACAACAACAACAACAACAACAACAACAACAACAACAACAAATGGTGAGAGAAGACAGTCAAATCATTTATTCGAGCTTACGTTTATAGCAATTGACCCTATATATGCCCCATCCCCCCCAAAAAAAATCCAAAAACTCACATGAGAATCACGATTCGTCAAAATGATTAAAATTCCGCATTTTCGCTCAGTGAAGTTTTCTTCGTAATGCAAATGAGGATGTCGTGACCTTCCGGAAGCGCACAAATTATGACGTAGACGGAGGGATTTGCTAGGAACAAGAACTACTAACCAAGTTTGGTTGCTTCCTAAAGCTCTCTATTGTCTTTATACTTTTTGGTCCAAATCTGTTGAGTGGTTATTGAGCAATGACGTCGAACGGACCGACGAACTGACTTTTCGCTCGTCCTGATTCCCCAAAATAGTTCAAAGTATCTCCAGAGAAGTCTGAAAATTCAAAAACTTCCCTCTTCTAAACCGCATTGTTGTTAGTATCTTTCATAAATGCAATGACTCGTTTTCCACTGATTGTTTCCTACTCGGGTGTGGCAGTACACAGCATGAACCTCACAACATCATTCAGTCTTCAACCTTTTGGGCAGTAATGAAGCTGTCATCAAATGTACTTGGCTTGCCCCATCCTCCTTCCTCCTCCTCCTCCTCTCCTCTCTCTCTCTCTCTCTCTCTCTCTCTCTCTCGCTGTCACTCTCTCTCTCCTTTCTCCAAATAATTATTATTGAGGATTTGTATAGCGCACATATTTCGCCATGCTTGGCGACTCTAGCGCTGGCCGATACAGGATCTAACTCAAGCCGCCAGAGGCGCCAACTAATATATGCAAATAATATGCAAGTACATTTGGAAAAGCAGTTGAATATCAAGGTACAACATCCTGACAGCGGTGGCTGCTGCTGCGACTGTTGAAGAAGAAGAAGAAGAAGAAGAAGAAGAAGAAGAAGAAGAAGAAGAAGAAGAAGAAGAAGAAGAAGAAGAAGAAGAAGAAGTTGATGATGATGATGATGATGATGATGATGATGATGATGATGATGATGATGATGATAATGACGATGATGCTGATGATGATGATGATGATGATGATGATGATGATGATGATGATGATGATGATGATGATGATGATGATGATGATATGATGATGACGACGACGATGAATGAACCAGGTTTTTCATGCTTTGACATTAGTGTCCAGTTCTGTCTGTAGGCTTTATTATTGATGAAGAATATGGAGTTCATTTCCTAAAGGCAATGACATTTTATACCATAGACCTTTGCAAAACGTTACAATTCTTGCTACTGTACTGCTATCGTTGATGTTGACGATGAGGAAGAGAACGGTGACGACGGTGACTGTCATGTTGATAACTTACGGAGACAACAATGACGATAATGAAGAAGACAAGAGAGTACAGTGCGATAGTCTCCCCTTATTTTTAAGTTCCATAGTCTGTTAAACAAATAAGTAGTCCAAATAAATTGTCTTCTTCTTCTTCTTCTTCTTCTTCTTCTTCTTTCTTCTTCTTCTTCTTCTTCTTCTTCTTTCTTCTTCTTCTTCTTCTTTCTTCCTCCTCCTCCACCTCCTCCTCCTCCTCCTCCTCCTCCTGCCTACTACTACTACTACTTCTTCTCCTCCTCCTCCCCTCCTCCTCCTCCTCCTCCTACTACTACTACTACTACTACTACTACTTCTCCTCTTCTCTCCTCCTCCTCCTCCTCCTACTACTACTACTACTACTACTACCTTCTTCTCCTCTTCTCTCCTCCTCCTCATCCTCCTCCTCCTACTACTACTACTACTACTACTTCTCCTTCTTCTTCTCCTCCTCCTCCTCCTCCTACTCCTACTACTACTACTACTACTACTACTACTACTACACTACTACTCTTCCTCCTTCTCTTCTCCTCCTCCTCCTCCTCCTCCTCCTACTTCTACTACTACTACTTCTTCTCCTTCTTCTCCTCCTCCTCCTCCTCCTCCTCCTCCTCCTACTACTACTACTACTACTACTACTACTACTTCTTCTCCTCCTCCTCCTCCTCCTCCTACTACTACTACTACTACTACTACTACTACTACTACTACTTCTTCTCCTCCTCCTCCTCCTCCTCCTCCTCCTCCTCCTACTACTACTTCTTCTACTTCCTTCCTCCTACTACTTCTACTTCTTCTCCTCCTCCTCCTACTACTACTACTACTACTTACTTCTCCTCCTCCTCCTCCTCCTACTACTACTTCTTCTCCTCCTCCTCCTCCTCCTCCTCCTACTTCCTCCTCCTCCTCCTCCTACTACTACTACTACTCCTTCTCTCCTCCTCTACTACTCCTCCTCCTCCTCCTCCTCCTACTACTACTACTACTACTACTTCTCTCCTCCTCCTCCTACTACTCCTCCTTCTCCTCCTCCTACTACTACTACTTATCCTACTACTACTACTACTACTACTACTACTTCTTCTCCTCCTCCTCCTACTCCTACTCCTCCTCCTCTACTCCTCCTCCTACTACTACTACTACTACTACTACTTCTTCTTCTCTCCTCCTCCTCCTCCTCCTACTACTACTACTTCTTCTTCCTCCTCCTCCTACTACTACTACTACTTCTCCTTCTTCCTCTCCTTCTCCTCCTCCTCCTACTACTACTACTACTACTACTTTACTCCTCCTCCTCCTACTACTACTACTACTACTTCTTCTCCTCCTCCTACTTCTCCTCCTCCTCCTACTACTACTACTACTACTTCTCCTTCTTCTTCTCCTCCTCCTCCTACTACTACTACTACTCTTCTCCTTCTTCTCCTCCTCCTCCTCTACTACTACTACTTCTCCTCCTCCTCCTCCTACTACTACTACTCTCCTCTCCTCCTCCTCCTCCTCCTACTCCTCCTCCTACTACTACTACTACTACTACTACTTCTCCTCTTCTCCTCCTCCTCCTCCTACTACTACTACTACTACTTCTTCTCCTCCTCCTACTACTACTACTACTTCTCCTCCTCCTCCTACTACTACTTCTCTCTCCTCCTCCTCCTACTACTACTACTACTTCTTCTCCTCCTCCTACTACTACTACTCTTCTTCTTCTCCTCCTCCTCCTACTACTACTACTACTTCTCTTCTTCTCCTCCTCCTCCTCCTCCTCCTCCTACTACTACTACTACTACTACTACTACTACTACTTCTTCTCCTCCTCCTCCTCCTACTACTACTTCTTCTTCTCCTCCTCCTCCTACTACTACTACTACTTCTTCTTCTCCTCCTCCTCCTCCTACTACTACTTCTTCTCCTCCTCCTCCTACTACTACTACTTCTTCTCCTCCTCCTCCTCCTACTACTACTACTACTACTTCTTCTCCTCCTCCTCCTCCTACTACTACTACTTCTTCTCCTCCTCCTCCTACTACTACTACTTCTTCTCCTCTTCTCCTCCTCCTCCTACTCCTCCTCCTCCTCCTCCTCCTCCTACTACTACTACTACTACTACTTCTTCTTCTTCTCCTCCTCCTCCTACTCCTCCTCCTCCTCCTACTACTACTTCTTCTCCTCCTCCTCCTCCTCCTCCTCCTCCTACTACTACTACTACTACTACTTCTTCTCCTTCTCCTCCTCCTCCTCCTCCTCCTCCTCCTCCTACTACTACTACTACTACTTCTTCTTCTCCTCCTCCTCCTCCTCCTACTACTACTTCTCCTCCTCCTCCTCCTCCTACTACTACTACTTCTTCTCCTCCTCCTCCTCCTACTACTACTTCTTCTCCTCCTCCTCCTCCTACTACTACTACTACTTCTTCTCCTCCTCCTCCTACTACTACTTCTTCTCCTCCTCCTCCTCCTCCTCCTACTACTACTACTACTACTCTTCTCCTCTTCTCCTCCTCCTCCTCCTCCTACTACTACTACTACTACTTCTTCTCCTCCTCTCCTCCTACTACTACTTCTTCTTCCTCCTCCTACTACTACTACTTCTTCTCCTTCTTCTTCTCCTCTCTCCTACTACTACTCTTCTCCTCCTTACTACTACTACTACTACTACTTCTTCTCCTTCTCTCCTCCTCCTCCTACCTCCTCCTTCTCTCCTACTACTACTACTACTACTACTTCTCTCCTCCTACTCCTCCTCCTCCTCCTACTACCTACTACTACTACTACTTCTTCCTTCCTCCTCCTCCTCCTCCTCCTTCCTCCTCCTACTACTACTACTACTACTTCTTCTCCTTCTCCTCCTCCTACTACTACTTTCTCCTCCTCCTACTACTACTACTACTACTACTTCTTCTCCTTCTTCTCCTTCTTCTCTCCTCCTACTCCTCCTCCTCCTACTACTACTACTACTTCTCCTACTACTACTACTACTTCTTCTCCTTCCTCCTCCTCCTACTACTCCTTCTCCTACTCCTTCCTACTACTACTTCTTCTCCTTCTTCTCCTCCTCCTCCTCCTCCTACTACTACTACTACTATTACTACTACTACTTCTCCTTCTTCTCCTCCTCCTCCTCCTCCTCCTCCTCCTACTACTACTACTACTACTACTACTTCTTCTCCTCCTCCTCCTCCTACTTCCTCCTCCTCCTCCTCCTACTTACTTCTTCTCCTCCTCCTCCTCCTACTACTACTTCTCTTCTCCTCCTCCTCCTAACTACTTCTTCTCCTCCTCCTCCTCCTGCCTCCTCCTACTACTACTACTACTAATTCTTCTCCTTCTTCTCCTCCTCCTCCTCCTCCTCCTACTACTACTTCTTCTCCTCCTCCTCCTCCTCCTCCTCCTACTACTACTACTACTACTACTCTTCTTCTTCTCCTCCTCCTCCTCCTCCTCCTCCTCCTACTACTACTACTACTACTACTACTACTTCTCCTTCTTCTACTCCTCCTCCTCCTACTACTACTACTTCTTCTCCTCCTCCTACTACTACTACTTCTTCTTCTTCTTCTCCTACTACTAATACTTCTTCTCCTTCTCCTCCTCCTCCTCCTCCTCCTCCTACTACTACTTCTCCTTCTTCTACTCCTCCTCCTCCTACTACTACTACTACTTCTTCTCCTCCTCCTCCTCCTACTACTACTACTACTACTACTACTACTTCTTCTCCTTCTTCTCCTCCTACTCCTCCTCCTACTACTTCTTCTCCTTCTCCTCCTCCTCCTACTACTACTACTACTTCTTCTTCTTCTCCTCCTCCTCCTACTACTACTACTTCTTCTCCTTCTTCTCCTCCTCCTCCTCCTCCTCCTCCTACTACTACTTCTTCTCCTTCTCCTCCTCCTCCTCCTCCTCCTCCTCCTACTACTACTACTACTACTACTACTACTACTTCTCTCCTTCTTCTACTCCTCCTCCTTCTACTACTACTACTTCTTCTCCTCCTCCTACTACTACTACTTCTTCTTCTTCTCCTCCTACTACTACTTCTTCTCCTTCTCCTCCTCCTCCTCCTCCTACTACTACTACTACGCTTCTCCTCCTCCTACCTCCTACTCCTACTACTACTACTTCTTCTCCTCCTCCTACTACTACTACTTCTTCTTCTCCTCCTCCTACTACTACTACTTCTTCTCCTCCTCCTCCTCCTCCTACTACTACTACTTCTTCTTCTCCTCCTCCTCCTACTACTACTACTTCTTCTCCTTCTTCTCCTCCTCCTCCTACTACTACTTCTTCTCCTTCTTCTCCTCCTACTCCTACTACTAATACTTCTTGTTCTTCCTCCTCCTCCCCCTCGTCCTCCTTCTTCTTCTTCTTCTTTTTCTTCTTCTTCATAACATCTTTTAGAAAATGAGGTGATAAATGTGTTACTGATGGGCAACTTAGCAGGATCCGCACGAGAGACAACATCGTCATAGGAACCTGGAATGTCAAGACCCTAACCCCGGAGGGAAAATGAAAAGAACTGGTCCACGAGTTGGACCACTATCGATAGAACATTTTAGGTATCAGGGAACTGCGCTGGAAAGGCCTAGGTGAAACAACAACCAATAAAGGCCACACGCTTTATTTCAGCGGGTGAGATGACAGGCACCAACAAATATGGCGGAATCTTGGTCCACAAAGGCAGTCTAGCAATGAACAATTCAATTGATATCATTGATGAAAACCCCGAGTCAGCTGTAGCCAATGTGTAAACATTGTATTGAGGAACAGTGCACGCGCCGATTTGACACTGAGTGTTGAGTACTTCAAGCGCGAGTCTGTCGCACGCTGCATCGCTACACTCGCTCTCTCTCCGCCGCAGCTAAACAAACTGACGTGTAGAACCATGGAAGTACAAACTATGGAAACACATCTCCTTCTTTCTATGACTAAGGGAGTTCGCAGCCAAGTCACGTGGTTTTGCCCTTGTGTTCGATACTTCCGGTTGCAGAAAGTCTTATGTCTGCATCATGGAAGTACAAACCATGGACCAATTTGATGACCTTGTTGAGGCATGTAGATACTTTTTCCTTTCTAAATTTATATGTACAAACGAAGTAGAAAAGTGTAAGTACTAGATCTAATGTTCTTCATCGATTTTTGAAATGTGAAACCTGATGTTTTGACTGTGCAAATAGCCGCTATCGAAGAGACCGTCAGTGACGTGTCATTCACTCATTGTCACTTCTTGTTCTTCTTGTTCTTCTTCTTCTTCTTCTTCTTCTTCTTCTTCTTCTGTTCTTCTTCTTCTTCCTTTTCTTGTTCTTCTTCTTCTTGTTCTTCTTGTTCTTCTTCTTCTTCCGGCACTAACCCGTCTAGGACATGAGTGTCTGGATCTTTAAAGTCCATTATGATGGAATGTATGCGACACCGCCTAGACCTCGGTTTATACTCTCATCCAAGGAGTAGGAAATGGGAGTAAAGTGTCTTTCCCTAAAACACAACACAATGCTCCGGCCTGGTCTCCAACCCGGGACCTTCAGATCCGCAAGCCAAAGCTCTACCATTAGGCCACCATGCTTCCCTAGGCCAAAGCTTGCGAGGCAAGGTAGAGATGTAGATTGTAGTCATTTCTTATCATGGACATTTTCATGATACATTTGTAACTTTAGTAGTGTATATCTTTAATCTATCGTTGTTTCTTTTAGTTTACGGCGAAACAGCAGCAACTGCCCTGCAGACGACGTTTGGCGGACAGGTCAACAGGGTCAAAATATCACTATCAAAACATGTATGCCATTCAGCAACCGAAAGTTTGGAACACACACGTCCATAAAAGACGGGAAGCAGAGAACTTCGGGCCTTCTCGCCGAAAGCCGTGCATCCATATACTGAAGAATCCATGTGTAGAACAGAGCGCAGCACCAAATAAGACGTGAATTGAAATACATAATCTACATCTGTCTCTCTCTCTCTCTCTCTCTCTCTCTCTCTCTCTCTCTCTCTCTCTCTCTCTCTCTCTCTCTCTCTCTCTCTCTCTCTCTCTCTCTCTCTCTCTCTCTCTCTCTCTCTCTCTCCCTCTCTCTCTTTCTCTGTCTGTCTGTCTGTCTGTCTGTCTCTCTCTCTCTTTCTCTCTCTCTCTCTCTCTCTCTCTCTCTCTCTCTCTCTCTCTCTCTCTCTCTCTTTCTCTCTCGCTCTGTGAAAAATTGTAGCCCACAAGACAGGGGCGTGTCTGTCAACTTCATGAATGAAGTGTCACTTGACTCGCTCTCTCTTCTACTCGTAGTACTAGGCATTCCAAGCCAAGTTGACATGGGGTCATAGACATTGGACAGGATCTATCATGGATGATAGTGATGATCTCCATTGCATTTAATAATGATATTGGATGCAGTCAATAGTACATTTTAACATTTTAAAATTTCAAAACAAAAGAACAGTTTGATTTTCTTTTCTTTCTAATAGCGTCTCCCTGCCTTTACACCACATGTTTGAGTGATAGATGTGTTTATGTTGAGTGTGACAGTGGGTGAAACATGTGAGTGTGTATGTTGGTACAGATCGCCGCGC
Organism: Oncomelania hupensis; assembly: GCA_036898135.1. Classification (NCBI taxonomy): domain Eukaryota; kingdom Metazoa; phylum Mollusca; class Gastropoda; order Littorinimorpha; family Pomatiopsidae; genus Oncomelania; species Oncomelania hupensis. Next base: position 49,627,359 of record CM072522.1, read on the forward strand.
TTTGAGTCTCATTTAGGAATAAGGCGCCTCTAGCATCCATTCTTCTCCTCCTCCTCCTCCTCCTCCTCCTCCTCCTCCTCCTCTTCTTCTTCTTCTTCTTCTTCTTCTTCTAACTTGCATTTATCTTCTCTTGTAAATAATGTTTTGTTGTTGCCCTTTCTACCATGGTATATAAACTACTTGCTTTCTACAACGGCATATGAACGTCTTGTTTTCTACAATGGCATATGAACGTCTTGCTTTCTACAATGGTATATAAACGACTTACTTTCTACAATGGCATATGAACGACTTGCTTTCTACAATGGCATATGAATGACTTGCTTTCTACAATGGCATATGAATGACTTGCTTTCTACAATGGCATATTAACGACTTGCTTTCTACAATGGCATATGAATGATTTGCTTTCTACAATGGCATATGAATGACTTGCTTTCTACAATGGCATATGAACGACTTGCTTTCTACAATGGCATATGAACGTCTTGCTTTCTACAATGGCATATGAACGACTTGTTTTCTACAATGGTATATGAAGGACTTGCTTTCTACAATGGCATATGAACGGTCTGCTGTGTAAACTGTATGATCACGATGTTGCCACAGTTATTTCTTCTGTTGGGTTTGTTTGTGCTGTTGAGGCATTGTAGAAAGCTTTCAGTAGTAACAATTTAACTAAAATTGCCTTACGCTTTACGGCTTATGCATTGAGTCATTACACTTTTCACTGACCGCAATTTTGACCTGTGTCCAAACCTTATGAGTTTAGTGCCCCCACCCCCCTCTCTATCTTTCTCTCTCCATCTCCCTTCTCTCTCTCCTCTTTCCTTCTCTCCCTCTTCCTCCTCTCTTTCTCTGTCTTATGACGGCTTATTAGTGTCAAAAGCCCAAAATTTTAATTCTAGTATAGAATTTTAATTCTGTCTTGGCAAAATTAAAATTCTATTACATAATTAAAATTCTATGTTTCAGAATTAAAATTTTACTTTCCATAATTAAAATTCTATGTTCGAGAATTGAAATTGTGTAACAAAATTGAAATTATCAAAAGCAGAATTGAAATTCTATAACAGAATTTTAATTCTGACTTTTGACACAGTAGCTTATTAGTGTCAAAAGCCCACAATTACAATTTTATATTAGAATTGAAATTCTAGTTTATAATTAAAAGTTTGGTTTTGATAATTTCAATTGTGATATAGAATTTTAATTGTGTGACACAAATAAAATTGTGCCTTTTGATACACTTTTCCACAGCTTATTAGTGTCAAAAGATAGAATTAAAATTATGGACCATAATTAAAATTCTACTTCAACATTACAATTCTACTCCAGAATTAAAATTCTATCTTCTCACGCATGCGCAGCTCAGCGCATTGTAGTAGCAAAATGGCGCTGGATCAGTTCGCTCAAGCAGCGACAAACATAGTAAACGGATTAGCCGACGTCTAACAGACGACCCAGATGGAAACTTTTACAGAGAGTGGAGGCAGATACAGGCCCTTTCTGCTCACACGCTTCAAACACATGCATAGTATATGGCTGTAATACGCCCGTAGGTCATACATTTCCAAAGTCGAAGATGCTTCGAAGTTCGAGCCAAGTGGATTCAGGCAGTGAAGCGTGAGGAACATTGTTCCGACAGAAAACAGTTTTGTATGCCCGAAGCATTTTCTGCCTACAGACTTCCTTGATACGCCAACATCTACTGGTAAGTGAATCATACTTTGCTCACCGCAGCTGTAAAGCATCCACCTTTTATGGCTATTTTGCTGTTTGTATGTATTTATTATTATTTTGGTGGGCTTGTCGATCGACCTCGATCGACCTCTATATCCAGTCACCCATGACCGAACACTGAACAGATCAACAAATGAAATTACTCTCTACACTCTCAAAAGGTGTGCACAGTTATTAGGAGATCTAACTTGGCTTAGGACCGTAGACTGCTGTATGTAGTGGCACATCTAAGTATAGTAATTTTGATTTTAGTTATGTTTCAGTTACAACCACACAGATATAATGTAGGCTTCATTGTTTGGCAAACTGTGTAGGCTAATTTAGTATTTTTATTTCCACCATTGCATTGAGCAAACTTGTAGATGATCATTTCCCACCTTTCTTAAACCATCCATATCCTTTGACCTGTACATCACAATAAATTATGTTTTATGTGCATGAACAATATTCACAATAATGACCTATCCTATCCTATCCTGTCCCGTAACCCGAAGGTCGTAGGGGCACCACAGGTGATCGTTTAACCAGCATACGCCATCTTTCTCTGTCCTTAGCAGCCCTGATGGCTTCGCTCAGTGTCAAACCAGTCCATTCTCGAATGTTGTCCTCCCACCTCTTTTTCGGTCTCCCTCTTCTTCTACCTCCTTGCACTGTGCCTTGCCGAATAGTCTTTGCAAGGCCTGATGATCTGGTGACGTGGCCATACCATCGGAGTTTCCGTTTCTTCACCACTGTTAGCAGGTCATCGTGTTGTCCAATGGCTTGTGTGATGGTCTGTCGGACTTCATCGTTGGTGATGTGTTGGGTATAGGAAATGCCCAGAAGTCTTCTGTAGCACCTCATCTCCATGCTTTGTATTCTTCGTTGGAGATCTGCTGTGAGGGTCCATGCTTCGCAAGCATATAGGAAGATGGAGATGACAAGGGAGCGCAGCAGTCTTACTTTGGAATGTAGACTGATGGTCCTGTCTTTCCAAATGGGCTTCAACCTTGTCAGGGCAGCAGTTGTTTGTGCGATCCTGGAGAGGACTTCCTGTCGGGACCCATTGTCTGATACAATGGCTCCTAAATATTTGAAGCTATGCACTGTGTTGAGGGATTGGCCTTGGACTTTGATGTCCGTATTGATGCCATTGGTGTTGTTGGTCATCATTTTGGTCTTCTCTGCACTTATTTCCATTCCATAGGCTCTGGAGGTGGTGTCAAGCCTCTGTACCAGCTGTTCAAGTTCTTGTTCTTCTCCAGCCAATCCATCAATGTCATCTGCAAAACGAAGATTGGAGATTGCTCTACCCCCTATGCTGACTGTGCCTTCATGGTCTGCAAGAGCATCTGACATGATACATAGGAAGATGTTGAAGAGTGTTGGAGAGAGTAGGCATCCTTGACGCACACCGATTGTTGTTCTGAACCAGTTCCTGATGGCGCTGTTGTGGAGGACTGCACTGGTAGCCTTGTCATACAGGCTTTTGATGGCTTCAATAATTTTAGGGCTGATGTTGTACACTTTCATTGTTGCCCATAGAGCTGCATGCCAGACTCGTTCAAACGCCTTCTTGAAGTCTATGATTGAACACATGATATAGATGTTGTTGATGCTGTAGGTATTTTTCACAGATTATTCTGAGGTTGAAAATCTGTTCAGTGGTACTTCGCCAATAATGACAGCTTAATAATTAACCTGTGTATGTTTTCTGGTAGGATGCTTGACACGAAAAAATCGACGACTGAAACCTGGTGCTTGTCCCACTGTGTTTCAATGGATGAAACCCAGAAGCATTGCAGCGAGTACTCGTGAACAAAGAATGGCAGACCGTGATCGATTAAAGGTAATTTGCTGACATTTATTTTGATATCCTTCATTGTGCCTAACACATATATATATCTAGGATTTAATGTAATACTAATACTGCATGGGAGGTGTCTTCTAGTACTTCTACGCTAGATGCTAGCAGCAAAGGGGTACAGGCAGTGATCCTGAGCCAGAGCTTCAGACTGTGTACCCATACCTTTCATTTATTACTTAAAAAGGTCCATATTGGACTGAACTCCTGTGTCCTTGCTATTTGTAGACAATGTAGAGCTTTAAAATTATACATGTATGATTATCTACCAAAGGTGAAATGTACTTTATTTTATTTTTATTATTAAATTATATTTTTCAGTTTATTGGTTGCTAGATTATTTAGGACTTGTCTCGTGCCGATTTTACTTTAAATTTCTTTTTGTTTTGATTGTTTTTGTGTCATGTGTATAGTTAGACATGTCTGCCATGCAGCCTATGTGTGTTTGATTTGTGTAAAAATTTACATTTTCATTTGGTACTTTAACAGGTCATGAGTACTGGAGCCTCTCCATCGGACTCTGTTGAACCCTGTTTGGAAGTGGAGATATCTACCAATGGAGATGCAAGTTGTACAGAGGCTGTTCTTGAAACAGGATCCAACATTGTGGTGGAACAGGTAAGATACCTATACAAACATTTTGACTTGATTTTCTAATTAAATTAAATGTGCTCCTTTTGAAATACTATTTGAAGCACCCTGGATGGCAGCATGAACATTTTTGTTTTATTACTGGTGTCGAAAAGGAGACACTACATGTTTAATTATTCGTAACTGTTTCCTTGCACTGGATTGAGTACCATGGTACTAGAGACATTGTAAACTCTAAATTCCAATATTGTCATCATCATTACGGTTGTACATGTTCTAATTTTGTATTTTTTGTTGTAATACTTGTGTAATATTTTTGAAGCAAATTGCACATACATGTAAAGAACATGGTTTCTAACAAGAGTAGTATGTAATCTTAAAAATGAGTCAGAATGTTTACAGGCTAAAGTTCCAGATCCATCCTGTAGTGGAATGTTGTCCTTCCTCAAGATGATATATGTTCCCGTAATTTGTTTCAGGAGATTGAACATGGTTTCTAACAAGAGTAGTATGTAATATTGAAAATGAGTCATAATATTTACAGGTTAAAGTTCCAGATCCGTCCTGTAGTGGAATGTTGTACTTTCTCAAGATGATATATGTTCCCTAATTTGTTTCAGGAGATTGAAGGCCAAGCAGAGACTCCCTCCACACTCACCCCAGAAGAAAGAGAGACGACAACATCCAGACGCACACAGGCATCACAAGGAAACATCAGCAGACCTTTTTTTTTCTGTCTGTCGATGCTCTAGATTTTAATAAAGCTCTCCTGCATTACTATACAGGACTGGAAAGCTACGAAAAATTTCACCGCTGTATTTTAAAGTTTAGGCCCTGCGGTGAATTGTTTGACTTATTTGCGCACTGAAAGTGTTTTATGCATTTCGCCATGCAATCAATTCTTATTGATGTTGGCTAAACTGCGGCAAGATATTGATTATCTGCCTTTGTCCCGAATGTGCGGAGTGTCCGTTTCTACTGCAATAAATATTTTTATAACCTGGGTCAATTTTTGCTCGCGACAATGGGGGGAGCTGAACACATGGCCTGATAGCAACCTTGTGCATTATTTTGCTCCCATTGACTTCCAGAGAAAATTCCCCAGCACAAGAGTTATTTTAGATGGTACAGAAATACCAGTAGAAAAACCTTCCAATCCAATTGCACAGAGGGCCACATTTAGCATGTACAAGAACAAAAACACTGTTAAAACGTTAGTAGGATGCACGTGTACCAGGAGGACTTATTTCCTATGTTTCACCCACATATGGAGGTTCAACATCTGATCGACAGATCATGGAAAGATCTGATCTGCCACAAAAGTGCGAACGCGGAGACTCTATAATGGCTGATAAGGGATTTCATGTCCAAGATCTGTTTGCTGCAAGAGATGTCAAGGTCAACATTCCTGCATTTTTTTCAAAGAAAAACAGATTAAGCAATGAACAGGTGCTAAAAGACCACAAAATTTCCAGCAAGAGGGTGCATATTGAAAGGTTGATTGGCCAAGGGAAAACATTCAAAATACTTAAGGGTGTCTTAAGTGCTTTCTGAGACTGTTCTTTCAAGACACATAGTATCAGTATGCTTTCATTTGTGCAACTTTAGACAGAATGTTGTATCTTGTGATGCTTAACATGCTTCTAAGTACTACTAATAATGATAATTATTATTGTAATAATACTTGAATAACAACAGTAATAATAATTCATTTTATGTACTACAGTTGTATGTTTATGGCAAACAAGTTTAAAAAGATCTGGTAAATGAAATCTTTCTGCAATTTTCAATAGGTAGTTAGCATCAGTGAAAATATTGTACTTGCATACTGTTGCTATGCAAATTTTCCAGTTTTTGTGGAATAAAGATAGACTCGACTGTGACAGTATGTATTATTTATATGTGTGTGAAGCTGATAAAACATGTTTATGTGCCTACGAAAGTATTGTAATAATAATAATTGAATAACAACAGAAATAATAATGTATTTTATTTACTACAGTTGTATGTTTATGGCAAACAAGTTTTAAAAAGATCTGCTAAATTTGCAATTTACAATTGGTAGTGTTGTAAAAGGGTTAGTGTTAGCATCAGTGAAAATATTGTACTTGCATACTGTTGCTATGCAAATTTTCCAGTTTTTGTGGAATAAAGGTAGACTCGACTGTGAGAATATGTACTATTTACAGGGGTGAGATTTAACCCAACTAGCCCGCCGGGCTAGCTAGGAAGTAAAGTGAGGTAGCCCGCATGGTTTTTAGGCAGCCCGACAATCGCGTATTTACGGCAATGTGTACAGTGCATTAAACCAACTTCTTTATCGAAAATGAGCCAAGATCGATCTTCGCCATCTGAACGTTTCAGCCATGCAGTCTAAAAATGTCTTTTTCTCTTCGATTCATACTCTTTGTGACGCTCTTTCTTCTCCGAACTAGAATTCGCCTTCTTTGGCGGGGGTTCGTTGACCCCAGAAATAAAGTTCCACATTTTCGGATCAACAACCGTCACCTTGACACTACACGTAATTTGTAGCAGTGTTTTTTTCACAAACAAAGCAGACAGCGCGCTTGGCGCAAAAGGGAAGTAGGCAAAGGGAAATAATCCTCGAACAGTGACCTAAAAACGCACTCGCTTCGGACCGAGCTTCTAAAAGTCTGCAAGTAGTATTATTTTTTTTAGGTCGCCAGGCGGGCTGGCTCCACTATAAAGTGAGGTCGCCCGAGCCGGTTTTAAGTCGCCTCGGGCGACCGCTAAATCTCACCCCTGATTTATATGTGTGTGAAGCTGATAAAACATGTTTATGTGCCTACGAAAGTATTGTAATAATAATTGTATAACAACAGTAATAATAATTTATTTTATGTACTACAGTTGTATGTGTATGGCAAACAAGTTTTAAAAGATCTGGTAAATCAAATCTTTCTGCAATGGTAGTGTTGTAGAAGGGTACATGCTATGCAAATTTTCCTGTTTTTGTGGAATAAAGATAGACTCACTCGACTGTGACAGTATGTACTATTTATATGTGTGTGAAGCTGATAAAACATGTAAATGCCTACGAAAGTAATAACAACATAGACATCAAACACACACATACTCACTTTATTAGGCAACAAAAACAGTGGTTAATGGTGTTCAGAGCCTGCAACATTTATTTTTTTCAACTCTTATCCAAAAATTTTTTATGTTTTTTTCAAATATATAATTACAACCGTTATTTTTTTTTGCCAAATGACATGCAGAAGTACAGCAAATATTACTTGGTGAAAGAAGATAATAATGAATTTCAGGGCTCTAAAGATGTTTAACGTTAGAAAGTCTTTGAACCATATTGGAACGCACGCACACATCCATTCTTAACTTATACAAACTCAGAAAAACAATGCTCACAAACTCCTAAGAAATCAACTGCACACACCACACACACGCACAAAATGCACACAAATTGTCAATATCAGGCGATCAAATGACGAACACTTGCAGCAAACACAAACATTCATAGACACTATACAGATGGTATTGCTAGCCCTTGTAAATTATTTGCTGATGATACAAAGATATACAATACAGTGAATAATTCTAAACTTTTACAACATGATCTAGATAAACTACAAAAATGGACTGAGATGTGGAATTTATTTTTTAATGTTGAAAAATGTAAGGTTTTGCATGTAGGTCGAAGAAATCCTGGGCATGAGTATAAGATGGGTGTTAGCGGTTTAGACAAACTGTTACAATCATGTGAAGAAGAAAAAGACCTTGAAGTAACTTTTAATATGTCCTTAAATTTTGACACTCATATTCAGAACAGCATAAACAAAGCAAATAAAATGATTGGACTAATTAAAAGAACTTTCAAATTTATCAATAAAGAATCATTTTGTATGTTGTATAAGGCTTTGGTGAGGCCCCATCTGGAATATGCAAATTCTGTATGGTATCCTAAACTTAAACGGCAGTCTATTGCTATAGAGAAAGTTCAAAGAAGGGCAACAAAGTTACTTATAGAATGTAGAAAAATGTCCTATAAAGAGCGACTTTTTTTCTTTGGTTTACATTCACTGTCTGGTAGGAGATTACAAGGTGACCTAATATAAGTATTCAAAATTTATAATAACATTGATGACTTAGAATGGAATGACTTTGTTGCTAATCCTCATAGTAATACGACACGCTCATCTGAAGGCAAAATCTTTGTTAGACACTGTAACACTAATATTAGGAAATTCTCTTTTTCATATAGAACTGTAAGACATTGGAACGACCTTCCAATGTCTTTAAAGAGTGCTAAAACTACTAATCAGTTCAAAAACCAGTTGGATGCAATTCCAAAATTTATAGACTTATTTTACAGCTATGACTAATATGTAGGCAAATTGCATGCAAGGCAGACCATTGTAAATAAATATAAAAGATGGGACGTTCAGAAAGGCTCCACGGCCTACATCTGTCCCTACTACTACTACTACTACTACTACTAACAGATGACTAGGTAAGGCATCTCAGTATATCATGTTGAGTAGATTATGCACTCACACACGCTTGCACACACAGCTCGTTCTCACACTCAATCATAACTTGATTTAAGGTGCATAATTATACATACCAATTCAATACTTTCAGCTTCTTCTGCATTCTCTTAAAAAAAGAAACACTTCCACACGTACACACCCACTTGCGCGTTCACACACTCACTCATATGCATGTATACTCGCACACATAATCAATACTTGATTTAAAGTGTATGTATATCAATCCAATACTTCAGTTTCTTCTGCATTCTCTTCAAAAGAGACTTTTTCCAAGCGTACACTACCATCACAAGTGAACATATAGCAGTCTGTTCCTTCTTTCTATTAAAGTTCTAAAATAACAAAAATGTAAAGGCTGTTTTAAACATGGGAATTACTTTCAGTCAAACGTTACTAAAGGTATACTGCTCAACATGATGTATTCGTATTTGGAAATGAAAAATGATCTTCACTGTTTAAAGAAATCCAATGATGATTATGATTTTATATAAAATGCATTTTAAAACATAATTTTACAAAAACATATCAGTCAAAATCGGTCGTTTTTATACTTGAGAATGGAAAGCGTTGGTGTCCTGTTTACCAGATATACAGGATATACAACACATTTTACAATAAAAAATGTTGAACGTGATGAGTTCATTAACAACAGAAATGCTCACTGTATTTCTTGAAAAACAGCTTCTCTAGCAGAACATGCTTGAAGTGATTTTCAAAGAAATGCTCGAGCTTCTCAATCATGCTGCCAATGAACTGGTCATTACGTTCAACATTAATGATCATTGATGGCAAAGTCTCGCAAAGTGAAAACAGCGAAGTCAACACTTTTCATCTGCTCGCCACAACAAAACATCTGGCCCTGCACTTGAAAATAATAATCATGGGATTTCTTCAAACAAAGCTGATCATTCTTCAAATCCAGATATGGCACTGTGGCAGGTGAAATGGTTTGCTCTCTTGCTACATAAGGACACTTGACTTCTAACAACTTGCTATCAGAGACCAGCCTATCTGGGGTGCTGGCCAAGTAGGGATGGCTCTCACTGACAACAAGACCAGAGGCTGAGGTTTTGCAGTGGGCTGCCTCCTCATACTTGGCAATAGCGACTCTTTCGTACTGTCTTCCATGCCTGAGTGCAGCACTTGTTGGCTGTGGGGCATCCACAAGTCGTTTGCATAACCTCTCCTTGTCTGCCCTATCTGTCAGCTTGCATAGCATTCCAAAATCCGATGAACATAGCCTCTTCCTCCTCTCTTCTCTCCACAACTTTTTGGAGTCGGCCGTGTCTCTCTCAATGACCTGCCTCCTCATAGCAGACATGTCTGCAAGGCCTATTTTCTTCCAAAAGGTCTCCACTGGGTTCCCTTCCGCGTATATGTGGTCAGCCAAGACTGCATAGGGGTTGGCAGGGGGGGTACCACTGCATGACCGGCGCGCCGCTGAAGACACCTGAGTGCATAGATACAAACAAACAATTTCACATGCAATAAATACAAAGTAAAGGACATTTCAAATAACAAGCAAGTAAATCTTACATATAGTTTGAATTCTTTGAATCTCATTTGCTCTCCTTAGTTATTTTTGAGTGAATTGTTTATTTTGTCAGGGATTATTTGGCACATTTATTTTATTTAGAAGATGAAAAAGCTTTCTAATAGTAATAGGCAAACATTTGTTTAATAATAAACTGGAAAGAATGTCTGAAACTTCTTGTAGTTCTTTTTTTAAAATAAAAAATTGCCATTGTTCTATATATATATTTTAATATCCAAAAGGCAACACATCTTTAAAACCATTTATTAGAACAAATCCCCAGACAATGCATAACATAAACAAAAATACACTTTTACTGTTTAAAACAAAAACAATAACTACAAAATGCAAAACAACACGAACACTACACTAGCATAATACTGATTACTGATAATACTGATCGGGGTGACTTCGTGGCGCAGTGGATAAGTCGCCGGTTTTCTATGCCGAAGGTCGCGGGTTCGATTCCCGCAAGGGGTGAACATATGTGACTTAGGTACAAGACCATTGAGATCACCGAGGGTTTTCTCCGGGCACTCCGGTTTCCTCCCTCCCTTCAATAATGGTAGTGGATGCAGTCAATTCACAATTTTCTTCGATTTTCTTTCCGTCTTCCAATAGCGATCTCCCTGCCTTTACACCACCTGTTTGAGTGATGAATGTGTATTTGTTGTGTGTGTGTGAGGGTGGATGAGACAGGTGAGCGTGTATGTTGGTACAGATCGCCGCGCTTTGATCCTGATTGATTTGGGGAAAGGCGCGTACATAGCATCCTGTATTATTATTAGTATTACTGTACCCGAGTTCATCATGATGCCATAGAAGAATGCAGAGTAAGAGCTCATGCTGCGTAGTGCAGGTGGCCGCGGATCAAAATCATGCGCCAACAGTTTCTTGTCATGAATTGGTAATGATGCCGCCTTCATTGGAGAGCCAAGGTGCGTTTTGGCCTGGTGAAATGTTTGCAACACTTGCGTGCAAGTTGTCAGTGTGTCCACGGTTCTCTTTTCTCCAAAGTCCAGCAAGCCTAGCAGCATGCATCTTACGTGCTTGCAATGGGCAGTTGGACCCATGCCACTGGCGCATTCACACTGGGCCTGCAGAATGACACCAGTCTTGCACAGCTGTACGTCCACACAGTATGTCACTTTCGTTTTAAACTGTGCCCTGACCTCTCCTTTCACAAATGTAGCATTTTCCTGGATACAAACACGCATGAAGTTTATGTGCCTACATTTGTAGAGCCGTGCAGCTTCATCATTGTGAAGCTCTTTGCTGACGGTGTGAAGATAAGTTGAAACATCCGTGGCAGAGGTGGGAGGAACATCCAAGTCAGCGTGGATGTCTTTAAAGTCAGCTGGGGTGGGTAGCTGCATGTGGTACTCTGGCTGGACTGCGTTGTTCTGCCCAAAGTCAGCATTTCGGTCGTAAGATTCCAGCCTGCAACAAAGGAAAGAGATGATAAAATACTGATTAGTTTTCTTTTAGCTGTGCAATGTATGCGCATGCATTTTTCTCTTCTATGCTTTGAATTTTATATTATTTAATAGTCTTGAAAATTAAAAATTAAAGCATTATTTTTTAAAACTTTACTGTCGTATCCCATTAGTAGGCATTACACTTGGAAAAAAAGTATCCTCAATATACATTGTGTGCACTTTTGTTGAACTCTTTCGTTTTCTACCACACACGATTTCTTAATTATAAGGAGAAATATCCCTTTGTGGACAACTGTATATCAAAGCACTCTGTGTAAATACATTGATTATCATTAAGACAAAATTTACAAGTTATCAAAACTTCATCAAATCACAGGGTTAAGTTTCATGCAGATTTTTACTCGTATTCGACTCCAAAGCTCAAATCTGAACATTTGTAAGCAAACACGGATCCAACTCAGATTTTCAAGTTCAAAGCACACTCACCGCTTATTGTTACAATATCCTTTGAGGTCTCAAAATTTCACACACGGGGACGAAATGTGGAGTGAAAGGTGAGATTGATCCAATGTCGAATAGGAGTCGAATAAGAGTGAAAATCTGTATGAAAATTAACCCTGTGATTTTACGCCGATAAAAAGTGATTCGTATAATACTATAATAATATATTTCAATACTGCACTAGCATCATGACTGTTACAAATTTTGTACTGTTAGTGTAAGCAACAACTGAACAAGGCTGAACCACAGGCTGCTAAGTCCGTAGGCCTCGCCTCAATTATATACGGACTTCGCAGCCTGTGGCTGAACAAGGCTAGAGCTCAGTACTCTCTCGTGTCACTCTCACCTTTCAATCAGCTCCTCTTTTCTACCAGAAATCCGAGCATTCCTCCTTCTCGACTCGCCTTTCAATCCCTCGAGCGTCCAGGATCCGTAGTTAGCAGCCATGGCACCCAAAATTGCGTACAATACCGTAAATAACTCGGAAAACTAATAGCGAAAGTGGTTTAATATTAATAAACCAATATGGCGAGGTTGAACAACAACCCCGCCCCCCCCCCCCCCCCCCCCCCCGATAAGCCGACCTTCACCTTAAAAGTCAACACTCTTTTTTGTGGAAGTGAAGAAAAGCCCCTAATTAAAGTTTTACTCTGAATTGTAATTCTGATCTATAATTAAAATTCTACTCTATAATTAAAATTCTACCATAGAATTTTACTTCTCGAATCTCAAAATTACAATTCCAGAGTAGAATTTTAATTCTCGAATCTCAGAATTAAAATTCTAGAATAGAATTTTAATTCTCGAATCTCAGAATTAAAATTCTATAGTAGAATTGTAATTCTCGAATCTCAGAATTAAAATTCTAAAGTAGAATTTTAATTCTCGAATCTCAGAATTAAAATTCTACAATAGAATTGTAATTCTCGAATCTCAAAATTACAAATCTAGAGTAGAATTTTAATTCTCGAATCTCAGAATTAAAATTTTATAGTAGAATTTTAATTCTCAAATCTTAGAATTAAAATTCTACAGTAGAATTTTAATTCTCAACTCTTAGAATTAAAATTCTAGAGTAGAATTTTAATTCTCGAATCTCAGAATTAAAATTCTACAATAGAATTTTAATTCTCGAATCTCAAAATTACAATTATAGAGTAGAATTTTAATTCTCGAATCTCAGAATTAAAATTATATAGTAGAATTTTAATTCTCAAATCTTAGAATTAAAATTCTATAGTATAATTTTAATTCTCAAATCTTAGAATTAAAATTTTAGAGTAGAATTTTAATTCTCGAATTTCAGAATTAAAATTCTAGTATAGAATTAAAATTCTAGAATAGAATTTTAATTATAAAATAATAGAATTAAAATTCTAAAGTAAAATTGTAATTCTAGATCATAATTTTAATTCTAAACTTTTGATATCATTTTACATGCTTTACTTGTGCCAAAAGTCACAATTGAAATTATGATAGCATGTAATTTTACTTACGTTTGATAATTTTAATTCTAAAAATCAGAATTGTAATTATGTGAATCAGAATTGAAATTCTGGAAATCAGAATTTTAATTCTATTATAGAATTTTAATTATGAAATATAATTTCAATTTTGTTGTAGAATTTTAATTTTGACTTCACAGAATTTTAATTGTGACTTTATAGAATTGTAATTTTGTGACAGAATTTTAATTTTGAAAGATGGAATTAAAATTCTACACTAGAATTGAAATTCTGGACTTTTGACACTATTAAGCCGTCATACTGTCTCTTTCTCCCTCTCTCTCTGTCTCTCTCTCTCTCCGTGCTTTGAGTTGGACTGAACAGAAAAGTCTTGATAGCATCCTGTATTATTAGTAAAGTACCGTGCTGCATCTTTATCTCTGTCTGTCTGTCTCTTTCTCTCTCCTCACTCTCTCGTCTCTCTGCTCGATGTCTCTCCCCCTCTCTCCTCTCTCTGTCTCTCTGTCTCTCTCGGTCTCTCTGTCTCTCTGTCTCTGTCTCTCTTTCCTCTCTCTCTGTCTCTCTGTCTCTCTTCCTCTCTCCTCTCTCTCTGTCTCTCTATGTCTATCTGTCTCTCTCTCGGTCTCTCTGTCTCTCTCTCTCTCTCTCCTCTCTCTCTGTCTCTCTCTCCGTGCTTTGAGTTTAACTGAACAGAAAAGTCTTGATAGCATCCTGTATTATTAGTAAAGTACCGTGCTGCATCTTTATCTCTGTCTGTCTGTTTCTTTCTCTCTCTTCTCCCTCTCGTCTCTATGTCGCTGTCTCTCTTTCTCTGTCTCGCTGATTCTCTCTCTCTCTCTCTCTCTCTCTCTCTCTCTCTCTCTCTCTCTCTCTCTCTGCGCTTTGAGTGTGACTGAAAAGAAAAGGCTTAATATCATCCTTTATCTATGTCTGTCTCTCTCTATCTTTCTCTGTCTCTCTGTTTCTGTCTCTCTCCCTCTCTTTTTCCCTCTGTCTCTCTTTCTCTCTCTGTACTCTCTCATTCCCTCTGTCTCTCTGTCTCTCTCTCTCTCTCTCCCTCTCTCTCTCTCTCTCTCTCTCTCTCTCTCTCTCTCTCTCTCTCTCTCTCTCTCTCTCTCTTTCCTGGACACACGCAATTGAAAGTGGATCATGTCATAAGTTCACTTCCCTATGTATGTGAAACAATGAACAACCATTATACAAGCTGTGCATGGAACACAATGTTTTCCCGTTAGCATCTAAGAAAGCCAATGTAATCCCTGTACAAACGGTGCTTGATCAGTTCTTATCATTGCATTTTTATTTTTTAACAGAAAAAAAAATATATACATAAAATTACGGTCTACTTCCAAAATTGTCAACCCTATTCAATTGTTTTTTTCTACTTACAAGAATAAAGAGGCAAGAAAGTGTCAGCAAGAAGTATGTATTGATGGTTCATGTCAGATGTGGTGTGTCTCATAGGGGCATATCCCGTCACGTCAGATGTGGTGTGTCGAAGGAGTCCATCCCGTCACGTCAGATGTGGTATGTCAAAGGAGTCTATTCCGTCACGTCAGATGTGGTGTGTTAAAGGAGCCTATTCCGTCACGTCAGATGTGGTGTGTCAAAGGAGTCTATTCCGTCACGTCAGATGTGGTGTGTCAAAGGAGTCTATCCCGTCACGTCAGATGTAGTGTGTCAAAGGAGTCTATTCCGTCACGCCCGATGTGGTGCGACAAAGGAGTCCATCCCGTCACGTCAGATGTGGTATGTCAAAGGAGTCTATTCCGTCACGCCCGATGTGGTGCGACAAAGGAGTCTATCCCGTCACGTCAGATTTGTTGTGTTAAAGGAGCCTATTCCGTCACGTCAGATGTGGTGTGTCAAAGGAGTCTATCCCGTCACGTCAGATGTAGTGTGTCAAAGGAGTATATCCCGATTTTGTTTTCTTTTTAACTTATTGGTGGTCTACCATTAATATCTGCTGGCGAAAGGAATCCCAGACTGATCTCTTTGTGAATGATTCTTCCCTTATTTATTATTTATTTATTATTTAATCGTTCTTATATAGCGCTTTACCAGCTTAAGAGCTGCTCAAGGCGCTGGCCGATACAGGATCTAACTCAGGCCGCCCGAGACTTTGGGCGCATGGTCTGACGCCCGTACAACTGAGCACAATCCTGGGCAGCCAGGGATGGGGGAGAAGGACCTAAGTGCATGCTGGGTGTGTTCTTGTCACCGGCACTCACCCGTCTAGGACATGAGCGTCAGGATCTTTAAAGTCCGTTATGATGGAATGTATGCGACATAGGCTAGACCTCGGTTTATACTCTCATCCGAAGGAGTAGGAAACGGGAGTAAAGTGTCTTTCCCAAGGACACAACACAATGCCCCGGCCTGGGCTCGAACCCGGGACCTTCAGATCCGCAAGCCAAAGCTTTATCATTAGGCCACCGTGCCTCCCAGTGAAAATATTGAAACTATGGTTGACAGCCATAGGTATGATAGTTAATTGTACTGTTGCTATGTCAACATAGAGACAGTGGAAGTATGTAAACTAGGGTTGATAGCCATAGGTAAGATAGTTAACTGTACTGTTGTTATGTCAACATAGAGACAGTGGAAGTATTAAAAACTAGGGTTTACAGCAATAGATATGATAGTTAACTGTACTGTTGTTATGTCAACATAGAGACAGTGGAAGTATTAAAACTAGGGTTTACAGCAATAGATATGATAGTTAACTGTACTGTTGTTATTTCAACATAGAGACAGTGGAAGTATTAAAACTAGGGTTGACAGCCATAGGTATGATAGTTAACTGTACTGTTGTTATGTCAACATAGAGACAGTGGAAGTGTGTAAACTATGGTTGACAGCCATAGGTATAATAGTTAACTGTACTGTTTTATGTCAACATAGAGACAGTGGAAGTGTGTAAACTATGGTTGACAGCCATAGGAATGATAGTTAACTGTACTGTTGTTATCAGTGTAACCACTACTAATAACTACCACCATCAATGATAGTTAACTGTATTGTTGTTATGTCAACATAGAGACAGTGAAAGTATTAAAACTATGGTTTACAGTCATAGGAATGATAGTTGCCTGTACTGTTGTTATCAGTGTACCCACTATTGATAAATACTACCATCTACATAATCCTGATATGTTGATATTTAACAATAAACATGAGGAAGCATCTGCTTATTTAAATACTATCATAGCCTAAACCATAACTGGAAATTTGTTGTGGCACCACAGATGATCGTTAAGCAGCGTCCTCCAGCTTATTCTGTCATCAGCAGCCCTCATGGCTTCACTCATTGTCACGCCTGTCATCAGCAGCCCTCATGGCTTCACTCATTGTCACGCCTGTCATCAGCAGCCCTCATGGCTTCACTCATTGTCACGCCTGTCATCAGCAGCCCTCATGGCTTCACTCATTGTCACGCCGGTCATCAGCAGCCCTCATGGCGTCACTCATTGTCACGCCTGTCATCAGCAGCCTTTATGGCTTCACTCATTGTCACGCCTGTCATCAGCAGCCCTCATGGCTTCACTCATTGTCACGACTGTCATCAGCAGCCTTTATGGCTTCACTCATTGTCACGCCTGTCATCAGCAGGCCTCATGGCTTCACCCATTGTCACGCCGGTCATCAGCAGCCCTCATGGCTTCACTCATTGTCACGCCTGTCATCAGCAGCCCTCATGGCTTCACCCATTGTCACGCCGGTCATCAGCAGCCCTCATGGCTTCACCCATTGTCACGCCGGTCATCAGCAGCCCTCATGGCTTCACTCATTGTCACGCCGGTCCATTTTTGAATTTTGTCTGCTACCACCCCCAACCCCTCTTTTTCTGTGTCACTGTTCTCCTGTCTCCCTGGACTGTGCCTTGCAGCGTGGTCTTTGCTATGCTCTGGCCATACCATCGGATTTTCCCTTTCTTCACCACTGTGACCATGACACCCCGTGTTATCGTTTTTAAATATATTCTCTGTAAATATAGGGTGTCGGATAGTGCAGTGGTTGGAGCACTCGCTACTGTGTCGAAAGTGAAGCACCGTCCGGTGCGGTTAGCACTTGGATGGGTGACCGCTAAGGTGTGAAGCGACAAACAACAACGCCCCCAGTTGACTCAACTGTGATTGAGTACCTACTCTCTTGAGGGTGGGGAAGGTAAAGCAGCGAGGGAGAGAGTTGGGCATCACCCTCATTACGCTGGCCCAAGATAAGTGTGATCTCCAACATCACGCTCCCCTACGGCCACAAGGCTATGGGACTACCTTTACCTTTTACCTTTTAAATATAGCAATGAGCGATGGATCAAATAGCTAAAGATTGGCCTTTTCCCAGAACTGATCTTTACACAGTACTTCGTGTAATGGTGCATCCGTATGGAACTCTCTTTTGGAGTGTCAATCATACGGTACTATTATTATCATCATTCTCTCTTTTCCATATCTCTCTCTCCCTCCCTCCCTCCCTCTCTCTCTCTCTCTCTCTCTCTCTTTTCCACCGGCATCCACTGCAAACTCAATGAAGGATGTTAATTGAACACTATAAGTACTGCTGTACAGTATTTGTTAGGTCTAGTTTAACTTCAAGCAGCAACTTGGCTTTATCATCCTTGTGGAGTTTAGTGTGTGTGCTTGTTTAGTTAGTCAGTGCCATTCACAGAAGGAAGTGTTTTTCCACTGTTGACACTTTCTTGGTTGAAAGGGAGAAATATCAATGATACAAACTGCCATCTGTGTGGTGACATTGCTGTAAGACTGGTTCCCCAGCCGTGGAAAAGACATCTGTATGCGTCGATAGCAAGGTTAGTCATGTTTGCCTGTTTTTTTAGGAATGCGTGTTGGAGAAGTTTCTCTGCATGTCTCCCACAGATAGGAACTCAATGAAGTATTAATCAATAACTAGAAATGTTAACTTGCAGTGGAGGTGGGGGATATGTAGCAGGAAGCATGGATCCACCTTTGATGTTTCTGACGTCAACATAGTTATCAATTCTGTGTTGTTGTTGTTCACCGTGTGTGTGTGTATGTGTGTGTTTGCATGTTTGTGTACGACTTTCTTACCTTCTTACCTTGGCAATGTATATTTTATCATGGCTTTATTTATTCTTGGTGTATGTTTTTTTTTACTGCTCACTTTGTGGTGTTTGATGTTTTTCTATGTCATATCAACACTGTTTATCCTTGTCACTACATGGCTGTGTGTATTGTAGTGTTTGATGTTTTTCTATGTCATATCAACGCTGTTTATCCTTGCCACTACATGGCTGTGAGTATTGTAGTGTTTGATGTTTTTCTATGTCATATTAACACTGTTTATCCTTGTCACTACATGGCTGTGTGTATTGTAGTGTTTGATGTTTTTCTATGTCATATCAACACTGTTTATCCTTGCCACTACATGGCTGTGTGTATTGTAGTGTTTGATGTTTTTCTATGTCTTATCAACACTGTTTATCCTTGCCACTACATGGCTGTGTGTATTGTAGTGTTTGATGTTTTTCTATTTCATATCAACACTGTTTATCCTTGTCACTACATGGCTGTGTGTATTGTAGTGTTTGGTGTTTTTCTATGTCATATCAACACTGGTTTTCCTTGCCACTACATGGCTGTGTGTATTGTAGTGTTTGATGTTTTTCTATGTCATATCAACACTGTTTATCCTTGACACTACATGGCTGTGTGTATTGTAGTGTTTGATGTTTTTCTATGTCATATCAACACTGTTTATCCTTGCCACTACATGGCTGTGTGTATTGTAGTGTTTGATGTTTTTCTATGTCATATCAACACTGTTTAGCCTTGCCACTACATGGCTGTGTGTATTGTAGTGTTTGATGTTTTTCTATGTTGTAGCAACACTGTTTTTCCTTGCCAATATGTGGCTGTGTAAATGTGTGCCAGCATCTACAGCAATCTTTTGCACCGTTTCTTCTTCTTTTCTTCTTCTTCTTCTTCTTCTTCTTCTTCTTCTTCTTCTTCTTCTTCTTCTTCTTCTTCTTCTTCTTCTTCTTCTTCTTCTTCTTATTATTATTATTATGATTATTATTATTATTATTATTATTATTATTATTATTATTATTATTATTATTATTATTATTATTATTATTATTATTATTATTATTATTATTATTATTATTATTATTATTATTATTATTTTGTAGCTGTTGTTGTTGTTTTGACTGGTGTTGTATTTTTGTCCTAAGAATCTTCAATGTTTGTGGACACAATATTTTCCTCTTGTATTTAGATAGTTGGTTAGTCATTGCTTACAGGGTCCAGCGGACTGCAAAAAGCTGAATCAGGAATCTCTTTTGTATGGGATTCCCATTGCAGGGAAGGTCATTATTGAAACAAGTTGTTCATCCACTGCTGTCATTTTCAGACATCTGAACATTGTAGAGAAAGAGAGAGACAGAGACAGAGAAAGACGGAGAGAAAGAGAGAGAGAGGGAAGAAAGAAAGAGAGAGAAAGAGAAATCATATACTCTTCGAACGTCGTGTATGATTTCATTGCTATCCTATCCTATCCTATCCTATCCTATCCTATCCTATGCTATTTTATCATTTTCCGTTATTTAAAAGTCGTTGGAGAACCACAGATAATCATTTTTAAACAGCGTACGCCATCTTTCTCTGTCCTCAGCAACCCTCATAGTTTCGCTCAGTGTCAAACCAGTCCATTCTCGAATGTTGTCCTCTCATCTATTTTTCTCTCTCCCTCATCTTCTGCCTCCTTGCACCGTGCCTTGCAGTATGGTCTTTGTAGGTCCTAATGTTTTTTTGTGACGTGGCTATACCGTAGGAGTTTTCGTTTCTTCACCACTGTGATCATGTCTTCGTGTTGTCCAATGGCTTTTGTGATGGTCTGTCGGACTTCGTCATTGGTGATCATAGCTACATGATACTATTTATACAGAAACTCCCGACACCCCTACGGGGAGTGGGGTGGAGAGAGAGAGTGAGCTTATCCTCTGTGTAAGCCTATGGTATTTCTTAGTGACTTGATGTTGAAATAGTAACAGGCTTGGTACGTTGTCAGCCACTAATTGATGTAACTCTAGTTTGGTTTCTTCATGGTCTTCCTAGGCCAACATTGGATCTGCACATACTGTAGTAACGCTCTTCAAGTCTGTCTTGCCATTTGGATGATAATGTTTAAGATGATGAGATAAAGTTGACTATGATGATGAAGACGATGATAACGATGACTGTGATGATAATAGTGATGATGAGGATGAGGATGATGATCTTGATGATGATGATGATCTTGATGATGATGACTGCGTTGATGACGATGCTGACAACGATGACGATAAGGACGATGATGATGATGATGATGATGATGATGATGATAGGGATGATGGTGATGCATGATGATGATGATGATGATGATGACGATGACGATAAGGATGACGATGATGGTGATGATAACGATGATGATTATGATGATGATGATGATGATGATGACGATGATGATGACGATGACGTGGAATATGACAACAGATCGAGCATTGTCTATGTGGCTGGCTTTACAATTTAGCATTAGGGTGACAACAGAGCAATGTCTATGTGGCTGGCTTTAAAATTTAGCATTAGGGTGACAACAGAGCATTGTCTATGTGGCAGGCTTTACCATTTAGCATTAGGGTGACAACAGAGCAATGTCTATGTGGCTGGCTTTACAATTTAGCATTAGGGTGACGCAGTGGCGCGGTGTTCTGGGCACACCATAGCAATGTTTCATGTTAAGCAACGTCAGGTGGGGGTAGTACTTGGATGTTTGATGTTAAACAACGTCAGGCGGGGGTAGTACTTGGATGGGTGACCATACTTGGATGGCAGCCTCACAACGACACCACGCGATTGAAACAAGCGCACGACCCACCCTTGTCCACTACCTGTGTGTGTGTACCTGGCTGTGTGTGGGTACCTGGCTGTGTGTGGGTACCTGACTGTGTGTGGGTACCTGGCTGTGTGTGGGTACCTGGCTGTGTGTGGGTACCTTGCTGTGTGTGGGTACCTGGCTGTGTGTGGGTACCTGGCTATGTGTGGGTATCTGGCTGTGTGTGGGTACCTGACTGTGTGTGGGTACCTGGCTGTGTGTGGGTACCTGGCTGTGTGTGGGTACCTTGCTGTGTGTGGGTACCTGGCTGTGTGTGGGTACCTGGCTGTGTGTGGGTACCTGGCTATGTGTGGGTACCTGGCTGTGTGTGGGTATCTGGCTGTGTGTTGGTACCTGGCTGTGTGTGGGTACCTGGCTGTGTGTGGGTACCTGGCTGTGTGTGGGTACCTGGCTGTGTGTGGCTGTGTGTGGGTACCTGGCTGTGTGTGGGTACCTGGCTGTGTGTGGATACCTGGCTGTGTGTGGGTACCTGGCTGTGTGTTGGTACCTGACTGTGTGTGGGTACCTGGCTGTGTGTGGGTACCTGACTGTGTGTGGGTACCTGGCTGTGTGTGGGTACCTGGCTGTGTGTGGGTACCTGGCTGTGCTTATAACCGGGAAAGGTAAAGCAGATAGGCGCCGCCCTCATTAAGCTGGCCTAAAAAAGGGAAGTCCCAAACTCCTCCTTCCCAAAGGTGTGAAAGTTTAGGGAGCAACACCATCTTTAGCGTTTGTGGTAAATACCGTGTCGCTATTTATGGATCCAGGACTTTGCTTTCGTGGCCACTTTTGTTTGGTTAGATCGAGGCTGGACCCATTCAATAAATCTTAATTAGAACCAGTTGACACAAGCGTCTAAATATATATGTCGCAAAAGTACAGTACCACTTGCAATATAATATGGATTACATTCCCGTCCAAACAAAGCAGCTAGATCTCAGATTGAAGTTGCAACGGAAATGAGCATTCTAAACAGTACTTGTGTTGTTCATCTGTGTACAGATAGATGGCCAGACATCTAAAACCTTTGTATATACTTCGTCTTATATAGCACATTTCCATCCCAAGAGCAGCTTAAGGCGCTGGCCGATACAGGATCTAACTCAACGTATTCCAATCGTCATTCTAAACGCTGTACACATGGATTAATCAGTACTTCACAGTGATAAATTATCTGATGCACAGATGAGCAGCCTCTGGAACGTAAAGTGGTGTGCATAAGTTTGGAACCACTTGCAACTTTTGCATTTTTTCAACATTCTGACCTGTAAATTGAATTTTTTATTTGACCCTCAACATTTACCTGCATGCAATGTTACAGGGGATATATTTGACCTGAAGAACATACATATAAACAGACTTTGGATAGAAATGACGTAGACCACACAAGACAAAGTTCATACAATAATGTTTATTACAGGTAGAAATAATGTAGACCACACAAGACACAGTTCACCCAATAATGTTTATTACAGAAAACTATTGTCTTGGCTTGTTGAGACACATTTTATGACTGCCTAAACAATGCACTAGGCTATACAGATGTACAAGCCCACGTGACTATTGTCTTGGCTTGTTGAGGCACATCTTATGACTGCCAAACACAATGCAGTAGTCTATACAGATACTAGTACAAGCCCACGTGACTATTGTCTTGGCTTGTTGAGGCACATCCTATGACTGTATAAAACAATGCACTACGTTATACAGATATTAGTATAAGCCCACGTGACTATTGTCTTGACTTGTTGAGGCACATCCTGTATCGTCCAGCGCCTTCAGCGTCTGTTGGACTGGAAAAGAGCTTGATGACAACCATGACATCAATGCAACCAAGACATCAATACAACCATGACATCAATACATCCACGGCTACACTCTTTTCTGTTTGGCTCCAATGTGTTGGCCTTTCTGTGGATGACATTGTGTTACTTTGGTTTTTGTTACTTATAGTGTGCTGTATAAACACTTTATTGAGGTCATACAGATTTCTTGTCATATTTATAATGTGCTGTATTAATACTTCATTGGGGTCATACCTAGTTCTTGTCTTTATTTATAATATGCTGTATTAGTAGATCAATGGGGTCATACATATTTATTGTCTTGACTTATAATATGATGTATTAGTACTTCATTGTGGTCATACATATCTCTTGTCTTGACTTATAGTGTGTTGTATTAGTACTTCATTGGGGTCATACAGATTTCTGGAATTGACTTATAATATATTGTATGAGTACTTCATTGGAGTCATGCATATTTCTTGACTTGACCTGACTGTATTATGACGATTATGAAATTTTCTATGGTAAGTCCTTCTTCCTTTAAGATAATGCAAATTAAAATAGCTTAATCGTTCATTTAAGGCAGTTGAGTTCCAGCATTCTCTCTTTCTCACACAACAACTGTGTCCTCATCACACTTTTTATGTCTTTGTCTTGATGTGGCCTGTGGTTGTATTGATGTGGTCGTTGTGTTATTTATTTATGTATGTCATTTATTTAATCATTTTTGTATAGCTCTTATCCAGCTTAAGATCTGCTCTAGGCGCTGGCCAATACAGGATCTAACTCAAGCCGCCCGAGGTTACTCTTATGTAACACATGATGTCATAATCCTATTCCTATACCCAGCACATCACCAATGACTCTTAAGTAACACATGCTGTCATAATCCTTTTCCTATACCCAGCACATCACCAATGACTCTTAAGTAACACATGCTGTCATTATCCTTTTCCTATACCCAGCACACCACCAATGACGAAGTCCGAAAGACCATCACATAAGCCATTGGTCAACACGATGACTTGCTCATAGTGGTGAAGAAACGGAAACTCCGATGGCATAGCCACGTCACCAGAGCATTAGGCCTTGCAAAGACCATTCTGCATGGCACGGTGCACGGAGGCAGAGGAAGAGGGAGACAGAAAATGAAATGGGAGGACGCTAAACAAAAATGGACTGGCTTGACACTGAGCAAAACCATGAGGGCTGCTGAGGACAGAGAAAGATGGAGTACACTTGTTAAACGATCGTCTTTGGTGCCCCAGCGACTTTGGAGTTACGGGATAGGATATGATAGAGTAGGATAGGAGGACTGTCACAATGATGACATAAGCTTCAGAGAAACGGAATGTTTATTCATCCCGTTTTGGGTAAATAGTGATTGTTTTTTCTATG
>CM072522.1:49654585-49669585 GCA_036898135.1 Oncomelania hupensis
TCTTGCAGACCATGAAGGCACAGTCAGCATAGGGGGGAGAGCAATCTCCAATCTTCGTTTTGCAGATGACATTGATGGATTGGCTGGAGAGGAACAAGAACTTGAACAGCTGGTACAGAGGCTTGACACCACCTCCAGAGTCTATGGAATGGAAATAAGTGCAGAGAAGACCGAAATGATGACCAACACCAATTGCATCAACACGTACATCAAAGTCCAAGGCCAATCCCTCAACACAGTGCATAGCTTCAAATATTTAGGAGCCATTGTATCAGACAATGGGTCCCGACAGGAAGTCCTCTCCAGGATCGCACAAACAACTGCTGCCCTGACAAACTTGAAGCCCATTTGGAAAGACAGGACCATCAGTCTACATTCCAAAGTAAGACTGCTGCACTCCCTTGTCATCTCCATCTTCCTATATGCTTGCGAAGCATGGACCCTCACAGCAGATCTCCAACGAAGAATACAAAGCATGGAGATGAGGTGCTACAGAAGACTTCTGGGCATTTCCTATACCCAACACATCACCAACGACGAAGTCCGACAGACCATCACACAAGCCATTGGACAACACGATAGTGGTGAAGAAACGGAAACTCCGATGGTATGGCCACGTCACCAGATCATCAGGCCTTGCAAAGACTATTCTGCAAGGCACAGTGCAAGGAGGTAGAAGAAGAGGGAGACCGAAAAAGAGGTGGGAGGACTTTGTTGTTGTTGTTGCACCAATTTTTATTCATCAGATTAACATAAGTTGTACTGATGTGGGAGGACAACATTCGAGACTGGACTGGTTTGACACTGAACGAAGTCATCAGGGCTGCTGAGGACAGAGAAAGATGGAGTATGCTGGTTAAACGATCATCTGTGGTGCCCCTACGACCTTCGGGTTACGGGACAGGATAGGATAGGAGGGATAGGATAGAATGTTCTGTATACGGTTACTTTGTTTAAAGCTCCTGGCTTCCCCCGTTGGGGTACCGGGGGTTTCAGTATAAATAGAATCCCCACTTTCTGGAAATTTAGTGCTTTAAATTCCCACTGTCGCTGTCTTTCTCATTTGCTCTTTCTCATTCCTGCTCTGTTCTATCAATCTGCTATACTATCTTCTTCTTCGCTAGACCAGTCACCTACCTTTTTTCTTGAAAACTCTTCCGGGTCAAAACTCCTTATTTGTGTATGAGGTCTGTTGGATCAGCTTGGGAATATTGGACGCTTTCTGCTGGGTGGTCACTAGGGCTTCCTATGATGTTATTATTTAGCAATGTAGGCATTTTATATGTATGTGTTTTGTTGATAATTTATAATGATGTTTGTATTCTATTTTGTTTTTGTAAACGGGGGTTCGATAAAAGCCTCAGCCGTCCCCTGCGTGGGATGTCTTTATTGTAAAGTGACTGGCTGGTGGAGAGCTTTCGGTTTAACCACTAGGGCTGTTTCGGCAGATCTTTTATGCGGATTGGGGGTTGTCCGGTCCTGATTTGGCTCGGAAGAGTCCGCTGGACCTAAAGCAATAATAATGTAATGTAATGTAAAAGCTCGTGGCTATATGATAGAAAAGTATGGCCGAACAAAGCAGGGTGTGTTATATCACACATATAGTTGCAACTCTCTTTTTAAAAACATTTTCATGTAAGTTATTGTTAGAGGTCCGGATCAAAATGTGGCCCAGGCTGTCCACTACCATTGTTAATTTATTTATTTAATCGTCGTAACATAGCGCTTTTTGGGTCTCAAAGGATGCTGATGACGCAGTCCATACAGGATCCAACTCAAGCCGCACGAGACAAAAATCAAGTAAGGGATGAGAACAAATTGTTCCAAGAAAAATCATTATGAGTATTCCAAATCTAACACACTTATATTAAGTCATTCTCCCTTTAAACCAATGCAAATTGAAAAAGCTTAATCGTTCATTAAGGCAGCTGAGTCACAGCACTCTCTTTCCACAACTTGCATTACCAGCTCAACAGCTGCTCAAGACGCTGGCCGATACAGGATCTAAATCAAGCCGCCCGGGGTTTCTCTTAAGTAACACATGATGTCATAGTGATGACCTCAGCTTCAGGGAAGTTAAATGTTTTATTCATCCCCGTTTGGTGAAAACAGGCCTTGGGTTTCTCTATGGGACCAATATTGGTCAAAGAGGACGACCTTATCTTCTACTCGGGAAATGATGTGAAGAAATCAAGCATTGTGACCGTGAGATAATTTGGCATGAACCTAATTTGTATCAAGTGTTCACAAGTCCGGTTTTGCAACATTCACGTTACACTGTAATCACAAATTCCTTTCCTGATTCAACCCCGGTTTTGATAGTTATTGTTAATGAAGACGAAGAAGGAGGAGGAGAAGGAGAGGAAGAAAAATAAGAAAATGATGAAGAAGGAGAGGAGGAAGAAGAAGAAGAAGGTGATGATGATGATGATGATGATGATGATGATGATGATGATGATGATGATGATGATGATGATGATGGCTCACTCAGAGAGAGGAAGTCGTCAATGACGTATAGAGAAATAAAACTCGACACAACTGAAGACTTGCTAAGCATGACACCACCACAGGCGGTCCGTAGTGGGATGTCAGCGTTGTAGAGCCTAATAATAATATGGAAGCCTTCGTTTGTTCGTTCAGTAGATTGGAGTCCCCAGATACCTGGGCCTAGAAGAGAATATAGAAACCATTGTGGCCTCTCTTTTCTCTAGGACAGCTAAGTGAGGGCAGTGACTATTTCCTCTCCCTCGCTGCTTTGCCTTCCCCAGTTGTAAACACACCCTGTACCCATTGGCAGCTGGGTGGACTTCAATCTGTTTGTGTCATTTGATGATTGTCTTTTCTACCATGGCCACCCATCCAAGTACTACAATCTACCGTCGCTGCTTAACGTGAAACATTGCTAGCGTAGTCACCTAACAACACCCAACATTGCTTGCATGGTCACCTATCATCATTGTTTGCATGGTCACCTATCAACATTTTTAGCATGGTCACCACACAACATAGTTAGCATGGTCACCTATCATCATTGTTAGCATGGTCACCTATCAACATTTTTAGCATGGTCACCACACAACATTGCTAGCATGGTCACCTATCATCACAAAAATAATGATAAGTGACCTTGCTAACAATGTTGTGTGATGACAGTTGACCATGTTAGCAATATTGTGTGGTGACAGGTGACCATGTTAGCAATGTTGTGTGATGACAGGTGACCATGTTAGCAATGTTGTGTGATGACAGGTGACCATGTTAGCAATGTTGTGTGATGACAGGTGACCATGTTAGCAATGTTGAGTGATGACAGGTGACCATGTTAGAAATGTTGCATGATGACAGATGACCATGTTAGCTTAGCAATGTTGCGTGATGACTGGTGATTATGCTAGCAATGTTTTGTGATGACAGGTGACCATGTTGAAAATGTTGTGTGATGACAAGTAACCATGCTAGCAATGTTGTGTGATGACAGGTAACCATGCTAGCAATGTTGCGTGATGACATGTGATCATGTTAGCAATGTTGTGTGATGACAGGTGATCATGTTAGCAATGTTGTGATGAATTAGATATTAGTGCATTGGCTGTACAGGAGATGTATTTATAAATCATATAAGCTTACTCTTTCATGGAATGGAAATTAGTGCAGAGAAGACCAAAATGATGACCAACAACACATATGGAATCAACATGGACGTTAGGCTAAGGCCAATCCCTCAACACAGGCATAGCTTTAACTATTTAGAAGCCATTGTATCATCTCCAGAAGATGGCATTTCCTATACTCAGCATATCACCAATGATGAAGTCCGGCAGACCATCACACAAGCCATTGGACAACAGGATGACATGCTCACAATGGAAGAAACGGAAACTCCGATGTTATGGCTACGTCGCCTTGCAAAACCCATCCTGCAAGACACGGTGCAAGGAGGAAGGAAGAAGGAGACAGACAAAGATGTGGGAGGACAACATTCGAGAATTGACTGGTTTGACACTGAGCAAAGCCATGAGGGTTGCTGAGGACAGAGAAAGATGGAGTACGCAGGTTAAATGATCATCTATTGTGCCCCAACGACCGTAGGGTTGCTGCGTAGGATAGGATAGTGTTGTTGTTGTATGGATGGCGTTGTGTTTCTTTGTATGTTTTTGTGCTTATAATGTGCTCTATTAGTACTTCATTTTTGTCATACAGATTTCTTGACTTGACTGTATTATGACGATTATGATATTTTGTATAGTAAGTCCTTCCTTTAAGCTAATGCAACTTGAAATATCGTAATCGTTCATTAAGGCAGTTGAGTCCCAACATTCGCTCTCTCTCCCTACGCCCTCAAGAAGAAGAGATGGGGTCAAGCATTGTGATCGTTGTCGTGTCCACAAGTCCGGCTATTCCAACAATCACGATTCAATGTAATCACAATTTCCCTTCCTGGTTTGGCCCTTGTTTTTGAAAGTTAGTCTTAATCCGAATGTTGTTGTTGTTGTTGTTCTTGTTGTTGTTGTTGATGTTATTATTATTATTATTATTATTATTATTATTATTATTATTATTATTATTATTATTATTATTATTATTATTATTATTATTGTTGTTGTTGTTGTTGCTATTTATGAGGATGAAGATGAGGATGATAGCGATGATGAATTTGCTGCTTTTGAATGTTGTTGTGTCTCATACTGTGGAATGAAGTAAGCTTATGTGATTAATCAACTACAAAACAGCAACTGAAAAGAAACTTATACAATAATGGCTGATAATGTAAATTATTTTGTAAGCGTAATTAAATATTTTATATATTAAATAATTATGCACATTGGATTAAAAAAAAAAGAAAACAAAGAAAAAGACTTTTGAAATGAACTGTCACAGAAATACATTAAGGTTAATTTACAGATTAGGATGAAAGTACTGGAACACAAAATATTCTTTAAAGGCAACTTCTGCTTTTCTGCAGTTTTAACTATAGATTTTAATTATACTCTTGTAATGTTCTGTATGAGGTTATTTTGTTTAAAGCTTTGGGCTATATGATAGAAAGGTATAGCCCAACAAAGCAGGATGCGTTATATCACCCACATATAGTTGACACTCTCTTACTAAACATATTTTCATTTAAGTTATTGTTAAAGTTCCGGTCCAAATGTTGCCCTCAGGCTGTTCACTACCGTTGTTGAGTTATTAATTTAATGTCGTAACATAGCGCTTTTCTGGTCTCAAAAGATGCTTAAACACAGTCGATACAGGGTCCAACTCTAGCCGCACGAAACAAAAATACAAGTAAGGGATGAGAACCATTGGTTTCAAGAAAAATCATTAAGAATATTCCAAATATAATACGCTTATATTAAGTATGCACATTGAAAAAGCTTAATCGTTGACTTAGGGCAGCTGAGTCACAGCAATCTCTTTCCACAACTTGCTTTACCAGCTCAACAGCTGCTCAAGACGCTGGCCGCTACAGGATCTAAATCAAGCCGCCCGAGGTTTGTGTTAAATAACACGTGCTGTCATAGTAATGGCCTCTGCTTCATAGAAGTTAAATGCTTATTCATCTCCGTTTTGGGTAAACAGGCCTTGGGTTTCTCTATGGTACCAATATTGGTCAAAGCGGAAGACCTAATCAGCTACACGGGAAATGATGTGAAGAAATCAAGCATTGTGACCGTGAGATAAATTGGCATAAACTTAGTTTGTATCAAATGTTGGTAAGTCCGGCTTTTGCAACATTCACGTTACACTGTAATCACAAATTCCCTTCCTGATTCAGCCCCGGTTTTTGATAGTTATTGTTAATGCGAATGTTCTTTGTTATTGAAGACGATGAAGGAGGAGAAGATAGAGAGGAAGGAGGAGGAGGAGGAGAAGAAGAAGAAGAAGAAAAAGAAGAAGAAAAAGAAGAAGAAGAAGAAGAAGAAGAAGAAGAAGAAGATGATGATGATGAAGAAGAAGAAGAAGAAGAAGAAGAAGAAGATGATGATGATGATGATGATGATGATGATGATGATGATGATGATGATGATGATGATGATGATGGAGCAAAGCGCCTACATGTTTAGCACAGCGTAGAATAATGTCTGCTAGCGCTATAAGTGCCACACAATGGCTCACTCAGAGAACGGAAGTCGTCAATGACGTATAGGGAAGTAAAACTCGACACAACTGAAGACTTGCTAATCATGACACCACCCCAGGCGGTCCGTAGTGGGATGTCAGCGTTGTAGAGCCTATTAATAATATGGAAGCCTTTGTTTGTTCGTTCAGTAGATTACAGTCCCCGGACACCTGAGCCTATAACAGAATATAGAAACCATTGTGGCCTCTCTTTTCTCTAGGTCAGCTAAGTGAGGGCAAGTGACTATTTCATCTCCCTCGCTGCTTTGCCTTCCCAAGTTGTAAACACATCCTGTACCCATTCACAACTGGGTGGACTTCAATCTGTTTGTGTCGTTTGGTGATTGTCTTTTATACCATGGCCACCCATCCAAGTATTACAATCTACCGTCGTTGTTTAACGTTAAACATTGCTAGCGTGGTCACCTAACATCACCCAATATAGATAGCATGGTCACCTATCAACATTGCTAGCGTGGTCACCTATCAACATTGCTAGCATGGTCACCTATCATCATTGCTAACATGGTGACATCTCAACATTGCTAGCATGGTCACCTATCATCACTGCTAGCATGGTGACATCTCAACATTGCTAGCATGGTCACCTATCATCACTGCTAGCATGGTGACATCTCAACTTTGCTAGCATGGTCACCTATCATCACTGCTAGCATGGTGACATCTCAACATTGCTAGCATGGTCACCTATCATCATTGCTAACATGTTCACCTATCGTCATTGCTAGCATGGTCATCTATCAACATTGCTATCAACATTGCTAGGATGGTCACCACACAACATTGCTAACATGGTCACCTATCATCACACAATCATGATAGGTGACCTTGCTAGTAATGTTGTTTGATGACAGGTGACCATGCTAGCAATGTTGTGTGATGACAGTTGACCATGTTAGCAATGTTGTGTGATGACAGTTGCCCATGTAAGCAATGTTGTGTGATGACAGTTGACCATGTTAGCAATGTTGTGTGATGATAGGCGACAATGCTAGCAATGTTGTGTGATGACAGGTGACTATGCTAGCAATGCTAAGTGATGACAGTTGCCCATGTTAGCAATGTTGTGTGATGACAGGTGACAATGCTAGCAATGTTGTGTGATGACAGGTGACCATGTTAGCAATGTTGTGTGATGACAGGTGACAATGCTAGCAATGTTGTGTGATGACAGTTGCCCATGTTAGCAATGTTGTGTGATGACAGTTGCCCATGTTAGCAATGTTGTGTGATGACAGTTGCCCATGTTAGCAATGTTGTGTGATGAATTAGATATTAGTGCATTGGCTATACAGGATATGGGGTGTAGAGACATATTTATAAATCGTATACTCTTCCATGGAATGGAAATAGGTGCAGAGAAGAACAAAATGATGAACAACAACACCAATGGCATCAACATGGACATCAAAGTCTAAGGCCAATCCTCAACTTAGTGCATAGCTTTAAATATTTAGTAGCCATTGTATCATCTCCAGAGAACTTGTGGCATTCCTACTGTTACACTCCTTTGATGTTTTCTATCAGTAGTTGTTTCAGCCCCAATGCTGAAGTCCTGGTAAGTGTAACTCGGATTCGTTTATCCACGCAACCCATTCAATCGTCAACAAGGATGGAGTCGTCGTATGAAATTTTCCACTTTTATTCAGCATACATCAACAACTGCATACAATCGCCTTTTCACTTTTCTTTTTCTCACTTTACACAGAGCATCGAATATATAGTTTTTCTCTTCTCCAGAACACTTTGGAAGATCGAGCATGACGCAATTATAACCAATCACAAATAAATTCGTCACCACTGTCTTATACAACATTTTTTAGGTCAAAGAATGTTCTCAAATATCTACACCTATCAAGAAGCTTCGATCGACAGTAAACAAGCAAATCTAGAGAATTCACCAATAATATCGACCAACTAAAATTACCTACGTTATACAACGCTTCTTCTAACAACAAGGCGAACTCAAATCAAAGGTAAATACACTCTATTATTGAATACTTTGCAAAGCAAAACGATTAGATCTATCGTGCGCGCTTCAGACATACTACCATTCGCGTTTCAACGTAATATAACCCCCCACTCAGGAAGAAATTTACCCAATTTCTTTCAACAACGTTGAAACGTAATGCACAAAGTCCAGAATTAAAACTTATTTCAGACTGTCTGGATACTGTCAATGTTCTCAGTTTATATACACAGTCTTTTTTTTCATCTGCAAGTCTGTCTGGATACTGTCAATGTTCTCAGTTTATCTACACAGAGTCAATGTTTTCATCTTCAAGTCTGTCTGGATATTGCCAAAGTTCTGAGTTCATCCACATATTCAATGTTCTTTACTCACACACTCTACTGAGAAAGTCCGCAACAACATTGTCTGATCCTTTAATAGATTCTACTCGCATGTTAAAGTTCTGCAAGTACATAGCCCCATCTCATGATGCGACTGTTCACAAACTTGGCAGAGTTCAAATAGGTTAGCGGCTTGTGATCAGTCTGTAGCACGAACTTCACTCCTTGAAGGTAAAGTTCGAACTTCCGAATTCCCCATATGATGGCGAGGCACTCTTTCTCCATGGTCGAATAATTCTTCTCGGCCCTCGACAGTTTTTTTGCTGGCGTAACTGACCGGAAATAGTTTCCCTTCGTGTTCTTGCATCAGTATGGCGCCGATGCCTTCGTCCGCTGCGTCTGTTCTTAAGACGAATTCCATGGAAATATCGGGCAGTCGTAGCACCGGATCCTTCGAAAGGATGTCGCGCACAGTCTGGTATGCCTTCTCCTGAGACGGTCCCCACTGCACTTGGTTCGGACAGCCTTCCGTACAAAGGTGCTGTGATGGCTGAGCAGTTCGGTACGAACTCCCTATAATACCAAGCCAATCCCAGGAAAGACCGCACTTGCTTCTTCGTTTGGGGTCGTGGAGCGCTCAGAATCTTGATGACATTTTCTAGCAGAAGCCCCTTTTGTCCTTCTTTCAGCGAATGGCCGATAAAGTCGACGTTGTCAGTCCCCAGAATGCACTTACTGGGTCTCACGGTCAGGTTAGCTTCTGTTAGACGGTGAAACAGCTCCCTCAAGGTCTACAGATGCTCTTCCCAGGCGTGGGTGTGGACTAGCAGGTCGTCCCAGTAACACACGACGTTGTCCATCCCTTTGAGCATCTTCGTCATTCCTCTCTTCAGGGTAGCTCCGCTGTTGACCATGCCATCAGGAAGTTATAAAAGCAGTCTTTGGTATGTCCTGTTGACGCACGGTGACTTGCCAGTAACCCTTGCTGTGGTCAATCTTTGAGAAGATTTTACTTCGCGATAATTGGCGGAAGAGGTCTGCTGCGGTAGGCATCGGCTCAGGGTCGAAGACGTTGATCTTATTAACCTTCCTGTAGTCGATGCATACTCTGTTGCTCCCGTCCTTCTTCTTCACGACCACGACAGGGGACATGTAGGGGAAACTGGACTCCCTGATGATGCCCATCTTCAGCATTTCTTCGATGTGTTTCTTCAAGGATTCACGGGCCTTGAAAGGGATCGTGAGGGGTTTGGATCGAACGAGAATATTTGAAGTGAGGTGGACTTCATGTTCGACCAAAGTCGTAGAGCCTGGTACATCGCTGAAGCTATGGGGAAACTCGCCCATAAGGTCCTTGAGCTCAATATTTCGACCTTCCGTCAAGCCTGGTCCTAGCTTAACATCATGAACAGTCTGTCACACATTTTATAGCATGAACAGTCTGTCACACATGTGATAGCATGAACAGTCTGTCACACATGTGATAGCATCATCAGTCTGTCAAACATGTGATAGCATCAACAGTCTGTCACACATGTGATAGCATCAACAGTCTGTCACACATGTGATAGCATCAGCAGTCTGTCACACATGTGATAGCATCAACAGTCTGGCACACATGTGATAGCATCAACAGTCTGGCACACATGTAATAGCATCAACAGTCTGTCACACATGTGATAGCATCAACAGTCTGGCACACATGTGATAGCATCAACAGTCTGGCACACATGTGATAGCATCAACAGTCTGGCACACATCTGATAGCATCAACAGTCTGGCACACATCTGATAGCATCAACAGTCTGGCACACATCTGATAGCATCAACAGTCTGTCACACATGTAATAGCATCAACAGTCTGGCACACATGTGATAGCATCAACAGTCTGGCACACATGTGATAGCATCAAAAGTCTGTCACACATGTGATAGCATCAACAGTCTGTCACACATGTGATAGCATGAACAGTCTGTCACACATGTGATAGCATGAACAGTCTGTCACACATGTGATAGCATCATCAGTCTTTCACACATGTGATAGCATCAACAGTCTGTCACACATGTGATAGCATCAGCAGTCTGGCACACATGTGATAGCATCAACAGTCTGGCACACATGTGATAGCATCAGCAGTCTGGCACACATGTGATAGCATCAACAGTCTGGCACACATGTGATAGCATCAACAGTCTGGCACACATCTGATAGCATCAACAGTCTGGCACACATCTGATAGCATCAACAGTCTGGCACACATCTGATAGCATGAACAGTCTGTCACACATGTGATAGCATCAGCAGTCTGTCACACATGTGATAGCATCAACAGTCTGTCACACATGTGATAGCATCAGCAGTCTGTCACACATGTGATAGCATCAACAGTCTGTCACACATGTGATAGCATCAACAGTCTGGCAGGCCAACACCTTTACCGCCTCAGCGAGACAAAACCTTTGCAAAAATTGGAATAAAGTTTGTAGACTTGACTTGATTTGTCTTTTGAACAGGAATGCAAAAGTGATAAATACGCAAGTCAGAGACGCATAAGTCAGAGACGAATAAATCAGAAAGTAATAGATCAGAGGAGGTGTAGCGATGACGGCGAACAATCCAGGACCCACTGCACAGGACCAGTGGCGGGACTTTGTGACCAACCTCTACCCTAACGCCACCACAGAAACCATTTGTGTGCCACCCTTCAACTTCAACCGTTTGCCTTATACGATACAAACTGTGCCAGGCACCCGCGAGACAGCCTTTGTCCTGCCTGTCCCACCTGCTGCTGTCCCACCTGCTGCTGCTGTCCCACCTGCTGCTGTCCCACCTGCTGCTGTCCCACCTGCTGCTGCTGTCCCACCTGCTGCTGTCCCACCTGCTGCTGTCCCACCTGCTGCTGCTGTCCCACCTGCTGCTGTCCCACCTGCTGCTGCTGTCCCACCTGCTGCTGTTCCATCTGCTGCTGTTCCACCTGTTGTCCCACCTGCTGCTGTTCCACCTGTTGTCCCACCTGCTGCTGTTCCACCTGTTGTCCCACCTGCTGTCACATCTGCTGCTCTACCTGCTGCTGTCCCACCTGTCCCAGGTCCCAGTCACAAACTGTCGCCCCCACATGTGCTATGGACACAAGAGTCGCCTCAGGTCGCCCCTGTTCGAGTCCAGGACAGCGACTTTATTGATGATTTTGGCCAGCAGCATGTGGTCACCAACCTGAAGGCCCTTGGAACGAATCAGCAGGAGGTCATGTTCATCCTCTCCCAACTCAATTTTGGACAATACCTGAATGAACCTACCTATGCTGCGTCCATTGCACAGCTACACATACCACTGCCAAAACACTTGGACACGCGGCAAACCAAGTACTCACATGGCGAGGCAGATGTAATAATAATACACCGCCGTTACGGCGTTCTGATCGAGAGCTGAAGTCTGTGGGCAGGTGGCAGGCTGTCAATCAAAACGCCACTGCCCCTGACCGCGATGTGGCCAAGAGGGTGGAGAAAGCCATCACACAGCTGGACCGGTCGGAGAAAGTCATCAGTCACGTGAACAGTGACCTGGCCCCTAATCTGACGGTGCGCAAAACGTTGTTCTTGCCCTATGTCACCAGTGGCCAGCTACACAGGGTGCTGACGTCAAACGGTCCGTTATTGCAGGTAACTCATTCTCTGAGAAAATAAAGAGAGAAAGAGAGAAAGAGAGAGAGAGAGATGATGATGATGATGATGATGATGATGATGATGATGATGATGATGATGATGATGATGATGATGATGATGATGTGGTTCTCTTGGCAGAAACGGTTGTAGGGCTGCAGAACCAGTTGAATAATTTACAACGTGCATCAGTTTCATTAGGTCTCAAAGTAAATGCAGACAAAAGTGGCATTATTGTATTTAGGACAGACCGATATTTAGGTGCAAAAGAAAGGTGGATGTTTGACGGTAATATTATGTCGGTTGTAAATGCTTACAAATAGTTGGGTATTTACTTTTCAACAAAATTAGCTTTACAGCAGCATGTAAAGATCTATCTAGCAGAGCTTTAAAAAAATAAAAATAACAGAAAACACTTATTTGTGTAATAAAGAAACTAAACAATATTTCAGTAGAATCTCAAATTTGGGGGTTGGAGAAAGCAGCATAAAATTATGAAAAGGTTCATTTGTTTGCATTTTAATAAAAGTGTGTGGCTGTAGATATGCGTCCACACAATGACACTGTATACAGAGAACTAAACAAATATCCTATCTCTATTAATTATGTTGCTAATTGTGTTCGTTATTAATTAAGATTAACACAGATGAAGCGCATAGTATTGCGAGGGAAGCTTATTTAATGCTGTATAATTTAGATGCTAGAGGTAAGACTATTTGGGTTTCTAAGGTACGATCATGTGTTTGTGAGATAGGTTTTGGCTATGTATGGATGCACCAAAGTGTTGGTAACATCAAACAATTTCTACGGGCGTTTAAAGGACGCTTGACTGATTGTAGGTGGCAGAACTGGAATAAACATGCTAGTAATAGTGACAGATTTGCTTTCTATAGAATGTTCAGTCTTTCTATACATTATATACCAGTTTATCTGAAATCGAATATAGATCAGCAAATAAAATTTATTATTAATAGAGTTCGTTTTGGTGTGTCAGACCTAGCTGTTCATTATCACAGCTATGGGCAAGTGAATGGTAGTATGTCCCTTTTGTAAAGTAGCCTATCAAGAGAGGACGAAGTGTCAGACCTAGCTGTTCATTATTACAGCTATGGGCAAGTGACTGATAGCGAGTTATGTCACTCCTGTAAAGTATCAAGAGAGGATGAAGCGCATTTTGTATTACAGTTTCCATTTTTTGAAAATTTGAGAAAACAGTTCATTGCTGCTAAGTTTATTACAAACCCAAATGTATTTAGCTTAAGCCAAAAAACTGTTGGAAAGTTGTTTATATTTTTTGTGGAAAGCGTTTAAAATGATGGCGTTAGCAATTTCGTA
Source organism: Oncomelania hupensis (assembly GCA_036898135.1). Lineage (NCBI taxonomy): Eukaryota > Metazoa > Mollusca > Gastropoda > Littorinimorpha > Pomatiopsidae > Oncomelania > Oncomelania hupensis. The sequence continues at coordinate 49,668,017 of CM072522.1, forward strand.
ACATTTACTGATTTGTTTCATCTGATTAAATGTTTATTATATATGTATATCTTATTTGTAAATTCACTGTACACACCCCTTCAATATGGAGCATAGGACTTGTACTAAATAAAACATTCGTAGTCGTATTCTCTCTCTCTCTCTCTCTCTCTCTCTCTCTCTCTCTCTCTCTCTCTCTCTGTGTGTCTCTCTCTCTCTCTCTCTCTCTCTCTCTCTTTCTCTCTCTCTCTCTCTGACCATACCTCAGTTTTCACCTGCGCAGTAATTTGTTATAATTTATGTGTTAGTAGGCCCATCTATAGCTACAGTGTCCCCCACAGTAGTAGGCCTATATATAGCTACAGTGTCCACCACAGTAGTAGGCCTATATACAGCTACAGTGTCCACCACAGTAGTAGGCCTATATATAGCTACAGTGTCCACCACAGTAGTAGGCCTATATACAGCTACAGTGTCCACCACAGTAGTAGGCCTATATATAGCTACAGTGTCCCCCACAGTAGTAGGCCTATATATAGCTACAGTGTCCCCCACAGTATTAGGCCTATATATATAGCTACAGTGTCCCCCACAGTAGTAGGCCTATATATAGCTACAGTGTCCCCCACAGTAGTAGGACTATATATAGCTACAGTGTCCCCCACAGTAGTAGGCCTATATATATAGCTACAGTGTCCCCCACAGTATTAGGCCTATATATATAGCTACAGTGTCCCCCACAGTAGTAGGACTATATATAGCTACAGTGTCCCCCACAGTAGTAGGCCTATATATAGCTACAGTGTCCCCCACAGTAGTAGGCCTATATATAGCTACAGTGTCCCCCACAGTAGTAGGATTATATATAGCTACAGTGTCCCCCACAGTAGTAGGCCTATATATAGCTACAGTGTCCCCCACAGTAGTAGGACTATATATATAGCTACAGTGTCCCCCACAGTATTAGGCCTATATATATAGCTACAGTGTCCCCCACAGTATTAGGCCTATATATAGCTACAGTGTCCCCCACAGTATTAGGCCTATATATATATAGCTACAGTGTCCCCCACAGTAGTAGACCTATATATAGCTACAGTGTCCACCACAGTAGTAGGCCTATATACAGCTACAGTGTCCACCACAGTAGTAGGCCTATATATAGCTACAGTGTCCCCCACAGTAGTAGGCCTATATATAGCTACAGTGTCCCCCACAGTATTAGGCCTATATATATAGCTACAGTGTCCCCCACAGTAGTAGGCCTATATATAGCTACAGTGTCTCCCACAGTAGTAGGACTATATATAGCTACAGTGTCCCCCACAGTAGTAGGCCTATATATATAGCTACAGTGTCCCCCACAGTATTAGGACGTTAAGCATCGTTTTCCGTCCGACAGTATTAGGCCTATATATATATAGCTACAGTGTCCCCCACAGTAGTAGGACTAAAATATAGCTACAGTGTCCCCCCACAGTATTAGGACGTTAAGCATCGTTTTCCGTCCGACAGTATTAGGCCTATATATATATAGCTACAGTGTCCCCCACAGTAGTAGGACTATATATAGCTACAGTGTCCCCCACA
>CM072522.1:49672085-49747085 GCA_036898135.1 Oncomelania hupensis
GACTGAGGGCCAGGCGGTGGCAGAACTGGGAAAGAGGCTGTCACGTCTGGTGCTGACCCAGCAGCAGGTGGACATATTGACCAGAGATCCGCCTCTGGCTTGCATCACGGGTCCGTGGGGGACTGGTTAGTAATAATAATAACATTAGATGTATACGCGCCTTAATCTAAATAAGACACAAAACGCGGCGATCTGAAACCTACATAAACGCTTTCATGTTATAGACAATCCTACATACACAACAACACACATTCATCACTCAATGTGGTGTAAAACGCCAGTCGCTATTAGAAGACGGAAAATATGTCTGATATAATAATATTTAATATCTAAAACAAATAATCTCAAAATAACAATACTAATACTTTAATATAGGATGCTATATACGCGCTTTTCCCCAAATTACTAATCAGGCTCAAAGCGCGGCGATCTGTACCATCTTACACGCTCACATGTTTCACCCACTCTCACACACACAGCAAACAAATCTATCACTTAAACATGTGACACACACAGCAAACACATCTATCACTCAAACATGTGACACACACAGCAAACACATCTATCACTCAAACATGTGACACACACAGCAAACACATCTATCACTCAAACATGTGACACACACAGCAAACACATCTATCCCTCAAACATGTGATACACACAGCAAACACATCTATCACTCAAACATGTGGTGTAAAGGCTGGGAGATCGCTATTATAAGACGGAAAGGAAATCCCATTGCTTTTGTTTGTCAATTGTTTAATTGACTGCATCGAGTACCAATACTGAAGTAGTCAACTGAATATCCGATAGCGGAATATCATCTAAGTTATCTCTGTTATAAGGGAAACTGCATATTCAGTCATGACATATTTAATTTCACAGTTTATTTGCTCTAAGCATTTTATATGAAGTAACAAAGACAAGTTGAATTTCAACAAACTACAAAAAAATGTCGAGTGTTCTCTTCTCCAAACTGCAACGTTATGGTGACTGCAGAATTATCATTTCTGTAACCAGGTTTTATATCCACATTCTGAACAAACTACCAAACAAGATCAGAAATGAGGAAGAAGTCTAAACGGCTTTACTGGGGTTGGGGGGTGGTCTGCTCTGTGGGTTCGGGCAAATAGAATAGACCCAACGTTTCCCGGCGTGTCGTAAGAGGCGACTAACAGGGGTGATGTTAGCACGGCATCACTGGGCGAAAGTCTTCTACACAGAAGTCACCGGCCAGGGCGGAGGAACCTCACGTTACTACAGGTTCAACGACCACGTGCTCAGGGCCAAGGCGAGCCACACTGTATTCGTGGATTTCGGCTGTGGCCAACAGCCTGGAGAGGATTGGGCCCTGCCAGGTCTTTTTTGCCCAAGACACAACACATGATGAGGCTATCCACTAATTCCATGCCGGATCGGTCGTCGCCCGGCTACACAAGGACCGCGCCTTCCGTTGGCCACCAGGACGGAGGTGAAAAGTATGCTACTGATGGACAAACTAGCAAGATCCGCACGAGAAACAACATCGTCATAGGAACCTGGAATGTCAGGACCCTAACTGCGGAAGGAAAATTAGAAGAACTGGCCCACGAGCTGGACCACTATCGATGGAACGTTCTAGGTATCAGCGAACTGCGCTGGAAAGGCCTAGGTGAAACAACGACTGACAAAGGCCACAAGCTCTATTTCAGCGGTAGAGATGACAGGCACGAACACGGCGTTGGATTCTTGGTCCACAAGAACATTCTAGCCACTGTCATGGGTTGCCGCCCAGTCTCCAGTAGACTCATTACCATCCGTCTGAGAGCAACCCCTTTCAACATTACCATCATCCAGGCCTATGCCCCAACATCAGACTATGAAGACAGCGAAGTGGAGGATTTTTATGAAAATATACAGGCGGTCCTTGACCAAGTGCCGAAGAAGGACATAGTCATAGTGCAAGGCGACTGGAATGCCAAGGTTGGCCAAGATGCGCACCACAACTGGGGAGACACATGCGGACCCCACTGCAACAACGAGACAAATGACAGAGGTCTGAGGCTATTGGAGTTTGCCAGATACAACAATCTGGTACTGGCAAACACGCTTGGTCTCCACAAAAAATCCAGACGATGGACATGGCACAGTCCCGGCGGGGAACATCACAACCAGATCGACTACATCATGGTCAAGAAACGCTTCAGATCAAGCATCAACATTGGCAGGACACGCACTTTTCCAGGAGCAGACATTGGAAGTGACCACGATCTCGTGATGATGTCTTTCCCGCTCCATTTGAAGAGAGTAAATACAGCAAAGTGCACTAGGCTGAAGTTCAACCTGGACAAACTGCAAGACCCGGAGGTGGCAAAAATATTTCAGGCCACAATTGGAGGGAAATTCGCACCACTGCTTATTTTGGGGGCAGGCGAAGTAGATGTCAACACCATGACCAATACCTTCAACTCAGCTGTAACAGATGCCGCCACTGAGATCCTTGGCAAGCACCGACCAAAGAAGAAGCCGTGGATCACACCTGAACTTTTGGATCTGTGTGATAAACGAAGAGAGTTAAAAAAGAAAAAGAACACCTCACAGGGAGCTGATGTCTACCGAAAAATCAACAATGACATCCGAAAAGGCATGCGCACAGCAAAGGAGAACTGGATAGAAGATCAATGCCAGGAAATAGAGAACAATCTGAACAAGAACAACAGCAAGAAGGCCTACCAGACTGTGAAGCGGCTGACAAGTGTTAAACAGCCCAAAGTCTCCACTATCCAAAGCAAGTCTGGCATTTGCCTTACAGAAGAACAAGAAGTCTTGGACAGATGGACAGAGTACTGCTCTGACCTTTACAACCATACACCAAATGGAGACCCATCAGTTCTAGCATGTCCCGAGAGCAGAGAAGAAGAAGAAATCCTCCCAATTCTCCGGGAAGAAGTTGAGGCAGCAGTGCAATCGCTAAAGAAAGGGAAGTCAGCGGGAGTGGACAACATACCAGCGGAACTGCTACAAGCAGGAGGAGAAGCGATGACTGATGCTCTCACCATTATCTGCAACAAGATCTGGCAGAGTGGGGAATGGCCTACACCATGGACCCAGTCGCTTGTCATCACTCTTCCCAAAAAAGGTAACCTTCAGGAGTGTGAAAATTACCGCACCATCAGCCTCATCAGCCATCCCAGCAAGGTCCTCCTGAAAATAATACTCAACAGGTTGAAACCACAAGCTGAACAAATCATAGCTGAAGAACAAGCAGGATTCATGGCAGGGCGAAGTACCACTGAACAGATTTTCAACCTCAGAATAATCTGTGAGAAATACCTACAGCACCAACAACATCTATATCATGTGTTCATAGACTTCAAGAAGGCATTTGACCGAGTCTGGCATGCAGCTCTATGGGCAACCATGAAAGTGTACAACATCAGCCCTAAAATTATAGAAGTCATCAAAAGCCTGTATGACAAGGCTACCAGTGCAGTCCTCCATAACAGCGTCATCGGGAACTGGTTCAGAACAACAATCGGTGTGCGTCAAGGATGCCTACTCTCTCCAACACTCTTCAACATCTTCCTAGAGCGCATCATGTCAGATGCTCTTGCAGATCACGAAGGCACAGTCAGTATAGGGGGCAGAGCAATCTCCAATCTTCGTTTTGCGGATGATATTGATGGATTGGCTGGAGAGGAACAAGAACTTGAACAGCTTGTACAGAGGCTTGACACCACCTCCAGAGCTTATGGAATGGAAATAAGTGCGGAGAAGACCAAAATGATGACCAACAACACCAATGGCATCAACACGGACATCAAAGTACAAGGCCAATCCCTCAACACAGTGCACAGCTTCAAATATTTAGGAGCCATTGTGTCAGACAATGGGTCTCGACAGGAAGTCATCTCCAGGATCGCACAAACAACTGCTGCCCTGACAAGGTTGAAGCCCATTTGGAAAGACAGAACCATCAGTCTACATTCCAAAGTAAGACTGCTGCGCTCTCTGGTCATCTCCATCTTCCTATATGCTTGCGAAGCATGGACCATCACAGCAGATCTCCAACGAAGAATACAAAGCATGGAGATGAGGTGCTACAGAAGACTTCTGTGCATTTCCTATACCCAACACATCACCAACGTTGAAGTCCGACAGACCATCACACAAGCCATTGGACAACACGATGACCTGCTCACAGTGGTGAAGAAACGGAAACTCCGATGGTATGGCCACGTCACCAGATCATCAGGCCTTGCAAAGACCATTCAGCAAGGCACAGTGCAAGGAGGTAGAAGAAGGGGGAGACCGAAAAAGAGGTGGGAGGACAACATTCGAGAATGGACTGGTTTGACACTGAGCGAAGCCATGAGGGCTGCTGAGGACAGAGAAAGATGGAGTATGCTGGTTAAGCGATCATCTGTGGTGCCCCTACGACCTTCGGGTTATGGGACAGGATAGGATAGGATAGGATAGGGGGGTGGCGGGTAGGGAGATGTGTTTCTACGCCAAGTATATCGTTGGTCGTCAGGATTAGTGGATCTCCATGGATCTGGGAAAAAAACTTATGTTGTCTATCATTAGTTTAACCAGTTCATGAGCTCTTAACAATGTTTATCTGTCTGTAGTTGTTGCAGTCTAAATCGAAATCTAATACCAAGTTCCAGTCTCCCCCCAAGATTGCATGTTGACACTCTTCATACAGCTTTACCGTTTGCTCAATTCTATATATAAACTAGGATCATTATTGTTTGGCCCATACACACTAACAATCACAACATCTTTTTCATGCATCTTCAAGTGTATTATAAACCAGTTGCCATTTATATCTCTGTATATATAATATTGTATATTCAAATTTATTTTTCATAAGAATCGCAACTCCCACTACTCTGTGGGTCACGTGTCGGACGGTGTCCTCACAGTAAACACATCCTACACACAACATCCTGAGCAGTGCACACCTCCATCCAGTGCCCAAACTGTAAACAGCGACTACACACAGTTTTGTTTCCATGTTTGTGTCTGTTTTTTGTGGTAAAATGTAGCTTTCATCTCCCCTGTCTGCACAGTGGACTCAAGAGGTTTGTCTGGGACAGTGATGTAGGAAACCTTCTGTCCGTGTAAAAACAACGGGTCAGTTTTTCCTCCCAGTTCCATATCTTCTCATAGAAAATCTTGGATCTCAGCACGCAGCCTAATCGAACTAGGGATGTTTCGATTGTCATCACATGACAAAGGAATATCGGAGATCCACAGTTTCGTAGCTACTGTTTCCTTGCCATCATCTTTGAGAATGAAAAGATTTTTGTCAAACAATATGACCGTATGGCACTAAGCTTAATCCCTTCAGCTTCATCCCTGCAATCCACAACTTAGAGAAAGTGCGTCATCGTCTTTTTCAAAGTCTGCGATTTTTGGGAATCCTGTAAATTGCGTTAATGTTGTGAACACGCCAGCTTATAAAATGGCGATTGGATCTCGTAATACATTGATTTATGCTGTGTTTCTATTCATCCACGCTACTGTTGTCACCGGCCTTCATCCGTTTTAGCATCTCCGGATGACGGACACAGCGACTGATACAGTGCGATAATCTCCTTCCATTTAGCGCAAGATTAGTGCGAGGAGCAATCGCAAAACCATGCGGTCCATTTGCAAGGATGGTCATGAGTATAGGCTTTAGGCCTATTAATTTTCTTCTGCCGGAAAACCGAGAGCCATGGGAGACTAATCAGGCTTAACGACATTTCGGTTGTCCGGAAAAGATAAAATACATATTCGCTTTAGTTTTGGATCACCTGAGTCCCTCTCTCGAATGAATGAATGAATGAATAATTTATAAAGCGCGTAAATATCTCCACGCCGACGGGCATGATCGCAGCGCTGGTGGGAGGGAGGTGGATAAACACACACACACACACACACACACACACACACACACACACACACACACACACAGTGGCGGGAAGGGTGCATACATCATAACTTAACATTTTAACTTCTTCACTATCACTCAACACATTCTAGCAGGCAGACCAGTCAATTAACATTTATGCAAAACTTTCACGCAGTGACTTATGAAATTGGGATGAGATCAGATAATTATACATCCAGATTAGCAAGAAGAGAAGAAATGTGTTTTCAAGTTTCTGCGAAATGCACCGACAGAGTCTGCTCTCTTTATGCCTTCTGGAAGAGCATTCCACCAGACCGGTGCAGTGTATCTGAAAGATCTCTGGCCATACCTCTTAGTCCTACACTGCTTGTGCCCAGGAACAACAAATAAAGACTTGGAAGATGAGCGGAGGCTGCGAGATGGTTCGTACACATTCAGAAGTTCGAACAGGTATTCAGGAGTGTGTTCTTTAACTGCGCGATAGGCAACTGAAAGCAGTTTGTGTTTAATGCGTTTGTGGACAGGAAGCCAATGGAGTTGCTCAAGAATGGGGGTGATATGGACTGATTTACGACTTTTTGTGACCAATCGAGCTGCAGAATTCTGCGCAGATTGGAGGCGTTTGATCTGTGCTTGAGGCAGATTGACAAGAAGGCTGTTGCAATAGTCTAGTCTTGACAAGACCAAAGAGACAGCAACAGTGTTTGCTGCACTACGAGTCAGAGAAGAACGGATTTTACCAAGAGCTCTTAAATGAAAGAAACAGGATCTCACTACTGCCGAAACATGCTGTTCAAGTGAAAGGTCACAGTCAAGCACAAGGCCAAGAGTCTTTACAAAAGGAGAGAACTGAATGTCAGCATCACCGATCCGCAGGGACTGGAAGGGACAAGATTGTCTTCTAATTCGCGGCCCACATAGCAAAGCTTCTGTCTTCTGTTCATTCAGTTTCAACTTGTTCGCATTCATCCAAATCTTGATCTCAAGACAGCACTGCTCGACATTTCTGACGGCTGCAACAGCAGCATCACAATCAACTGGAATTTTGGAATATAGTTCCGAATCATCAGCGAATAAGTGATGATCAATGGAGAAACTGCTTATGAGGTTAGACAACTGGCGAACATACAGAGAGAACAGAAGGGGTCCAAGGACAGAACCCTGTGGAACTCCACAGGAAATAAGAGTTTCAGGGGAAGCGTACCCCTTGACATGAACACATTGATATCTGTCCGACAGATAGGAGGAAAACCATTTCAGTACAGTGCTGCAAACGCCAATCTCAGAATGGAGCCTATCCAAGAGGAGTGCATGATCTATGGTGTCGAATGCGGCACTCCCACTCCCACTCCTCCTCATGTGCAATGAACATGTCTACCCACGTGGTGCATCGCGCAATACAAGACATCAACATCAATATCAACATAGGATCCATCATCTTACGTTACATTACATTACATGATCATTGCTTTAGGTCCAGCGGACTCTTCCGAGCCAAATCTGGAAAGAATACAAACATTTTTTATAAATTATCAACAAAACACATACATATAAAATGCCTACATTGTTAAATAATAACACCATAGGAAGCCCTAGTGACCACCTGGCAGAAAGCGTCCAATATTCCCAAGCTGATCCAACAGACCTCACACACAAATAAGGAATCTTGTCCCGGAAGAGTGTTCAAGAAAAAAAAGGTATGTGACTGGTCTAGCGAAGAAGAGTATAGTATAGCAGATTGATAGAACAGAGCAGGGATGAGAAAGAACAAATGAGAAAGACAGCGACAGTGGGAATTTAAAGCACTAAATTTCCAGAAAGTGGAGAAACTATTTATACTAAAAAAACTGCACCCCAACCGGGGAATCATCATCTTACGTGACGTGGATCGTATGCATATACATAGGTGGCTATGGGATGGATGTACTGGGTAGCTGCTGTTACACTTGCCGTTGTAGTATGATGTCGTAACAGTGACTGTTTGCAATGCTTCACTGTTGCAATCTTTGCAGTTGTTCACTGTTGTAGCATGAGGTTCTAACAGTGACTATTTGCAATGCTTTACTGTTGTAGACTTACATACTGTATTTACTTATGCAGGTTGCAGATTTTACACGATTTTTTTGTTTACTGTGTGATTTCCTCAGTTCATGTCATATTTTATGCTTTTTACTCGCTTCCAGCGTTGACTTTTCGAGTAAGTGCTTCTCAATGTCACCACCACCACCACCACCACCACCACCACCACCACCATCATCATCATCATCATCATCATCATCATCATCATCATCATCATCATCATCATCATCATCATCATTATCATCATCATCATCATCATCATCATCGTCTTCATCATCATCATCATCATCATCAGCTCGAGGGAGCGTTGTAGCCTCGTGATCTAAGGCGGGACTAACTTGCCTTGTCCACAGGATGTGGGACCGATCTCGCCTCTGGGCTTTAAGTTTCTCCAAATATTATTTACTTTGGACTAGGGCTACGTCTCGCTGGTTTTCTCAGGGTACTCGGGTTTGCTCCCCCCCAACAAAGTTTCAAATCACTACTAATATTAGATAGGTTGGGTTTGGTCGCGCCACAGGCTGCGACTACGCCTTCCCCAGAAGAGGCGGCCAACAATTTCCCTATAATAAAGGACAATAAATAGTTTTTGTTTAAATGTCGTCATCATCATCATCATCATCATCATCATCATCATCATCATCATCATCATCATCATCATCATCATCATCATCATCATTTAATCAATATGATGGTTCACTGAGACTATGGCTGCGTGACCAAATGTAGCATCAAATGTCTTTACAATAGTCCTATTGCCCGTAAACTACTGCTACACCACACATAAATACACACAAGGTGCTAGATTTATATTGCTAATTGCAAGCTATACACGGACAACTGTTCTTCAAATCTCTTCCAAGACTCCTCATGTTGGGTCAGCCTGGGAATATTGGACGTTTTCTGCCAAATGGTCACTAGGGGTTCCTATTAAATTATTATTTAGCAATGTAGACATTTTATATGTATGTATTTTGTTGATATTCTATAGTGATGATATATTCTATTTTGTGTTTTTGTAAACGGGGTTTCGATAAATTAGAGCATAGGCTCAGCGTCCCATGAGTGGGATTCCTTAATTGTAAAGTGACCGGCTGGTGGAGTGCCTTCATTGTTACCACTAGGGTTGTTTCAGCAGACCTTTTATACAGATCAAGAGTGAATCCTCATCTTTCAACCTCTTTTTGGTCTTGATTTTGTGGTCCTGATTCGGCTCTTTGCAGTCTGCTGGACCCTATAAGCAATGAATAACTAACTATATTTTATTCGGATCGGGTGTAATTCCTCTTTAACCAATTTGTGCTCCTGATTGGGATCTTTGCAGTCCCCTAAACTCTATAAACAAACAATGACTGACTGATTTGATCCTAAACTACACGAGATACGAAAGTCAAAACTTGTAATATTTAGAGAAAACAGATTGATCTTTCATAAATGTTCCGTTTTTGTGTTGAACATGAAGAAGGTCAAGGTCATTTTAGATCGTACAAAAACAATTTTTTTAAATGTTTCATTGTAAAGTGCAATGGGCCAAATATTATGTAACCCATAGTATGCTACGACTTTGGGTTATTTGATTAGAAATAAACATCAGAGGTCACGTAAAGGTCAAGGTCATCTCAAAGGTCAAGGTCATTCCAAGGGCAGTCTTTCTTGCATAATACAATTTTTTTTGGATAAAGGATGAATGATTTCTTTTTTAGCTGGAGTGCAAGCTTATCTCAAGGTCAAGAGCATTGAAGGATAAAAGAAAATACTTTGCAAGCTAATGTCACCATTTCTTTTCTTTTTTCGGGCAGTCATTTTTATGTTAAATATTTTAACGGACCATGCGAGTCATATGGGCTTAACCCTTCTAGTTAGATTTTAAAGGCACGAGAAAAAATCGGGAGTTAGCCTGTTGTATGGTAACGAGCGCCTGTGGCAGTGGCGAGAGGTTTGATACCAAACAAAACAAGAAGGCAAGCAACTCCAGTGTATTTCCAGACACTTAGGCATATGGCTGAAAAGCAGCTTTTCCAAAGGTGTGAACGTTTTTAGTTTTTAGCAATGCTGTTACTCGGCTTTATCCTAACGAAGCAAAATGAAAACATGAATTGTTCGACAACTATCTGAACCACCTGCAGCGCCAGCAAAATCAATTTAAAATCGGTTCAGCCAATTTGGAGGTACAGTATACAACGTATTTAAAAATAATGAACCACGTCGACTTTGACCCTTGAGAGAGTGTAACTATAAATGACATAACATGTTAAACAGTAGGTAAAGCACGTGCATAAGGAAAATTGCTCAAAATATATCCAGTATTCTTGAGGTATGTCTAATGCAAAATGTGCTTTAAACACAAAAAAGTTAAATTTATAGAAACAAACGACCGACAGTCTGACTGGGCTATACTGAATGATTGAGCATGAGTTGAAGTACCTGTATTCCAAAAAGCCCACAAAATCGGGTCCACCGTCTGTTTCTTTGTTTTTTTTTTGTTTTTTTTTTCTTTTTTTTTTTTTAAGGAATAGAGCAAAACGTCTTTAGCAGCAAAGTAACTCCAAAGACCTTGACCTTTACGATAGAGCAAACATGATGTCATGAAAGCTTGCAACTAGTTTAGATAATATTACTGTGAAGCTTGGTCACAATCTGTTCAGTGGTTCTTTGGATATGGCGGGAAACGGACCGACTGACAGAACGAAAGACCGACCTACAGACAGACAGACTAACCTGCAGTTTGCTCGTTCTGATTCCCGACTATATAAAAAAAGAAATAATGACACGCTCTCAGTGGGACGCCGTGCAAGGAAACTGAGTTTATCTTTACCCCAGACCTACAGTAGCTGGATCAATGGCGTCTGTGCTAGCAACGTTCATCTTCCAAATTTCGTTTTAAGCCTTTTTGTGTTGTCAGCGCACCCCAGATTGTTAGTCAAGTATAAACATGGAAATAGGCCTATTTGAGGGTTCAGCAAGCAACTTTGAAAATGGAGTAGGTGTAGAGAAGAGACGGTTGCCCTTGTTCAGCATTTTATAACTACAGTGAGGATGAAGTGTTGATATAGTTCCCTATCCATTGTATAACTACAATAAGGATGAAGTGTTGATATGTTTCCGTATTCATTGTATAACTACATTGAGGATGAAGTGTTGATATGTTTCCCTATTCATTGTATAACTACAGTGAGGATGAAGTGTTGTTGTGTTTCCCTATCCATTGTAAAACTACAGTGAGGATGAAGTGTTGATATGTTTCCCTATCCATTGTATAACTACCATGAGGATGAAGTGTTGATATGTTTCCCTATCCATTGTATAACTACAGTGAGGATGAAGTGTTAATATGTTTCCCTATCCATTGTATAACTACAGTGATGATGAAGTGTTAATATGTTTCCCTATCCCTTGCTTTCTATTTTCGTTTGAGGATGAGGGGTGGGGAGAGGGTGGATGGTGCACGCGCGCAGCCAATTGTAGTTATTGAGATGTGTGACAAAGAATTTCCAATTTTTAGTTGGATATCCCGCGCCATGAACATCCGTGGACCTTAGGTGTGTTGTGTGTTGTCTGGGCAGACAAAGTCAGCACATAGCAATCTCTATAGTAACAGTAAATAGCAGACGACAGTTTGGCCAGACTGCCGCACACGAGAAACAAAGTCAGTAGATTTGTCACACAGGAAAAGTAACATGATTAGAAAACACTGCACATCTAGGGCTGCAGAGGACAGACAGATGGAGTACGCTGGTTAAACGATCATCTATGGTGCCCCAAGACTTTCGAGTTACTTCACTGGATATGATAAAGATGATATTGTAGATAGGGCATCATCATCATCATCATCATCATCATCATCATCATCATCATCATCATCATCATCATCATCATCATCATCATCATCATCATCTTCTTCTTCTTCTTCTTCTTCTTCTTCTTCTTCTTCTTCTTCTTCTTCTTTCATGCATTCATCCATTTAGTTATTAATCCATCATCATCATCATCATCATCATCATCATCATCATCATCATCATCATCATCATCATCATCTTCTTCTTCTTCTTCTTCTTCTTCTTCTTCTTCTTCTTCTTGTTTCATGCATTCGTCTATTTAGTTATTAAGCCATGATCATGATCATGATCATGATCATGATCATCTTCTTCTTCTTCTTCTTCTTCTTCTTCTTCTTCTTCTTCTTCTTCTTCTTCTTCTTCTTCTTCTTCTTCTTCTTCTTCTTCTTCTTCTTTCATTCATTCATCCATTTAGTTATTAATCCCTCATCATCATGATTTATCCGTATACATGTGCAGGTAAAACAATACTGCTGGTCTTACAAGGACTTCGTTGGCTGTCCAGAGGCCATGATGTCCACGTCATCAGTACAAACACTTACGCTCTGTCTGCCAGCCTTCTGATCCACAACCAGTTGCAAGTGACCATGGCTGCTGATCCCACAGCGCCCCCTGCCGCGGTGCACGTTCACTCCTATGATTTCTTCAACAATCCTGGCGATGTGGACGTGGCATTCAATGATCTGTCAGCGGCTGTACGTGGGGGCACGCTCTGTGTCCTCATCGATGAGGTGGACTTTAGCAAGAAGTGAGTAACAACAAGGTGTGGATGATGATGATGATGATGATGATAATAATGATGGCGACAAAGACAATGATGATGATGGTGGTGGTGGTAGTGGTGATGGTGGTGGTGGAGGTGGTGGAGGCGATGATGATGATGATGATGATGATGATGATGATGATGATGATGATGATGCTGATGTCAGATGATGATGATGATGATGATGATGATTGCGACGACAACAATGATGATGATGATGATTATGATGATGGTGATGATACTAGTGTTTCCATGTCATAGTCCTGTGGATTGTACAGATGTTTACATTAGCCAGTGGACTGTTGTTGTAAGCTATAGGCCTATTTCTATAATAGTAAAGCCCACTTTGTGTTTTATCTAAAAAAAGCATAACCAAGATGATGTAACCTCACCTTTAATTTTTAAAAAAATAGTTTCCTTGGATTATTTCATCATCATCATCATCATCATCATCATCATCATCATCATCATCATCATCATCATCATCATCATCATCGTCATCACCACCACCACCATTACGAGTTATTGAGTCTTGAGTATCTGCGCTATGTAACAGGCAGGAGGTGCGTGGCATCAACCCCTGGACTGCGCTGAGTCCATCAAGTAACAGTACAGGTTTATTAACACCGCCAGTAACACTTGTTGTCTTCTGTGGTCAACACGTCATCAAAACACTTTCTCTGTCTAACAGCGGGAAGGAAGGTCGACCTACACAGGAACTGGTGTGGAGATTACAGAGCAGCGTGCAGCATCTCCACCTGTGGTGTGCTGGTGTTTATCACGATTACATTCCAGACTGCCTGCAGGAAGAGGTGGTGACCACGCCCCTTCGCTCCGCACCCGCCGTCCTCAGGTGGGTAACTCATGTAATAAGTAGTAGTGGTAGTAGTAGTAGTAGTAGTAGTAGTAGTAGTAGTAGTAGTAGTAGTAGTAATAGTAGCAGCAGTAGTAGTAGAAGCAGCAGGAATAGTAGTGGTAGAAGCAACAGATAGTGGTAGCAGTGGTATTAACAGCAATAGTAGTAGAAGTAGCTGTAGTTAGAGCAGCAGCAGTAGTAATAGCAGAAGCTGTAGTGGTAGCAGCAGTAATAGAAGTAGTAATAGTAAAAGTAGCAGTAATAGTAGTAGTAGTAGTAGCAGTAGTAGTAGTAGTAGTAGTAGTAGTAGTAGTAGTAGTAGTTGGTGGTGGTGGTGGTGGAGGTGGTGGAGGTGGTGGCGGTGGTGGTGGTGGTGGTAGACACAAACTTACAAAGGCATGGGGACATGGAATAAGAATAAGATAGAAAGTACTTTGCTGTCCTCAGGGAGGTGCGGCCAGCGATACAGCAGTATCCCAGTGTATTCCATGACTACAGCGACAGCGTGCTTCCTGCCCCTGGGGACGGGCCAGCAGTGATCACACTCGTTCACGAGGGGGACGGCCATACAGGACTTTGGCCCGTGGAGTGTGAGGCGTGTGGACGGGGACTGGGCCAACTGCTGACAGGACGACTTGATGTGGGCCCTGCAGGTGAGTGGTGTTTTGTGGTCACTGTCAAGGTCTAGGCTGCTTTGTGTTGCCTTCCTGATGATCACCTGCATTGACCCTTGACCTCTGACCCACCATCCAACTGCCATTGATAGGATAGGATGGGATAGGATAGGATATAATAGGATATGATAGGGTAGAATAGGATAGGATAAGATAGAATAGAAAAGTTAATTACAGACACAGACACACGTCATACAACATCAGGTCCAATGTCTATGTCATGTGCCTATGCCGGGGACCAGACTTGGCCGGTTTTAGTCTAGACGTAGATCAGACTGCCGTCCTCTCCATTGGAAAAAAGATCCAGTTTGGCTCCCCACCAAAGTGAGCAATGCATGGCACGAATGTTAGGGTTTAAATTTGCGATAAATCAGGGTTAGGGACAGTGTTAGCCAACCCTATCTTTACTCCTAAACCTAACTTCAGCCCTAACCCTAACGAAATCATTATTTTCCTAAGTGCGACGTGGCCTCTTTGACGAACAGAAAGATGTGTGATATGGGGAGGTAAAGTGGACCGTTAGCGTGTCGGCCGACAACTGTTTAGCAATTGTAATGCACTGACAGTCAACAATGGTGGTGTGGACATAGTGCGTGCTCTCTGTCTGTCTGTCTGTCTCTCTTTCTCTCTCTCTCTCTGTCTCTCTGTCTGTCTGTCTCCCTCTCTCTCTCCCTAACTCTCTGTTTGTCTGTCTCTCTTTCTCTCTGTCTCTGTCTGTCTGTCTGTCTGTCTGTCTCTGTCTCTCCTAATAAATAAACGGGTCAGGCAGAAAAGTTAGAAGTTAAAATTGACAGCAGTTGTAAAAAATGAGGAACTTTTGATAAACAGCAAAATGACAGTAGCTCAGTGCATCATTTGTTTTTTACATACAGTATTTGACATGAAAACAACTCCAAATGAATAAAACAAATAAAATTAAACCACAGTTAATTACTTAGAGTAATTAGAGCAAGTAGGTAAAATTAAAATAAATTAAAATAAATTAAAATAAATTAACTGAAATTGCAAGCATTATTTTTGTGAACAGGGACCCGTTCCATAGCCTGGCGTGACGTGCTCATTGCCACGAGCAGTCTAGAACTCCATGACGACGTGATGGACCAGCAAGGGGTGGTGACCGCCAACAGCGCCTGTGGCTTAGCCCTGGGCCTCCGAGCTGTCGGTGTGCCGCTGGCAGTGCTGAGTCACGATGTGATGGAACGTGACAGGCAGGAGTGGAAAAGGCGGCTTGTCACGATGGTTACTGCCCAGGAAGACCAGGTTACCCTGGCGGACGATGACTGTGTACACGGCCTGGAACGACCAGTGGTCGTTGTAGTAACGTATCACATTAGTATATTTGACAGGCTGCACCTGGTAACAAGGGCCACCACTCAGCTGGTGGTTGTCACTCTGCCTGGGTAAGTGACTGATGCTGGTGATAATGACGACGACGATAACGATGATGATGTTAATGACGACGAGATGATGATGATGATGATGATTGATGATGAAGATGATGATGATGATGCTGATGATGATGATGATGATGATGATGATGATGATGATGATGATGATGATGATGATGATGATAAAGGTCAATAACGATAACGGAGGGCAAGATAATAATGAGGGTGGGGGCTGGTGCTATAGGCATGTGCTATTTTTAGACGGCTAGGCGAAGATGAAGCAATGAAAGAAAGTGGCGATGTTTTTGATTGACTCTTTCTGTCTGTCTGTCTGTCTGTCTGTCTGTCTGTCTCTCTCTCTCCTCTCTCTCTCTCTCTCTCTCTCTCTCTCTCTCTCTCTCTCTCTCTCCTGCTCTCTCTATCTCTCTCTATATATCTCTCTCTCCTGCTCTCTCTTTCTCTTGCTCTCTCTCTCCTGCTCTCTCTCTCTTGTTCTCTCTCTCAAGCTCTCTCTTTGTCCTGCTCTCTCTCTCTCCTGCTCTCTCTCTCCTGTTCTCTCTCTCTCCTGTTCTCTCTCTTCTGCTCTCTCTCTCCTGCCCTTTCTCCTGCTCTCTCTCTCTCCTGCTCTCTCTCTCTTCTGCTTTCTCTCTCCTACTCTCTCTCCTGCTCTCTCTCTCCTGCTCTCTCTCTTTTCTGCTCTCTCTCTCCTGCTCTCTCTCTCTCTCTCTCTCTCTCTCTCCTTTGCTCTCACACTCTTGTTTTTTCTTTCTATCTTGTTTACTCTCTATTCTCTATCGCGCTCCTTGCCTCTCTCTTCTACTATCTCTCTTCCACCCTTCTCTCAAATTCTCATCCCACTCTGTTGTTCTCCCCCTCTGTGACTGACTGTTTGTCTCCCCTGACCTCCTCTCTCTCTCTCTCTCTGTCTCTCTCTCTCTGTCTCTCTCTCCCTCTCTCTCTGTCTCTCTTTGTCTCTCTCTCTCTCTCTCTCTCTCTCTCTCTCTTGTTCTCTCTCTCGCTCTCGTTCTTTCTTTTTACTATCATTCTTTTATTTTTCTCTCTGGTTGTCTCTCTTTTTATATCTCTGTCTACCTTATATGTCTATCTCTTTCTGTCTCTCTCTGTACCCGTCT
Organism: Oncomelania hupensis; assembly: GCA_036898135.1. NCBI lineage: Eukaryota > Metazoa > Mollusca > Gastropoda > Littorinimorpha > Pomatiopsidae > Oncomelania > Oncomelania hupensis. The sequence goes on from CM072522.1 coordinate 49,688,696, forward strand.
GTCTGTCTGTCTGTCTGTCTGTCTCTCTCTCTCTCTCTCTCTCTCTCTCTCTCTCTCTCTCTCTCTCTCCATGTGTTAGTCTGCCTGTCTGTTTCTCCCTTCATCTTTCGCTTTTCCCGCCATTGCCCTTTCTCTCCCCTGTGTCTGTCTGTTTGTCTGTCTGTCTGTCTGTGTGTGTCTGTCTGTCGGTAGGATAAAACGCTGTATGCGTGGTGAGCACCTGGGCTTGTCTTTATATGGACACAAACCTACACTTTTGTTATCACTATCTATTGCTGAAATGACTGTGATGATGATGATGATGATGATGATGATGATGATGAGGATGATGATGATGATGATGATGATGATGATGATGATGATGATGATGATGATGACGACGACGACGACGATGATGATGATGATGATGATGATGATGATGATGATGATGATGATATTGATGATGATGAGGATGATGATGATGATGAGGATGATGATGAGGATGATGAATGATGATGACCATTTCTTCTATATTGCTTAAGATGCTAACTCAAAGAAAGTTAATTATTTAACCGATGGCTGATGACAGCGACGACGACAGTGACGACGATGAGCTTGAGGTTGACGATTAGTTGGCGTGGATGTGAAAATGTTTGACTGTTGCAGCCACAACCGTGGTCAATGAATAGAGGCTGTCCACTAGCGATGCTGTATCTCACTCAGTGGATCGCTGATGCTGACGCCTTTTCTCTTTTCAGAAGGCCGCGTCACAACGACGACGACGACGACGACGATGATGACGATGACGACGACGACGATGATGACGACGACGACGATGATGATGACGATGACGATGATGACGACGACGACGATGGCTTCATGGCAGAGCCGACTTCAGTAGAGCTGCTTGCAACAACAACTGTAAGAGTCCCAGTAGCAGCAACTCTCTCTCTCTCTCTCTCTCTCTCTCTCTCTCTCTCTCTCTCTCTCTCTCTCTCTCTCTCTCTCTCTCTCTCTCTCTCTCGTTCTCTCTATCTTTAGTTTTACTATCGCTCTTTTCTCTTTCGCTCTGGATGTCTCTCTTTTCCTATCTCTGTCTATCTTATAGGTCTGTCTCTCACTCTACCCGTCTGTCTCTCTCTGTCTTTCTGTCTTCTCTCTATCTCTCTCCATGTGTGAGTCTGCCTATCTGTTTGTCACTTCATCTTTCGCTCCTCCCGCCATCGCCCTTTCTCTCCCCTCTGTCTGTCTGTGTGTCTGTCTGTTTGTGAGTACGATAAAACTGTGATTGCTTGAGCACCTGGGCTTGTCTTTACATGAACACAAGCCTACACTGTTGTTCTGAATATCCATTGCTAAAGTGACAGAGATGATGATGATGATGATGATGATGATGATGATGATGATGATGATGATGACGAGGATGACGACGTCGACGTCAGTGGAAAACTTATACTGTCGCCTTGTCTCTTTTCAGACGGCGGCGACCACGTGGACACCAGCGACAGCCTCAACCACCACCCCACTACCACCACCTCCACAACAACAACAACTTCAAGAACAACCAGAAGTACTAGAAGTACTACAACAACTGCTACAATGACCTCACAATGCTGTCCACAGCAACAACTACAAAAAGACTCAAAACAAGATCAGCAACCGCAGTAACATCAACAGTAACAGTCCTACAAGCCGCGCATTAACAATGATAAGGTGTAAATCTTCTGGATTGCAGCAGCAACAGCATGAGTTAAATTAACAGTATCAGCAGCATCAATAGAAGCAACTGTCTGTAGCAACATCAACAGTTAAAATAACAGTATCAGCAACATCGCAACAGTTAAAATAACAATATCAGCAACATCGACAGCAGTCACTAATTCTCTGTAGCAATAGTAACAGTTGAAATAGCAATATCAGCAATATCAACGACAGTATGCGTAGCAACAGCAAATGATAACGGTCCGTTAATCAGTAACAGCAGCTTGAACTGCAAAGTATCGCTAGAGGATCAGCATCATAAACAGCTAGAACTGCAAATTACAGTCAGATGATCAGCATCATAAGGGCACGCAGATGGCTGAGTGGTGTACTCAACGGCAGAACAATGGAAGCATTGAATGTCAAGTGATAACATTGCAGCCCGTACAGTCAGTGGTTCCAAGCCCATTGACGGCCTGGGGTGACGAAACAAAAACTTAACATGGCTCTGAGATACAGTTGGCGAAGTGGTGTACTCAACGGCAAAACACTTAAAGCATTGAATGTCAAACGTTAACATTTAGCATGTACGGTCAGTGGTTGGAAGTTAGTTGACGGCCTGTAGTGCTGAAACACCAAAAACATGACCCTCAGACACTGCTAAACTACTCTGACGTCCACAATAACATGACCCCCAGATACTGCCAAACTACTCTGACGTCCACAATAACATGACCCTCAGACACTGCCAAACTACCTTGACGTCCACAATAACATGACCCTCAGACACTGCCAAACTACTCTGACGTCCACAATAACATGACCCTCAGACACTGCCAAACTACTCTGACGTCCACAATAACATGACTGTCAGACACTGCTAAACTACTCTGACGTCCACAATAACATGACTGTCAGACACTGCCAAACTACTCTGACGTCCACAATAACATGACTGTCAGACACTGCCAAACTACTCTGACGTCCACAATAACATGGCTGTCAGACACTGCCAAACTACTCTGACGTCCACAATAACATGACTCTCAGACACTGCCAAACTACTCTGACGTCCACAATAACACGACCCTCAGACACTGCTAAACTACTCTGACGTCCACAATAACATGACCCTCAGACACTGCCAAACTACTCTGACGTCCACAATAACATGACCCTCAGACACTGCTAAACTACTCTGACGTCCACAATAACATGACCCTCAGACACTGCCAAACTACTCTGACGTCCACAATAACATGACCCTCAGACACTGCCAAACTACCTTGACGTCCACAATAACATGACCCTCAGACACTGCCAAACTACTCTGACGTCCACAATAACATGACCCTCAGACACTGCCAAACTACTCTGACGTCCACAATAACATGACCCTCAGACACTGCCAAACTACTCTGACGTCCACAATAACATGACTGTCAGACACTGCTAAACTACTCTGACGTCCACAATAACATGACTGTCAGACACTGCCAAACTACTCTGACGTCCACAATAACATGACTGTCAGACACTGCCAAACTACTCTGACGTCCACAATAACATGGCTGTCAGACACTGCCAAACTACTCTGACGTCCACAATAACATGACTCTCAGACACTGCCAAACTACTCTGACGTCCACAATAACACGACCCTCAGACACTGCTAAACTACTCTGACGTCCACAATAACATGACCCTCAGACACTGCCAAACTACTCTGACGTCCACAATAACATGACCCTCAGACACTGCTAAACTACTCTGACGTCCACAATAACATGACCCTCAGACACTGCCAAACTACTCTGACGTCCACAATAACATGACTGTCAGACACTGCTAAACTACTCTGACGTCCACAATAACATGACCCTCAGACACTGCCAAACTACTCTGACGTCCACAATAACATGGCCCTCAGACACTGCCAAACTACTCTGACGTCCACAATAACATGACCCTCAGACACTGCCAAACTACTCTGACGTCCACAATAACATGACCCTCAGACACTGCCAAACTACTCTGACGTCCACAATAACATGACCCTCAGACACTGCCAAACTACTCTGACGTCCACAATAACATGACCCTCAGACACTGTAAAACTACTCTGACGTCCACAATAACATGACCCTCAGACACTGCCAAACTACTCTGACGCCCACAATAACATGACCCTCAGACACTGCCAAACTACTCCTTCAGATGAGAAGATAGACCGAGGTCTAGTCTGTGCACGCACGCATTCCATAGCAAGGACTTTTAAAGATCCTGACACTCATGTCCTAGACGAGTGAGTGCCGACTACACAAATACACCCAGCAAGCACTAGGTCCTTTCTCCCACATCCCCGGTGGCCCAGGATTCCTATCGTCAGACGATGTGCCCAAAGGCTGTGTTACGTTGAAACGTGAACGAAAGTATGTCGGAAGCGCGCACAATAGATCTAATCGTTTCGTTTTGCAAAGTATTCAATAATGGTGTTTATTTACCTTTGATTTGAGTTTGCATTGTTGTTAGGAGAGGCTTTGTATAACGTTGATAATTTGCGTTAGTCGATATTATTTGAGAACCTTCTGGATATGCGTGTTTACTCTTGATGGAGGGTTCCCGATGCATGTAGAAGCGGGAGGTCGTTCTGGAAGATATAAAAATATGTATTGACGTAAGTCAGTGATGACGAACTTTTATTCGATTGGTGGCAGTACGTCATTTTCTACCATGTACGAAATCTTTCCGGAAGAGAGAGAGGTTATTTAATCGTGTGCCGAGTTCCTGTTGAGAGAGAGTAAAGTTGTTGATAGTGATTTGGAAAGTTGCTGTGAAAGTTGTTGAGTTGAGTTGAGAATTGTATGCAGTTGTTGATGTATGCTGAATAAAAGTGGAAAACTTCATACGTCGACTTTGTGACTTGTACGCTGTTTGGACGGGCTGTGTGAATAAACGAATCTGAGTTACACCCTATCAGGAATTCAAGCATCGGGGCTGAATCAGATACTGATAGAAAACACCATCGTCAAACTGAGTGTAACATTTTTGGGGGCCAAGCCGGGATTCACGCCATAGCCAAGGGTTCAACTGCTACAACAAGCGAGTCAACGTTACGAGAGGCAGTCATCGAGGGTAGCCGCCAACGAGTTGCGTCGAGAGGGGCCAACATACTGGGACTACATCCGATAGATTCGGGTTGACTGCAAGGGCGTGTAGTCGCCGAAGAGTTGCTTCGTGAGCGAACAACAGAGCGGGACTACGTGGCTGCCGCAGGACTACGTCGAGGGACAGTCTCGGAGCTACATCGCCAGTGTTACAGCGAGCGTCGAGCGGACGTCGCGTCTACTTCAGCACAGGAGCGTGTACATCAACACCAGCGTGGTGCAGCGTCGCATACGACGAGGACAGCGGGGCCTGCGTCAACGAAGGCGACTAGTGACAAGCATCAGCGCTACTGCAGAAAGCGTGCTGTTCTAGAACAGTCTAGAAAGGTACAGCACAGTCAAGAACTTTCCAGAAAAAAAGAACTCTACAGTCCAGAACTTTCTAGAAGAAGAACCTTCCAGAAAAGAACTTTCTAGAAAAGAACTTTCTTGAAAAGAACTTTCAAGAAGCATCAAGATGGCTGACTTCTGGCAGAAAGGGGTTGAACTAAATCTAAAAGGCAAACAGCTGACGGAGTACGTCAAATGCCAGGAGAGAATATTGCGTGAAGAAAGAGAAGAACAGCGAAGGCGCGAAGAAAGAGAATTGGAAGAGAAGCGTCTAGAAAAAGAAATAGAACTAGAACAGAAGCGTCTAGAATTAGAAGAGCAGCGTCGCCGTGAAGAACGAGAATTAGAAGAGCAGCGTCGCCGTGAAGACAGAGAGGAAAGAGAGGCTGAGCGTCAATACCAGCTAGAGTTGGCGCGTATCCAGAACAATCAGCATGCGCCACAAGTCACCAACGACCATACGGCTCCAAGATTGCCAGCTTTCGTCGACGGGAAGGACCAGATTGACTGTTATCTGGCGAGATTTGAAAGGTTTGCCAAAAGCTCTAACTGGCAACCTCAAGACTGGGCGATTCGACTAAGTGCACTTCTGACGGGAGAAGCACTCGACGTCTACACCAGATTGTCGGACGATGACGCTAAAGACTACGACGTCTTGAAAGAGGCCCTATTGCAGTGCTACAACTTTACAGAGAAGGGCTACCGTAAACGCTTCCGTGAATGCCGGCCTAAGTCAGGCGAGACGCCAAAGCAGTTTGTGGAGCGCCTGTCGTCATATCTACACAAGTGGGTGGAGTTATCAGGCGAAACGAAGTCTTACGACAGTCTCCGTGACCTGATCGTGAAGGAACAATTTCTCAATGCCTGTCACAAGGACCTAGCGACCCACTTAGAAGAACAAAAGCTGCAGACGCTTAAAGATGTGACTGAGGCTGCTGAAAGATATCTCATCGCTCATGGGAAAACCCTGGGGCCACCCAGCGCGACGAAACATTTTCAGAAGACTGCAAACCATGGGAACCAGATCCAGGGAAGCCAGACGAGCCAGAGACAGACAGACTCCACGCCTCCTCCCAGGGAAGGGCATTCAAGGGGCTGTTTCACCTGCAACGCTACAGACCACAGAGCTTCTAACTGTCCTCAAAACAAAAGTAGCGGACAGCGGAGCAGTACGGACAACGCAGCGGCGGGCAACCGGCAGAGGCGGTTCTCCAATCAACGGCAAACCAGTAGATCTGACCATCAGGTGTGCGGCGGGAGCGTCATTCTTCCGAGTGAGACCAAGCGCACAGCTACTCCTGCGGACGTGCAAGAGTGCATGACCGATGGCCAACTTCTCCTTGCCAACGGAAAATCCATCCCCGTCGTCGCCAGCGCAGCGGTGACCGTACAGAACATGCCTGTTTCCAAGGGACGCGTCGGAAATCATGAAGTGACTGTTTTAAGAGACTCTGGCTGTAGTGGGGTCATCGTCAGAGAAGACCTAATCGCTAAAGAACAGTTCGCTGGCGATTCAAAATGGACACTTATGGCCGACAGCAAATGTGTGAGAGCGCCAGTTGCGAAGATTCATGTCAACACCCCTTTCTACATAGGCGAAGTCGAAGCGGTTTGCCTGAAGAAGCCGCTATACGATTTGATGATCGGGAATATCGACGGCGCGAGACGACCCGACGACCCCGATCCAGAGTGGAGTCCTGCCTCAACTCAACACGTCGAAGTTGTGGAGGAGGATCCATTGCCGTTTCCCGATGGAGACCTTACAGAGCTGCTACGGGACAATGTGGTTACTCCGGCTCAGCCCTGCCGACCAGAGATCGTCAGTGCTGTTACTACCAGGGCCCAGGCCAAGAGAGACAAGGTGTCTACACCACTGAAGGTCGCCGACAACTCCAAAGCTGCCATCGTGGACAGAGATAAGCTGATCCAGCTCCAGGAAGCTGATAGCACTTTAAACAAGTACAGGAACCGCCAAGACCACGTGACCAAAGGCAGTGGTACGGTCTATTTTGAGGTGAAGGCCAAGATCCTGTACCGAATCTTCCAGCACCCGAGGGTCAACGGAGGGAAACCACTACGTCAAGTATTGGTACCGTTACCCCTAAGGCGCCAGGTGATGGAAGTAGCGCATGACTCAATCATGGGAGGTCACCTAGGTATCAAGAAGACGTCGGACAGAATCCAGGCGGTGTTCTACTGGCCAGGACTTCATGCGGACGTCAGCCGTTTCTGCCGATCATGTGACATTTGCCAGAAGACCATACCTCGAGGAAGGGTCCCGAAAGTGCCTATGCAGAGGATGCCTCTGATCGACCGACCTTTCAAGAGGGTGGCCTTAGACTTAATCGGCGAAATAAGACCTCCGAGTGAAGAAGGTCATCGATGGGTACTGACTTTAGTGGACTATGCGACTCGGTACCCAGAAGCAGTGCCACTGAAGAAGATTGACACTGAAACTGTAGCAGAGGCACTGGTGGACATGTTCAGTAGACTTGGAGTGCCTGAAGAAATTCTGACAGACCTCGGGACGCAGTTCGTCTCCGACTGCATGAAGGAGGTGAACAGACTGCTGAGCATCCGGCATTTGACTACGACACCCTACCATCCGATGTGCAACGGGCTTGTCGAAAAGTTCAATGCTACGTTGAAGTCCACCCTGAAGAAACTGTGCAGCGAGCAGCCCAGACAATGGCATCGCTATATCAACGCCTTACTTTTCGCCTACAGAGAAGTACCGCAGGAGTCCACCGGCTTTTCTCCGTTCGAGCTGCTGTACGGAAGAACCATCCGAGGGCCGATGCACATCCTAAAAGAACTGTGGACGAAAGAAGTAGACACCCCAGAGGTGAAGAACAGCTACCAGTACGTGTTTGAGCTACGGGAGAAGCTGGAGCAGACTCTCGAGATAGCCAGAGAAAACCTGAAGAAGTCCCAAGACTGTGGAAAGCACTACTACGATCGTAGGGCCGTGAGCAGGAAGTTCAAACCTGGCAACAAAGTGCTGGTGCTGCTACCTACCGATCATAATAAGTTGCTGATGCAGTGGAAAGGCCCGTACGAAGTGGAGACCGTGGTGGGAATCAACGACTACAAGGTGAAGGTCGGTCAGCATTCCAAGATATACCACGCCAACCTCCTTAAGCTGTACGTGGAAAGGCCATCAGAGACTGTACACGCAGCCACAGCAGCTGTGACCGACGACAGCTTTGACAGCGAAGAACTGTTGGAACTGGGAGACTTCCACAGCAAAGAAGGCATCGATGATGTTAAGCTAGGACCAAGCTTGACGGAAGGTCAAAAGATGGAGCTCGAGGACCTTATGGGCGAGTTTCCCCCTAACTTCAATGATGTCCCAGGCTCTACGACTTTGGTCGAACATGAAGTCCACACCCAGACCTGGAAGGAGCATCTGCAGACCATGAGGGAGCCGTTCCACCGTCCCGCAGAAGCCAACCTGACCGTGAGACCCAGCAAATGCATCCTGGGAGCTGACAACGTCGACTGCGTCGGACATCCGATGGAAGAAGGAGACAACGGAGGACGCGCTGATTCCAGGGAAGCCCACGTGATCATCGTCTTTGACCCTGGGCCGATGACGACCGCAACTGACGAGGGCGTCGTTTCCTTGCGAATGAAAGAACATTGACAGTATCCAGAAAGATTTGCAGATGAGAAACATTGACTCTGTGTAAATGATCTGTGAACATTGACAGTATCCAGAAAGACTTGCAGATGAGAAACTTTGACTCTGTGTGAATGAACTGTGAACATTGACAATATCCAGGCAGATTTTAAGATGAAAACCATTGACTCTGTGTGAATGAACTGAGAACGTTGACAGTGTTCAGACAGACTGAAATAAGTTTTAATTCTGAACTTTGTTTGTGCATTACGTTTCAACGTTGTTGAAAGAAATTAGGTAAATTTCTTCTTGAGTGGGGGGTTATGTTACGTTGAAACGTGAACGAAAGTATGTCGGAAGCGCGCACAATAGATCTAATCGTTTCGTTTTGCAAAGTATTCAATAATGGTGTTTATTTACCTTTGATTTGAGTTTGCATTGTTGTTAGGAGAGGCTTTGTATAACGTTGATAATTTGCGTTAGTCGATATTATTTGAGAACCTTCTGGATATGCGTGTTTACTCTTGATGGAGGGTTCCCGATGCATGTAGAAGCGGGAGGTCGTTCTGGAAGATATAAAAATATGTATTGACGTAAGTCAGTGATGACGAACTTTTATTCGATTGGTGGCAGTACGTCATTTTCTACCATGTACGAAATCTTTCCGGAAGAGAGAGAGGTTATTTAATCGTGTGCCGAGTTCCTGTTGAGAGAGAGTAAAGTTGTTGATAGTGATTTGGAAAGTTGCTGTGAAAGTTGTTGAGTTGAGTTGAGAATTGTATGCAGTTGTTGATGTATGCTGAATAAAAGTGGAAAACTTCATACGTCGACTTTGTGACTTGTACGCTGTTTGGACGGGCTGTGTGAATAAACGAATCTGAGTTACACCCTATCAGGAATTCAAGCATCGGGGCTGAATCAGATACTGATAGAAAACACCATCGTCAAACTGAGTGTAACAGGCTGCAGGTGGTGGCCCAGGATTCCTATCGTCAGACGATGCGCCCAAAGGCTGCAGGTGGTGGTCCAGGATTGCTATCGTCAGACGATGCGCCCAAAGGCTGCAGGTGGTGGCCCAGGATTCCTATCGTCAGACGATGCGCCCAAAGGCTGCAGGTGGTGGCCCAGGATTCCTATCGTCAGACGATGCGCCCAAAGGCTGCAGGTGGTGGCCCAGGATTCCTATCGTCAGACGATGCGCCCAAAGGCTGCAGGTGGTGGCCCAGGATTCCTATCGTCAGACGATGCGCCCAAAGGCTGCAGGTGGTGGCCCAGGATTCCTATCGTCAGACGATGCGCCCAAAGGCTGCAGGTGGTGGCCCAGGATTCCTATCGTCAGACGATGCGCCCAAAGGCTGCAGGTGGTGGCCCAGGATTCCTATCGTCAGACGATGCGCCCAAAGGCTGCAGGTGAGCGCTTGGGGCGGCCTGCGTTAGATCCTGTATGGGCCAGCGCCTTGGACATTCCACTCTTGCACATTGTAGTTTGCTTACACATAGTTTTTCTGTTAGCAGCTACATTTTAAAACTTGACGCTTTCATTTTTTTGTTATTTTATCTCGTATTTTAAGTAACATTTTTGATAGTCATTAAGCCCTTGAGTATCAGTTCATTGTGTAAATGACGAGGACGTCATTTTGTTGGTAGGGATGAATGTGGCAGAGTCGGTGGTTAAGGCCTGTGTATGTGTGTGTATGTATTAACGTAAGTTTACGCAGGAAAGAAAGAAGGGAGACGAAGTCTACAACGATAGTTAAATAACAGTAGCAATGATTGATTTTATATCATGATAGTATGGGAAGTAAGCATGTATGGTTAAACAGATAGTTAGTTTTATAGAGTTATGTCCCTGGTTTATTATAATACCTGTGTTTTACGTGCCCCGATTTTGCGCAGCTATGCAGTGCTGAATACTGAGTTCAGTAATTGATCATTCTTTCTCTGGCTTTGATATTGTAAAGACGTGTGTGTACCGGTTTCTGCTTTTGACGTTTTGTGTCAACCTCTCATCATACTGATGAGGTCATTGTATCCGTTGTTGTATATTTTTGTAGGCTTACGTTATTTAGTAGTTGTTGTATTAATTCATTATTTATTCGTGATGTATTTTTTATGTTCATTATTTTCAGTTAGGAATGTGGAGTCAGTATGTCAATTATACTTTCATTGACTGCTACGTAGTTATGGCTGTGACCGACATGTTTAGACTTTGATGATGGACATGTTTAGACTTTGATGATGGACATGTTTAGACTTTGATGATGGACATGCTTAGACTTTGATGATGGACATGTTTAGACTTTGATGATGGACATGTTTAGACTTTGATGATGGACATGTTTAGACTTTGATGATGGACATGTTTAGACTTTGATGATGGACATGTTTAGACTTTGATGATGAACATGTTTAGACCTTGATGATGGACATGTTTAGACTTTGATGATGGCATGTTTAGACTTTGATGATGGACATTTTTAGACCTTGATGATGGACATGTTTAGACTTGTTTAGACTTTGATGATGGACATGTTTAGACTTTGATGATGGACATGTTTAGATTTTGATGATGGACATGTTTAGACTTTGATGATCGACATGTTTAGACTTCGATGATGCACATGTTTAGACTTTGATGATGGACATGTTGATTTAGTTTTCCTAATTGTATATTGTCAGATGTTATAGTAGGCAAAATGCCATACCTATTTATAGTATTTATATCTTGCTATGAATTAGCTTATCTATTTATAGTATTTATATCTTGCTATGAATAATAAGTTGTAAGTTAACGTTAGGGTGGTTCATCTTGTTATAACGTTATTATTGTCTTCAGTATATTATGTCATGTATTGATCACTTATAACGTTATTATTCTCTTCAGTTTATTATGTCATGTATTGATCACTTATAATGCTATTATTCTCTTCATATTATTATGTCATGTATTGATCATTTAAAACGTTATTATTCTCTTCAGTTTATTATGTCATGTATTGATCACTTATAACGTTATTCTTCTCTACAGTTTATTATGTCATATATTGATCATTCATAATGCTATTATTCTCTTCAGTTTATTATGTCATGTCTTGTTCACTTATAACGTTATTATTGTCTTCAGTTTATTATGTCATTTTTTATCGTTGATCATCTTAGCAGTCAGTCAGTTAGGTTGAAAGATGTTTATATTTTGTAAAGCGCATGTATATATCTAGTAATCTTCTTCTTAGTTATTGTAAAGAGTGTAGATACAAGCACTTGGTTTTGCATATTATATTATTGTCAGCATTCCATTCTTTGACATTCCTCAGCTTATACCATTGTTTTTGTTTGATTGTTTCACATGTTCTTTGTTTTTATTGGAATTGAATCAATAGAGAATTGCTTTTAAACCATCATGGACGTGTCCTTGTGTTCGTCCATTTTCTTTTTCCTTTTCCCTATTCCTTGTCCTCACCTCACCTGCCACTCACCTCACCCACAACCACGAGGGGCTTTCCTGGTCTTAACCCAACCCTTCAACACTTCGACATCTTACATGCTGGTCTGAACCCAACCCTTCAACACTTGAACTTCGAACTTTGGAACTATGTCCTTTTATTAGCAAAACCACATTTAATTGCAAGCATGAAACAAGGCTCATAGCACAGGGGGCACTTTAGCCAAAGGTAGGGGAAAGTGGGTGGAGGGGGGAATTAAAGACATTAAAAACAATGAACGGCACACAAAAGACTGCCCCTCCTCCATGTAGTGTAAACCTTCTCACTGGTACAAACTTTTCGTTAGCCTCTCTCACTATCAACTTTATTCTATCCCAGCACTGATTCACATTCAAACCCTCATGCAAGTCTCTCTTCCATTTATCATTTTGTGCAAACCTCCTCATACCCTCATAATCGACCTTCACAAACTTGTATTTTACAGAATCGGGCCCTGAATTGACGTTCTCATCGGTAAGAAGGGATGATTCTATCACCAAGTGTTGGCTCTTACCTAGGGGTGGGAAAAGGTTGACTGACCACATAAATTCACCCTTGGTTAAAATCAAATCAACAACATTTGCTGTTTGCAAAGCTCTATAGCGGGAGCTTAATCTTAAAGTCCTTCCACGTATCATTTGCACTCACATTCTCCAATATGCAGTCAGAGAGAGAGAGAGAGAGAGAGAGGGGGGGGGAGAGAAAGAGAGAGAGCGACAGAGAGAGACACAGATATAGAGAGAGAAATATAGAGAGAGAAAGACGGAGAGAGAGAGAGAGAGAGAGAGAGACAGAGACAGAGACAGAGACAGAGACAGAGACAGAGACAGAGAAAGCGAGACTGTGTGTACAGAGGTGTCCATGGTGCAATCACAACATATCACAACAGCAGACAGCTCTATTGAGTCATTGCCAAAAATCGGGTAAGGGGCAAATAGACCCACTGCGGTTTCAAATGCAACCTAAAAACTGGTTGTACCATGTATAAGCTTAGTTGTGGACTATAGTAGCGCTGAATAGCGGCACACCGATCGCTGGCTACGGCACACTGCTACGGCTATGTATTTGTGCAGTTGTCAGGTCTGGTTGTTGATTTAAAAAGTGATCCCCCTCACAACTGTTATCCTATCCTATCCTATCCTATCCCGTAACTCGGAGGTCGTAGGGGCACAACATATGATCGTTTAACCAGCGTACACTATCTTTTCCTGTCCTCAGCAACCCTGATGGTTTCGCTCAGTGTCAAACCAGTCCATTCTCGAATGTTGTCCTCCCACTTCTTTTTCGGTCTCCCTCTTCTTCTACCTTCTTGCACTGTGCTTGCCGGATGGTCTTTGCAAGACCCGACGATCTGGTGACGTGGCCATAACATCGGAGTTTCCGTTTTTTACAACTGTGAGCAGGTCATCGTGTTTTCCAATGGTTTGTGTGATGGTCTGTCGGACTTCGTCGTTGGTAACATTGGGTATAGGAAATGCCCTAAGTCTTCTGTAGCACCTCATCTCCATGCATTGTATTCTACGTTGTAGATCTGCTGTGAGGGTCCATGTTTGACAAGCGTATAGGAAGATGGAGATGACAAGGGAGCCCAGCAGTCTTAAGCTGATGTTCCTGTCTTGGCCACAGGGCAGGCGGGGATAACCATCCCAGGGAACTAGGAGTAGGGATCTTAATCAACACTGAACCCCTAGAGCAATCATACTGCTCAAATGGACAGGAAACAACTTGCCATATCTTATTTCGCCCACCACGGGATTCGAACCTGTGTCATCAGTGTGCCGGGCGAACGCTCTACCACTTGAGCTATGGCGGTGGGACAACAATCTTAAAATCAGACACACGCAAAGTAGGCTACATTTCAAGAACACTCAGTCAACATGACTTGTATAGGCCTCTCTCTCTCTCTCTCTCTCTCTCTCTCTCTCTCTCTTATCAGTAAGTTCCCCAGCACAAAGCCACGTATTATCAAGATAGCAAACCCTCCACCCCTACCCCACCCCAGATAACGGTGGAAATACCAAAAGACTTGGTGCAGGTAACACGTAGGCAGTGGGAGGTAGGAAACTTGTCCTGTATAGACATTATTTTGTCAACTAAAACCTTTTGTGTGTGACAACTACTGTTTTGACCTGTATAGACTTTATTTTGTCAACTACAACCTTGTGTGTGTGACAACTACTGTCTTGACCTGTATAGACATTAGTTTGTCAACTAAAACCTTTTGTGTGTGACAACTACTGTCTTGACCTGTATAGACATTATTTTATCAACTAAAACCTTTTGTGTGTGAGAACTACTGTCTCACGGAGCAGTCGTGCTTAACGGCGAAAGTCTGATGACATTCCTACAACACACGCATGTCCTGAAAGACTAAAAGGGAACAGGAGACAGCAATAGTAAAGAAGACTAAGTCTTCATTAAAGTTCACAAAGGTCTTTTATAAAGGTAAGTTTATATATCGCAGTAGCACAAAGCTTGTTGGCAGTGTGCCCAGGTCGTCTTTTGGAAGTGACGGCTTTGATACACACTGCAAACTTTACATGGGTTAATGTAAGTTTTAACGTTCTAAATGACTTCTTCAGTTAGTCTTAAGGTTATTTATTTATTTTAATGAACAGAGGTGACATTACAAATGTTATTTTAGTTTAAAAAGGTTGGTTTTGTACAAGTCTCTGGAATTGTTTTACATTGCAAGGAATTCCAAAGCAACGGTGTTTCCTTTTTAAAACAGACGTTCCATCATACCAACCTATCTTTCTTTTTAAAACAGACTTCCAGCATACCAACCCATCTTTCTTTTTTTAAAACAGACGTTCCATCATACCAACCTATCTTTCTTTTTAAAACAGACGTTCCAGCATACCAACCTATCTTTCTTTTTAAAACAGACGTTCCAGCATACCAACCTATCTTTCTTTTTTAAAACAGACGTTCCAGCATACCAACCTATCTTTCTTTTTTTAAAACAGACGTTCCAGCATACCAACCTATCTTTCTTTTTTAAAACAGATGTTCCAGCATACCAACCTATCTTTCTTTTTTAAAACAGACGTTCCAGCATACCAACCTATCTTTCTTTTTAAAACAGACGTTCCAGCATACCAACCTATCTTTCTTTTTAAAACAGACGTTTTAACATACAGACCTATCTTTCTTTTTTAAAACAGACGTTCCAGCATACAGACCTATCTTTCTTTTTAAAACAGACGTTCCAGCATACAGACCTATCTTTCTTTTTAAAACAGACGTTCCATCATACCAACCTATCTTTCTTTTTAAAACAGACGTTCCAGCATACCAACCTATCTTTCTTTTTAAAACAGACGTTCCAACATACAGACCTATCTTTCTTTTTAAAACAGACGTTCCAGCATACCAACCTATCTTTCTTTTTAAAACAGACGTTCCAGCATACCAACCTATCTTTCTTTTTAAAACAGACGTTCCAGCATACCAACCTATCTTTCGTTTTAAAACAGACATTCCAGCACACCAACCTATCTTTCTTTTTAAAACAGACATTCCAGCATACCAACCTATCTTTCTTTTTAAAACAGACATTCCAGCACACCAACCTATCTTTCGTTTTAAAACAGACATTCCAGCATACCAACCTATCTTTCTTTTTAAAACAGACATTCCAGCATACCAACCTATCTTTCGTTTTAAAACAGACATTCCAGCACACCAACCTATCTGTTTTGTTCGTTCAGGGGGAAGGGGGATGTTCAAAAGGATGTTAAAATAATGTATTATAGCCCACAGTAGCGCTCCAAAGTTGTCTCCATACTGCATCAGGCAAATGGGAAAATCGTGTGGTAACGCGTGTCTGCACTGGCAGCCAGTGTATAGAGTGGCGAACAAATGTAACTTCAGTACAGTTCTTTGTGACTATCGTTTTAAATCTGGTTTGGTCTATCCAGTTCAGCAGTGGACCCAGTGGTATACTTGCAGGGAGCACGCAGTTAGCCGTATAAAAAAACCAATCGTTGGAGCCAGGCATATATTATGATAATAACGTGAAGCGCAAAAGCGTCAATGAGCGACGATCACGCTGATTTGCTTATCACTTCACTAATGCACTGGATCGACCTTCTGTTATCAGTATCCAACTATATGTGGCCGCACATTGCTATAGGATATGACTTGTACCCTGTCCATGTATGAACGACCTTCTGTTATCAGTATTCAACTATATGTGGCTGCACATTGCTATAGGATATGACTTGTACCCTGTCCATGTATGAACGACCTTCTGTTATCAGTATCCAACTATATGTGGCCGCACATTGCTATAGGATATGACTTGTACCCTGTCCATGTACAGTATGACAAAGCTGTCTTCCATAATAATGTATATTAGAACAACCACTATTATAGATTCATAGTATATTGAACTGAAAGTTTATATTTCGATGCTGTACTGTCTTACGTCGAAATAGTGAATAATTCAACGAACTGATTACAGCAAACGATACAAATTAGAATAATGAGAGCAGTGGTTGAGGAGTTGAAACAGTAATACTAGGTGTTGCTCAGGACAAGTTTCGTCAGTGTCTCTATATGTTGATAGGTTAAAGTGCTTTATTTTTTTTTTGACTTTTTTTTTAGATTGTAATGCTTTATTGTCCCTTTTTATTGGGAAATTCTGGGCCGCCTCCCCATGTGGAAGGCGTAGTCGCAGCCTGTGGCGCGCCCAAACCCAACCTACCTAACATTAGTTGTGATTTTTGAAATTTAGAAATTCTTTAAATTTTTGAAATATTTTGAAATTATTTGTATCAAAGAATAATCTCGACGCCACTGCAGCCAATTCCTACAAACTTGTCGAAGATTCCAGACAGATAGGCCTATACAGAGTTGATAATATAGCGTGCACAGCACTTTCAGTAGACCTCCACTTCTGTATAGCATTGGACAGGGTTGTTAGCAACAGAGCGTGTAATGGATTTAGAAGGCATGGTCATACAGGGTTGTTAGCAACAGAGCGTGTAATGGAGGTAGAAGGCATGGTCATACAGGGTTGTTAGAAAAAGAGCGTGTACTGGAGGTAGAAGGCATGGTCATACAGGGTTGTTAGCAGCAGAGCGTGTAATGGAGGTAGAAGGCATGGTCATAGAGGGTTGTTAGCAGCAGAGCGTGTAATGGAGGTAGAAGGCATGGTCATACACGAATCGCAGACTTTGTGAGAATGGGGAGGGGAACATAACTGTGACGATATTGAATTTGGCGTACGTGTCTGGCTAGGTGCCGCGGGCCAAGGTATTAAAGATCTAGGTTGTATTCAAGCATGATCCGCGGTATAACGTTACCTACCATACAATGTAAAGAATCTCTGTATTAATATCACAGTACAAACACTCTGTATTAATATCACATTACAAATACTCGGTCTGTGACAAAACCTGACCCCGTTTTGTTTAATGTCTGCCAAGTCTTAGGCACCAGTAATGTAAACACGGGTACTGTTAGTCTTATACACAATGAATGATTTGTATACAGCGCAGTAACATTGTTACAATGATCTTTATACAGCCCATTAACATTGTTATAATGATCTTTATACAGCACAAGCTGAGCGCCGTTGGCGCTTATCTGGCCTAACCGTTCACAGACAGATTTTCCAAACCATCAGATCCAAAGTCTGCAGACTGATCTCTGATGCCAAACGCAAACACCTCCAAAACAAAATCCTAGAATCCACTTCTTCCAAAACTCGCTACGCTACGATGAACAAACTCTTAGGCACACCTAAAGAATCTCCACTCCCCAACACACACAAAAAAGAAGAACTCCCATCCGCCTTTTCCACCTATTTCTCTGACAAAATTCAATCTCTGCGCAACACACTTGACATTCTACCATCTCCGCCTTGCCCTCCTGACTCCCCCTTCACAGGCACCCCCCTCTCATTTTTCCGCTCTCTCTCTCAGGCAGAAGTTCTCAAAATCATAAAGACTATGTCTCTCAAAACCTGTGAACTAGACCCCCTCCCAGCTTCCCTGTATTTGGACGGTCTCCCAAAACTTCTGCCTTTCATCACCGATATCATCAACACCTCTCTAGAAACTGGCTCCGTTCCTGATATCTTCAAGTCTGCCATCGTTCGCCCTCTCCTCAAAAAACACAACCTTGACCCAAATGACCTCAAAAACTATCGCCCAGTCTCCAATCTCTCTTTTCTGTCTAAGCTACTTGAAAAGGTTGTCCTCAACCAGCTCAACGCTCACCTCACCATCAACAATCTCCTCAGTCCCTTCCAGTCTGCCTATCGCAAGCACCACAGCACTGAAACAGCCCTTTTACATATTCTGAACGATCTTCTTCTCTCAACTGACTCAGGCAACATCTCCCTTCTTACCCTACTCGATCTCTCTGCCGCCTTCGACACTATTGACCATTCTATCCTCCTCCACCGCCTTCAACACTCCTTTGGCATCACTGACTCCGCTCACTCCTGGTTTCTTTCCTACCTCTCCGACAGACGGCAGTCCGTTATCATCGATGGCATATCCTCTGACCCAGTTAGGCTCTCCTGCGGAGTTCCTCAGGGATCTGTCCTGGGTCCGGTCCTTTTTACACTCTACACCTCCCCTCTGACCAACATCATCCAGTCTCATCACATAAACCACCACTTCTATGCTGACGACTCACAACTACAAGACAAAGACAAACCTGACAACATTCAGGCACTCCTGACTCGCACGGCCGACTGCTGTGAAGACGTGAAGGACTGGATGACAGCAAACAAACTTAAACTGAACGACGACAAAACGGAAGCCATGCTGGTAGGCACACGCCAGAAACTCCCTCAGCTCCCCTCCTCTCTCCATCTTCAGCTTGACGGTACCTCTATCCCTCTCTCCGACTCTGCCAAGAACCTTGGCGTTATCCTTGACTCTTCTCTCTCAATGACTAGCTTTGTCTCTGCAACTGCCCGGGCCTGCTACTTCCACCTCCGTCGAATCAGTCAGATCAGAAAATACCTCACCACTGAAGCTGCCACCAAACTTGCTGTCTCCCTCATCCTGTCTCGCATCGACTATTGCAACTCCCTTCTTTCCGGCCTTCCCCGCTCCACCACTCTCCCTCTCCAACGCGTTCAAAACAATACTGCCCGCCTCGTCCTCAGAAAGAAGAAATCTGACCACGTCACTCCCTTGCTCAAAGCCCTACACTGGCTTCCCATCTCCCAACGCATTCAATACAAGACCTTGTCTCTCTGCTACAAGTCCCTCAACAACTCCGCTCCTCTCTATCTCTCTGACTTACTTCACCCATACATTCCCTCTCGCTCTCTTCGCTCTGCCTCCGACCCTCTCCGCCTCCGCATTCCTCGCTCCAAACTCAGCACGTTCGGGTCCCGCTCCTTCTCTGTCTACGGCCCATCCATCTGGAATACTCTTCCACTCTCTCTCCGTCAGAAACCCTCTCCCACCTCCTTCCAGTCTGCCCTCAAAACTTACCTTTTCAAGCAGTTCTAACACTATGACCTCACTACGCACCCCATCGCCAGCTGTCTCTTGCATATAGTGTCTGGTCTGTTTGTGGTATGAGTATATTTGAGTGAATGTATTTTTTGCGTAATTGTTACATGTGTCATTGTCTAAAGCGTGCACATGCGTGCGTGAGTTGTGAGTGCGCGCTTAGAGTTATAATTATTATAAGATAAGCGCATTATAAATACAGTAATTATTATTTATTATTATTTATTTAGCACATTAACATTGTTACAATGATCTTTATACAGCACAGTAGCATTGTTACAATGATCTTTATACAGCGCAATGACATTGTTACAATGTTCTTTCACACAGAGCAGTAACGTTATTACAATAATATTTACACAGTGCAGTAACATTGTTACAATGGTCTTTATACAGCAAGTAACATTCTTACAATGATCTTTATACAGCACAGTAACATTGTTAAATGATTGTTACAATGATTTTTACCTGGTAGTTCAGGTGATAGTTCATAGTGTTTTTTTGTTTATTTTCTGTAAACCCGCTATTGGAATGGCTTTAATGCTGGTCCAACTGCTAGCTCAGGGGATAGTGTATAGTTTGGTGTTTGTGTTGTAAACCCGCTATTGGAATGGCTTTAATGTTGGTCCAACTGCTAGCTCAGGGGATAGTGTATAGTTTGTTTGGTGTTTGTGTTGTAAACCCGCTATTGGAATGGCTTTAATGTTGGTCCAACTGCTACCTCAGGGGATAGTGTATAGTTTGTTTGGTGTTTGTGTTGTAAACCCGCTATTGAAATGGCTTTAATGTTGGTCCAACTGCTACCTCAGGGGATAGTGTATAGTTTGTTTGGTGTTTGTGTTGTAAACCCGCTATTGGAATGGCTTTAATGTTGGTCCAACTGCTACTTCAGGGGATAGTGTATAGTTTGGTGTTTGTGTTGTAAACCCGCTATTGGAATGGCTTTAATGTTGGTCCAACTGCTAGCTCAGGGGATAGTTTATATTTTGTTTGGTTTTTGTGTTGTAAACCCGCTATTGGAATGACTTTAATGTTGGAGTCCAACTCCCAACGGGATAACAAGACTTTATTTCGCCAATTGACATGTAATATACTACTCAAACTATTACAAGGGCCACTTGGACATCTGGGTCTCTTTTTAAATCAGAAACACGAATTCAATTTATTAGTTCATCATATTTTCTTGCAATCATTTCTGCATCAATAACAAAAAAGATTTTAGACATCAGTCGCTTAAAATTCGAGTAACTTCAATTTAACTGGACATACCCCTCATTTACAAAATCAAAACTTTAGAAACCAAAACTCTATTGAGTCAGTATCGGGTGTGGCCACCGTTTGCATCAATGCAATCTTGGCATCCTTGTCTCATGGACCGTATCAGATTATGGAGAATGTTCCTGGGATGGCCAACCACTCTTGCTGGAGAACTTGGGCCAGAACTTCATGGTTAGCTCCTAGAAGGAGGTTTGCCCGTGTCTGTCGACCCAAGACACCCCACAGATGTTCTATGGGGTTCAAATCGGGTGATCGAGCCGGCCAATCCATCCTTATGACGTGCTGTTGCTGCAGGAAGTCATTGACGATACGCGCTCGGTGGGGTCTGGCGTTATCGTCCTGTAGTATGGCACCTTCCTCAATGACCCGCAGAGCTAGGAGAGACCCTAGGTTGTACGACGTCATCCCTGTAGCCAATACCGTTTAAGTTGCCATGACTTTGGAGCAGGGGTGTTCTGAAGTTTAATGCGAAGCCACCCCACATCATGTCAGATCCACCACCAAAGCGGTCATGCTCGCGCACCGTCGCATCAGCAAAACGCTCCCGTGGACGCCTCCAAACATTCACTCGACTGTCGTTGAAAGACAAGGAGAACCGAGACTCGTCTGTTAAGAGCACCTTTGACCAATGTTGCCTAGTCCACACCAAAGGACGCCGAGCCCAGGCCAAACGCGTTGCACGGTGAGCTGAGGTGAGCAAAGGCCGTACTGCTGGTCGTCCTTGATCGCAGGTTTGCCTCGTGTAGGCGGTTGCGAATTGTCTGGCCGCTGACGTTAACATTGCTGGCTGCGTGAAGCTGTCTTCTGATGGTGTTTGCTGTAGCGGACCTCATCCTCAGAGCTGACAGGGTGATGAAATGGTTTTATCTTGCAGTGGTAACGCGGAGGCGTCCGGACCTTCTTGGTTCTTGGACGCTTCCAGTGTTGTTAAAGCGCTCCCGCAGCCTTTGGACAACGGAGTGGGACACTCCCAGCCGCCTGCCAACTTCTCTCACCCCCACCCCTTCCTGAAGCCATGCAATAGCTTTGCCTCTATCCGCATCAGTCAATCGTCGCCTTGGGGGCATGGTTAGAAAAACAGCAAAAGCGCTGCCATTTATACCCCCCCAAAAAGCGCCGATTGTTGAACTGAACTCAGAAAATGCAAGCCTTTTGCGTGCAAATCACTTTTTAATGTTGAAAATTTTGCTTTATTAGCAAGACAACAGTAAGGTAGGGTCATTTTTTTTGTAAAAATTGGGTTTGTTTTTCAACTCAGAGCAGAAAGTTCAAAACTCACATATGTGATTACTTGTCAGAATAAGATTGTCTTGAATGTTACTGTACAGGATAAGTTTTGAAATAAGCAATATAAGCGATATTATTGATAGCAGCAAAAAAATAATTAAACTAAATGAAATATGAGAGTGGTCCTTCAATTATTTTGAGTAGTGTATAGATAAACAATCGGAATATTAGTTGGTGTTGGACAATGGCAGAATGTTTTATATTTAACAACATCTACCACTCTTTCTCTCTCTCTTACACACACACAGGGTCAAAGATGATCTTGTCGGCTCTTTTGAGAGGACGGGTCGAGTAGATGGAGGTTAGAGAGGGAAGCTCACAGCAGACAATCCTGCCTTGCGCCATACGCACGACCCGCTCCAGCCGGCCTTTTTCGAGCTGCGTTGCTGTTCCGAACCAGACAGTGATGGAAAACGTTAGGACGCTCTCCACCACGGCCCGGTAGAACTCGAGGAGAAGGTCTTTGGAAAGGCAAAACTTCCCAGCTGTCTGAGGAAGTACAGTCGTTGATGGGCCAGCTTCACGATTGTGTCAATGTTGGCACCCCAGCTCAGGTCGTCGGAGATGAGGGGACCCAGGAACTTGAACGAGTCCACTGTCTCGATGGAGTGTCCATTGATGAGCAGGGGATAGTTTATAGTTTGTTTGGTGTTTGTATTGCAAACACGCTATTGGAATGGCTTTAGTGTTGGAGTCCAATCAATCAATTCAATCAATTTATTTAAAGTCTGTTCACAAATTCTGTGATTTTAGACTATAAAACAAAGAAATAAAATAATATAAATGATAAGGTGGAAAAAGGGAATACAACTAAATAAATAAATCATAAATAATAATGATAAAAAGAAAACAAAATTGAAGAAAAAGAATAAAGCAGCAACAACAAACCCATAAGAACTTATACTGATTAAACAATGTAACCTAATGAAGCACCATCATCTTAACATCTAAAATACATCGAATAAAATAATTATAAAACTTGTTCTATCTGTGTACACGATATAATAGATGCGATTGTCAGCATCAATTCATTATCAGCTAATATTTTTTACATCATTGTACTGTGTGATAACAGTATTAATATTATTTTCTATGAATAATTTGTTTAGACATGGGCACTGTAATATCAAATGTTCTACAGTCAGAACATTTGAGCATACACATTTGACATCTTTAGAAAATTTAGTTTTCCATGCATTTAATTTTAACTTGTAGACAATGTTTGTTAAATGTCTGGAGCTAGACAAAATATTATTGTGTACATTTTTAAGACAATAATTGTCCACTATTGATATCAGTTCATAGTAGGAGAGGCTCATGTTATGATTAACTTCAGTAGGCTTATTTGCACAATCTTTAGCTAGTTTATCAGCTAATTCTATACCTTTTATTCTACAATGAGAGGGAACCCACAGAAAATCAACTGTAACATTCTTAATTAATAAACAGTGTAAAAGGTATTTGATTTCAAAAATCATTTCTCTTCTAACTGAACAATTACAATTTTCTAGCTCATACAAAACAGTCTACACATAACACTATGCGGAACAAATCTAATGTTAATGCAAGAACACAAATCAAAGCCATAATAATAACATACAATTCTGCAGTAAAGATTGAAAATTTTCTCCCTAAATAAAAAGACTTTTCAATATTAAGATCAGGAAGAACATATGCAGCACCGGCATCAGAAGTTTCAAGTAGTGAACCATCTGTATAAATTTTTAATTTATTGAAGTAAATAGAATTTAAAAGTTTCTTTACACTATCAGCTAACATATTTCTTTCTTCATTTTTTATGTAAATCTGTGTAATCTATATCAAACTGAGCCCGTAAGTGCTCCCATTGGGGTATTTTGGGTGAAACAGGAACAGATATTACATTACTAATACTAATATCACAATTTATTATCACTGCTTCTGTATAATCATGAATAGTCTGAATGTATGGAATATATTTTGATCTTTTGGGGAATTCGTTTTTAGAAGATAATAACACTTCATCGGTTACAGAATTGTCAATACATAAACTTCTAAGAACCTATTTTGAAGCAGCTAATTTACGTTGTTCTGATAAAGAAAGTTTGACTGATTCATTATAACAACATTGCGTATTCGTATGCACTGGTACGCCAAGAGCCAATGTTATTGCTTTACTATCTATACTCTGCAATTTATTTAAGCGTGATTTTGGCGCTGACAAATACACCTCTTGTTCATGTATCAATTTTGATCGAACAAGATAAGTTGCTAGATGTAATAAAGTCTTAGTATCCTGACTCCAAGCTTGTACATTTATTATTTTCAATAAATTTAATCTTTGTCTTGCTTTATTGATTAAATATACTATGTGATATTTCCAACTTAATATCGGTGTAAAATAGACACCCAAAAGTTTTATAATTTGTTTATAAGCAAACCTTTCGTTGTCAAGTTTTAATTCTGGTAAACATTTTGGATTTTCTCCGTTGTTAAATAACATTAAACTAGTTTTTTCCCCGGATAATTCCAGACCATTTTCTGTCATATATGTATATAAATTATTTAGTTCAGTTTGATATATTTTTCCAACATAAATAGTACTTCTTTTATTTGTATGCTTTCTTAAATTAACCTTCATCCACATTTCTATGTCATCAGCATATTGCACCACATAGGTATATCTCGATAAAACCTTAGGTAGGTCATGTATTAATAAAGTAAATAAAAGAGGTGCAATTATAGAACCTTGTGGAATACCGGTATTAACATTTTGAAATGAAGAATATGTTTTAGTCCAACTGCTAGCTCAAGGGATAGTGTACAGTTTGGTGTTTGTGTTGTAAACCCGCTATTGGAATGGCTTTAATGTTGGTCCAACTGCTAGCTCAGGGGATAGTGTAAACCCGCTATTGGAATGGCTTTAATGTTGGTCTATCTGCTAGCTCAGGGGATCATAGTGTATAGTTTGTTTTGGTGTTTGTGTTGTAAACCCGCTATTGGAATGGCTTTAATGTTGGTCTATCTGCTAGCTCAGGGGATAGTGTATAGTTTGTTTTGGTGTTTGTGATGTAAACCCGCTAGTGGGTTGGCTTTAATGTTGGTCTATCTGCTAGCTCAGGGGATAGTGTATAGTTTGTTTTGGTGTTTGTGATGTAAACCCGCTATTGGAATGGCTTTAATGTTGGTCCAACTGTAACATGAAAATGGTTGAGGTGGAAAAAGGAGTTACATTGGATTTGAGGGAGATTGATGGAATGGGTGAAAGGGATGAATGGGTGTGTGTGCGTGTGTGTGTATGTGTGTGAAGGGGATGCGATTGGATTGTTCATGTGGACTGTGGACTGTGGACTGTTGATAATACAGTGACAAAAAATAGGAAGGGGGAAACACAATTATTTTCTTTAAACTGTTAGATCTTGAGAACTTCGGAAAATTGCTAGTTGTTCACTTTTGAACGTCGGTCCAATAATTGTGGCGTACAGGGCAATCCCATAATGCGTGAATAATGCGAGTTGGTGATGTAGGCACAATGTACATAGGGCAGAGAGAGCAATAGGCCTAAGGTATAGAACACGACCTGTGTGAACAATGTACATAGGGCAGAGAGAGCAATAGGCCTAAGGTATAGAACACGATCTGTGTGAACAATGTACATAGGGCAGAAGGAACAATAGTCCTAAGATATAGAACACGACCTGTGTGAACAATGCACATAGGCAGAGGAGGCAAAATAAAATGTGCATCACATAACTTGAATTCATTTGCGAAATGGGTTTAACCGATCCACCGACCCACCGAATGACAGACTGACGGAAAGACCGATATTTTGGGCTCATCCTGTTACCCCAACCCTCCCTCCCCTCTCCCCCACCTTCTCCCTCTTTCTCCCTTGCCCACTGTTGTAAAGTATGTCTAGAGAAATCTAGAAAATACCACACACACACACCAAAGTGTAAGGGTTTGATGGGAATGAAAGGTAAGCTTGGTAAGGAAGGTCTGTATGACGACCACAAAACAAACAGCCCAGCAGCGTGATTGCAGTTGGCAGTGGTTTATGGTTCCTCCACTGCACACTTACAAGTGGTCACAAGTGGGTTAACCAAGCAAGATATAGGATGATGATGATGATGAACACTTGTATAGCGCGATTCCATCCAGGCCAAGTAAGCATGCTCGGTGCGCTGGGGGGGGAAAAAATGTTTTGGTCACTGATTAAAAAGATAAGTCTTCAGCTGACGCTTGAAGGCTGCTTTGGAGCTACACTGACGTAGCGAGAGAGGAAGTCTGTTCCACAGAAGAGGAGCTGCACATTCAAAAGACTTTGCTCCAAAATTCTTTTTCTTATGTCGATCGACACTTGGCACAGAGATCTTGCACTGTGAGCTAGACCGAAGGTTTCGCTCAGGAGCATGCCATGGGAGGAGTTCTTGCAGGTACTTGGGTGCTGATCCTTCCTTGCATCCAAACACAAGGGAAAGTATTTTATGTTCAATCCGCTTTTCAACGGGGAGCCAATGAAGTTCCTGAAGAACTAGTGTAATATGCTCATGAGTCTTAGCTTTTGTCACAATCCGAGCTGCTGTGTTTTGAACTTTTTGTAGCCTCTGCAGCTGGCACTTGGGCAAGCCCCAAACACAGCTGTTGCAGAAGTCCAAGCGAGACTGGATGAGCGAAACAGCAAGTGTGTTGGCCGTTTTTCTGTCCAGATCTGGCCTAAGTTGACCTAGTGTTCGCAGACCAAGGTAGCATGATCTGACTGTGGCGCTGACCTGAGGCACCATGGTGAGGCCACTGTCCACAAGAAGACCAAGGTCTCGTACTGTGCTGGACACCGGAATAGTCGAAGAGCCAACTTGGAGGGAGTCCACAGATACCTTTCGACGACAGGCATCTGAGCCACACAGTAACACCTCTGTTTTCTCATCATTTAATTTTAACCTGTTGGAGAACATCCAAGACTTGATCTCCCGACAACAGCTTTCGAGACTATAGGATATAGTATAGGATATACGATATAGGACGCAAGGTTAGGAGAGCGTTTGTCGAGGAGCGAGTAGCTCAGTGGGTAGAGCGGTTTATTAGTAACCAAAAGGTCCCTGGTTCGAATCCCGGATAGACCAACGAGGATATTAATTCCCTCTTACAATCAGCGGGTTCGCTGGTGTCAGAATAATGTGACCAGTAGTCGCCTGTACGCTTTGGTGTGGTGTGACAATAATCTACAATTAACCTTGTATAGAGGGTTTGTTGTTTATAGCAGGATCTTTACGTTGCCGTGCATGTACTGAACACATTATACATATAGCCTAGGCAACTCTGCTTCAAAATATCTGTAATAAATAATGTTATCCGCCACTCGTACATTCACAGAGCAATTCCTTTGTGAAACATCAACTCTGCTTCCTCGTTCGGGGGTCCGACATGGGTGTTGTTACTGCGGTGGACACAAACTAGGCATTCCACGGTCCAGGGCGTGACTTTGCTTGACCATCTGGCCTTCACATGTTGGAAGACTGCACATAATTATGTCTGTTGTCTCCTTGCAAAACATAACCATGCGACATGGCCTTCAGTCACCTAGTTATGCCAAGGAAACTGCTCCTTGTATGTCATTTGGCCTGAGACTGAGGTATTTATTGCCAGCGTTGATGTTAGTCCCACCTGTATTGCTATTAGTCACACCTGTATTGCTGTAAGTCACACCTGTATTGCTGTTAGTACCATCTGTATTGCTGTTAGTCCCACCTGTATTGCTGTTAGTCACACCTGTATTGCTGTTAGTCCCACATGTATTGCTGTTAGTCACACCTGTATTGCTGTTAGTCCCACATGTATTGCTGTTAGTCACACCAGTATTGCTGTTAGTCACACCTGTATTGCTGTAAGTCAAACCTGTATTGCTGTTAGTTACATCTGTATTGCTGTTAGTTACACCTGTATTGCTGTTAGTCACATCTGTATTGCTGTTAGTCACACCTGTATTGCTGTTAATCACACATTTATTGCTGTTAGTCCCATCTGTACATCTGTGACACAACGTATTTTTTATCTATCACACGTTTGATAGCACCAACAGTCTGGCCTAGAAGGACTTTTTCTTTTCTTTCAGACCAACACCTTTACCGTGACAAAACATTTTGGAAAAACTTGACTTGACGGAGGTGGAGCGATGGCGGCGAACATTCCATGCCCCACTGCACAGGACCAGTGGCGGGACTTTGTGACCAACCTCTACCCTAACGCCACCACAGGAACCAATTGTGTTCCACCCTTCAACTTCAACCGTGTGCCTTATACGACACAAAGTGTGCCAGGCACCAGGGAGACAGCCTTTGTCCTGCCTGCCCCACCTGCTGCTGTTTCACATCCTGCTGTCCCATCTGCTGTTGTCCCACCTGCTACTGTCCCACCTGCTGCTGTCCCACCTGCTGCTGTCCCACCTGCTACTGTCCCACCTGCTGTTGTCCCACCTGCTACTGTCCCACCTGCTGCTGTCCCACCTGCTGCTGTCCCACCTGCTGCTGTCCCACCTGCTGTTGTCCCACCTGCTGCTGTCCCACCTGCTGCTGTCCCACCTGCTCCTGTCCCACCTGCTGCTGTCCCACCTGCTGTTGTCCCACCTGCTGCTGTCCCACCTGCTACTGTCCCACCTGCTGTTGTCCCACCTGCTGCTGTCCCACCTGCTACTGTCCCACCTGCTACTGTCCCACCTGCTACTGTCCCACCTGCTGCTGTCCCACCTGCTGCTGTTCCACATCCTGCTGTCCCATCTGCTGTTGTCCCACATGCTACTGTCCCACCTTTCCAATCCGGTGCAGTCCCACCTACCCCACTTGCTGCTGTCCCACCTGCCCTACTTGCTGCGGTCCCACCTGTCTTACCCGCTGCAGTCTCATCTGTCCCAGGTCCCAGTCACAAACTGTCACCCCCACACGTTCTATGGACACAAGATTCGCCTCAGGTCGCCCCTGTTCGAGTCCAGGAAAGCGACTTCAGTGATGATTTTGGCCAACAGCATGTGGTCACCAACCTGAAGGCCCTGGGAACGAATCTGCAGGAGGTCATGTTCATCCTCTCCCAACTCAATTTCGGACAATATTTGAATGAACCCACGTATGCTGCGTCCCTTGCACAGCTACAGATCCCACTGCCAACACACTTAGACACGCGGCAAACCAAGTACTCGCATGGCGAGGCAGATGTAATAATAATTAACCGCCGTTACGGCGTTCTGATCGGAGAGCTCAAGTCTGTGGGCAGGTGGCAGGCCGTCAATCAAAACGCCACTGCCCCTGACCGCGATGTGGCCAAGAGGGTGGAGAAAGCCATCACACAGCTGGACCGGTCGGAGAAAGTCATCAGTCACGTGGTCAGTGACCTGGCCCCTAATCTGACAGTACGCAAAACATTGTTCCTGCCCTATGTCACCAGTGGCCAGCTACACAGGGTGATGACGTCAAACAGTCTGTTATTGCAGGTAACTCTCTCTCTATCTCTCTTTCTCTCTCTCTCTCTCTCTCTCTCTCTCTCTCTCTCTCTCTCTCTCTGACCATACTTCTATGTTTACCTGCGCAGGAATTTATTATAATTAATGTGAGCGTGTATGTGTTTATACGCGCGCGTGCGTGCGAGATTGTGGGTGTGTCTGTTTGCGTATGTGAGTGTATGCGTGCGTGTGTGCGTGTGTGTATGAGTGTGTGTGTCTCAAATCGCCATTGTGAGAACAGGCTAAGGCTTAAGCTACAGTGTCCACGACAACATTAGGCCTACATAAAGCTAAGGCTTCTAATAAAGTGTCCACAAGAGCAAAGCGTGGTCAGACTACAAGTCCACTGTGTATTTTACAGCATCTATGTCAGTGCCTTGGGGCAGCGGACGTCTCACACGCCGTACAGCTCTGTGTCTGTGCTGACCAGTTATCGCATCCCAATACTTTCTGGGATGTGACTCCCGCTGTCCTAACCAACCTGGCCAGCTGGTGGCGACACATCATGGCGTCTCCAGATCCTCAGCTCAGTGGTCCAAGAGGGGAAAGGCTGTACCTAGATGTAGCAGCTAGGTAACCATTTTTATGACTCATGTTTTATCAACATTTGTTTTACATTGATCATTGATGTACTGTTGGCGTCAGTTCAAGATCAAAGTATGCTTTATATTGCCAATGTTAGTAGTAGTAGGTGGTGGTTGTTATGATGATGATGATGATGATAATGATGATAATGATGATGATGATGATGATGATGATGATGATGATGATGATGATGATGATGACGCGTTTGTCCTTACGAATTTCGTGCAGGTTCGTGGGACCAGCCACTACAGTCAGTGTTCACTGCAGTGTCCCCCCACGTGTGGAGGTGCGGACTGAGGGCCAGGCGGTGGCAGAACTGGGAAAGAGGTTGTCACGTCTGGTGCTGACCCAGCAGCAGCTGGACATCCTGACCAGAGATCCGCCTCTAGCTTGCATCTCGGGTCCGTGGGGGACTGGTTAGTAATAATAATAACAACATTAGATGTATAGGCGCCTTATTCTCAATCAGCACAAAGCGCAGCGATCTGAAACCAACATCTACGCTCCCGTGTTATACACACTCCTACAGAACCAACAACACACATTCATCACTCAAATATGTGGTGTACAAGGCCAGTCGCTATTAGAAAATGGAAAATATGTCTAATAATAATAATAATAATTTATTTTATAAAGCGCAATTCCAAACTAAAAGTCTGCTCAAAGCGCTCACACGCATACTCTCACACAAGCTCTCGCACAATAAGAGACTGTACAACACACTAAAACATGGTGTATATAAAAAAACAAAAACACATACATCTGACACCACATGCCTACAAACAAACACACACAGAATTATTATAAGCAGCTAAAAACAATAAGATAAAAGTCGTAAAAATACGCATGTCCAATAAAATTAAACAAAAGCAATAATATTTAATATCTAAAACAATTGATCTCAAAATAAGAATACTAATATTTTAATATTGGATGCTATATACGCGCTTTTCCCCAAATTACTAATCAGACTCAAAGCGCGGCGATCTGGAGCACCTTACACGCTCACATGTTTCACCCACTCTTACACACAGCAAACACATCTATCACTCAAACATGTGACACACACAGCAAACACCTCTATCACTCAAACATGTGACACACACATCAAACGCATCTATCACTCAAACATGTGACACACACAGCAAACGCATCTATCACTCAAACATGTGACACACACAGCAAACACACCTATCACTCAAACATGTGACACACACAGCAAACACATCTATCACTCTGTCACGGCTTAAGGCCTGGCATTTCCCTCCCTCACCATCCCTGCTCACTAACTAAACCCTCTATGTAAACAAACAACACAAAGTCCCAAGATGCAATCAAAACAATAATTTATTCAATCAAACCCGCACGCAAACTCACGCAAAATAAACAGATTCACAGCATACAGTATTACATACAAGGCAAAATGATGATGCAAGAAGGATGGATAAAGAAATCAAAACAAAATGGAATGTTATAGTCAATCAATAACAAAGATGAATAACTAAATGATTATGATAATCCTTGCTATGAATCAGTTCTTGATTTCAAGTCCCCTTTCCTCTGATAAGTTATGAAGAATAAAACGTGTGCACAGTCTGTGTGTATGCTGGTTATCTAAAGAAGTGAGCTCACTTGCAACTTTGACACAACATAAGGATACTCATCGGTCAAGTGTTGAAGAACACTTTTGGGCGATCCAGTGCTGGTTACAAGTAGCGGTGTTTTCTCCCTTCGATCCTCCGGCCAAACGACGAGGCTACAGAGATCGAGGGTTGCTTGGAAGAAGAGAATGACGAAGGCTGATGGAGAAACCAAAAGCGGGGTGGACAGGTGACTTGGTGCTGGTCCCAAGATGTCCTGACGCTTCCACCCCTCGACCCTCTGGCAAAATGAAGCTTAGGCGACAGAGGTCGAGAGTGGACAAGTGCGTAGAACCAGCCCAGTGAGATGAACAGCAGAAGAAGTGCGACGAGAGGGTCAAACAAGCAAAACGATGTGGCGGTGGATGATGATGTAGTAGCAAACGTAAAACACAGGTTAGAAGATTAAAGAAGAGAAGACTCATCCTGAAATCAATGACATATCTTCAATTTCTCGTTCCCAGTTATAATGTCAACGACGATAGTCAATAAACCCCCATTCACTTCTTTTCCGATATGTCTGGTTATACAACCTTATTGATAAATTACGACCATCTCAGTTTCAACAAAATGAACGATGCAATATGCGCATTTACCAAATATACTAAATGTCAAAAGCATTTTTATTTACATATTATAAAAAACAACATTCAGTACGCATTCACGCAGCATGAGGTCGGACAATAATGCTATCCCCTTTTTTTTTCCCATCATAGAACTACGTAAACAATGAACATAAAATGGACAACTGAAATTGGAGTCAAGCACACAACACATACATTCGCACCTAGCTCCTCACAAACAGTGGAAAAAGCGACAAGCCACTTACCAGTCCGTGCAGGTGAAAAGGTGGACACTCGACCCAGAGCAACTTGCCTAGACAACGATACTCTATTATAGACTAAGTCAACTTTGACACAAGAATCTATGGTCACTGTAATAGTGCTAAACTATTAATACAGCTTTAGTCACACTCCATTATCACAGCTAGAATTCAAAAGAGAAAGAAAAACCTTAGAAAAAGGATCCAATCTTCTCAGCTTGGCGTTCAAAATAATAATGATTATAGAAAACTCACCAACTTTCAGATCTTGTTCTTTATTCTTACTAAAATTCATAAGCCCCGAGTACTGCCTATATAAAATCTCGTGAATCCCGTGCATAAAGAACAAATACGCAAAACAGGTCGCACCACCCAGTATAGAAAATATTCACTTTCTATATTCAGGTCACAGTACTTAGTTAATATAATATCTACTCGTGACATATCCCCCCCCCCTGAAGATTAAACAACAGTTTAATTCACAACTAAGTCGCGAACTTATCACCTTATCTTTGTACATCTTTACACATTCCTAGAGAGAAAATCTGCATCGACATTGTCGCGTCCAGCAATTGCTTCAATTGTGAAACTGTAGGGTTGCAACTGCAATGACCACCGCATGAGTCTCGGACTCTGAGGTTTGACTCGGTGTAACCATTGAAGTGGGCTGTGGTCAGTTTGCACTTTGAAGTGACGGCCCATCAGGAACTGACTATACTTCTGTACCCCAAAAACCACTGCAAAACATTCTTTCTCGATGGGAGAATAGTTCCTTTCAGCAGCATTCAGTTTCTTGCTGGCACAAGCCAACGGCTGTAGTCCGAAACCTTGATCCTGCAGTAACACCGCGCCCAATCCAACATCAGATGCATCAGTTCGAAGCACGAACTCTTTTGACCAATCTGGTAAACAACAAACTGGTTGACTGCTCAGACGCTCTTTCAGTTGTTCAAAAGCTTGCTGACAACGGTCTGTCCACTGCACTACACCTGCTTTGCCTCCCTTTGTCAGATCTGTCAGTGGAAGTGCGATTTCAGCGAAGTGAGGAATGAATCGTCGGTAAAACCCTACCAATCCTAAGAATGACTTCACTTGTTTCTTGGTTGTAGGAGGTTCCACTTGTCGAATCTTCTCCATCACACGTTCCAGTGGGACCATCTTGTTCTTCCCTACCATATGACCCAGGTACTCCACTTGAGCGAATCCGAGATAACACTTGGTCGGCCTAGCAGACAAATGAGCTTCTCGCAACCTTTGCAATACTTTCTGTAGTACATCCAGGTGACGTTCCTTAGTTTCTGTAGCTATCAGGATGTCATCCATGAAATTGTCAACGTCTTCAAGCTTGAGTGGTAACAGCAATGCTCGCATCATCCGGGAAAAACAAGCTCCTGCGGTCTTGAGTCCGAATGGCATCACCACAAACTGGAACTGACCCAAATCTGTCGTAAAGGCTGTTTTTGGACGGTCCTCCTGACGCACTGGAATCTGCCAGTACCCTCGGGATAAGTCGATCTTGGACAAGTACCTTGCTTTTCCTAACTTGGAGAACAGATACTCCACGTCGGGCAACGGTTCAGCATCAAAAATGACTTTCTTGTTCATACAGCGGAAATCGACGCAGAACCTGATCTTGTCATCTCTCTTCCTGACAAGAACTACTGGTGAACTGTAAGGGGATTGTGCTGGTTCAATCACTCCAAGTTTCAACATAGTCTCGACTTCTTTCCGAATGATCTCCTTGTGAGCAAATGGAATAGGGAACTGACGAGTCCGAACTGGGGTATCGTCTTCCATCCTGATCTCGCACTCTGCCAAGTTGGTCTTGAGAGGTAAGTCGGTCAAAATATCAGGAAACTGGGTGACTAGCTCTCGAATCTCCTCATGGATCGCTGGATTCTCTGGATCAAGTTGGATGTCCTTCACCGTTTCCTCTGCTTCCATAGGAAAAACTGGAAGTGGCTCCGAAATGATTTGCGCTTCCTCCTCATCCTCTGGTTCATCCAGAACTGCCACAGCAGCGATACCACTCTCTCGTTCTTTGTACTGTTGCAGAAGATTCACATGGTACGTTTTGACTTTGTCTCCAACCTGAATCTTGTAATCACAACTGCCTACTTTCCCCACTACACGATAAGGTCCTCTCCATGCCATCTTCAACTTGTTCTCCTTGCAAAGAGACAGAATCAGAACCTTACTTCCCACAGCAAAAGTCCTGAGTTTCGCTTTCTTGTCGAAATGTTGCTTATGTCGGAAAGCTTCCTTGCTCAAGGATTCTTTAGCTATCTTGCAAGTTTCTTCGACCTTTTCTCTCAAGTCGATAACGTGCTTCAGAGCCGACTTGACTTCTCCCTTCTGGGTTTCACGTGTCCACAGTTCTCTCAAAACTTGCATTGGTCCTCGCACAGTATGACCGTACAACAACTGGAAAGGCGAAAACTTGGTGCTTTCCTGAGGAACCTCACGGTACGCGAACAACAACGCCGGGATATAGCGATCCCATGACTTGGGTTTCTCGCTGCACAGCTTCTTGATCATCGATTTGAGTGTCTGGTTGAAACGTTCAACTAGCCCATTGCACATGGCGTGGTATGGTGTAGTCAAATTTCCTTTCACTGCAAGCAATCGATACACCTCCTGCATCACTTCGGAAGTAAACTGTGATCCTCGATCAGATAACACTTCTCCAGGAATACCTAATCTGGTCCATATCTCCCACAAAGTTTCGGCGATGGTTCCAGCCTTGATGTCTTTCAGAGGAATGGCTTCTGGATATCGAGTTGCATAGTCCACCATCACAAGAACGTAGCGGTGGTTGCGCTCTGAACAAGGAATGATTGGTCCAATCAGATCAACAGCAACCTTTTCAAATGGCTGGTCGACCAAAGGCATGCTGACCAAATTTGCTTTTGGGATCCTCCCCTTCGGCACCGCCCTCTGACATGCGTCACAGGTCTGACAGTAGCGTCGAATGTCTCCTGACATACCTGGCCAATAGAAATCAACCCACACACGATGCTGAGTTCTCCTTGCTCCCAAATGTCCACTCATCGGGGTATCATGCGCAAGTTTCATGACATCTTTCTTGAGTGACTGAGGAACACAAACTTGCTCGAACGTCCTATTCCCTTCTTTGACTTTGCGCATCAGAATACCTTTCTTCCTGATGAAAGATGCTTCACTCTTCTTCCTCCCACGGCCTTTGACTATCTCCTGAGAATCTGCTGACTTCTGTGCCCTAGCCAACGCAGGATCTTCTCTCTGTAGTCTACCTAGTTCATCCGGTGTGATGTCTAATCCTGAAACTCTTTTGACTGGCAAAGGAACAGTTTCTTTCTCTCGTGCAATCTGTGCTCTTGTTTGCACCGCAGATAACAGTTTGCGATCAGCATAAACTGGAATCTTCACACTCTCTCCATCTGCGAACACGACTGTGTTGCCAATCACAACATCATGACATAACTGATCCGCTACTAGTACCTGAACCCTTCCTCTAACCCATGGAGATTCTATCAGTACTGAGGCAACAGGGTATTCCCTAGTGACGGATGGATCAGCCAATGACACTCGATGTTTGATTCCTGCGAGTAGATCTTCTTCAGAGACAAACTTGGACGAAACAACGCATAGTTCAGCTCCAGTATCTCTCAAGGCAATAACTGACTGACCATTCAGTGTGACTTTTGCTTCCGGAACAAGCTCCAAACGATCGCATCGGTCGCAGAGTACGGGCACTTCCTTCCTAGTTGCATCTGCAGCTCCTGTACGCATAGCTCTGACCTTCTTGCTCTTTGGACAATTCCTTCTGAAGTGTCCTTTTTCTCCACATTCGAAACATGTGACTTCCTTACTTGTGCCACCCCCTTTGCTATCTGTCTGAGACTTGGTCTTGCTCGCTTCACCAGCTGAACTTTGAGAACTTGGTTGCTTCTGCTTCTTACTATCTTGTGCCAAACTTCCTCTGTCGTCGCGGACAGCTCGACGTGCTTGAACTCGGACATCTGCCACTGTCGCGGCTTCCTCCGAAGTAGTGACTTTGTGTTCTCTGACAACAATCGCCAAATCCGGATTCAGTGTGGACATGAACTGTTCAAGCACAAAAACATCCAGCACTTGGCCAGGATCGGTGGAATCTACTTTTGCTAAACAGAACCATCTCGCTAACGTTTGCTTCATCCGTTTCACAAACGATGGAAAGTTCTCAGATGTTTCCTTCTTCATGGACCTGAACTGCCTACGGAAATAATCAGCATCTCTCCTGAATCGAAACAACAATGCGGTCTTCAGTGCTTCGAAATCTTTGGCATCGTCCGGTGTCAACTGCAAAAATGTCTCCCTTGCAGCTCCCTGAAGCAATGGGACCAATCTGCTTGCCCATGTATCTTTGGCCCACTTGTGCATAGTTGCCACACTCTCAAAATGAAGTAAGTATTGATCAATGTCATCTTTC
This sequence comes from Oncomelania hupensis, assembly GCA_036898135.1. NCBI lineage: Eukaryota > Metazoa > Mollusca > Gastropoda > Littorinimorpha > Pomatiopsidae > Oncomelania > Oncomelania hupensis. Next base: position 49,725,995 of record CM072522.1, read on the forward strand.
TCGTCGAAAGAAGGTAGCTTTACTCTATATCCTCCATCGGAATTTTTACTCGTTTGAGACTGAGTCAATACTTCCCTCGTGAGCTCTATTTCCTGTTTCCGGAGATCCTCTTGCTGTTGCATTTCCTGTTTTCGAAGTTTTTCCTGTTGTTGTAGCTCCTGTTTACGAAGATCTTCCATTCTCTGCATCTCCTCTCGACGGAGTTCTTCGATCCGTGCTTCCTTTTTCTCTTGCCTCCGTATCTCTTCACGCCTAAGCTCTCCTTGCTGTTGAATCTCGTCTCGGCGCATTTTTAACTCTTCCCGACGGAGCTCGTCCTGACGTTGCTTCTCTTCGTCAGCTCTCGCTAATTCGCTCGCCAATCTGACGACTTCTTGTCCCATGGTCATGCCTGAACTGACCAGCATGGTTATGTAGTCCTTCAGCCTGGCACCTTTACTATCTGAACCAGCTGTAGCTCCTACACCCCATGACGGTGAAAATGTATGTCCCTTCGTCTTCGATCTTGCAGATTCAGACGGTGTAGACGGCTCATCCTGAGTACGTGCGTTCTCCTCTTGGTACAACTTAACATACGTGTTGTCGACGCTTGTCGTGGTAGTAGTGTCAACTGAACTTGCTACTGGCATGGCAGGTGGTATCAATCTCAGCTCTTCTACATCCGATGCTTTAGAAGCCATGGTTGGTTGATATACTAACCCAGACCTTAACTCCATATGCCTACCCCCTTGCTAACGCCTAAGTTCCCTACCAAACAAAATTCCTAACTAATAAAAACTACCTTCAGAAGTAAGATGACAAGCTGCCACGAGCGAGTGTCCGTCCCTTGGCCACGAGCACGAACCGGCAAGAAAGCTCCCCACTCTCCCCACCGCTGCTCCTCGTTGAAGCTAGGTGATGCCCACTGCACCACGGCTCCAGGCGCCCGCCAACCTCCCACTGAAAACAGTTTCAAGCACACCCCAATCTCACAACACAAAATTATAACGGATTGCACCTTCCTAAACTATCAACACTATGCTAATCTGCTATCACGTCGGGGTCACCAAATATGTCACGGCTTAAGGCCTGGCATTTCCCTCCCTCACCATCCCTGCTCACTAACTAAACCCTCTATGTAAACAAACAACACAAAGTCCCAAGATGCAATCAAAACAATAATTTATTCAATCAAACCCGCACGCAAACTCACGCAAAATAAACAGATTCACAGCATACAGTATTACATACAAGGCAAAATGATGATGCAAGAAGGATGGATAAAGAAATCAAAACAAAATGGAATGTTATAGTCAATCAATAACAAAGATGAATAACTAAATGATTATGATAATCCTTGCTATGAATCAGTTCTTGATTTCAAGTCCCCTTTCCTCTGATAAGTTATGAAGAATAAAACGTGTGCACAGTCTGTGTGTATGCTGGTTATCTAAAGAAGTGAGCTCACTTGCAACTTTGACACAACATAAGGATACTCATCGGTCAAGTGTTGAAGAACACTTTTGGGCGATCCAGTGCTGGTTACAAGTAGCGGTGTTTTCTCCCCTCGATCCTCCGGCCAAACGACGAGGCTACAGAGATCGAGGGTTGCTTGGAAGAAGAGAATGACGAAGGCTGATGGAGAAACCAAAAGCGGGGTGGACAGGTGACTTGGTGCTGGTCCCAAGATGTCCTGACGCTTCCACCCCTCGACCCTCTGGCAAAATGAAGCTTAGGCGACAGAGGTCGAGAGTGGACAAGTGCGTAGAACCAGCCCAGTGAGATGAACAGCAGAAGAAGTGCGACGAGAGGGTCAAACAAGCAAAACGATGTGGCGGTGGATGATGATGTAGTAGCAAACGTAAAACACAGGTTAGAAGATTAAAGAAGAGAAGACTCATCCTGAAATCAATGACATATCTTCAATTTCTCGTTCCCAGTTATAATGTCAACGACGATAGTCAATAAACCCCCATTCACTTCTTTTCCGATATGTCTGGTTATACAACCTTATTGATAAATTACGACCATCTCAGTTTCAACAAAATGAACGATGCAATATGCGCATTTACCAAATATACTAAATGTCAAAAGCATTTTTATTTACATATTATAAAAAACAACATTCAGTACGCATTCACGCAGCATGAGGTCGGACAATAATGCTATCCCCTTTTTTTTTCCCATCATAGAACTACGTAAACAATGAACATAAAATGGACAACTGAAATTGGAGTCAAGCACACAACACATACATTCGCACCTAGCTCCTCACAAACAGTGGAAAAAGCGACAAGCCACTTACCAGTCCGTGCAGGTGAAAAGGTGGACACTCGACCCAGAGCAACTTGCCTAGACAACGATACTCTATTATAGACTAAGTCAACTTTGACACAAGAATCTATGGTCACTGTAATAGTGCTAAACTATTAATACAGCTTTAGTCACACTCCATTATCACAGCTAGAATTCAAAAGAGAAAGAAAAACCTTAGAAAAAGGATCCAATCTTCTCAGCTTGGCGTTCAAAATAATAATGATTATAGAAAACTCACCAACTTTCAGATCTTGTTCTTTATTCTTACTAAAATTCATAAGCCCCGAGTACTGCCTATATAAAATCTCGTGAATCCCGTGCATAAAGAAAAAATACGCAAAACAGGTCGCACCACCCAGTATAGAAAATATTCACTTTCTATATTCAGGTCACAGTACTTAGTTAATATAATATCTACTCGTGACACACTCAAACATGTGACACCCACAGCAAACACATCTATCACTCAAAGATGTGGTGTAAAGGCAGGGAGATCGCTATTAGAAGACGGAAAGGAAATCCAATTGTTTTTGTTTGTCAACTGTTTAGATTGACTGCATCGAGTACCATTATTGAAGTAGTCAACTGAAAATCCGATAGCGGAATATCATCTGAGTTATCTCTATTAAAAGGGAAACTGCTTGTTCAGTCATGATAGATTTAATTTCACAGTTTATTGGCTCTAAGTATTTTATATGAAGTAGCAAAGATAAGTTGAATTTCAACAAACAAACTAAAAAAAAAATGTCGAGTGTTTTCTTCTCCAAACTGCAACGTTATGGTGACTGCAGAATTATCATTTCTGTAACCAGGCTTTATATCCACCTTCTGAACAAACTACCAAACAAGATCAGAAATGAGGAAGAAGTCTAAACGGCTTTGCTGGGGGGATGGAGGAAGATGTGTTTCTACGCCAAGTATATCGTTGGTCGTCAGGATTAGTGGATCTCCATGGATCTGGAAAAAAACTTATGTTGTCTATCATTAGTTTAACCAGTTCATGAGCTCTTAACAATGTTTATCTGTCTGTAGTTGTTGCAGTCTAAATCGAAATCTAATACCAAGTTCCAGTCTCCCCCCAAGATTGCATGTTGACACTCTTCATACAGCTTTACCGTTTGCTCAATTCTATATATAAACTAGGATCATCATTGTTTGGCCCATACACACTAACAATCACAACATCTTGTTCATGCATCTTCAAGTGTATTATAAGCCAGTTGCCATTTACATCTCTGTGAACATTACATATTTTATATTCAAAATTATTTTTCATAAGAAACGCAACTCCCCCTACTCTGTGGGTCACCCTGACGGTGTGCTGACAGTAAACACATCCTACACACAACATCCTGAGCAGTGCACACCTCCATCCAGTGCCCAAACTGTAAACAGCGACTACACACAGTTTTGTTTCAATGTTTGTGTCTGTTTTTGTGGTACATTGTAGCTTTCATCTCCCCAGTCTGCACAGTAGACTCAAGAGGTTTGTCTGGGACAGTGATGTAGGAAACCTTCTGCCCGTCTAAAAACGGGTTAGTTTTTCCTCCCAGTTCCTTATCTTCTCATAGAAAATCTTGGATCTCAGCACGCAGCCTAATCGAATTAGGGATGTTTCGATTGTCATCACATGACAAAGGAATATCGGAGATCCACAGTTTCGTAGCTACTGTTTCTTTGCCATCATCTTTGAGAATGAAAAGATTTTTGTCAAACAATCTGACCGTATGGCACTAAGCTTAATCCCTTCAGCTTCATCCCTGCAATCCACAACCTAGAGAAAGTGCGTCATCGCCTTTTTCAAAGTCTGCGATGTTTGGGAATCCTGTAAATTGCGTTAATGTTTGTGAACACGCCAGCTTATAAAATGGCGATTGGATCTCGTAATACATTGATTTAGGCTGTGTTTTTATTCATCCACGCTACTGTTGTCACCAACCTTCATCCGTTTAAGCATCTCCGAATGACGAACACACCGACTGATACAGTGCGATAATCTCCTTCCATTTAGCGCAAGATTAGTGCGAGGAGCAATCGCAAAACCATGCGGTTCATTTGCAAGGATGGTCATGTATAGGCTTTAGGCCTAGTAATTGTCTTCTGCCGGAAAACCGAGAGCCATGGGGGACTAATCAGGCTTAACGACCTTTGGGTTGTCCGGAAAAGATAAAATACATATGATGGCTGCTTCGCTTTATTTTTGGATCACCTGAGCCCCTCTCTCCTCCCCTCCCACTCCTCTCCCCCCTAACCCACTGCATGCGCAATGAACATGTCTACCGACGTGGTGGATCGCGCTATACAAGACATCAACATCAATATCAACATAGGATCCATCATCTTACGTTACATTACATTACATGATTATTGCTTTAGGTCCAGCGGACTCTTCCGAGCCAAATCGGGACCGGACAAACCCTGATCCGCATAAAAGATGTGCTGAAACAACCCTAGGGGTTAAACTGAAAGCTCTCCACCAGCCAGTCACTTTACAATAAAGACATCCCACGCAGGGAACGTTGAGGCTAAACTCTAATTTATCGAACCCCCGTTTACAAAAACAAAATAGAATACAAACATTAGTATAAATTATCAACAAAACACATACCTATAAAATGCCTACATTGCTAAATAATAACATAATAGGAAGCCCTAGTGACCACCTGGCAGAAAGCGTCCAATATTCCCAAGCTGATCCAACAGACCTCACACACAAATAACGAGTCTTGTCCCGGAAGAGTTTTCAAGAAAAAAAAGGTAGGTGACTGGTCTAGCGAAGAAGAGTATAGTATAGCAGATTTATAGAACAGAGCAGGAATGAGAAAAAACACATGAGAAAGACAGCGACAGTGGGAATTTAAAGCACTAATTTTCCAGAAAGTGGGGATATTATTTATACTAAAACCCCCTGGACCCCCAACCGGAGAATCATCATCTTACGTGGATCGTATGCATATACCTAGGTGGCTATGGGATGGATGTACTGGGTAGCTGCTGTCACACTTGCCGTTGTAGTATGATGTCGTAGCAGTGACTGTTTGCAATGCTTCACTGTTGCAATCTTTGCAGTTGTTCACTGTTGTAGCATGAGGTTCTAACAGTGACTATTTGCAGTGCTTCGCTGTTGTAGACTTACATACTGTATTTACTTTTGCAAGTTGCAGATTTTACATGATTTTTCTGTTTACTGTGCGATTTCCTCAGTTCATGTCATATTTTATGCTTTTTATTCGCTTACAGCGATGACTTGTCAAGTAAGTGCTTCCCAATGCCACCACCACCACCACCACCACCACCATCATCATCATCATCATCATCATCATCATCATCATCTCGAGGGAGCGTTGAAGCCTCGTGATCTAAGGCGGGACTAACTTGCCTTGTCCATAGTATGTGGGACCGATCTCGCCTCTGGGCTTTAAGTTTTTCCGAAAATTATTTACTTTCGACTAGGGCCACGTCTCGCTGGTTTTCTCAGGGTACTCGGGTTTGCTCCCCCCAACAAAGTTTCAAATCACTACTAATATTAGATAGGTGGGGTTTGGTCGCGCCACAGGCTTCGACTACGCCTTCCCCAGAAGAGGCGGTCCAGAATTTCCGAATAAAAAAGGACAATAAAGAGTTTTTGTTTAAATGTCATCATCATCATCATCATCATCATCATCATCATCATCATCATCATCATCATCATCATCATCATCATCATCATCATCATCATCGTTATAATTTAACCAATATCATGGTTCACTGAGACTATGGCTGTGTGACCAAATGTAGCATCACATGTATTTACAATAGTCCTATTGCCCGTAAACTACTGCTACACCACACATAAATACAAACAAGGTGCTAGATTTGTATTGCTAATTCCAAGCTATACACGGATAACTGTTCTTCAAATCTCTTCCAAGACTCCTCATGTTGGGTCAGCCTGGGAATATTGGACGATTTCTGCCAAATGGTCACTAGGGGTTGTCACAGGGCAGCCTGTGTTGAAACCGAGTAGTAAGTGCGGGTGGGGAGTTAATGAGTTGGGGTAGTAACTGCGCGGTGTCGTATGTATGGTTATGTGCGTGGAAAGCGTGATTTTTGAACAGCATAGTTTGGCCAGCCAGTTTTGGGGAATGTGTTCACTGTTAGGCAGAACAGGTTTTGGCAGAGCTACGGTGTAGACCGGGTTGTTTTGTTGCTCTGGGTGTTTTGGTTGTTCTGGAAAAGTAGGGGGGACAGTTATTAACGAATAATAGTAACTGGTTCCAAAAAGAGTATACTAGTTGGAAAAGGTGCTGTGTTTTGTAGTTTAACTCTCAGATTGGAGTGCAGCTATAATATAGCAAAGTTTGTGCAGTGTGGTAGTTTAGTGTGAGGCATTGTCCACTAATGGAAACTATGCACTGGATTTACCCTACTTGGAGTACTGTGTTAGGCAAGCAGTGAAAGCTAGCTACAGGTACTTTTACAATCGAGCCGTTGGGTAAGTGTGATGGTGATCTTCCTTTACTGTGCTAATGACCGATGGCCGGCTGTTTGGGGTGTTGAACGATAGCTGTGCGTGAGGCTGGGGGAAGTATGGTTGCACTGAGGAGAGGAAGGGTGCGACTGAAGGAGGGAGAATGAGGGAGGAGAATGGGGGTGAAGTGTGATGAAGGTAGGATGGAAGTGGTTGCTGTTGTTGAGGTTGGGGTTGCTCAAGATGGATAATGTGTTGATGATTTCATGTATTCATTTGCAGCATTGTTCATTTCATGCATTCATAATGTCATTTAGTTTTTGAATTATGTGTTTGATTACAAGAGACAGTAAAAGTAGTCAAGGGAAGTGAAATGGACAGCAGTGGCGCTTCCTCAAGATACAGGAATTAGTTAGTGTAGTAAGGGGGGAGAGTGTGAGGAGGGAGGGGGACAGAATCGCGTGGACTTGACATTAACAATACGGCAAGCATGTTGCAGGTTCGAAAGTCTTTGTTCGTTGCTCGGAAGTTCGTCGAACTCTTCAGCGCGACGACGACGACGACATCCGGTCGTTGGACCCACATCATCATCACCACCCATTCGTCCACGTCCACGTTTGTGAACATCCTCATCGTTCCACAACCCCATCTTTCCCGCGTGATCGTGACGTCCGTTGCGGGACCTAGCCTCGGCGTTACAAGGTAGCCGACAGGAGGAGTCAGGCTGAGAGGCGTCGACGGCGGCAGGGCCGCCGCAACTACAGCGTCATCATCATCATCATCGTCATCGTCGGCGGCGGAGGGAGTGGCGACACCACAGCGCCTGGTTTTAACGGCGACAGTCCAGTGACAACCACAACGAGGAGGCAGCTACCTTTCGGAGACATCAACGGGGACACCCTACTATCAGGTCGGCTCGTTCTTTGTTTGTCCCCCTCTTGACACTTGCCCCCTCTGTGCCCGGACATTGGCGTTGCACAGTCGTTAGTTAGACGTGGTTGATCAGCAACCCCCGTTCATCTGACATTTCCATTTCATTGTTCATTGACCCATTGATTGTTCCATCACCATTCTTCTCGTTTCATGTGTAAATGTTGTATGTGTATGAGTGTGTGGTATGAATGAATAAATAGCTTGAGAGTTGTATATATATTCGTTGTGTTATCATCACTTCACGTCTGCGGGAAACTGTCATTCTGTCTGGGTTGTCTGCGTGTGTAAGGTGTTTGTTTGTGGCGTCTACCCAGGGGGAGTCGTGGCAGTGACAGGGGTTCCTATTAAATTATTATTTAGCAATGTAGACATTTTATATGTATGTATTTTGTTGATATTTTATAGTGATGATATATTCTATTTTGTGTTTTTGTAAACGGGGTTTCGGTAAATTAGAGCGTAGGCTCAGCGTCCCATGAATATGATTCCTTAATTGTAAAGTGACCGGCTGGTGGAGTGCCTTCATTGTTACCACTAGGGTTGTTTCAGCAGATCTTTTATACAGATCAAGAGTGAATCCTCATCTTTCAACATCTATTTGGTCTTGATTTTGTGGTCCTGATTCGGCTCTTTGCAGTCCGCTGGACCCTATAAGCAATGAATAACTAACTATATTTTATTCGGATCGGGTGTGAGTCCCCTTTCAACCAATTTGTGATCCTGATTGGGATCTTTGCAGTCCGCTAAACTCTATAAAAAAACAATGACTGACTGATTTGATCCTAAACTACAAGAGATACGAAAGTCAAAACTTGTAATAGTTAGAGAAAACAGATTGATCTTTCATAAATGTTCCGTTTTTGTTTTGAACATGAAGAAGGTCAAGGTCATTTTAGATCGTACAAAAACAATTTTTTTTAAAACCATGCGAGTCATATGGGCTTAACCCTTCTAGTTAGATTTTAAAGGCACGAGAAAAAATCGGGAGTTAGCCTGTTGTATGGTAACGAGCGCCTATGGCAGTGGCGAGAGGTTTGATACCAAACAAAACAAGAAGGCAAGCAACTCTAGTGTATTTCCAGACACTTACGCATATGGCTGAAAATCAGCTTTTCCAAAGGTGTGAATGTCACAGGGCAGCCTGTGATGAAACCGGGTGGAAAGTGTGGGTGGAGAGTTAATGAGTTGGGGTAGTAACTGCACGCTGTCGTATGTTTGGTTATGCGTGGGAAGCGTGATTTTGAACAGCATAGTTCGGCCAGCCAGTTTTGGAATGTGTTCACTGTAGTCAGAACACGTTTTGCAGAGTAACGGGGAAGACCTGTGGTCTTGTGTCTCTGGGTATTTTGTTCTGGAAGTAAGGTTGGGACAGTTGTTAACGTAAATGATAACTGGTTCTAAAAGAAAACCTAGTGGGAAATGTTACGGTTGTGGTAACAAGCTCAAGGAAGTGTAGAGCAAATAACTAAGTTTGTGTGTTGTGGTAAGTTAGTGTAGAGGAGGTCCACTAACAGGAATTACTACGCACTGGATACCTTACTTGGAGTACTGTGTAAGCGAGCAGTGGAAAGGGCTAGCTACAGGTACTTTACATTCGAGCCGTGTGGGTAAGTGTGATGGTGATCTTCCTTTACTGTGCTAATGACCGATGGCCGGCTGTTGGGGTGTTGAACGATAGCTGTGCGTGAGGCTGGGGGAAGGATGGTTGCACTGGGGAGAGGCAGACGAAAGGCAGAGTGCGACTGAAGGAGGGAGAATGAGGGTGAAGTGTGGTGAAGGTAGGATGGAAGTGGTTGCTGTTGTTGAGGTTGCGGTTGCTCAAGATGGATAATGTGTTGATGATTACATGTATTCATTTGCAGCATTGTTCATTTCATGCATTCATAATGTCATTTAGTTTTTGAATTATGTGTTTGATTACAAGAGACAGTAATAGTAGTCAAGGGAAGTGAAGTGGACAGCAGTGGCGTTTCCTCAAGATACAGGAATTAGTTAGTGTAGTAGGGGGGAAGAGTGTGAGGAGGGAGGGGGACAGAATCGGGTGGACATGACATTAACAATAGAACAAGCATGTTGCAGGTTCGAAAGTTCGTTGTTCGAGGGTCTTCGAAGTTCGTCGAATTCATCAGCTCGACACTGAGTGACGTTGACCAGCGTCGCGCGACAACGACGGCAACATTTGGTCGTGTGGACCCAGCATCATCATCACCACCCGTTCGTCCTCGTCTGTGTTTGTGTGTACATCTTCATTGTTCCACAACCCCACCTTTTCCGCGGTGGTTGTGACGTCTGTGCATGGAACCTGGCCTCGACGTCACAGTGTTAGCCGACGGGAGGAGTTAGGCTGGGAGGCGTCGACGGTGGCAGGGCTGCCGCAACTACAGCGTCATCATCATCATCATCATCATCATCATCGTCAGCGGTGGGAGGGAGTGGCGACACCACTACGCCTGGATTCCATAGCGACAGTCCGGTGACAGTCACGAGGAGGGGCAGCTACTTTCGGAGACATCAACGGGGACGCCCTACTATCAGGTCGGCTTGTTCTTTGTTGTCCCCCTCTTGATACTCGACCCCCCCCCCCCTGTGTTCGGACATTTGCAGTGCACAGTCGTTAGTTAGACGTGGTTGATTAGCAACCCTCGTTCATCTGACATTCCATTTCATTGTTCATCGACCCATTGATTGTTCCATCACTATTTTTCTCGTTTCATGTGTAAATGTTGTATGTGTATGAGTGTGTTGTATGAATGAATAAATAGCTTGAAAGTTGTATATATATTCGTTGTGTTTTCATCACTTCCGTCTGCGGGAAATCGCCATTCTGTCTGGGTTGTCTGCGTGTGGAAGTTGTCTGTTTGTGGCGTCTGCCCGGAGAGAGTCGTGGCGGTGACAGTGAACGTGTTTAGTTTTTAGCAGTGCTGTTACTCGGCTTTATCCTAACGAAGCAATATGAAAACATGGAATGATCGACAACTATCTGAACCACCTGCAGCGCCAGCAAAACAATTTAAAATCGGTTCAGCCAATTTGGAGGTACAGTATACAATGTGTTTAAAAAAATTATGAACCACGTCGACTTTGACCCTTGAGAGAGTGTAACTATGAATGACACAACATGTTAAACAGTAGGTAAAGCACGTGCATAGGGAAAATTGTTCAAAATATGTCCTGTATTCTTGAGGTAGATCTAATGCAAAATGTGCTTTCAACACAAAAATGTTAAATTTATAGAAACAAACGACCGACAGTCTGACTGGGCTATACAGAATAAATGAGCATGAGAAGAAGTACCTATATTACAAAAAGTCTACAAAATCGGGTCCACCGTCTGTTTGTTTGTTTGTATGGTTGTTTTTTTGGTTTTGTTGTTGTTGTTTTAAGGAATAGAGCAAAGCGTCTTTAGCAGCAAAGTGACTCCAACGACCTTGACCTTTACGATAGAGCAAACATGATGGCATGGAAGCTGGCAACTTGTTTAGATAATATTACTGTGAAGCTTGGTCACAATCTGTTCAGTGGTTCTTTGGATATGGCGGGAAACGGACCGACTGAAAAAACGAAAGACCGACCGACAGACAGACAGACTACCTGCAGTTTGCTCATTCTGATTCCCGACTATTTAAAAAAAGAAATAATGACACGCTCTCAGTGGGACGCCGTGCAAGGAAACTGAGTTTATCTTTACCACAGACCTACAGTAGCTGGATAAATGGCCTCTGCGCTAGCAATGTTCATCTTCCAAATTTCGTTTTAAGTCTTTTTGTGTTGTCCGCGCACCCCAGATTGTTAGTCAAGTATAAACATGGACGTAGGCCTATTTGAGCGTTCAGCAAGCAACTTTGAAAATGGAGTAGGTGTAGAGAAGGAGACTGTTGCCCTTGTTCAGCATTGTATAACTACAGTGAGGATGAAGTGTTGACATGTTTCCCTATCCATTGTATAACTACAGTGAGGATGAAGTGTTGATATGTTTCCCTATCCATTGTATAACTACAGTGAGGATGAAGTGTTGATATAGTTCCCTATCCATTGTATAACTACAGTGAGGATGAAGTGTTGATATGTTTCCCTATCCATTGTATAACTACAGTGAGGATGAAGTGTTGATATGTTTCCCTATCCATTGTATAACTACAGTGAGGATGAAGTATTGATATGTTTCCCTATCCATTGTATAACTACAGTGAGGATGAAGTGTTGATATGTTTCCCTATCCATTGTATAACTACATTGAGGATGAAGTATTGATATGTTTCCCTATTCATTGTATAACTACAGTGAGGATGAAGTGTTGATATGTTTCCCTATTCATTGTATAACTACAGTGAGGATGAAGTGTTGCTATGCTTCCCTATCCCTTGCTTTCTATTTTCGTTTGAGAGTGAGGGGTGGGGAGAGGGTGGATGGTGCACGCGCGCAGCCAATTGTAGTTATTGAGATGTGTGAAAAAGAATTTCCAATTCTTAGTCGGATATCCCGCGCCATGAACATCCGTGGCCCTTAGGTGTGTTGTGTGTCTGGGCAGACAAAGTCAGCACATAGCAATCTCTATAGTAACAGTAAATAGCAGACGACAGTTTGGCCAGACTGCCGCACACGAGAAACAAAGTCAGTAGATTTGTCACACAGGAAAAATAACATGAATAGAAAACACTGCACATCTAGGGCTGCAGAGGGCATACAGATGGAGTACGCTGGTTAAACGATCATCTATGGTGCCCTAATGACTTTCGAGTTACTTCACTGGATAGGATAAATAGGATATTGTAGATAGGGCAAGCACATCTAGAGATCGATCACAACACCACGTCGTCTTCACTGCCTTATAGAACTGCTTTTCCCTTTGTACAGATTTTGTCTTTTGTCTGAAGCTGTACAAACACATTACGTACCCTTCATCATTCTTGTTATTTAGTCATCATCATCATCATCATCATCATCATCATCATCATCATCATCATCATCATCATCATCATCATCATCATCATCATCGTCGTCATCATCATCATCATCATCATCATCATCATCATCATCATTATCATCTTCTTCTTCTTCTTCTTCTTCTTCTTCTTCTTTTTCTTCTTGTTTCATGCATTCATCTATTTAGTTATTAAGCCATGATCATCATGATCATGATCATGATCATCATCATCATCTTCTTCTTCTTCTTCTTCTTCTTCTTCTTCTTCTTCTTCTTCTTCTTCTTCTTCTTCTTCTCCTTCTTCTTCTTCTTCTTCTTCTTCTTCTTCTTCTTCTTCTTCTTCTTCTTCTTCTTCTTCTTCTTCTTCTTCTTCTTCTTCTTGTTTCATGCATTCATCCATTTAGTTATGAATCCCACATCATCATGATTTATCGGTATACGTGTGCAGGCAAAACAATACTGCTGGTCCTACAAGGACTTCGTTGGCTGTCCAGAGCCCATGATGTCCACGTCATCAGTCTGTACAATGACGCTCTGTCTGCCAGCCGTCTGATCCACAACCAGCTGCAAGTGACCATGGCTGCTGATCCCACAGCGCCCCCTGCCGCGGTGCACGTTCACTCCTATTATTTCGACAACAATGCTGGCGATGTGGACGTGACATTCAATGATCTGTCAGCGGCTGTACGTGGGGGCACGCTCTGTGTCCTCATCGATGAGGTGTACTTTGACAAGGAGAGAGTAGCAACAAGGTGTGGATGATGATGTTGATGATGATGATGATGATGATGATGATAATGATAATGATGGCGACAAAGACAATGATGATGATGGTGGTGGTGGTGGTAGTGGTGGTGGAGGTGATGATGATGATGATGATGATGATGATGATGATGATGATGATGATAATGATGATGATGAAGATTGCGACGACAACAATGATGATGATGATTATGATGATGGTGATGATAATGGTGTTTCCATGTGATAGTGCTGTGGATTGTACAGATGTTTACATTAGCCAGTGGACTGTTGTTGTAAGCTATAGGCCTATTTCTATAATAGCAAAGCACACTTTCTGTTTTATCTGAAAATAGCATAACCAAAATGATGTAACCTCACCTTTAATTTTAAACAAAAAATAGTTTTCTTGGATTATTTCATCATCATCATCATCATCATCATCATCATCATCATCATCATCATCATCATCATCATCATCATCATCATCATTACGAGAGTGATTGAGTCTCGAGTATCTGCGCTATGTAACAGGCAGGAGGTGCGTGGCATCAACCCCTGGACTGCGCCGAGTCCATCAAGTAACAGTACAGGTTTAATAACACCGCCAGTAACACTTGTTGTCTTCTGTGGTCAACACGTCATCAAAACACTTTCTCTGTCTAACAGCAGGACGTGGGGTCGACGTACAGAGGAACTGGTGTGGAGATTACAGAGCAGCGTGCAGCATCTCCACCTGTGGTGTGCTAGTGTTTTTCACACAGACATTCCAGCCTGCCTGCAGCAAGAGGTGGTGACCACGCCCCTTCGCTCCGCACCCGCCGTCCTCAGGTGGGTAACTCATGTAATAAGTAGTAGTAGTAGTAGTAGTAGTAGTAGTAGTAGTAGTAGTAGTAGTAGTAGTAGTATTAGCAGCAATTGTAGTGGTAGAAGCAACAGATAGTGGTAGCAGTTGTATTAATAGCAATAGTAGTAGAAGTAGCTGTAGTTAGAGTAGCAGCAGTAGTAATAGCAGCAGTAGAAGCAGCTGTAGTGGTAGCAGCAGTAATAAAAGTAGTAACAGTAGTAGTAGTAGTAGTAGTAGTAGTAGTAGTTGTAGTAGTAGTAGTAGTAGTTGCTGTTGTTGTTGTTGTTGGTGGTGGTGGTGGTTGTGATGGTGGTGGTGTGGTGGTGGTGGAGGTGGTGGAGGTGGTGGTGGTGGTGGTAGACACAAACTTACTTAGGCATGGGGACATGGAATAAGATAGAAAGTACTTTGCTGTCCTCAGGGAGGTGCGGCCAGCGATACAGCAGTTTCCCAGTGAAGTCCGTGACTACAGCGACAGCGTGCTTCCTGCCCCTGGGGACGGGCCAGCAGTGATCACACTCGTTCACGAGGGGGACGGCCATACAGGACGTGAGCCCGTGGAGTGTGAGGCGTGTGGACGGGGACTGGGCCAACTGCTGACAGGACGACTTGATGTGGGCCCTGCAGGTGAGTGGTGATTTGTGGTCACTGTCAAGGTCTAGGCTGCTGTGTGTTGCCTTCCTGATGATCACCTGCATTGATACTTGACCTCTGTCCCACCATCCAACTGCCTCTGATAGGATAGGGCATAATAGGATAGGATAGGGTAGGATAGGATAGGATAGGGTAGGATAGGATAGGATAGGATAAGATAGAATCGAAAAAAAAAAACGGACACAGGCACAAGTCATACAAAATGAGATCCATTGTCTATGTCATGTGCCTATGCTGGAGACCAGACTTGCCCGGTTTTAGTCTAGACGCAGATCAGATTGCCGTTCTCTCCATTTGGATAACGATCCAGTTTGGCTCCCCACCAAAGTTAGCAATGCACGGCACGAATGTTAGGGTTTAAGTTTGCGATAAATCAGGGTTAGGGACAGTGTTAGCCAACCCTATCTTTACTCCTAAACCTAACTTCAGCCCTAACCCTAACGAAATCTTTATTTTTCTAAGCGCGACGTCTTTGACGAACAGAAACATATGTGATATGGGGAGGTAAAGTGGACCGTTAGCGTGTTGGCCACAGCAGACGACAATACACTGACATTCAATAATGGTGGTGTGTACATAGTGTGTGCTCTGTCTTCCTGTCTTTCTGTCTGTCTGTCTGTCTGTCTGTCTGTCTGTCTGTCTGTCTGTCTCTCTGTCGCTCTCTCTCTCTCTCTCTCTCTCTCTCTCTTTCTCTCTCTCTCTCTTAAGAAATAAATGGGTCACTCAGGCAGAAAAGTTAGAAGTTAAAATTGACAGCAGTTGTAAAAAATGAGAAAATGTTGATAAACAACAAAATGACAGTAGCTCAGTGCATCATTTGTTTTTTACATCCAGTATTTGACATGAAAACAACTTCTAATGAATAAAACAAATAACATGTATAAAATTAAATCAACGTTAAGTAATTAGGATCAATAGATAAAATAAAATAAAATTACATCAAAATTAATTAAATTACAAGCATTATTTTTGTGAACAGGGACCCGTTCCATAGCCTGGCGTGACGTGATCTTTGTCACAGGCAGTGCAGAACTCCATGACGACGTGATGGACCAGCAAGGGGTGGTGACCGCCAACAGCGCCTGTGGCTTAGCCCTGGGCCTCCGAGCTGTCGGTGTGCCGCTGGCAGTGCTGAGTGACGATGTGTGGATACGTGACAGGCAGGAGTGGGAAAAGCGGCTTGTCACGATGGTTACCGCCCAGGAAGACCACGTCACTTTGGCGGACATTAGCAGTGTATACGGCCTGGAGCGACCACTGGTGATTAGAGTGGTGGGGAGGGCCCAGGCTGATGATGACAACAACTACAGTGATGAGGTTGTTGATAACCTTGACAGGCTGTACCTGGCAACAAGGGCCACCACTCAGCTGGTGGTCCTCACCCTGCCTGGGTAAGTGACTGAGGATGATGATGATGATGATGGCGACGACGATAATGATGATGATGACGACTAGATGATGATGATTGATGATGATAATTGATGACGATTATTGATGATGATGATCGATGATAATGATGATGATGATGATGATGATGATGATGATGATGATGATGATGATGATGATGATGATGATGATGATGGTAACGACGATGATAATGCTTCCGATGATGATGAAGGTCAGTAACGGTAACGGAGGGCAAGATAATAATGAGGGTGGGGGCTGAAAGAAAGTGGCGTTGTTTTTGATTCTCTCTCTCTCTCTCTCTCTCTCTCTCTCTCTCTCTCTGTCTCTCTCTCTCTCTCTCTCTCTCTCTCTCTCTCTCTCTCTCTCTCTCTCTTTCTCTCTCTTTCTCTCTCTCTGTCTTGTCTGTCTCTCTTTTTTCCATGTCTGTTGTTTTATACTCCTTTTTTATTATCTGTCTGTCGGTCTGTTTCAACTCGTTTTTCTTGTTACTTATTTTACTCTATCTTTTCTCTCACTTTCATTGTCTCTGTCTTCATATCTCTTTCGACTCTCTCTCTCTCTCTTTGTCTCTCGATCTGTCTCTCACTCTCTTTGTCTCTCTCCTTAATATTGTTATACCCTGTCTCTTTTTGTCTCTTGTCTATCTTTGTATTTCTCTCTCTCTCTCTCTCTCTCTCTCTCTCTCTCTCTCTCTCTCTCTCTCTCTCTCTCTCTCTCTCTCTTGGTCGGTCTGTCTTTTCTTTCTTTCTGTCTTACTCATTTTACATTTTTTCTTTCATTCTCTCTCTCTTTTTTTATCTCTCTCTTATTTCTCGATCTCTCTTTCTTTGTGTCTGTCTGCCTGTTTCTCACTTCATCTCTGGTTCCTCCCGGCATCTACCTCTCTTTCTCCCTTGTGTCTGTGTGTCTGTCTGCCTGTCTGCGTGTCTGTCTGTGAGTACGATAAAGCGTCTTCATGCGTTAGCACACATTATTTTACACTGTTGTTCTGACTATCCATTGCTGAATTGATGATGATGATGATGATGATGATGATGATGATGATGATGATGATGATGATGATGATGATGATGCACATTTCTTCAATACTGACTTAGATGCTAGCTCAAGGAAAAATAATTGTAGGGCTGATGGCTGACGTTGGTAACGACGACAGTGATGACGAAGAGGTTGAGGGTTGGTTGGCGTGGGTGTGAAAACTGTTTGACTGTTGCAGCCTCAAACGAGGTGAATGAATGGAGTGTGTCCACTAGCGCTGCTGTATCTCCCTCAGTGGAAAACTCATGTTGACACCTTTATCTCTTTTCAGATGGCCCAGAACACGTGGACGATACCACAGACAGCCTCAGCCACCACCACCACCAATCACCACCACCTCCACCACAAGCGCCACAATGACGATTGCTGCCAAGGCAATGCCGACTTCAGTAAAGGAGTTTGCAACAACAACAACAACAACAACAACAACAACAACAACAGCAGCAGCAACAACAACAAGAACAGTAAGAATCTAAGCGACAGCAAATCGCTTTATCTCTCTCTCTCTCTCTCTCTCTCTCTCTCTCTCTCTCTCTCTCTCTCTCTCTCTCTCTCTCTCTCTCTTATTCTTCTTCTTCTCCTATTTATACAACTTAATTTAGCTACTATTCTAAACCAAAATGGCTAGACAGTGAATAACAACATGCCATTACAATGTAAAGAAACGTGGTAATAAAAGTGAGTATAAAAAAATCAACAGAGAAATGCAGTCACTTCACTCAAAAGAAAGAAAATGAAAAAAAACAACAAATTTATTATCATTCAAGAACAGTTATGAAACAATTTGGAAAGCAATTAATCATTTAACAAACAAATCACCTACATCCACAGCAATTAACAATATTTGCCTTGATATACTGAATTTAAAGTTTGTCAAAACGTCTGATAGAATTATAATTGCTGACAAATCAAAAACAATAATCTAGATAACTTTGCAGAATGTTATTAGTTCAAAAACAACAGAAATAAAACATATATTCCTTTTTGTCAACATAATTTGTTTATAAAACACTAAATAACCTTAATCAAACAAATTCAAGAGGAGTTGATGAACTTGACGGTAAAGTATTAAAACTGTCAGCTCCACTTATAACTGAAATTCGGGGTAATGTAACTGTGTATAAAATATAATGTACACATACCTGCAACATCAATATATACAGGTAATGTAACAGTGTATAAAATATAATGTACTCATACCTGCAACATAAATATATACAGGTAATGTAACAGTGTATTAAATACAAAGGTAATACCAGAAGGAAAAGATGCGTTAATAAAACACGTTCTATGATATCATGGTTTGTATCCACAAGGTTGCTGAAGTGACAGTGATGATGATGATGATGATGATGATGATGATGATGATGATGATGATGATGATGATGATGATGATGATGATGATGATGATGCAAATTTCTGTAATATTCACTAAGATGCTAAACTCAAAGAACGATAATTCTATAGCCGATAGATGATGACAGCAACGACAGTGGCGACGATGAGGTTGAGGTTGACGGTTATTTGGCGTGGATGTAAAAACTGTTTGACTGTTGCAGCCACAAGCGTGGTGAATGAATAGAGTGTGTTCACTAGCGATGCTGTATCTCCCTCAGTGGATCACTGGTGCTGACGCATTGTCTCTTTTCAGATGAGCGAGACAACGTGGACACCAGAGACAGCCTCAGCCACCACCACCACTACAAAACTACTACAAGAGCAAATACAGCAACTACAACTACAACAACAACTGCAACAACAACAACTACAAAAACATCAAGAACTACTACTACTACAACAACAAGTACAAGTACTACTACAACATCAACTACAGCAACAACAACTACAACATCAACCGCAGCAACAACAACTACAACATCAACCACAGCAACAACAACTACAACAACTACTACTAAGTGGATTACACCAGGGTCAGCCTCAGTCACTACCTCCACCACCACCACCAGCGCCACAACGACGACTTTCTGAACAACAGGAACAGCCTCCACCAACAACAGTAAGAGACTCTGCAACAGCAACTCTCTCTCTCTCTCTCTCTCTCTCTCTCTCTCTCTCTCTCTCTCTCTCTCTCTCTCTCTCTCTCTCTCCTCCCCTTCCCACCCCATGTTTGTCTGTGATTACGATGAAGCGTCTTTATGCCAAACAGCTGGGCTTGTTTTGTTATGAACAGAAAGCTTCACTGTTGTTCAACATAATTCTATTTATTGTATTACAAGGCAATGTAGCGTGTGAAGTGATGGAGTGAGTCCACTAGCGATGTTGCATCTCCCTTAGTGCAACACTCATGCTGACGTCTTGGTCTTTTTTCAGATGGCCACGTGGACACCAGGGATAGCCCCCACCACCAACACCACCACCACCATCGCCACCACCATCACCACCACTACCAGAGCCACAACGACGATGGCTGCCACGACAGTGCCGACTTCAGTAGAACTGTTAACAACAACAACAACAACAACAACAACAACAACAACAACAACAACAACAACAGTAAGAGTCACAGTAACAGACTCTCTCTATCTCTCTCTCTCTCTCTCTCTCTCTCTCTCTTTCTTTCTCTCTCTCCCTTTCTTTCTGTCTTTTTTCTGTCTGTTTTTACTCTCCCCCTCTCTGTCCTCTCTCTTTGTCCATCTTTCTCATTCTTTCAGTCAGTCTCACTGTTTTTCTTTCTCCTGTCTGTTTCTCTCTTTCTTCCTTTCTATTTCTATTTTAGTCTGTCTGTTTCTCTCTTTTTTCCTTTCTATTTCTCTGTTTGTCTGTCTGTTTCTACTCCTTGTCTTTCTATTTTACTTGTGTTCTTTTTCTGTCTGCATGTCTGTCGGTTTGTTTCTGTTTCTCTATTTCTCTCGTGTATGTCTGTGTGTAACATGAAGCCTCTTTATGTGTGAGCACATGGGCATGTCTTGACATCAACACAAACCTACACTGTTTTTCAACATTCAACATATATTTATTGTTTCTATAAATTACAACAAAATGTAATGTGTGTGTGTGTGACAATTTCCCATGAACAAAAACAAAGTCATGCAAAAATACAATGAAAACGTGCTTCATTATATCACACAAACACTAAGTATAGCACTGCATTGCAGTACAAGAAATTGCGTTAACTTTCTCTTCCACAGACACTAGAGATCCGTAGGATCTCATCTTTGATATGATGATGATAATCATTGTTGTCAGGGTGGCGACGTGGTGATCGTCCTTAACGCCGATGCAATAGGACGTTAAGCTTCGTTGTTCCTCCTTCAATCTACAGGCACTAGACAATTAATAATCAACCTTTCACAGACACTCCACATCAGAGGCACTAGACAATTAATAATCAACCTTTCACA
The DNA here is from genome assembly GCA_036898135.1 of Oncomelania hupensis. Classification (NCBI taxonomy): domain Eukaryota; kingdom Metazoa; phylum Mollusca; class Gastropoda; order Littorinimorpha; family Pomatiopsidae; genus Oncomelania; species Oncomelania hupensis. The sequence continues at coordinate 49,746,646 of CM072522.1, forward strand.
GACACTCCACATCACAGGCACTAGACAATTGATAATCAAGCTTCCAGGCAATTAATCAATAGCTCCCACAAATGAAATGTACTCATGTACACATACTGCCAAAATAAATGCATACAGGTAATGTAACAGTGTATAAAATACAATGTACACATACTGCCAACATAAATATATACAGGTAATGTAACAGTGTATACAATACAATGTACACATACTGCAAACATAAATATATACAGGTAATGTAACAGTGTATACAATACAATGTACACATACTGCAAACATAAATATATACAGGTAATATAACAGTGCATACAATGCAATGCACACATACTGCAAACATAAATATATACAGGTAATATAACAGTGCATACAATACAATGTACACATACTGCAAACATAAATATATACAGGTAATATAACAGTGCATACAATACAATGTACAC
>CM072522.1:49749585-49769695 GCA_036898135.1 Oncomelania hupensis
CAACGATAACAGTAACTCTGTCAGTAGCAGCAGTGACATCAACGATAACAGTAACTCTGTCAGTAGCAGCAGTAACATCAACGATAACAGTAACTTTGTCAGTAGCAGCAGTAACACTAACGATAACAGTAACTCTGTCCGTAGCAGCAGTAACACCAAAGATAACTGTAACTGTCAGTAACAGCATTAACACCAACAATAACAATAACTCTGTCAGTAACAGCAGTAACACCAACAATAACAGTAACCCTGTCAGAAGCACATACAACAGCTAAAATAAAAAATAACAATCACAATATCAACAGCAGTAACTCACTGTCGTAGTAGCAACAGCAACGATAACATCAACTCCGCCAGTAGCAGCTGCAACGACTGCAAAGCACATATATAACATCAACAACATGGACATCAGTAATTAACATCAAAAACATGGACAGCAGTAACTAACAACATCAACAACATGAGAAACTAACAACATCAACAGAAGACATCTTATTGTGCAACTAGAAGGGCAAAGCCCATATGACTCACATGCTCCTTATGGAACTTGCAATATTCTACATGAAAATGGGTGCCCAGAAAAATCTTAAAACATACGGTGAAATTGAAATGCAAAGTAATGGTGATTTTGGGTTTTGCCATGATGTTGGAAATTGACCTCAAGCTCCCAATGGACACTTGTCATCCATTTCATTGTTTAGTTATTATCAAACAATAGGAATGTCTATGTACTTGTTTTATTACATTTCTTTATTCCATGTATTATTAAACAATAGGTATGTCTATGTACTTGTTTTATTATATTGTTTATTCCATGTATTATTAAACAATAGGTATGTCTATGTACTTGTTTTATTACATTTCTTTATTCCATGTATTATTAAACAATAGGTATGTCTATGTACTTGTTTTATTACATTTCTTTATTCCGTGTATTATTAAACAATAGGTATGTCTATGTACTTGTTTTATAACATTTCTTTATTCCATGTATTATTAAACAATAGGTATGTCTATGTACTTGTTTTATTACATTTCTTTATTCCGTGTATTATTAAATAATAGGTATGTCTATGTACTTGTTTTATTACATTTCTTTATTCCATGTATTATCAAACAGCGTTTATCATTAACGTCTCTATAATTGTAATACTGATTAGATTTCATGATCAAATACGAAGAATAAGTGATATTTCTTATTTTAAATAATAGTGTTATTTTCTGATTGTCTGAAATAATTAACGTTTAAAAAATTCCACTGGCCGGCTCCAGATGTGCCCAGAAAAAGCTTAAATCAATCGGTGACATTGAAATGCAAAGTAATGGTGATTTTGGTTTTGCCATGATCTTGGACATTTACCTCAAGCACCCAATGGACACTTGTAGTACAGTGATTGTGTTGATCCATTTCATTGTTGAGTTATTGTCAAGCGATAGGAATGCCTTTGTACTTATTTTATTACATTTCTGTATTTCATGTATTATCAGATGATAGGAATGTCTATGTACTTGATTTACTATCCTATCCTATCCTGTCCCGTACCCGGAGGTCGTAGGGGCATCACAGATGATCGTTTCTCTGTCCTCAGCAGCCCTGATGGCTTCGCTCAGTGTCAAACCAGTCCATTCTCGAATGTTGTCCTCCCACCTCTTTTTCGGTCTCCCTCTTCTTCTACCTCCTTGCCCTGTGCCTTGCAGAATAATCTTTGCAAGGCCTGATGATCTGGTGTCGTGGCCATTCCATCGGAGTTTCCGTTTCTTCACCACTGTGAGCAGGTCATCGTGTTGTCCAATGGCTTGTGTGATGGTCTGTCGGACTTCGTCGTTGGTGATATGTTGGGTATAGGAAATGCCCAGAAGTCTTCTGTAGCACCTCATCTCCATGCTTTGTATTCTTCGTTGGAGATCTGCTGTGAGGGGCCATGCTTCGCAAGCATATAGGAAGATGGAGATGACAAGGGAGCGCAGCAGTCTTACTTTGGAATGTAGACTGATGGTCCTGTCTTTCCAAATGGGCTTCAACCTTGTCAGGGCAGCAGTTGTTTGTGCGATCCTGGAGAGGACTTCCTGTCGGGACCCATTGTCTGATGCAATGGCTCCTAAATATTTGAAGCTATGCACTGTGTTGAGGGATTGGCCATGGACTTTGATGTCCGTGTTGATGCTATTGGTGTTGTTGGTCATCATTTTGGTCTTCTCTGCACTTATTTCCATTTCATAAGCTCTGGAGGTGGTGTCAAGCCTCTGTACCAGCTGTTCAAGTTCTTGTTCCTCTCCAGCCAATCCATCAATGTCATCCGCAAAACGAAGATTGGAGATTGCTCTACCCCCTATGCTGACTGTGCCTTCATGATCTGCAAGAGAATCTGACATGATGCGCTCTAGGAAGATGTTGAAGAGTGTTGGAGAGAGTAGGCATCCTTGACGCACACCGATTGTTGTTCTGAACCAGTTCCCAATGGCGCTCTTGTGGAGGACTGCACTGGTAGCCTTGTCATACAGGCTTTTGATGACTTCAATAATTTTAGAGCTGATGTTGTACACTTTCATTGTTGCCCATAGAGCTGCATGCCAGACTCAGTCAAACGCCTTCTTGAAGTCTATGAACACATGATATAGATGTTGTTGGTGCTGTAGGTATTTCTCACAGATTATTCTGAGGTTGAAAATCTGCTCAGTGGTACTTCGCCCTGCCCTGAATCCTGCTTGTTCTTCAGCTATGATTTGTTCAGCTTGGGGTTTCAACCTGTTGAGTATTATTTTCAGGAGGACCTTGCTGGGATGGCTGATGGTGCGGTAATTTTCACACTCCTGAAGGTTACCTTTTTTGGTAAGAGTGATGACAAGCGACTGGGTCCATGGTATAGGCCACTCCCCACTCTGCCAGATCTTGTTACAGATAATGGTGAGGGCATCAATCATCGCTTCTCCTCCTGCTTGTAGCAGTTCCGCGGGTATGTTGTCCATTCCCGCTGACTTCCCTTTCTTTAGCGATTGCACTGCTGCCTCAACTTCTTCCCGGAGAATTGGGAGGATTTCTTCTTCTTCTCTGTTCTCTGGACATGCTAGAACTGAGGGGTCTCCATTTGGTGTATAGTTGTAAAGGTCAGAGCAGTACTCTGTCCATCTGTCCAAGACTTCTTGTTCTTCTGTAAGGCATATGCCAGACTTGCTTTGGATCGTGGAGACTTTGGGCTGTTTGACACTTGTCAGCCGCTTCACAGTCTGGTAAGCCTTCTTGCAGTTGTTCTTGTTCAGACTGTTCTCTATTTCCTGGCATTGATCTTCTATCCAGTTCTCCTTTGCTGTGCGCATGCCTTTTCGGATGTCATTGTTGATTTTTCGGTAGACATCCGCTCCCTGTGAGGTGTTCTTTTTCTTTTTTATTTCTCTTCGTTTATCACACAGATCCAAAAGTTCAGGTGTGATCCACGGCTTCTTCTTTGGTCGGTGCTTGCCAAGGATCTCAGTGGCGGCATCTGTCACAGCTGAGTTGAAGGTGGTGGTCATGGTGTTGACATCTACTTCACCAGCCCCCAAACTGAGCAGTGGTGCAAATTTCCCTCCAATTGTGGCCTGAAATAGTTCTGCCACCTCCGGGTCTTGCAGTTTGTCCAGGTCGAACTTCAGTTTAGTGCACTTTGCTGTATTTACTCTCTTCAATTGGAGCCGGAAAGACATCATCACGAGATCGTGGTCACTCCCGATGTCTGCTCCTGGAAAAGTGCGTGTCCTGCCAATGTTGATGCTTGATCTGAAGCGTTTCTTGACCATGATGTAGTCTATTTGGTTGTGATGCTCCCCGCCGGGACTGTGCCATGTCCATCGTCTGGAGTTTTTGTGGAGACCAAGCGTGTTTGCCAGTACCACATTGTTGTATCTGGCAAACTCCAAGAGTCTCAGATCCCTGTCATTTGTCTCGTTTTTTCAGTGGGGTCCACATGTGTCTCCCCAGTTGTGGTACGCATCTTGGCCAACCTTGGCATTCCAGTCGCCTTGCACTATGACTATGTCCTTCTGATATTCGGCACTTGGTCAAGGACCGCCTGTAGATTTTCATAAAAAATCATCCACTTCGCTGTCGTCATAGTCTGATGTTGGGGCATAGGCCTCGATGATGGTGATGTTGAAAGGGGCTGCTCTCAGGCGGATGGTAATGAGTCTACTGGAGACTGGGTGGCAACCCATGACAGTGGCTAGAATGTTCTTGTGGACCAAGAATCCAACGCCGTGTTCGTGCCTGTCATCTCTACCGCTGAAATAGAGCTTGTGGCCTTTGTCAGTCGTTGTTTCACCTAGGCCTTGCCAGTGCATTTCGCTGATGCCTAGAACTTTCCATCGATAGTGTACCCTATGGGTTCGGGCACTAAATAGAATAGACCCAACGTTTCCCGGCGTGTCGTAAGAGGCGACTAACAGGGGTGATGTTAGCACGGTATCACTGGGCGAAATTCTTCTACACAGAAGTCACCGGCCAGGGCGGAGGAACCTCACGTTACTAAAGGTTCAACGACCACATGCTCAGGGCCAAGGCGAGCCACACTGTATTCGTGGATTTCGGCTGTGGCCAACAGCCTGGAGAGGATTGGGCACCGCCGGGTCTTTTTTGCCCAAGACACACTACATGATGACACTATCCACTAATTCCATACCGAATCGGTCGTCGCCCGGCTGAAGTACCACGCCTTCCGTTGGCCACCAGGACGGAGGTGTTAAGTATGCTACTGATGGACAATTTAGCAAGATCCGCACGAGAAACAACATCGTCATAGGAATCTGGAATGTCAGGACCCTAACTGCGGGAGGAAAATTAGAAGAACTGGCCCACCAGTTGGACTTGTTTTACTACATTTCTTTATTCCATGTATTATCAAACGATAGGAATGTCTATGTACTTGTTTTATTACATTTCTTAGTCCATGTATTATCAAACAGTGTTTATAATTAATGTCTCTACAAGTGTAATACAGATTAGATTTCATGACCAAATACGAAGAATAAATGATATTTCTTATTTAAAATAATAGTGTTTTGTTTTCTGATTGGCTGAAATAATGACCGTTTGGAAAATTCCACTGGCTGGTTGAAGATGTGTTAAATAATTTGATAACTTTTCTGTACTTTCCATAATTGTGCAGCAAAGAAATTATTTCTATGAACTGAATTGTTACGTTGAAAATAATAGTATAATGTAGAGAACGTTGCCATTCTCTCCTTAGTCATTGTAGACATAGCACATCTCAGTTGATGTAGCTGTTGTATAGTCATTGTATACATAGCACATCTCAGTTGATGTAGCTGTTGTATAGTCATTGTAAACATAGCACATCTCAGTTGATGTAGCTGTTGTATAGTCATTGTAGACATAGCGCATCTCAGTTGATGTAGCTGTTGTATAGTCATTGTAAACATAGCACATCTCAGTTGATGTAGCTGTTGTATAGTCATTGTAGACATAGCACATCTCAGTTGACGTAGCTGTTGTATAGTCATTGTAAACATAGCACATCTCAGTTGATGTAGCTGTTGTATAGTCATTGTAGACATAGCACATCTCAGTTGATGTAGCTGTTGTATAGTCACTGTAGACATAGCACATCTCAGTTGATGTAGCTGTTGTATAGTCATTGTAAACATAGCACATCTCAGTTTATGTAGCTGTTGTATAGTCATTGTAGACATAGCACATCTCAGTTGATGTAGCTGTTGTATAGTCATTGTAAACATAGCACATCTCAGTTGATGTAGCTGTTGTATAGTCATTGTAGACATAGCACATCTCAGTTGATGTAGCTGTTGTATAGTCATTGTAAACATAGCACATCTCAGTTGATGTAGCTGTTGTATAGTCATTGTAGACATAGCACATCTCAGTTGATGTAGCTGTTGTATAGTCATTGTAAACATAGCACATCTCAGTTGATGTAGCTGTTGTATAGTCATTGTAAACATAGCACATCTCAGTTTATGTAGCTGTTGTATAGTCACTGTAGACATAGCACATCTCAGTTGATGTAGCTGTTGTATAGTCACTGTAGATATAGCGCATCTCAGTTGATGTAGCTGTTGTATAGGCAAGTCAGTTAGTCAGTCGTTGTTGTTAATGTATAGTGTTGTATAGTCAAGTCTGTTAGTCAGTCGTTGTTGTCAGTGTATAGTGCTGTATAGTCAAGTCAATCGCCGTTGTCAATGTATAGTGCTGTATAGTAAAGTCAGTTAGTCAATCGCCGCTGTCAATGTATAGTGCTGTATAGTAAAGTCAGTTAGTCAGTTGTTGTTGTCAATGTTTAGTGTTGTATAGTAAAGTCAGTGAGTCAGTCGCCATTGTCATTGTATAGTGGTGTATATTACAGATAATAATAATAATAATAATAATAATAATAATAATAATAATAATAATAATAATAATAATAATAATAATAATAATAATGTTCGTCATTTGTAAGGCGCCTTAGCCTAAGGATCAAGGCGCTGGCCGATACAGGATCTAACTCAAACCGCCCGAGACGCCCACCCGCAGCCTTTGGGCGCATGGTCTGACGCCCGGACAACTGAGCACAATACTGGGCAGCCAGGGATGGGGGAGAAGGACCTAGATGCATGCTGGGTGTGTTCTTGTTACCGGCACTCACCCGTCTATGACATGAGCGTCAGGATCTTTAAAGTCCTTTATGATGGAATGTATGCGACACACAGACTAGACCTCGGTTTATACTCTCATCCGAAGGAGTAGGAAAACAGGAGTAAAGTGTCTTTCCCAGGGACACAACACAATGGCCCGGTCAGGGCTCGAACCCGGGACCTTCAGATCCGCAAACCGAAGCACTACCATTAGACCACAGTGCCTCCCAAGATAGTGCTAAATCATGTTGTAGCGTGTTGTACTTACATTCGATTCCACTTTCCTGTTGAAGAATACGAAGTCTGTGCATTCATTTTGGACTTCAATTCACAGTGAATTGCTAGATTGATACGTTCTCTTTTCAATATTGATTTCATATGCGAATTATGCGTTGATTTCTCGCTTTATCCTTACATAGCTTTCTAAATATATTTTTCCGTAATATTTCAATACCCTGAATTATTTCAAAATTGATTTTGGGGAATTACATATAGAAGACAGAAGTATTTTCAGAAATGATAATTAATTTTGAAAAGTAATTCGTTAATTGTTAATACCTTGCTCTTTGAACTGACTTGTTCATGGAGAAAAGCGCTATATAAATATCTTTATTATTTCTTATTATTGAATACCTTGTTTGTATAAGAAGGTTCATCTTGCTTGAAGTCTTATAAACGTAAAATTTATATCTTGATCTTGTTGGTATTTGTTCTCAGTAACTGATGTTACACCCCCCGTGTGTTTGCAGGGGGGTTTCAGTATAAATAGTATCCCCGCTTTCTGAAAATGTAGAGCTTTAAAATCCCACTGTTGCTGTCTTTCTCCTTTGTTCTTTCTCAGTCCTACTCTGTTCGTGTGTGTGTGTGTGTGTGTGTGTGTGTGCAATAAGCTTTTGCGTATACAAACATAGATAGATAGATAGATAGATAGATAGATAGATAGATAGATAGATAGATAGATAGATAGATAGATAGATAGATAGATAGATAGATAGATAGATAGATAGATAGATAGATAGATAGATAGATAGATAGATAGATAGATAGATAGATAGATAGATAGATAGATAGATAGATAGATAGATAGATAGATAGATAGATAGATAGATAGATAGATAGATAGATAGATAGATATGTTTATGAAGATCACACAGCCGTGTTTAGCACTACATCATGCCGCTGTTCAACAAAGGAGATTGTTAGCAAATATAAAAGGTGTGGGTGGGATCACTTGTTTCATCAACAACCAGACCTTGGGTGCCGGAGTTTTACCAACTGCACCAATACATAGCCGTAGCAGTGTGCCGTAGCCAGCGATCCGTGTGCGCTGTTCAGCGCTACTATTGTCCACAACTATAATAACCAGTCTTTGAGTTGCACTTGAAACCAGGGCTTAGTAGGAAAGCTAACTCAGTCCGTTGCGGTTCTTGTTGAGACGGTCCGCAGCCTGACAGCTAGGGCACCGGTTGCACTTACACAGGAGCGGGTTGGCGCTGGCGTCCTGGACGCTGAGCGTGAACCGGGTTCTACAATTCCCTTTCAGAGGGTCGGCCAGCGTAGGCGGGGGTCTTTCGCTCGGGGGGTCCCGGCGCCGGCTGCCCGTCTTGATCTCAGCGGCCCCTGTGGCGGATGTGGTGCTGGGGTTGCCGCCCGGGATGGTCCTGCTCGGATTGTAGGGAAGGGGGGTGGGGGAGTGTGTGGGGGGGGTAAATTTCCTATAGCAATGACAAGATACATCAGCTCTAAGCCTACCTGCCTGGCCGAAAGGTGGACGAAATTGCTGAGCGTATTCCTGCCGACGTGGTAAGAGGCACAAGCGTGGCGATGAACTGTTAACAACTCACCTAAGAACTGTTAACAACTCACCTAAGAACTGTTAACAACTCAACTAAGAACTGTTAACAACTCACCTAAGAACTGTTAACAACTCACCTAAGCGGTAGGTCCGGTCTTATGTACAGAAAGGAGAAGAACTGTTAACAACTCACCTAAGTGGTAGGTCCGGTCTTATGTACAGAAAGGAGAAGAACTGTTAACAACTCACCTTAGTGGTTGGTCCGGTCTTATGTACAGAAAGGAGAAGAACTGTTAACAACTCACCTTAGTGGTAGGTCCGGTCTTATGTACAGAAAGGAGAAAAACTGTTAACAACTCACCTAAGTGGTAGGTCCGGTCTTATGTACAGAAAGGAGAAGAACTGTTAACAACTCACCTTAGCGGTAGGTCCTGTCTTATGTACAGAAAGGAGAAGAACTGTTAACAACTCACCTAAGCTGTTAGGTCCGGTCTTATGTACAGAAAGGAGAAAAACATAAACTGTTAAAAACTCACCTAAGCGGTAGGTCCGGTCTTATGTACAGAAAGGAGAAAAACATAAACTTGTCTAAAAACGTGTGATGATATAGCTTGCTTGCTCATCAAACTAACTGCGGGACCCTTCCTGCTTGAACCATGGGAGATTGGGTGTACATACACAATGTTTGAACTATATATATTTTAAATGATATAGAAGACCTTAGTAGAATGTGGCGTGTTAAATGGATGACATATGCTATAAGATCGCTGCCTTTGTTGGCGCCTTATTGTTGGCACATCTCATTGTAATATCGGGTAAACCAAGTACATGACATTATCAATAATATCATTGTAATATCGGGTAAACCAAGTACATGACATTATCAATAACATAATTGTAATATCGGGTAAACCAAGTACATGACATTATCAATAATGTAATTGTTATGCAATGTGTTAATAAAGGGAAAGTATGGCACTCTGTATGCAATGTGTTAATAAAGGGAGAGTATGGCACACTGTATGCAATGTGTTAATAAAGGGAGAGTATGGCACTCTGTATGCAATGTGTTAATAAAGGGAGAGTATGGCACTCTGTATGCAATGTGTTAATAAAGGGAGAGTATGGCACTCTGTATGCAATGTGTTAATAAAGGGAGAGTATGGCACACTGTATGCAATATGTTAATAAAGGGAGAGTATGGCACTCTGTATGCAATGTGTTAATAAAGGGAGAGTATGGCACACTGTATGCAATGTGTTATTAAAGGGAGAGTATGGCACACTGTATGCAATGTGTTAATAAAGGGAGAGTATGGCACTCTGTATGCTATGTATTAATAAAGGGAGAGTATGGCACTCTGTATGCTATCTGTTAATAAAGGGAGAGTATGGCACGCTGTATGCTATGTGTTAATAAAGGGAGAGTATGGCACTCTCGTGCCAGTCTTGCCTATCCTAATCCTCCCATTATCTCCATGTACATTATTATTGATATAATGGTGGGGTTATTTTGGTTTTTGTTTTCACAATATGTACTTAATATTTCCCCTTGTGAGGGGTCTGGCTCGCATAACCGCGCGTTGCATGTTTTTATAACGTTTAATATTCCCCTTGCCGGGCGTTGTTGCGCTATGTCATCTTTGGCACCCCTATCTATAGCCACACTATGGGCACCCCTATCTATAGCCACACTATGGGCACCCCTATCTATAGCCACACTATGGGCACCCCTATCTATAGCCACACTATGGGCATTCCTATCTATAGCCACACTATGGGCACCCCTATCTATAGCCACACTATGGGCACCCCTATCTATAGCCACACTATGGGCACCCCTATCTATAGCCACACTATGGGCACCCCTATCTATAGCCACACTATGGGCACCTCTATCTTTAGCCACACTATGGGCACCTCTATCTATAGCCACACTATGGGCACCTCTATCTTTAGCCACACTATGGGCACCTCTATCTATAGCCACTATATTGGCACCCCTATCTATAGCCACACTATGGATACCCCTATCTATAGCTACACTATGGACACCCCTATCTATAGCCACACTATTAACACCCCTATCTATAGCCACACTATGGGCACCTCTATCTATATCCACTATATTGGCACCCCTATCTATAGCCACACTATAAATACCCCTATCTATAGCTACACTATGGACACCCCTATATATAGCCACACTATGGGCACCCCTATCTATAGCCACACTATGGGCACCCCTATCTATAGCCACATGATGGGCACCCCTATCTATAGCACACTATGGCACCCCTATCTATAGCCACACTATGGGCACCTCTATCTATATCCACTATATTGGCACCCCTATCTATAGCCACACTATAAATACCCCTATCTATAGCTACACTATGGACACCCCTATATATAGCCACACTATGGGCACCCCTATCTATAGCCACACTATGGGCACCCCTATCTATAGCCACACTATGGGCACCCCTATCTATAGCCACACTATGGGCACCCCTATCTATAGCACACTATGGCACCCCTATCTATAGCCACACTATGGGCAACCCTATCTATAGCCACACTATGGGCACCCCTATCTATAGCCACATTATGGGCACCCCTATCTATAGCCACATTATGGGCACCCCTATCTATAGCCACATTATGGGCACCCCTATCTATAGCCACACTATGGGCACCCCTATCTATAGCCACACTATGGGCACCCCTATCTATAGCCACACTATGGGCACCCCTATCTATAGTCACACTATGGACACCCCTATCTATAGCCACACTATGGGCACCCCTATCTATAGCCACACTATGGGCACCCCTATCTTTAGCCACATTATGGGCACCCCTATCTTTAGCCACACTCTGGGCACCCCTATCTATAGCCACACTATGGGCATTCCTATCTATAGCAACACTATGGGCACCCCTATCTATAGCCACACTATGGGCACCCCTATCTATATCAACACTATGGGCACCCCTATCTATAGCCAAACTATGGGCATTCCTATCTATAGCAACACTATGGGCACCCCTATCTATAGCCACACTATGGGCACCCCTATCTATATCAACACTATGGGCACCCCTATCTATAGCCACACTATGGGCACCCCTATCTATAGCCACACTATGGGCACCTCTATCTATAGCCACACTATGGACACCTTTATCTATAGCCTCTATATTGGCACCAATATCTTTAGCCACACTATGGATACCCCTATCTATAGCTACACTATGGACACCCCTATCTATAGCCACACTATGGGCACCCCTATCTATAGCCACACTATGGGCACCTCTATCTATAGCCACTATATTGGCACCCCTATCTATAGCCACACTATAAATACCCCTATCTATAGCTACACTATGGACACCCCTATATATAGCCACACTATGGGCACCCCTATCTATAGCCACACTATAGGCACCACTATCTATAGCCACACTATGGGCACCCCTATCTATAGCCACACTATGGGCACCCCTATTTATAGCCACACTATGGGCACCCCTATCTATAGGCACACTATGGACACCCCTATCTATAGCCACACTCTGGGCACTCTATCTATAGCCACACTATGGGCACCCCTATCTTTAGCCACATTATGGGCACCCCTATCTTTAGCCACACTATGGGCACCCCTATCTATAGCCACACTATGGGCACCCCTATCTATAGCCACACTATGGGCACCCCTATCTATAGCCACACTATGGGCACCCCTATCTATAGCCACACTATGGACACCCCTATCTATAGTCACACTAGTGGCACCCCTATCTATAGCCACACAATGGGCACCCCTATCTATAGCCACAATATGGGCACCCCTATCTATAGCCACACTATGGGCACCCTTATCTATAGCCACACTATGGACACCCCTATCTATAGCCACACTATGGGCACCCCTATCTATATCCACACTATGGGCACCCCTATCTATAGCCACACTATGGGCACCCTATCTATAGCCACGCTTTGGGTACCCCTATCTATAGCTACGCTATGGACACCCCTATCTATAGCCACACTCTGGGTACCCCTATCTATAGCCACACTATGGACACCCCTATCTATAGCCACACTATGGGCACCCCTATCTATAGCCACACTATGGACACCCCTATCTCTTGTGGGGCCGGGTTGCGCAGTTGGTAGAGCGGCTTGCTAGTAACCGAAAGGTACCTGGTTCGAATCCCGGATTGGCCAATGTGTGACCATAGTATTTTCCCCTTACCATCAACTGGTTCGCTGGTGTCAGAATAATGTGACCAGTAGTCGCCTATACGCTTCGGTGTCGTGTGACTATAATCTACAATTACCATTACCCCTATCTATAGCCACACGTGCTCTGGCTTTCACATGCCTTGTCTCCTATCGTCTGGACATAGCGTGAGACCAGACCTGGTTTGGTCTTTAGTTTTGGTATATGGCCCTCCAACCCTTTTTACATTGTCCTTAACATTTTATCATAGGACGTAAATCTTCGCTTCTGTCATCTCAAACCCCAATGGGTCTATTGGCCCCTTACCCGAGTTTTGGCAATGACTGAATATAGCTTTCTGCTGTTGTGATATGTTGTGATTGCACCATAAACACATCTGTACACTATCTCTCTCTCGCTCGCTCTCTCTCTCTCTCTCTCTCTCTCTTTCTCTCTCTTTCTCTCTCTTTCTCTCTCTCTCTGACTGAATATTGGAGAATGTGAGTGTGAATGATACGTGGAAGGACTTTAAGATTAGACTCCCGCTATAGATTTTTGCAAACAGCAAATGTTCTTGATTTGATTTTAACCAATGGTGCATTTGTGTCGTCTGTCAACCTTCTCCCGCCCCCAGGTAACAGCCATCACTTGCTGATAGGATTTTCCCTTCTTACCGGTGAGAACGCCAATACAGGGCCTGATTGTGTAAAATACCAGTTTGCGAAGAGCGATTATGAGGATATGAGGAGGTTTGCACGAAATGATGAATGAAAGAGAGACCTGCATGTGGGTTTGAATGTGAATGAGTGCTGGGATAGAATAAAGTTGACGGTGAGAGAGGCTAAAGAAAAGTGTGTACCAGTAAAAATGTTTAAACTACATGGAGAAGGGGGCAAAAGGATCAATATTGCACCAGACAGGTGTGGGTGAGGTGAGCGGAAGGTGAGATGAGGACAAGGAATAGAGAAAAGGAAAAAGAAGATGGACGAACACAAGGACAAGTCCATGATGGTTTACAAGCAATTCTCTATTGATTCAACTACAATAAAAACAAAACGTGAAACAATCAAACAACAACAATGGTATAAGCTGAGGACTGTCAAAGAATGGAATGTTGACAATGACATCATATACACAACCAAAAGCTTACATCCACACTTTTAACAATAACTAACAAGAAGATTACTAGATATATACTTCCTATCATATATCCTATCCTGTCCCGTAACCCGGAGGTCGTTAGGGGCACCACAGATGATCGTTTATCCAGTATACTCCATCTTTATCTGTCCTAAGCAGCCCTGATGGCTTCGCTCAGTGTCAAACCAGTCCATTCTCGTTGTCCTCCCACCTCTTTTTCGGTCTCCCTCTTCTTCTACCTCCTTGCACTGTGCCTTGCAGAATGGTCTTTGCAAGGCGTGATGATCTGGTGACGTGGCCATACTATCGGAGTTTCCGTTTCTTCACCACTGTGAGCAGGTCATCACTCAACACTGAACAGATTTTCAACCTCCGAATAATCTATGAGAAATACCTACAGCACCAACAACATCTATATCATGTGTTCATAGACTTCAAGAAGGCTGATCATCTGACCGTACTTTGCAGTTTTAGCTGCTTATGATGCTAATCATCTGACCATACTTTGCAGTTCTAGCTGCTTATGATGCTGATCATCTGACCGTACTTTGTAGTTCTAGCTGCTTATGATGCTGATCATCTGACCGTACTTTGCAGTTCTAGCTGCTTATGATGCTGATCATCTGACCGTACTTTGCAGTTCTAGCTGCTTATGATGCTGATCATCTGACCGTACTTTGCAGTTCTAGCTGCTTATGATGCTGATCATCTGACCGTACTTTGCAGTTCTAGCTGCTTATTATGCTGATCATCTGACCGTACTTTGCAGTTCTAGCTTTTTTACTGATTAACTGACCGTTATTGTTTGCTGTTGCTACGCACACTTTTGCGTATGTTGCTGATATTGTTATTTTAACTGTTGCTGTTGCTACAGAGAATTACTGTTGTCGAAGTTGCTGATACTGTTATTTTAACTGTTGCTGTTGCTACGGACAGTTGCTGCTGTTGATGCTGCTGATATTATTATTTTAACTCTTGCTGTTGCTGCTGCAACTCCGGACAGATTTACAGGTCATCGTTGTTAATTCGCGGTTTGTAGGACTGTTATTGTTGATGTTACTGAGGTTGCTGATCTTGTGTTGTCATTTTGTAGTTGTTATTGTTGATGTTACTGAAGTTGCTGATCTTGTGTTGAGTCATTTTGTAGTTGTTATTGTTGATGTTACTGCGGTTGCTGACCTTGTGTTGAGTCATTTTGTAGTTGTTGCTGTGGCCAGCGTCATGAGGTCAACGAAAAAGTTGTTGTAGTAGTTCTAGATCTTCTGGTTGTTGTAGTTGTTGTTGTAGTAGTTCTAGTACTTCTGGTTCTTGTTGTTGTTATTGTGGTGGTGATGGTGGTTGAGGTGGTGAGGTGGTGGTGGTTGAGGCTGTCACTGGTGTCCACGTCGTCCCGGCCATCTGAAAAGAGACAAGGCGTCAGCGTGAGTTTTCCACTAAGAAACAGCATCGCTAGTGGACACACTCCATTGTATCATCACGGTTGTGGCTGTAACAGCCAGTTTTACATCCAGGTCACGTCAATTAACCGCCAACCGCAACCTCATCGTTGTCGCTGTCGTCGTCGTTGTCATCCATCGGCTATAAAATTATATTTACTGCATCACATCATCACCATCATCACATCATCATCATCATCATCATCATCATCATCATCATCATCATCATCATCATCATTATCATCATCATCATCATCATCATCATCATCATCATCAACATCAACACTGCCGTTCAGCAATGGGTAGTCATATCAAACTATGATTTATACAACAATCTTCTTTCTTCATTACATTGTATTGTATATTGTTACATTACCTGTATAATTTATGTTGGCAGTATGTGTACATTGTATTGTATACACTGTAACATTACCTGTATATAATGTTGGCAGTATGTGTACATTGTATTGTATGCACTGTTACATTACCTGTATAAATTGGCAGTATGTGTACATTGTATTTTATACACTGTTACATTACCTGTATATATTATGTTCAGTATGTGTACATTGTATTGTATACACTGTTACATTACCTGTATATATTTATGTTGGCAGTATGTGTACATTTGTATTGTATTTTGGAAGCTTGACTGATTACTTGATTATCAATTGTCTAGTGTCTGTGGTGTGGAGTCTGTGATGGTTGATTATCAATTGTCTAGTGTCTGTGGTGTGGAATGTCTGTGAAATGTTGATTATCAATTGTCTAGTGTCTGTGGTGTGGAGTGTCTGTGAAAGGTTGATTATCAATTGTCTAGTGTCTGTGGTGTGGAATGTCTGTGAAATGTTGATTATCAATTGTCTAGTGTCTGTGGTGTGGAGTGTCTGTGAAAGGTTGATTATTAATTGTCTAGTGTCTGTAGTGTGGAGTGTCTGTGAAAGGTTGATTATCAATTGTCTAGTGTCTGTGGTGTGGAGAGTCTGTGAAAGGTTGATTATCAATTGTCTAGTGTCTGTGGTGTGGAATGTCTGTGAAATGTTGATTATCAATTGTCTAGTGTCTGTGGTGTGGAGTGTCTGTGAAAGGTTGATTATTAATTTGTCTAGTGTCTGTAGTGTGGAGTGTCTGTGAAAGGTTGATTATCAATTGTCTAGTGTCTGTGGTGTGGAGAGTCTGTGAAAGGTTGATTATCAATTGTCTAGTGTCTGTGGTGTGGAGTGTCTGTGAAAAGTTGATTATCAATTGTCTAGTGTCTGTGGTGTGGAGTGTCTGTGAAAAGTTGATTATTAAATGTCTAGCGCTTGTAGATTGACATGTCTTTAGAAGAGAAAGTTAACGTAATTTCTTGTACTGCACTGCAGTTGTACACTTAATGTTTATGTAAGAGGTTTATTTTTAATGTAAAACATTTATTTCCTTGTGCGCTGGTACATACCAGCACAGCGCTCATTGTTGTTACAAGCTGGGACTGTCCAGCCCGTAGACTAAACAAGCACAGTGTCAATGATTAGCGCATGATGACAAGACCGGAAATTGTGCGATAATACCTGTGCTTAATGTCGTTAGTGCACCTCTCCCCTTAATCCTTACACTCCTCTCATTCCCGCACTATGTAGAAGAGTTCATTTTATATTGTGTCACTCTTTATTTAGACGTCAAAGAAGCAAAAGCCTAGCGTTGTTGCACAGCATTAGTGTTAGCAGTTTTTAGGAGTATTTCTATTTTGTGAAAAGACATTTTATATTGTGCTGAACCATTTTGTGACCTACCTCACACTGAAGTGGTATGTACCCATTTTGTTTAATGATGATGATAGGGATAGAGATTAAGATATTTATAATTCATTTTATTTGTCGTTTATTCTTGTTAATATTATTCTAATCTTGTTTATTGGATTAAAGATAATCTTCTTGAAATAATTATAATTTTAGAAATATTTGATGATACTTTTCGTCAAGACCTAGCCTTTGTTAACTTGTATATTTGGATAAACGATGTCAGGATCTTTATAGGTTTACTTAATCTTTTTGCAATTGATTAACAGAGGAGTAATACTAATACCTATTTTCATATTTAATTCGATCTGTAAATATTCCGATCACTTTGGGAATTGTTATAGTCTTGTTATGAATTCGAAAATTACTTTATTTATCTTTTTGTTATTATGTTTGGAAACGAAAGTCAACTTATCTTTTGCTTAACGTATTCCTGCTCAATTTACTCATTAGGTTTTGTATGAATATAAGCTTAGGGATTTTGAACGTAATTCTTGTGAAGCAGTTTAACAATTCTTTTACTTATTTAACAAATAATTTCCAGATTTAAATAGTTATAGATTTTATTTTATTTTCAGGGTTGGGTTTGTTCTTTTGACCCTTTGCGTCAGTAAAGTCTTGAAACGTTTCACCTTTGTCTGGCGTTCCCGTTGATCAAGTGAACCCTGGGAGTGAATATGTCATATCCATCATCTCATATCACCCACACCCTACAACATTTATGTGATATGATGAAGCACGTTTTCATTGTATTTTTGTATGACTTTGTTGTTGTTTATTGGAAATTGTCACACACACACTACATGTTCTTGTAATTTATAGAAACAATAAATATATGTTGAATGTTGAATGTTGAAAAACAGTGTAGGTTTGTGTTGATGTAAAGACATGCCCATGTGCCCACGCATAAAGACGCTTTATCGTACTCACAGGCATACACCACAGACATAGAGAGAGACAGACAGACAGAGTCAGAAAAAAAAATTAAAACAGAAAAAAAGATTAGAGACAGACAAGACTAAAGGAGAGAGGAAGAGAGAGGAAGAGAGGAAAGCGAGAGACAGAGAAAGAAAAAGAGAGAGAGAAAAGAGAGAAAAGAAAGAGGAGAGAGAGAGAGGAGAGAGAGAGAGATAGAGAGAGAGAGAGAGAGAGAGAGAGAGAGAGAGAGAGAGAGACGGACAGACAGAAAAAAAGAAAGACAGAGACAGTTAACAGTTACTGGGACTCTTACTGTTGTTGTTGTTTATTATTGTTGTTGTTGCAAGCAGCTCTACTGAAGTCGGCACTGACAGACGTCGTCGTCGTTGTGGCGCTGATAGAGGTGGAGGTGGTGGTGGTGGAGTGGTGTTGTGTGGGGGCTGCACCTGGTGTCCACGTGGTGGCGGCCATCTGAAAAGAGACCAAGGCGTCAGCATGAGTTTTGCACTGATTGAGATGCAGCATCGCTAGTGGACTCACTCCATCACTTAACTAAGGTTGGGGCTCCAATTTTGATTTTGCTGATTGGAAATTGTCACGCCACACGCTACATTGATTGTAATACAATAAATATGTTTTGAATAACAGTGGGGGTTTCTGTTCATAACAAAACAAGCCCAGCTGCTCAGGCATAAAGATGCTTCATCGTACTCACAGAGAGACACGGGGATGGGGAGGATAAGAAAGAGAGTGGGGGTGAGAGAGAGCGAGAGGGAGAGAGAGAGAGAGAGTTGCTGTTGCAGAATCTCTTACTGTTGTTGGTGGAGGCTGTTCCTGTGTTCAGAACGTCGTCGTTGTGGCGCTGGTGGTGGAGAGGTAGTGGCTGAGGTTGACCCTGGTGTAATCCACTTAGTAATAGAGTTGTTGTTGTAGTAGTTGTAGTTGTTGTTGCTGTAGTTGATGTTGTTGTAGTAGTTTCTTGTTGTTGTTGGCTGTTGTTGATGTTTTTGTAGTTGTTGTTGTTGTTGCAGTGTAGTTGATGTTGTTGTAGTAGTTGTTCTGTTGTTGTTGCTGTAGTTGATGTTGTTGAGTGTTGTTTTGTTGTTGTTGCTGTTTTTGTAGTAGTTCTTGTATTGCTGTTGTTGTACTAGTAGAAGTTCTTGATGTTTTTGTAGTAGTTGTTGTTGTTGTTGCAGTTGTTGGTTGTTGCTGTATTTTCTTGTAGTAGTTGATGGTGAGTGGTGGTTGGTTGAGGCTGTCCCTGGTGTCCACGTTGTCCCCCATCTGAAAAGTAAACAAGGCGTCAGCATGAGTTTCTCTGAGGGAGATGCAGCATCGCTAGTGGACACACTCCAGTAATTCACCACGGTTGCGTTACCCTAAGTCGTGTTTACATCCACCCAAAAAATATTATACAAGGTTTTGGAAAGGGTTATTGTAGATCTATCCAAGCTTGCCCCAACCCCTTGTCTATAAAAATGCTCTTTTTCCGTAAAAAGTTTGTTCTTATTCTTAAATTGTATGAAACCAAGTGAGGACACTATCCGGCGTCAATAAACGGTTCGAAAAGATTCACAAACGGTTCGTAAAAGACAGCAGTTGACCTACAAAACAAATAAGCGTGACCTATATCGTCGCCTAGAGGAGACCAAACTTACTTTTCTGTTTGTAGTCTTTCACCGACACTGTAACTGAGCAGGCTTTGTAACGTTGAAAGTATTCCTTCAAGGGACAAGGGAGAATACTTTGGCCTGCTGCGCATGTGCCTGGAGTATACTTTCTTTCGATCGCAGCTATGTGCAATGGGTGATATTAAAAAATGTTGCATCATGATCATCATCATTTTTTTCATCATCATCATCATCATCATCATCATCATCATCATCATATATCATCCGCACTGTCATTCAGCATGGGTAGTGAGAAACTAGTGGATACAAACTATAATATTATAGAACCTGTTTTAATAACGCTTCTTTTCCTTCTTTTATTACCATTGTATTGTATACACTGTTACATACTGTATATATTTGTGTTGCAGGCATGTGTACATTATATTTTATACATTGTTACATTACCCAAGTTTTAGTAACAAGCAGAACTGACAGTTTTAATATTTCATCACTCCTTGAATTTGTTTGTTTAAGTTAAGGTTACTTAGTGTTTTATAAACAAATAGTTGACA
>CM072522.1:49770195-49795195 GCA_036898135.1 Oncomelania hupensis
ACAGTGGAAATTTAAAGCACTACATTTCCAGAAAGTGGGGATACTATTTATACTGAAACACCCACTCGTCTGCCCTATGGCCAATGGGGTGTATACGTCTGTATGGCCAATGGTGGGTGCAGACGTCTGCACTATGGCCAATGGTGGGTGTAGACGTCTGCCCTATGGCCAATGGTGGGTGTAGACGTCTGCCCTATGGCCAATGGTGGGTGTAGACGTCTGCCCTATGGCCAATGGTGGGTGTAGACGTCTGCCCTATGGCCAATGGTGGGTGTAGACGTCTGCCCTATGGCCAATGGTGGGTGTAGACGTCTGCCCTATGGCCAATGGTGGGTGTAGACGTTAAACCTCAATGTTCGTTCATTCAACATCGTTTGCCTGTACAGTGTACATGACGCTGCTTGCATGTTGTCACTATTGGATATTTATCAACTTCTTTGTGGGCATATGTCGTTTGCTTGTTGGTCAGAGAATAACATCTCGACATGTGTGTGTTTGTGTGTGTGTGTGTGTGTGCGTGCGTGCGCGCGCGCAATAAGTTGAAGAGTATATGCATGTAAATGTTTATGAACGATGACACAACCGTGTTTATCACGACGTCATGCCGCTGTTCAACAAAGGAGATTGTTAGCAACTATAAAAAGTGGGGGTGGATCACTTTTTTCATCAACAACCAGACCTTGGGTGCGGAGTTTTACCAACTGCACCAATACATAGCCGTAGCAGTGTACCGTAGCCAGCGATCCGTGTGCGCTGTTCAGCGCTACTATTGTCCACAACTATATTAACCAGTCTTTGGGTTGCATTTGAAACCGCAGTGGGTCTATTTGCCCCTTATCCGAGTTTTGACAATGACTGAATAGATCTGTCTGCTGTTGTGGTATGTTGTGATTGCACCATGGACACCTCTGTACACACAGTCTCTCTCTCTCTCTCTCTCTCTCTCTCTCTCTCTCTCTCTCTCTCTCTCTCTCTCTCTCTCTCTCTGACTGAATATTGGAGAATGGAGAATGTGGTGTAAATGATACGTGCAACGACTTTAAGATTAGGCTCCCGCTATAGCGCTTTGCAAACAGCAAATGTTCTTGATTTGATTTTAACCATGGTGAAGTTGAGTCGTCAGTCAACCTTCTCCCGCCCTAGGTAACACCATCACTTGCTGATAGATTTTCCTTCTTAGCGGTGAGAACGCCAATACAGGGCCTGATTCTGTAAAATACCAGTTTGCAAAAGGCGATTACGAGGGTATGAGGAGGTTTACACGAAATGATGAATGGAAGAGAGACTTGCATGAGGGTTTGAATGTGAATGAGTGCTGGGATAGAATAAAGTTGATGGTGAGAGAGGCTAAAGACAAAGAATAATAAAGGGGGAAGAATTTATACAAAACCAGTGACAAAAAAAAAGAAGTAAATATTCCAAGACAATAATGACAGCAGTTAGACATTAACACCAGTGAATAAGGGGTTAAAGACCAGCAGTTAAGATATTAAGTGATTAAAAGTGTTAAAGGGTTAAGAAGGAAAACCCCTTCGTGGGTGTCGTGAGGTGAGTGGCAGGTGAGGTGAGTGACAGGTGAGGTGAGGACAAGGAATAGGGAAAAGGAAAAAGAAGATGGACGAACGCAAGGACAAGTCCATGATGGTTTACAAGAAAATTCTCTATTGATTCAACTCAATAAAAACAAACTATGGAAACAATCAAACAAAAACAAAGGTATAAGCTGAGGAATGTCAAAGAATGGAATGTTGACAATGACATCATATGCACAACCAAGTGCTTGCATCTAGACTTTTAACTGACTGACTGCTAAGATGATCAGCGATCACTAAATGACATAATAAACCGAAGAGAATAGTAACATTAGAAGTGATCACTAAATGACATAATAAACCGAAGAGAATAATAACTTTACAAGTGATCACTAAATGACATAATAAACCGAAGATAATAATAACATTATAAGTGATCACTAAATGACATAATAAACCGAAGATAATAATAACATTATAAGTGATCACTAAATGACATAATAAACCGAAGAGAATAATAACATTACAAGTGATCACTAAATGACATAATAAACCGAAGAGCAATAATAACATTACAAGTGATGTAGGAATAAAGAAGATGAACCACCATAACGTTAACTTACAACTTATCATTCATAGCAAGATATAAATACTATAAATAGATGGAAGAAGAAGGAAGAAGAAGAAGAGAAGAAGAAGAAGAAGAAGAAGAAGAAGAAGAAGAAGAAAGATGAGATGATGATGATGATGATGATGATGATGATGATGATGATGATGATGATGATGATGATGATGATGATGATGATGATGACGAAGAAAAACACAAGTACAACAGCCGCAGCACATTGAAACAAACAAACAAACACGAATAACAACAGTGATAAGAAGAAATGATGACTAAATAGGCAGATAGAGTTACCGCCCATCCATTCAATGCACGCCACTGACCAAAGTGCTACCTCCCGCAAAGAACCCACGACAACTTCTTTGCCACATAAATATAATTTTAAAGAAAGACAGAAATACAGAAATGCACAAAGATACGAATTAAAAGAAATAAATAAATTATAAATATAAATACGGCATAGTAGTAAAGCCGTAGATTGAAATTAGCGTTAGTTCGTAATAAGTAATAAGGTGTAAACTTTGCGTCTATGGTTTAACCATTAATACATAAAGTACGAAAATAAATAAAGAAATAAATTATACAAATCAATCAATCAATAAATTATTCAATCAATAAAACAGTCGTACATACCTTTCGCGGAGAGGCGAAGATATAAATAGGTCCTGTTTATACAGCCAGCGCAAAACTGTTTTGTGTAGTAGTGGTCGCGCTTACAAAAAAATCTAAAGAGAAAAACTAGCACTGAGGATAGTGTTCCTATCCTATCCTATTCTATCCTATCCTATCCCATAACTCGGAGAACTTTACTGAGGTGTCAGGATAGTGTTACGCATATACAAGGCTGCGTGTCACAATGTTCTTGGCTGATCTAAAACAAGATGTCAAGCCATTCAAATGTATTTCAAGACATTCACCCCAATAACCGAAAAATACGCATTTTCAAAAAAAGTGTTAACTTTGTTAGCAGTGTGTGGGCTCTATCCTCGCTAAAGCAAACAGCAAAAAGTGGAACAATAGACGACGATCTGAAGTACCTGCAATGAAAAAAAAAATGTCTAAATGCTCTCCGGATTTAATTTTTGTATACAGAGCGCAAAATAAAACATGCTTGGAAAATGGTGAAGCACGATGACTTTGACCTTTACATTACATTACATTACATAACATCATTACGTTACGACATTACGTAGTTACACGAATAGACATTACTTTACATTACATTACATTACATTACATTACATTACATTACTTTACATTACATTACATTACTTTACATTACTTTACGTTACATTACATTACGTTACGTTACGGTACGTTACGTTACGTTACATTACATGACATTACATTATATTACATTACATTACATTACATTACATTACATTACATTACTTTACATTACTTTACATTACTTTACATTACATTACATTACCTGACGTTACGTGACGTTACATTACATTACATTACGTTACATTACCTTACATTACATTACATTACATTACATTACATTACATTACATACATTACATTACATTACATTACATTACATGATTATTGCTTTAGGTTCCAGTGGACTCTTCCGAGCCAAATCAGGACCAGTATAGCCGAATCAGGACCACAAAATCAAGACCACAACTTCACTGAAAGAGGACTCGCCCCTGATCCGCATAAAAGATCTGCCGAAACAACCCTAGCTGAGGCACTCCCAGCCGGTCACTTTACAATAAAGACATCCCACGCAGGGACGCTGAGGTTATACTCTAATTATCGAACCCCTTTACAAAAATAAAATAGAATATAAACATTACAAAAATAAAAACTAAAACATACATATAAAATGCCTGCATTGCCAAATGATAACATCATAGGAAGCCCTAGTGACCACCTGGCAGGAAGCGTCCACTATTCCCAAGCTGATCCAACAGACCTCACACACAAATGAGGAGTTTTGTCCCGGAAGAGTTTTCAAGAAAAAAAAGTAGGTGACTGGTCTAGCAAAGAAGAAGATAGTATAGTAGATTGATAGAACGAAGTAGGAATGAGAAAGAACAAATGAGAAAGACAGCGACAATGGGAATTTAAAGCACTACATTTCTAGAAAGTGGGTATACTATTTATACTGAAACCCTCGGAATCCCCAAGGGGGTACTTTGACCTTTAAGAAATACTTTGACCTTTGAGAAAGTACAAATACGAATGATCTAACCTCATTCCAAATAATGAACTATCGTTGATATATTTCTGAGATAATGCAAACAGTGCGTGTTGAAAAAGAAAAAAAAGAAATTTGGAACGATGGTCCGACTGATTGACAATGGGACTGCTGCTGAAAGATGGCCCATGATTTGACGTTCATGTGTACCAAACCTCAGCACAATCGCTTTTGCCGTTTTGGAGATATTGAGCAAAACGTGTTTAGCAGCAAAATAATTACAGTGACCTTGGCCTTTGCTATAGAGCAAACATGATGGCCCGAGAGGCAGGCCACTAACTCAGGTAATGTTGCTGTGAAGTTTGGTGACAATCTGTTGAGTGGTTCTGGATAAATGGCTTCCAACCAACGGTCCGACCGACTGACAGACCCACATTTGGCTCTATTCCACTCTGCTGACCCCCCCCCTCTCCCTTTTCCCTCTCACATTCTCCTCCCCTCCCCTGCCCTCCCCTTCCCTCCCCTCCCCTCCCCTCCCCTCCCCCATCCGACTATTTCAAAGTACGTCCAGATAAGCCTGTAAATACAATACACACAACAAACACAAGCAAATTATTGTTGAGCTGAATGCAAGCGTATTGCACATAGGCCTCGACCGGTGGGTGAACTTCTTTAATGCCCTACAGTCATTTCTGTGTGTCGACTCAACTACATGTAGACCCGTGTCAAAACTACAGAACATTAAATTCTATGAACAGCGGGGTATGGGCACTATTATTACTAAAGCGAGCTTTCTCTCGTTTTGGCATGATTATGTCCACAACCGGGTATATAAAGTTGTAATTATATAAGGATATAGGACGCCGTTTTACATTATATAAGAGCGTTGAATAAGAGAACCCATTACAAATGATACTGCATTATTATAAAAATACAGACATTTATGTGTGTGTGTTTGTGTTTGTGCAAACTTGAATACATGGATACATTATAGGCAATTCATAAATGCCATAGCAGTTCTGGTACAAAAGCGGCACAGCTTATAACCTGGTACAAACATCAGCTGGATCCTCACTAGTTGACAGATAACACGCTCACGTATCTTATGTTGCAGGAGGTACATGTAGTGATCATGTGATCCCATCCTGTCTGTCCCCCGCCCCCACCTACCTCCTTCCATAACTTGTTGTCCATTATTCACAGGCATTGAATCACCCTACCTCCATCCATACCTTGTTGTCCATTATTCACAGGAATTGAATAACCCTACCTCCTTCCATACCTTGTTGTCCATTATTCACAGGCATTGAATCACTCTACCTCCTTCTATACCTTCTTGTCCATTATTCACAGGCATTGAATCACCCTACCTCCTTCTATACCTTGTTGTCCATTATTCACAGGCATTGAATCGCCCTACCTCCTTCTATACCTTCTTGTCCATTATTCACAGGCATTGAATCATCCTACCTCCATCCATACCTTCTTGTCCATTATTCACAGGCATTGAATCATCCTACCTCCTTCCATACCTTCATGTCCATTATTCACAGGCATTGAATCACCCTACCTCCATCATACCTTCTTGTCCATTATTCACCGGCATTGAATCATCCTACCTCCATCCATACCTTGTTGTCCATTATTCACAGGCATTGAATCACCCTACCTCCTTCCATACCTTGTTGTCCATTATTCACAGGCATTGAATCACCCTACCTCCATCCATACCTTGTCTATTATTCACAGGCATTGAATCACCCTACCTCCATCCAAACCTTCATGTCCATTATTCACAGGCTTTGAATCATCCTACCTCCATCCATACCTTCTTGTCCATTATTCACAGGCATTGAATCAAAAACGTACAAAATAAGTCTCTACCTCTCTCTTTCTTTTTGTCTCTAACTCTGTTTGTCCGCCTGTCTGTATGTCCCCCTCTGTCTCTGTCTCTGTCTCTGTCTCTCTCTCTCTCTCTCTCTCTCTCTCTCTCTCTCTCTCTCTCTCTCTCTCTGTCTCTACCTCTCTGTCTCGCTCGCTGACTGGCTTCTCTCTTCCTCCGTTAATCAAACAGGCTTTTTTTTTAAAGAGGAATTTACATTGTGACAGGTCACGAACCGTGACAACATTCATGCCCTCTGAAGAATGCATAATTATGACAGTAGTATTGATGTATGTGTGTTTGTGTGTGCGTGCGAGAGTGTGTGTGTACGCATGTGTGTGTGTGTGTGCAGCACATTGAACCATTACGGCGGCAGAGTAAAATGTCTGGCTGGGTACATATCAACCAGTGCGGGTGGGTACATATCAACCAGTGTGGCTGGGTACATATCAACCAGTGTGGCTGGGTACATATCAACAAGTGTGGCTGGGTACATATCAACCAGTGTGGCTGGGTACATATCAACCAGTGTGGCTGGGTACCTATCAAAAAGTGTGGCTGGGTACCTATCAAGCAGAAAAGCTGGTACCTATCAACCCGTGTGGCTGGGTACATATCAACCAGTCATGATGGGCTCTGCCAGGGTGTGGAAGAGGACAAGATTGAGGTTTGGGGTGGCGTAACTGGCAAACTGTGCTGATTTCATTACAACGTTGTTAAACTTAACTGTGTTGCTTGTCATACAAGTTTTCAAAATGGAATCTCTAACCAATTAGTATAATAATTCGCTGGCAGAACAACCACCTTAAGAAGGGAGCGAACAGCGGGTACTTTTAATTTATTAGTGGCTTGCTCCCCACCAAGAGTTGTAGCCCTGTAATCGTTAAACTACGTTCCCAATGAAACATCAGGTAAACTGCAAAATTGATGTAGCATTTGCATAACTTGAATGTGTTCATATTCCCAATATTTTTTCTTTTTTTTTTCAAGCTGATGCACTTGTATTTGATGGATTCCAGTAATAACATGACTTTAACTTTGATGAAACGGTTAGATTAGCACAAGCTTTAATTAATTCTCTGGTAAATCGGATCATTTAATCCGATCTGGACACGGTAAGCTTAAATATGTAAAACACCACCATTCGATGTGGATTGCTCCCCCTTAATTTGTACCTCCCTCCCCCCATTCCTCCCCCCTCCCACCAAATCTTTGGAGAGAGTGCGTCCGACTGATTTTGATGTAGTGAGCTCCTTTTGCTCGATGATATGGATTGTGTTGATGTAGTGTGCTCATGTTGCCCGATGATAAGGATTGTGTTGATGTAGTGTGCTCCTGTTGCCCGATGATAAGGATTGTATTGATGTAGTGTGCTCCTGTTGCTCGATGATAAGGATTGTGTTGATGTAGTGTGCTCCTTTTGCCCTATGATAAGCATTGTGTTGATGTAGTGAGCTCCTGCTGCCCGATGATAAGGATTGTGTTGATGTAGTGTGCTCCTGTTGCCCGATGATAAGGATTGTGTTGATGTAGTGTGCTCCTGTTGCCCGATGATAAGGATTGCGTTGATGTAGTGTGCTCCTGTTGCCCGATGATAAGGATTGTGTTGATGTAGTGTGCTCCTGTTGCCCGATGATAAGGATTGTGTTGATGTAGTGTGCTCCTGTTGCCCGATGATAAGGATAGTGTTGATGTAGTGAGCTCCTGTTGCCCGATGATAAGGATTGTGTTGATGTAATGTGCTCCTGTTGCCCGATGATAAGGATTGTGTTGATCGCGAATGTTAGAATGCCAGTGTGAGTGATTTAATATAACTTGTATTTTTGTAATATATGTTTGTGCATACAAAGTTTGATATTGCATTTCGTGTGTTCCATTGTTAGTGTATGATTCACCGTTGTTGTTATTGTTGTTGTTGTTGTTGTTGTTTTTGTTGTTCTTCTTCTTTTTCTTCTTCTTCTTCTTTTTCTTCTTCTTCTTCTTCTTCTTCTTCTTCTTCTTCTTCTTCTTCTTCTTCTTCTTCTTCTTCTTCTTCTTCTTCTTCTTCGTCTTGTTGTTGTTGTTTTGTTGTTGTTGTTGTTGTTGTTGTTGTTGTTGTTGTTGTTGTTGTTGTTGTTCTTCTTCTTCTTCTTCTTCTTCTTCTTCTTCTTCTTCTTCTTCTTCTTCTTCTTCTTCTACTTCTTCTTCTTCTTCTTCTTCTTCTTCTTCTTCTTCTTCTTCTTCTTTAGTTTTATTTTTTTTAGTTTTTACACGTGTTCAAGTGCTTCAGTGTTGTTTTTTTTTTTAAGCTTTACTCTTTCAGTTTTGACTAGTGTTGACATGGAAGCATGGGAATGTAGTCCAAACAGGAACCTTGAGTATTGCTGAGATGAATGTCATCGGTAGGCTAATGCTGACTTGGAGGAAAAGGGTGGGAAGAAGAGGAAGGGGGAGGGGAGTTGGAGGAGAGACAGGCGGGAGGGGAGCGCAATCGTTTTTAAGGCTGGCTCCTTTGTTGGTTTGTCACAAATTAGAGGGCAACAGTAACTACAGAGAGAGATAGAGAGTGACAGAGAGACAGAGAGACGGTGACAGAGAGAGACAGAGAGTCGCACGCCCGCACACACACACACACACATACACAAACAGAGATAGATAGATAGATAGATAGATAGATTAGGATGAATGTGTGTGTATGCGTGCGTGCGTGTGTGTGCATGTGTGTATGTGTGAGTGTGCTAATATATAAATACACTCTATCTAGTATTTTCTTTTATTTTCTTTTCTTTTTTTTAAGCTTTCGCCGCTTCATTCCGGCTTTTGTATTGGATTTTGTCAATAGCGAGACTAGCAGGTTTTGAACTGGAATAATGAATGTATAGCCTAGTACTTGTACAAGCCCTAAATACCTCCACATGGAATGGCTTGATGGAGGGTTCTTTATTGTCCTCCCCTCCCCACCCTCCTACCCCACATGTCTCCCCTCCTCTTCTCTCTCACTCAAACCCACTCACAAACACTCGCGGAGATATATAGACACGGACCACAGACACACGTACACAGACATACACACACACTCGCGTAGATTTACACACACAGACCACACAAACGCACAGACATACACACACATGCATACACACCCACACAAACACACACATTGTGAAAACTTGTATGACCAGCAACACGGTTAAGTTTAACAACGTTGTAATGAAATCAGCACAGTTTGCCAGTTACACCACCCCAAACCTCAATCTTGTCCTCTTCCACACCCTTGTACTGTAGAGCTAATCATCACTGGTTGATAGGTACCCAGCCTGACATTTTACTCTGCCGCCGTGATGGTTCAATGAGCTGTACACACACACACACATACACACACACACACACACATACACACACACACACACCCACGTACACACACCCACACTCGCGCACGCACGTACAAACACACACATACATCAATACTGCTGTCATAATTATGCTTTGTTCAGAGGGTAGGACTGTGGTCACGGTTCGTCACCTCTCATAATATAAATTGTTCCTTTTGGGAAAAAAAAGCCTGTTTGCTTAAGAGAGGGGATGGAGAGAGAAGTCAGTCAGCGAGCGAGAGACAGAGACAGAGAGGTAGAGACAGAGAGAGACAGAGACAGAGAGACATGTGGGAAAGACAGACAGCCGGACGAACAGACAGAGTTAAAGACACAAAGAAAGAGAGAGAGTTATTTTGCACGTTCTTGATTCAATGCCTGTGAATAATGGACAACAAGGTATAGAAGGAGGTAGGGTGATTCAATGCCTGTGAATAATGGACAACAAGGTATGGAAGGAGGTAGGGTGATTCAATGCCTGTGAATAATGGACAACAAGGTATAGAAGGAGGTAGGATGATTCAATGCCTGTGAATAATGGACAACAAGGTATGGAAGGAGGTAGGGTGAGGGTGGGGTAGAGACAGGATGGGATTACATCATTACTGCAACATAAATTACGCGCGAGCGTGTGTGTGTGTGAGGGGGGGGAGTGGGTGTGTGTGTGTGTGTGGCTAGGTACAAACGACGTTACTCTGACATACACTTGAAACTCTACGTACTTTCTTTTGACGGCCCCGTTATTTTGACGTCAAAATAGTGTTCCGTTAGGGTTAGGGCTGTGTTAGGCTTAGGGTTGGGTGAAGGGTTAGGGTTTGGGTTAGGGTTAGGGTTGGGGATAGCTTCAAAAAATGGCAAAATTATGTCAAAATCATGGTAAGTGTGTCAAAATAATGTATATAGAGTTTCATGACAGTCATCGCAACGTCGTTTCAACAAAAATATGTGTGTGTATGTGTGTGCGTGTGTCTGTGAGGGAGAGAAAGACAGCGACAGTGGGAATTTAAAGCAATAAATTTTCAGAAAGCGGGGATACTATTTATAATGAAACCCCCCTGCAAACACACGGGGGGGGGGGGGGGGGGGGTGTAACATCAGTTACTGAGAACAAATACCAACAAGATCAAGATATATATTTTACGTTTATAAGACTTCAAGCAAGATGAACCTTCCTGTACAAACAAGGTATTAAATAATAAGAAATAATAAAAATATTTATATAGCGCTTTTTTCCATGAAAAGGTCAGTTCAAAGTGCAAGGTATTAACAATTAACGAATTACTTTTCAAAATTAATTATCATTTCTGAAAATACTTCTGTCTTCTATATGTAATTCCCCAAAATCAAATTTCTAATAATTCAGGGTATTGAAATATTACGGAAAAATATATTTAGAAAGCTATGTAAGGATAAAACGAGAAATCAACGCATAATTCGCATATGAAATCAATATTGAAAAGAGAACGTATCAATCTAGCAATTCACTGTGAATTGAAGTCCAAAATGAATGCACAGACTTCGTATTCTTCAACAGGAAAGTGGATTTGAATGTAAGTACAACACGCTACAACATGATTTATCACTATCTGTAATATACACCACTATACATTGACAATGGCGACTGACTCACTGACTTTACTATACAACACTAAACATTGACAACAACAACTGACTAACTGACTTATACAACACTATACATTGACAACGGCGATTGACTAACTGACTTTACTATACAGCACTATACATTGACAACGGCGACTGACTTGACTATACAGCACTATACACTGACAACAACGACTGACTAACAGACTTGACTATACAACACTATACATTTAACAACAACGACTGACTGGCTTGCCTATACAACAGCTACATCAACTGAGATGCGCTATGTACAGTGACTATACAACAGCTACATCAACTGAGATGTGCTATGTTTACAATGACTATACAACAGCTACATCAACTGAGATGTGCTATGTCTACAATGACTAAGGAGAGAATGGCAACGTTCTTTACATTATACAATTATTTTCAACGTCACAATTCAGTTCATAGAAATAATTTCTTTGCTGCAAAATTATGGAGTACAGAAAAGTTATCAAATTATTTAACATATATTCAACCAGCCAGTGGAATTTTCCGAACGGTCATTATTTCAGCCAATCAGAAAATAACACTATTATTCTAAATAAGAAATATAATTTATTCTTCGTATTTGGTCATGAAATCTAATCTATATTACACTTATAGAGACGTTAATTTTAAACATTGTTTGATAATACATGGAATAAAGAAATGTAATAAAACAAGTACATAGACATTCCTATCGTTTGATAATACATGGAATAAAGAAATGTAGTAAAACAAGTCCAACTCGTGGGCCAGTTCTTCTAATTTTCCTTCCACAGTTAGGGTCCTGACATTCCAGGTTCCTATGACGATGTTGTTTCTCGTGCGGATCTTGCTAAATTGTCCGTCAGTAGCGTACTTAACACCTCCGTCCTGGTGGCCAACGGAAGGCGCGGTCCTTGAGCCGGGCGACGACCGATCCGGTATGGAATTAGTGGATAGTGTCATCATGTAGTGTGTCTTGGGCAAAAAAGACCTGGCGGTGCCGAATCCTCTCCAGGCTGTTGGCCACAGCCGAAGTCCACGAATACAGTGTGGCTCGCCTTGGCCCTGAGCATGTGGTCGTTGAACCTGTAGTAACGTGAGGTTCCTCCGCCCTGGCCGGTGACTTCTGTGTAGAAGACTTTCGCCCAGTGATGCCGTGCTAACATCACCCCTGTTAGTCGCTTATTACGACACGCCGGGAAACGTTGGGTCTATTATATTTAGTGCCCGAACCCACAGAGTACACTATCGATGGAACGTCCTAGGCATCAGCGAACTGCGCTGGAAAGGCCTAGGTGAAACAACGACTGACAAAGGCCACAAGCTCTATTTCAGCGGTAGAGATGACAGGCACGAACACGGCGTTGGATTCTTGGTCCACAAGAACATTCTAGCCACTGTCATGGGTTGCCAGCCAGTCTCCAGTAGACTCATTACCATCCGCCTGAGAGCAGCCCCTTTCAACATCACCATCATCCAGGCCTATGCCTCAACATCAGACTATGACGACAGCGAAGTGGAGGATTTTTATGAAAATCTACAGGCGGTCCTTGACCAAGTGCCGAAGAAGGACATAGTCATAGTGCAAGGCGACTGGAATGCCAAGGTTGGCCAAGATGCGCACCACAACTGGGGAGACACATGTGGACCCCACTGCAACAACGAGACAAATGACAGGGGTCTGAGACTCTTGGAGTTTGCCAGATACAACAATCTGGTACTGGCAAACACGCTTGGTCTCCACAAAATCTCCAGACGATGGACATGGCACAGTCCCGGCGGGGAGCATCACAACCAAATAGACTACATCATGGTCAAGAAACGCTTCAGATTAAGCATCAACATTGGCAGGGCACGCACTTTTCCAGGAGCAGACATCGGAAGTGACCACGATCTCGTGATGATTTCTTTCCGGCTCCACTTGAAGAGAGTAAATACAGAAAAGTGCACTAGACTGAAGTTCGACCTGGACAAACTGCAAGACCCGGAGGTGGCAGAACTATTTCAGGCCACAATTGGAGGGAAATTTGCACCACTGCTCATTTCGGGGGCTGGTAAAGTAGATGTCAACACCATGACCACCACCTTCAACTCAGCTGTGACAGATGCCGCCACTGAGATCCTTGGCAAGCACCGACCAAAGAAGAAGCCGTGGATCACACCTGAACTTTTGGATCTGTGTGATAAATGAAGAGAAATAAAAAAAGAGCACCTCACAGGGAGCGGATGTCTACCGAAAAATCAACAATGACATCCGAAAACGCATGCGCACGGCAAAGGAGAACTGGATAGAAGATCAATGCCAGGAAATAGAGAACAGTCTGAACAAGAACAACAGCAAGTAGGCCTACCAGACTGTGAAGCGGCTGACATGTGTTAAACAGCCCAAAGTCTCCACGATCCAAAGCAAGTCTGGCATATGCCTTACAGAAGAACAAGAAGTCTTGGACAGATGGACAGGGTACTGCTCTGACCGTTACAACCATACACCAATGGAGACCCATCAGTTCTAGCATGTCCCGAGAACAGAGAAGAAGAAGAAATCCTCCCAATTCTCCGGGAAGAAGTTGAGGCAGCAGTGCAATCGCTTAAGAAAGGGAAGTCAGCGGGAGTGGACAATATACCCGCGGAACTGCTACAAGCAGGAGGAGAAGCGATGATTGATGCCCTCACCATTATCTGTAACAAGATCTGGCAGAGTGGGGAGTGGCCTATACCATGGACCCAGTCGCTTGTCATCACTCTTCCCAAAAAAGGTAACCTTCAGGAGTGTGAAAATTACCGCACCATCAGCCTCATCAGCCATCCCAGCAAGATCCTCCTGAAAATAATACCCAACAGGTTGAAACCCCAAGCTGAACAAATCATAGCTGAAGAACAAGCAGGATTCAGGGCAGGGCGAAGTACCACTGAACAGGTTTTCAACCTCAGAATAATCTGTGAGAAATACCTACAGCACCAACAACATCTATATCATGTGTTCGTAGACTTCAAGAAGGCGTTTGACCGAGTATGGCATGCAGCTCTATGGGCAACAATGAAAGTGTACAACATCAGCCCTAAAATTATTGAAGTCATCAAAAGCCTGTATGACAAGGCTACCAGTGCAGTCCTCCACAACAGCGCCATCGGAAACTGGTTCAGAACAACAATCGGTGTGCGACAAGGATGCCTACTCTCTTCAACACTCTTCAACATCTTCCTAGAGCGCATTATGTCAGATGCTCTTGCAGATCATGAAGGCACAGTCAGCATAGGGGGTAGAGCAATCTCCAATCTTCGTTTTGCGGATGACATTGATGGATTGGCTGGAGAGGAACAAGAACTTGAACAGCTGGTACAGAGGCTTGACACCACCTCCAGAGCTTATGAAATGGAAATAAGTGCAGAGAAGACCAAAATGATGACCAACAACACCAATAGCATCAACACGGACATCAAAGTCCAAGGCCAATCCCTCAACAAAGTGCATAGCTTCAAATATTTAGGAGCCATTGTATCAGACAATGGGTCCCGACAGGAAGTCCTCTCCAGGATCGCACAAACAACTGCTGCCCTGACAGGGTTGAAGCCCATTTGAAAAGACAGGACCATCAGTCTACATTCCAAAGTAAGACTGCTGCGCTCCCTTGTCATCTCCATCTTCCTATATGCTTGCGAAGCATGGACCCTCACAGCAGATCTCCAACGAAGAATACAAAGCATGGAGATGAGGTGCTACAGAAGACTTCTGGGCATTTCCTATACCCAACACATCACCAACGACGAAGTCCGACAGACCATGACACAAGCCATTGGACAACACGATGACGATGAAACGGAAACTCCGATGGTATGGCCACGTCACCAGATCATCAGGCCTTGCAAAGACTATTCTGCAAGGCACAGTGCAAGGAGGTAGAAGAAGAGGGAGACCGAAAAAGAGGTGGGAGGACAACATTCGAGAATGGACTGGTTTGACACTGAGCAAAGCCATCAGGGCTGCTGAGGACAGAGAAACGATCATCTGTGGTGCCCCTACGACCTCCGGGTTACGGGACAGGATATGATAGGATAGGATAGGATAGTAAAACAAGTACAAAGACATTCCTATCATCTGATAATACATGAAATACAGAAATGTAATAAAATAAATACAAAGGCATTCCTATCGCTTGATAATAACTCAACAATGAAATGGATCAACACAATCACTGTACTACAAGTGTCCATTGGGAGCTTGAGGTCAATGTCCAACATCATGGCAAAACTAAAATCACCAATACTTTGCATTTCAATGTCACCGATTGATTTAAGCTTTTTCTGGGCACATCTTGAACCGGCCAGTGGAATTTTTAAACGTTAATTATTTCAGACAATCAGAAAAAAACACTATTATTTAAAATAAGAAATATCACTTATTCTTCGTATTTGATCATGAAAACTAATCAGTATTACAATTATAGAGACGTTAATGATAAACGCTGTTTGAAATAAAGAAATGTAATAAAACAAGTACATAGACATTCCTATCGTTTGATAATACATGGAATAAAGAAATGTTATAAAACAAGTACATAGACATTCCTATTGTTTAATAATACATGGAATAAAGAAATGTTATAAACAAGTACATAGACATTCCTATTGTTTGATAATACATGGAATAAAGAAATATAATAAAACAAGTACATAGACATACCTATTGTTTAATAATACATGGAATAAAGAAATGTAATAAAACAAGTACATAGACATTCCTATTGTTTAATAATACATGGAATAAAGAAATGTTATAAACAAGTACATAGACATTCCTATTGTTTGATAATACATGGAATAAAGAAATATAATAAAACAAGTACATAGACATACCTATTGTTTAATAATACATGGAATAAAGAAATATAATAAAACAAGTACATAGACATACCTATTGTTTAATAATACAGGGAATAAAGAAATATAATAAAACAAGTACATAGACATACCTATTGTTTAATAATACATGGAATAAAAAAATGTAATAAAACAAGTACATAGACATACCTATCGTTTAATAATACATGGAATAAAGAAATGTAATAAAACAAGTACATAGACATACCTATTGTTTAATAATACATGGAATAAAGAAATGTAATAAAACAAGTACATAGACATTCCTATCGTTTGATAATAACTAAACAATGAAATGGATGACAAGTGTCCATTGGGAGCT
Organism: Oncomelania hupensis; assembly: GCA_036898135.1. NCBI lineage: Eukaryota > Metazoa > Mollusca > Gastropoda > Littorinimorpha > Pomatiopsidae > Oncomelania > Oncomelania hupensis. The sequence continues at coordinate 49,786,550 of CM072522.1, forward strand.
TGAGGTCAATGTCCAACATCATGGCAAAACCCAAAATCACCATTACTTTGCATTTCAATGTCACCGTATGTTTTAAGATTTTTCTGGGCATCCATTTTCATGTAGAATATTGCAAGTTCCATAAGGAGCATGTGAGTCATATGGGCTTTGTTCTAGCTGTTGTATGTGCTACTGACAGAGTTACTGTTATCGTTGGTGTTACTGCTGCTACTGACAGAGTTACTGTTATCGTTGGTGTTACTGTTGCTACTGACAGAGTTACTGTTATCGTTGGTGTGACTGCTGCTACTACTGACAGAGTTACTGTTATCGTTGGTGTGACTGCTGCTACTACTGACAGAGTTACTGTTATCGTTGGTGTGACTGCTGCTACTACTGACAGAGTTACTGTTATCGTTGGTGTGACTGCTGCTACTACTGACAGAGTTACTGTTATCGTTGGTGTGACTGCTGCTACTACTGACAGAGTTACTGTTATCGTTGGTGTGACTGCTGCTACTACTGACAGAATTACTGTTATCGTTGGTGTTACTGCTGCTACTGACAGAGTTACTGTTATCGATGGTGTTACTGCTGCTACTGACAGAGTTACTGTTATCGTTGGTGTGACTGCTGCTACTACTGACAGAGTTACTGTTATCGTTGGTGTGACTGCTGCTACTACTGACAGAGTTACTGTTATCGTTGGTGTGACTGCTGCTACTACTGACAGAGTTACTGTTATCGTTGGTGTGACTGCTGCTACTACTGACAGAGTTACTGTTATCGTTGGTGTGACTGCTGCTACTACTGACAGAGTTACTGTTATCGTTGGTGTGACTGCTGCTACTACTGACAGAGTTACTGTTATCGTTGGTGTTACTGCTGCTACTGACAGAGTTACTGTTATCGTTGGTGTTACTGCTGCTACTGACAGAGTTACTGTTATCGTTGGTGTGACTGCTGCTACTACTGACAGAGTTACTGTTATCGTTGGTGTGACTGCTGCTACTACTGACAGAGGTACTGTTATCGTTGGTGTGACTGCTGCTACTACTGACAGAGTTACTGTTATCGTTGGTGTGACTGCTGCTACTACTGACAGAGTTACTGTTATCGTTGGTGTTACTGCTGCTACTGACAGAGTTACTGTTATCGTTGGTGTTACTGCTGCTACTGACAGAGTTACTGTTATCGTTGGTGTGACTGCTGCTACTTCTGACAGAGTTACTGTTATCGTTGGTGTGACTGCTGCTACTACTGACAGAGTTACTGTTATCGTTGGTGTGACTGCTGCTACTACTGACAGAGTTACTGTTATCGTTGGTGTGACTGCTGCTACTACTGACAGAGTTACTGTTATCGTAGGTGTGACTGCTGCTACTACTGACAGAGATACTGTTATCGTTGGTATTACTGCTGCTACTACTGAGAGAGTTATGGTTATCGTTGGTGTTACTGCTGCTGCTACTGACAGAGTTACTGCTATCATTGGTGTTACTGCTGCTGCTACTGACAGAGTTACTGTTATCGTTGGTGTTACTGCTGCTGCTACTGACAGAGTTACTGTTATCGTTTGAGTTACTGCTGCTACTGACAGAGTTACTATTATCGTTGGTGTTACTGCTGCTACTGACAGATCTACTAGTGTTAATGATGTTGCTGATGACATCACTCTCCTCGTGGTTTCTCACTGCGTCACTGTAGTTGTTGTGGTCATGGTTATTGTGGTTGGCAGTGTCGTTGTCGTCGCCGCTGCTGTGGTTGTTGCGGACAACGTTACTTCTACCGTGGCCGTTGCTGCGGAACACCTGGTTTCTTAGTGTCACGATCTCCTAACTGTTGACGTTGCTGGGCTGGTGATGATGATGATGCTGATGTGATGATGATGATGGTGGTGGTGGTGATGATGATTCTGGTGAGGGCGTTGAAGATGGTAGTGGTGGAGTGGTGGTTGAGGCTGTCGCTGGTGTCCACGTGGTCGCCGCTGTCTGCAAAGAGACAAAGCGTCAGTATGAATTTTCCACTGACGTCAACGTCATCATCATCATCATCATCATCATCATCATCATCATCATCATCATCATCATCATCATCATCATCATCATCATCATCATCACCCTTACTTCAGCTATGGATAGTGATAACAAAAGTGTAGGTTTCTGTTGATGTAAAGACAAGCACAGGTGCTCACGCAGAAAGACACTTTAGAGAGAGAGATTCTGTTACTGTGACTTACTGTTGTTGTTGTTGTTGTAAAATGTTCTACTGAAGTCGGTACTGTCGTGGCAGCCATCGTCGTTGTGGCTCTGGTAGTGGTGGTGATGGTGGTGGCGATGATGGAGGTGGTGGTGGTGGTGGCGAGGTGGTTGTGGTTGAGGCTGTCGCTGGTGTCCACCTCGCCGCGTCCATCTGAAAACAGAAAATGCGTCAGCGTGAGTTTTAAACTGAGATATTGCATCGAAAGTGGACACACTCCATTGTATCACCACGGTTGTGGCTGTAGCAGTCAAACAGTTTTGACATCGCTAGTGGACACACTCCATCATATCAACACGGTTGGGGCTGCAACAGTCAAACAGTTTTGACATCGCTAGTGGACACACTCCATCATATCAACACGGTTGGGGCTGCAACAGTCAAACAGTTTTGACATCGCTAGTGGACACACTCCATCATATCAACACGGTTGGGGCTGCAACAGTCAAATAGTTTTTACATCGCTAGTGGACACATTCCATCATATCACCACGGTTGGGGCTGCAACAGTCAAACAGTTTTGACATCGCTAGTGGACACATTCCATCATATCAACACGGTTGGGGCTGCAACAGTCAAACAGTTTTGACATCGCTAGTGGACACACTCCATCATATCAACACGGTTGGGGCTGCAACAGTCAAACAGTTTTCACATCGCTAGTGGACATACTCCATCATATCAACGCGGTTGGGGCTGCAACAGTCAAACAGTTTTGACATCGCTAGTGGATACACTCCATCATATCAACACGGATGGGGCTGCAACAGTCAAACAGTTTTGACATCGCTAGTGGACACACTCCATCATATCACCACGGTTGGGGCTGCAACAGTCAAACAGTTTTCACATCGCTAGTGGACACACTCCATCATATCAACACGGTTGGGGCTGCAACAGTCAAACAGTTTTCACATCGCTAGTGGACACACTCCATCATATCAACACGGTTGGGGCTGCAACAGTCAAACAGTTTTCACATCGCTAGTGGACACACTCCATCATATCAACACGGTTGGGGCTGCAACAGTCAAACAGTTTTGACATCGCTAGTGGACACACTCCATCATATCAACACGGTTGGGGCTGTAGCAGTCAAACAGTTTTGACATCGCTAGTGGACACACTCCATCATATCAACACGGTTGGGGCTGCAACAGTCAAACAGTTTTGACATCCACACCAAATAACCGTTAACCTCAACCTCATCATTGTCGCTGTCGTCGTCGCTGTCACAAACCATCGGTTATAGAATTATATTTCTTTGCGTTTAGCATCCTAATCAAAATTAAAGAAATGTCATCATCATCATCATCATCATCATCATCATCATCATCATCATCATCATCATCATCATCATCATCGTCATCATCATCATCATCATCATCATCATCATCATCATCACCACCAGCACCACCACCATCACCACTGTCTCTTCAGCAATGGGTAGTCAGAACCTAGTGGATACAAACTATGATATTATACAACGTGTTTTAATAACGCTTCTTTCCCTTCTTGTATTACCATTGTATTGTATACACTGTTACATTACCTGTATATATTTATGTTGGCAGTATGTGTACATTGTATAGTATACACTGTTACATTACCTGTATATACACTACTCAAAATAATTGAAGGGCCACTCTCATAATTATTTCATTTAGTTTAATTATTTTTTGCTGCTATTAATAATATCGCTTATATTGCTTATTTCAAAACTTATCCTGTACAGTAACATTCAAGACAATCTTATTCTGACAAGTAATCACATGTGTGAGTTTAGAACTTTCTGCACTGAGTTGAAAAACAAACCCAACATTTACAAACAAATGACCCTAATTTACTGTTGTCTTGCTAATAAAGCAAACTTTTCAACATTAAAAAGCGATTTGCACGCGAAAGGCTTGCATTTTCTGAGTTCATTTCATCAATCGGCGCTTTTTTCTGGGTATAAATGGCAGCGCTTTTGCTGCTTTTCTAACCATGCCCCCAAGGCGACGATTGACTGTTGTGGATAGAGGCAGAGCTATTGCACGACTTCAGGAAGGGGTGGGGGTGAGAGAAGTTGGCAGGAAGTCTAGGTTCTCCTTGTCTTTCAACGACCGTCGAGTGAATGTTTGGAGGCGTCCACGGGAGCGTTTTTTGCTGATGCGACGGTGCGCGAGCATGACCGCTTTGGTGGTGGATCTGTCATGATGTCGGGTGGCTTCGCATTAAACTTCAGAACACCCCTGCTCCAAATTCATGGCAACTTAAACGGTATTGGCTACAGGGATGACGTCCTACAACCTAGGGTTCTCCCAGCTCTGCGGGCCATTGGGGAAGGTGCCATACTACAGGACGATAATACCAGACCCCACCGATCGCGTATCGTCAATGACTTCGTGCAGCAACAGCACGTCATAAGGATAGATTGGCCGGCTCGATCACCCGATTTGAACCCCATAGAACATCTGTGGGATGTCTTGGGTCGACAGACACGGGCAAACCTCCCTCCAGGAGCTAACCTTGAAGTATCTTCAAAAGAAATTCTAAATGAAATTGAAAGTATAATGAAAAGTACTCTTGACTTTAAGACACAAGACAATCCATTAAATGGTTACTCAAGAGCTGTGCTTACGATGACTAACAGAATTTTGCTCAATGCCATTAAAACTAAGCACTGTAAAGATGTAAAGTGTGTTTGTGATGCATCCATCTCATTACAGCATGTTTTATTTGAATGTGATCAAATTAAGCCTTTACTGCCATATGAATTGCAAGGGAAGGTCACTTTCAGTGATGTAGATTTTCAACTCGGAATCAAACTGTCCAAAGTATTGCTGGACTCTCCTGTTGGTAATCTAATCTAACAAATTTTTTTTAAAAATGTCTTATCAGCTTGCTGGAAAAGACAATAAAGAAACAGAACAGAACAGAAGTTCTGGCCCAAGTTCTCCAGAAGATTGATTGGCCATCCCAGGAAACATCATCCATTACCTGATATGGTCCATGAGACAACGATGCCAAGACTGCATTGATGCAAACAGTGGCTACACCCGATACTGACTCTATAGATTTTTGGTTTCTAAAGTTTTTATGTTGTAAATGAGGGGTATGTGCAGTTAAATTGAATTTACTCGAATTTTAAGCGACTGATGTCTAAAATCTTTTTTTGTTATTGATGCAGAAATGATTGCAATAAAATATGATGAACTAATAAATTGAATTCGTGTTTCTGATTTAAATAGAGACCCATATGTCCAAGTGGCCCTTGTATTATTTTGAGTAGTATATTTATGTTGGTAGTATGTGTACATTGTATTAGATACACTGTTACATTACCTGCATATATTTATGTTGGCAGTATGTGTACATCGTATTAGATACACTGTTACATTACCTGTCTATATTTATGTTGGCATTATGTGTACATTGTATTGTATACACTGTTACATTACCTGTATATATTTATGTTGGCAGTATGTGTACATTGTTTTTTGATCACTGTTACATTACCTTGTCATCATCACCCGGATTTCGGAAATCGTCATCAGTGTGCCTGTCACCAAGCACGGCGTCATCGTTGTCGTCAGGCCAGATTTGAGGCCTGTGCCTATGCTCGCGACGACTGCGCCCAGCGTCCTGTTCCTTGACGTAGGTGGTATGTGTGATGGGGCTGTCGTTCAACATCTCGCCTAGGTTTTTAATGTCTGCCTTGGTATGGCGCGAGTTGTCCACTCGGCGGTCCGAGTTATCCACCGTTTCCGACATGGAGTTGTCCGTGAGGTTATGAGAATTGTCCACCTTCGTAGAGTTGAGGACAGCACCATTGTACGTGATCACCGTATTATGGATGGTCACCGGCCCTGACGGCCTTGCGCTGGCAGTCCGGTATAATGATTGCGTCATGTCGTGAGTGTATAAGTCCATTTGCGTCATATCAAATCTATCAGACGGAGCCAATCCAGTGGGTTCATCTTCGTTTTCAGTAGGCCATTGTCTGCTTTCAGCAGAGGTAAGTACGTTTTCAGTGGGTGTACGTCCAGGCAAATAATGTGTGTTTCCGGGCCTAGGTCGGTTTTCAGCAGGCCTACTTATGCTTTTTGACAGCATTTCATTATAAGGATAATCCGGCGGACGAAACGCGCTGTTAGCCTTGCCAAGTGGAGATGGAGGTCGACGATTTTCGCTGCAGCCATGATGCACACCTCCGTCCCTTGCTTCAGCGTGTTGTGGGTTGACGGAATCCTGCGGCAACGGGAAGCTGAGATCAGTAGGTCTGATGGCGCAGCGGTCTATTAGCTCTGCCTCCCTTGACGTTGCAGCACGTGCAGTATGGAGCGCATGTTCTGAGTTGCTAGACTGGATGATGTCGGGTCGCGGGCGGCGTGGTTCTTCGTGGAGATCCGAGTCGCTCTTCTCTCCGCTGCGCTGGGCGAACTGTTGGGCTGGAGTCACCCGGCGTTCTTGCTGATGGGGCAGGCAAGCCAAGCCTGAGGGAGCGCCTGGTAGGATTGGGTTTCGTTCCTGCCGTCGCTCTGCAATGGTTGGACTGACCTCGTCACCGGAACTGCAATGGAGAGAAGGCGTGGGAGGAGAGTTCACCAACGACGCGTTTAGTGGGCGTTGAATCGGCAAGGATACACCATACTCTGCCGTGGGCATGTGATGCTGCTGGTCAGCAAGTCCGACCTCCTTCTTGCGCTGACTGTCAATGTCCGGCATGGGGGAATAGCTGCGCGGCGTGGGAGGAACGTGTCCTCCTAGCCGTCCGGCTTCCGCCCCGGGGTGATCGTGGTGGTGTGGACATGGTTGTTGAGCCGACAACAGCTGAAACACATACATGGAAGACGTTTTTAATTGATTGATTGGCAGAAATTTAAAACAAAGGGGGCGGCTATCAAATCTTAGCATTTTCACTATCTGTATGCATAAGAATAACGCAATCAAATATATATATATATATATCTCTGATTGTGTCCTTTTAAACTGTTGTAAAGTTCACCTTTCTCTGGCCGTTAAGGGCGCAATTGCACACACACTGACAAACGAACAGAGTGACAAACACACAAACTGACAAGCGTACAGACTGACCAACGCACAGACTGCCAAGCGCATAGACCTACAAACGCACAGGTTTCGCTAGTCCTGGATGGCGCTGCTCAGTGCGGCAGTGTGCTTGTTTGTGTTGGTGGCTTCAGTTTTACTCTTTATCGGACTTATCTAATGTTTTAAGCATCTATCTTATCCTATCCTATCCCGTAACTCGGAGGTCGTAGGGGCACCACAGATAATCGTTTAATCAGCGTACTCCATCTTTCCCTGTCCTCAGCAACCCTAATTGTTTCGCTCTGTGTCAAACCAGTCCATTCTCGAATGTTGTCCTCATACCTCTTTTTCGGTCTCCCTGTTCTTCTACCTCCTTGCATTGTGCCTTGCAGGATGGTCTTTGCAAGACATGACGATCTGGTGACGTGGCCATACCATCGGAGTTTCCGTTTTTTCACCACTGTGAGCATTGATTGATTGATTGATTTATTGTTGCTTTAGGTCCAGCGGACTCTTCCGAGCCAAATCAGGACCGGACAACCCCCGATCCGCATAAAAGATCTGCTGAAACAACCCTAGTGGGAAAATTGAATGCCCTCCACCGGCCAGTCACTTTACAATAAAGACATCCCACGCGGGGGACGGCTGAGGGTTTACCTCAACTACGCGAACCCCCGGTTACAAAAACAAAATAGAATACAACCATCATTACAAATCATCAACAAAACATACATTAAAATGCCTATATTGCTAAATACTAACATCATAGGAAGCCCTAGTGACCACCAAGCAGAAAGCGTCCAACACTCCCAAGCTGATCCAACAGACCTCATACACAAACAAGGAGTCTTGTCCAGGAAGAGTTTTCAAGAAAAAAGGTAGGTCATTGATCTAGCGAAGAAGAAGATAGTATAGCAGAGTGATAGGACAGAGCAGGAATGGGAAAGAGTAAATGAGGAAGATAGCAACAGTGGGAATTTAAAGCACTAAATTTCCATAAAGTGGGGATACTATTTATACTGAAACCCCCGGCACTCCAACGGGGGTACTGTTGCCGCAGTGAATCTGTCATGCCTACAAAGGCAAGACAGGTTTTCAACTGGGGCTTTCACTGTTCCCTTTATAGGTTAGAACAATCTACAGTGGCAAGATTGCTCATGACCCCAAGGGGTCCACTGTGAGCAGGTCATCGTGTTGTCCAATGGCTTGTGTGATGGTCTGTCGGACTTCGTCGTTGGTGATGTGCTGGGTATAGGAAATGCCCAAAAGTCTTCTGTAGCACCTCATCTCCATGCTTTGTATTCTTCTTTGGAGATCTGCTGTAAGTGTCCATGTTTCGCAAGCGTATAGGAAGATGGATATGACAAGGGAGCG
>CM072522.1:49800195-49817695 GCA_036898135.1 Oncomelania hupensis
TGATTGTGGGTATTCGCTGATAGTATCTGTACAAGCAGAACAAAGATATTGAAAGACGGATCATTAGGGGGAGGAAAAGGAGGAGGTCGATAGATAGATACTTAGTTGGGGTTGTTTCCTTTGGTAATGAAGAGTCTGGCATTCTTCATCAAACCAAGGGGTAGATAGATAGATAGATAGATAGATAGATAGATAGATAGATAGATAGATAGATAGATAGATAGATAGATAGATAGATAGATAGATAGATAGATAGATAGATAGATAGATAGATAGATAGATAGATAGATAGATAGATAGATAGATAGATAGATAGATAGATAGATAGATAGATAGATAGATAGATAGATAGATAGATAGATAGATAGATAGATAGATAGATAGATAGATAGATAGATAGATAGATAGATAGATAGATAGATAGATAGATAGATAGATAGATAGATAGATAGATAGATAGATAGATAGATAGATAGATAGATAGATAGATAGATAGATACTCAGTGTTTATAGGGTCCAGCGGACTGCCAAGAGCCGAATCAGGACCACACAAAATTAAGTAAAATCAGAATAAACTGTTAACATTTAAATATAATAAAAGATGTTTAAAAAATCAGTTTCACCAATAAAATCCAACCACGAATACAAAACAAGACGATATGATTTATATGCTATAAAACAAACCAACATCATGTAAAAATTGAAACAGGTGTTGACTATTGTATACTTTAAAAATCTCATTAAAAGGTTTTAAACCAAAATATCTTTCCCTTTCATCAACCAGATCAGCACATCCAGACATAAAATGGCGAACGAAAAAGGATTTGTCACATGCAAAGCACCATGGTGGTTCTTCTCCTTTTAAAAGGAAACTATGGGTGACAAAAGTATGCCCAATATAAGGGCGAGCCAAAACAGTTTCTTCTTTTCGAATGGATGCTAAGTTAGGCAAAAAAGCAGACAAATCTGGTTTCTGAAGGCGAATCAAAACAGTTTCTTCTTTGAAGGTGGACGCAAAGTTAGGCAAAGAAGCAGACAAATCTGGAAGAATTTGAAATAATTTGTTATTGATTTGATTAGACCATTCGGTCTGCCACAGCCCTTTACAATAAGATCAGGTCATACAACGCAGGTCAGAGCATGGAACAAACTGGAAAATCTCTTAAGGGAAATCTAGATGCAGAGCTTTTTAGCCGCTTTGTCCACTGCAATATTGCCGCGGATGTCCGTGTGACTAGGTACCCACATACACATTTTCCTTTTACCCTTGTAACGAATGCAGTTCGTACACTTTTGTGTATGAAGACGTGATGACGTCACTGCGTTAATTTTCGAATAGTTTGTGAACTGTGTTAGATTAGAGACGAAACATCAGCCTAACTGACAGGACGTATTCGTGGGTGCTCTGGAAAGACCTGATTCTTTAGGACTTTAGCTGTATAAGAATACAGGTATTTTATTATTATTATTATTATTATTATTATTATTATTATTATTATTATTATTATTATTATTATTATTATTATTATTATTAAGTGGTATTTATAATGAACTGCTAAGCTATCCTTATGAAAAAGGAAGAGTATTGCTTTTTGTGAATTAGTACGTTTAGAGTACAGAAGAACCCATGTTTGAAAACAAAGTTCGATAACTCGTGTCAATACTAATACTTATTTGATCATGTGTATGTATGTGTGACTCAGTTTGTAATTATGATGCCATTTTTATATTCATTCATATGTGAAGATATGGGGCTGAAATAGGAACGTATTTCAGTTGTATAATTTGTATATCTATTGATGAATGAATGGGTATAGATATGTTATTGAATGAAGGTGAGCTGTGTTTGTAATATTGGGCTCATAGTCCATTGTGTGTAGCCTATGCAATGTGTGTAAAGTGGCTATGCTAGGTATTGTCACAGGAGTGGTGACAATAGTGATTGTAGTGATTGTGGTGGCGTGTAGAAGACATTCTGCAAAGGAAATGGTCTTCAGGCATTAGGAAGTATTTAGATGTGTCAAAGACATACAGTCTCTTTATGGATAAGAGCGAAAATTTACGATTGTGTACATGTTGTATACAGCGGGGCGGTTACGGAGCAAAGAACCCCTGATGTGCGGCGGATGGATCTGGTCCACATGACATCACCTACTTAACCGGATGTGGACGCCATCGTCGCCGTGACTCTCCTTCGGGCATCATCACTGGGGCAGAAGTGCAACAACGGTGCCGAAGTAAACCTCCGGATCTACGCCACGAAGACATCTGCAGCGTCTTCAGTGTGTGTGGCTGTGACACCAGCGTCGGCAGTTAATTCCGCGCAAGGAGTGTTTGATCCGCGAAATACGGTCAGTAAATAGAAACTGTGAATACTAGAATATCCAAGTCATCGAAATGAATTCTGTGCTTCGATGCTAATGAAAAAGAGTAGAGTCGAGTGACGTCCTTAGAAAGGGACAACGACTTCTGCTAGTGTTGAATTCTGAGAGTAAACTGTGTGCACTTATCAAATTGACTGGGTGGACCTATTACGTTAACTGTGTGCACCTAATTACTATCGGTGTGAGTTTATTTATATGCTGGAAAGAATTGTATGATTTGATGTATAGAACTGTGAATTTAATGTATGTGAAAATGGTTTAATGTATATGTGAATAATTGAATGAGAAATAGTATAACAGAGGGCAAAGAGAAATAACTGTGTAGACTTTGTCCTTGTCTGTAAGCATGTGTGTGGTGAAGGATGAGAAATTAAAGTAAACAGAGATAGAACACACACCTTTATACTGAGCGTCAGACAGCCACACTCACACACTCATTCATTAGATTAAACGTAGTATATTCAAATAGATATTTAATTAAATACACAAAAACCATCCGTTACAACCCTCAGAAACAAGTTGTGTGTGGAGGTCATGGATCTCCGCCAGAAAAGGGTGAGATATATTTCTAGTGGAAAGAGCTTGAAGTGCTGACAGTGAATCAGACATGATTAAAACGAGGCTCTTTTGGATTCATAAATCTGTTTCAGAGCTAGATGAATTGCCTTGAGCTCAGCTGTACAAACAGAACAAAAAGCAGTTATACGCTGTTGCAAAGGCTGGTCTAGGTGTCTCCCAGAGACCGACGCAGCAGGAACTGAGTCTCCTTTCTTCGACCCGTCTGTAAAAAGTTTTTCATATCCTTTATACAATGAACATTGTTCAAGATAAAGTTGCTTATAAACAGCTTCGGAAGTTTCGGTCTTTTTGAAGGATGTGAGAGTGAAGTTGATAATGGGGTTGCTGAGGTTCCAAGGTAGAAGTACAGTTAGCCATTGATCATCATTAACAGAGTCAACATCTATGCCAGCAGTGTCAAAGTGAGGACGCATTCTGATACCAAAAGGACGAATTTCTGTCGGTTTGTTGGATATTTTAGTGTAAATACCCTGTTTAGAACACAATCATAGGCGGGATTTTCAGGGTTTGCTTTAAGTTTTTAAAAATAATTTATGGCGAGCTGAAGCGTGCGGATCTCCAAGGGAGGTTCGCCAGCCTCAGCGTAGAGACTTTTCTTTGGTGAAGTGCAAAACGCCCCCAGACAGATTTGAAGACCTTGATGATGGATTGGATCCAAGACTTTCAAATAAGCTTTTTTTAGCTGAACCATATACGATGCTAGCATAATCCAATTTAGCGCGTACTAGAGAACGATAGAGGAGGAGCAGAGTTTGCTTGTCTGCTCCCCAGTCTGTGTGGCTGATAACTTTCAAAACGTTAAGACTTTTCTGGCAGCTTTCTCTCAAGGAAACACAACTCCAAAGCTGTGATCCAAGGTCTAAAAACAAATTCGTGGACAGATTATTACTGACAGAAAGCAGGTGGCTGACTTGTTGACCTCTACCATATGCATCCATTATAATTCTTTGTCTGCTCATTATTCCCCAAAATTCCAAAACATCAAAGATAAAAAAGAAAGAGAACCCTGCTTTTTTTTCTTCGATAATTGTGAACCATACTGTATAACCTTCCCTTTTGTATGAAAGAATTGACAAATTCCATAGTGAGATGCAATAATTCTGCTTCTGCCCTGATGATATTCATAATCAGTTAATTTCGCACCTGCCTAAAGATTCCTTTAAAATTCTCTTGGATGTGTTTAGTCACATCCGCTCTTCTGGTTCCTTTCCACCATCTTGGCGGGAAGAGGTTATTGTCCCAATCCCTAAACCTGGGTCACCTTTTTGTCCTAATGGGGTCAGAGCTGGATTTTCCTGTGGACTACTACTACTACTACTACTACTACTACTACTACTACTACTACTACTACTACTACTACTACTACTACTTGTCATGAATTGGCTAGTTTGAACTCTGCTTGTTGACTATTTAGCCATGTGTAGTCTTTGTAACTTTAGAAGTTAGACTATTACACAGCAGCAAGTAAATTACACAGCAGACCACACACGGCGAGCGAGCCACCCACATCGCAGTGAGTCAGCACTTGAGTTTTGAATCGGACCGTTTTAACCAATCAGAGCAGGCTCAGTGGGTAGAGCAGTTCTGAATGTGTCAAAACCTAAGACAGTTTGAATCAGTCGTGTGTGAGACGAGGTAGAGTCAACATCTCCACAGCTAGAGAAATCTCTACACTCATAGACCAGGAAGCAGGACTTTGAAATCTTAGAATTCTCTCAAGTCATCACGGGCCTGAACTTGTCAAACAGGTAAATGAACACCCTTCTGTTTCATCGTGATATTTGTATTATTGTTGAAATTATGTTTGTGGAATTTGCTATGCATAAATGTGAATTATTAATCCGAATTTGCCGTACCACGTGGAAGAGCCGAGCACGAGGCGAAACACGACCGGTTGCGCCGCCATGTTGCATACCATACGGAACCACTGTTGTTTAACTTATATGTATGTTTGCAGACCAGTGGCTGTACCACTGAATGTTTATATTATTATTAATTCTGTATGTGTATAGTTAGACACAATTTATATTTATGTATGTATAGGAATTTAGAGTGAGATTCCAGTGGACCCCGGAAGTAGCAGAATGTTCGTCGCTTATGTATAGAGATGTGGAGCTATCACTGAGGGCTACTTTGGCTTTCAGTGAGACGCTCTGCACAAACCGATTATTCAGGGTTGTGCAGAATTTCGTCTCTTATATTACAGACGAGCAGGCGAGCTATCCCGAGCTATCCCGAGCTATCCTGTGCACCCTACTCCACAGAAACGACTAGTTGGTTGAGGAGACTCTACCGCACAAGACGGAAAGAGCTACCCGAAGAAACACCCTGTCAGACCCCACAGCGTGGCAAGGGAACCCAACTACACAACGACAAAGGTGTACCAGAAGCTACCTCACAGAAGGACTTCGACCGCACCATCAAAAAGTTAAGTGTAATCTCCGAAGGTGCACTTAAACTGATCATAGCAGGACCACAGTAGTCCAACTCTTCAGAAACTGTAAAACGGACCACAGTAGTCCAAATCTACATGAAATATTATAGCAAAGTGCCCGAGGAAGAAAAAACAGCTGCCTATACTAGACTATCAGCGATCGAACTATTAGCAGTGACTGAGACTTTTTAAGTTAGATTAGTACTTAGAGAACCTTGTATAGAGTAGAAGAAATAAATGTGTGATTTTAACTGTTATCAAGTGGCTGGACTACATATGATTCATAGCCGTGTGAAAGCTAGTGTGACAGTATTCTTTTACCATTTTTCTATCTATTTCTGTACCCCAACCTTAACACAGAACGAGCTAAACAAATAAATTTATTAAAGTAATTCATAGGGTGACTTACTAGCAGTTCCCACCGAATAAACGTGAGGGTCCATAATTCCATTGTGCAGAGCCCATAAACCCCACGTGACACTTTAATTGGCGAGCCTAGCTAGGATCTGTGGATAATAGGAATTGGGTATAACCGGATCTAAGTACAATAAAATTAGATAACAGTAGTAGTAGGGGTGTCGGATAGTGCAGTGGTTGGAGCACTCGCTACTGTGTCGAAAGTGAAGCACCGTCCGGTGCGGTTAGCACTTGGATGGGTGACCGCTAAGGCGTGAAGCGACAAATAACAACGCCCCCAGTTGACTCAACTGTGATTGAGTACCCACTCTCTTGAGGGTGGGGAAGGTAAAGCAGCGAGGGAGAGAGTTGGGCATCACCCTCATTACGCTGGCCCAAGATAAGTGTGATCTCCAACATCACGCTCCCCTACGGCCACAAGGCTATGGGACTACCTTTACCTTCTTTTTTTTTAGGAGTAGTAGAATAACTTAGAATAGTGGTAACAAGGACTAATCAGTTTGGGTGCACTATTCTTTAGTTAAAAACTTTTTTGCTTCAAATATTTTTGTGCCTGTATGTTGCATTGTTCTTTTGCAGGTTTTGCTTAAATAACTGTTGTATGCCATTTGACTCTTGTTTTATTCTATTATTGATTACGAATTGTATGGTCTTTGCATTGTTTTTATTGAATTGCAATATTGCTAGTGTTTTGGTATTCCACGTGATTCAGAGGTTGTTCATAGACACGTTTGGCAATGTCGGACCCAGTGGCCTTGAGATTGCGCTTCAAGGAACTAGGAGAAGCTTTACACTTAGCAGGGGCAGACCTAATTGCGTATATCAATGCAGAGGTAGAGAAACAGGAAGCTAAGGCAGAGAGAGCAGCAGAGAGAGAGGCGAAGAAACTCGAAGCAGAACAGAGAAAAGCAGAACTAGAAGCAGAGCAGAAGAAATTAGAATTAGAAGGAGAACAGAAGAAGGCAGCATTAGCAGCAGAGAGAGAAGCTGAAGTTAGGAGATGGGAGTATGAGCGGGCAGAAAAAGAAAAAGAGAGGGAAGAAAAGGAAAAAGAAAGACAGCATGAGTTAGAGCTAAGAAGATTGGGATCAGGAGCTTCAAGTTCTTCCTCAACCCCTCCCCACTCAGATCAGCTAGAGGTAGCATCCAACCCTGTACAAGGAATGTCATTTCCACTGGGAACATTCAATGAGAGAGAAGAAGGTCTAGATCTCTATCTGACTAGGTTTGAGCGTCTAGCAACAGAGTACAAACTAGATCCCACACATTGGTCCTTTAAGCTTAGTCAAGGGCTTAGAGGAAAGGCTTATGACATCTACAGTAAGCTACCGACTGACAGAGTGACTGACTATCACAAAGTAAAAGAGGCACTCCTAACGGGATTCGAACTGACAGGAGAATGCTACCGGCAAAAGTTCCGCACCAATCGGAGAGTGAAAGGAGAGAGCTATGCGCAGTTCGCGGATCGGTTGTCCACAACGCTGGATAAGTGGATTAGCCAGTCAGCCACGGCAAAGACGTATGATGGACTGACAGAACTGTTAGTATGGGAACAGCTACGGGAAACCATGACCCCCGAGCTGAGGACATTCTCAGTAGAGCAGGGCGCGGAAAGACTGGAAGATCTGGTCAAGGTCGCAGATAGGTACGTGGCCGCCCACGGAGAAGCCAAGAGCTTCAGGCGAGACCTAAAGCCTAACGGGAAAGAGGCACAGAAACAAAGCCCTAACCGGGAAGAGCGCACCGCGAATAAGCCGAATAACCCCAGACCTGGGCAAAATAAAGGACCCAACACGGAATTCGGGAAAAGAGGTCCCGCAGAACAGAGACGGTATTGTTCGTTCTGCAACAGAAACAATCACTCCACCGCAGAATGTTTCAAGTTGGCCGCACAACGTAGGGAAGAGCGCGAAAGCCGGCCAGCGCACAGAGTTCTAACTCAAAGCAGCGGTAACAAGCCACACACGATCGGAGATCACCCATCGGTGACAGACACGGTCAAGGTCAACGGAAAAGAAGCGAACTGTCTGTATGACACAGGTCTATCATACGACGCGATAGTTAGCGAATCTCTCGTATCGCGCGCGGACTTGACGGACAAGACAGTCGACTTACAAGGAGCAGACTTGACGAAACCGACGACTACTTGCCCAATAGCTTGGATAGAAGTAGAGAGTAGGTACGTCACAGGACGAATCCAAGCAGCTGTTTTACAGAAACCCCTGTATGATCTAGTGCTAGGTTGTAGGTATGTGTTCTTAGGCACGCCCCCTAAAACTGTAGAGATAGCTGCAGTGCAAACCAGGGCCCAAGCTAAAACCCAACCACCCCAGCCCGAGTTCGCTCCGAATCCAGGACTCGAAGAGATCAAAACAGCACAGAAAGAAGACACCTCGATAGCGAAGTGCTTCCAGAAGCTACCCAAGGCGCACACACCCCCGCACAAGGGAGACTTCTACATGGAAGAGGGAGTTCTACATCGACAAGGAGATGGAGATCACACCCAACTAGTACTACCAGCCACCCTTCGAGCCCAAGTACTAGAATTAGGCCACAGCATGCCACTCAGCGGACACATGGGAATTGGAGCCACAGTGCAGAGAATCAGCGCACACTACTATTGGCCAGGAATCACGGAGGATGTCAAGCGCTACGTGAAATCTTGCCACCAATGTCAACGATATTCCCCGCGACATCACACCGTACCAGTTACCTTAGGACCATCGGTAGTAGTCGGCGTGCCATTCCAGCAAGTCTCAGTAGACATAGTAGGACCACTGCCCATGACCAAGAAGCGGAACAGATTTCTACTCACACTCGTCGACGCATGTACGATGTGGTGCGAAGCAGTCCCGTTGCCAGCGATCGACACCAAGAAGATTGCAGATGCACTCATCGCCATCTTTACCAGAGTCGGATTCCCGGACAGCATTAGAACGGACAACGGATCTCAGTTCACCGGCCGCCTGATGCAAGACGTGTTCGAGTTGATACAAGTTCATCACATTCGCACACCACCATACCACCCAGCCAGCAACGGACAAGTAGAAAGACTGAATGGAACCCTTCTCACCATACTCAGGAAAGTCGCCGACGACAATCCAGAAGCGTGGGACACCTACGTGAATGCGGCACTGTTCGCATACCGAGAAACACCCCATGCAGCCACAGGCTACACCCCGTCAACTTTGCTTTTCGGCAGACCTCTAGCAGGACCGCTAGAAGCCCTACGCAGAAGTTGGACGGAGGCCAAGATAGACGACACACCAAGAGGTGCCACCAAGTACGTCGCAGACCTGCAGGAAACCCTCAAAGCAACGTGGAAGAAAGCTGGTGAAGCACTGAAGAAGGCAAGAGCCCGTCAGGCGAAGTACTACAACCGCCACGCGAAGGACAGAGAACTGCAAGTCGGCGATCAAGTGCTACTCTTACTTCCAAGTGGAACCAACAAGCTGGACATCGCTTGGAGAGGACCGTACCGGGTGACTGCCAAGAAATCCAAGACAGTCTACCAAGTAGAGGTGAACGGGAGAGCCCGATACCACCACATCAATCTCCTCAAGAAGTATACGGACAGACCAGCGACCCCCGGCACACACACATGGATGGCCATCGCCATCGCGGAAGAAGCTCGTCCCCAACTACAACAGCATCGCCGTAACACGGACAAATGGAACCCGGAAAATCGCCCCAGACAAAGTCGTATGGACAGCCGAATGCGAGACAGCATTCCAAACACTCAAGGACAGAATGACATCGGCGCCAGTACTCCACCTACCCGATTTGACTCAGCCATTCGTTCTTCGCACCGACGCAAGCGACTTAGGCCTCGGAGCAGTACTGCTACAGCGCGACCCCAAGAATGCAGAGACGCTATTCCCTGTCGCCTACGCCAGCAGAAAATTGAGACCCGCCGAGACCCACTACGCCACGTCGGAGAAAGAATGCCTTGGACTAGTCTGGGCCATACAGAAATTCCAACTCTACCTGTATGGGACCCACTTCACAGTTCAGGTGGACCACCAACCACTATCGTTCCTGGCAGCCTCCAAGTCTTTGAACTCTCGCCTGATGCGATGGGCACTCACCCTTCAGGCATACTCATTCCAAATCGAGTACATCCCCGGCAAAGAGAACCACGGAGCCGACTACCTCAGTCGCCATCTCGTGGAGGACACAGCAGCTGTCGCCCACCCAACACAACTAAGGGCCACAACACCAGAATTTGTCCCCGCCCAATAAAACCCTGTCACTAGTGTCCATAGCTACCTGGCACAGCATTGCAGCTCAGGTAGAGCAACTTACTTAGTTTGTAAATAGGACCCTAGGATAGTGCAGTGTTAAACTAGGCTCTGTAGTAGAAAAAGGTCGAATCCAGTAGTCATCGCCTTTTTTCAGTTGAGGGAGCCTGTCATGAATTGGCTAGTTTGAACTCTGCTTGTTGACTATTTAGCCATGTGTAGTCTTTGTAACTTTAGAAGTTAGACTATTACACAGCAGCAAGTAAATTACACAGCAGACCACACACGGCGAGCGAGCCACCCACATCGCAGTGAGTCAGCACTTGAGTTTTGAATCGGACCGTTTTAACCAATCAGAGCAGGCTCAGTGGGTAGAGCAGTTCTGAATGTGTCAAAACCTAAGACAGTTTGAATCAGTCGTGTGTGAGACGAGGTAGAGTCAACATCTCCACAGCTAGAGAAATCTCTACACTCATAGACCAGGAAGCAGGACTTTGAAATCTTAGAATTCTCTCAAGTCATCACGGGCCTGAACTTGTCAAACAGGTAAATGAACACCCTTCTGTTTCATCGTGATATTTGTATTATTGTTGAAATTATGTTTGTGGAATTTGCTATGCATAAATGTGAATTATTAATCCGAATTTGCCGTACCACGTGGAAGAGCCGAGCACGAGGCGAAACACGACCGGTTGCGCCGCCATGTTGCATACCATACGGAACCACTGTTGTTTAACTTATATGTATGTTTGCAGACCAGTGGCTGTACCACTGAATGTTTATATTATTATTAATTCTGTATGTGTATAGTTAGACACGATTTATATTTATGTATGTATAGGAATTTAGAGTGAGATTCCAGTGGACCCCGGAAGTAGCAGAATGTTCGTCGCTTATGTATAGAGATGTGGAGCTATCACTGAGGGCTACTTTGGCTTTCAGTGAGACGCTCTGCACAAACCGATTATTCAGGGTTGTGCAGAATTTCGTCTCTTATATTACAGACGAGCAGGCGAGCTATCCCGAGCTATCCCGAGCTATCCTGTGCACCCTACTCCACAGAAACGACTAGTTGGTTGAGGAGACTCTACCGCACAAGACGGAAAGAGCTACCCGAAGAAACACCCTGTCAGACCCCACAGCGTGGCAAGGGAACCCAACTACACAACGACAAAGGTGTACCAGAAGCTACCTCACAGAAGGACTTCGACCGCACCATCAGAAAGTTAAGTGTAATCTCCGAAGGTGCACTTAAACTGATCATAGCAGGACCACAGTAGTCCAACTCTTCAGAAACTGTAAAACGGACCACAGTAGTCCAAATCTACATGAAATATTATAGCAAAGTGCCCGAGGAAGAAAAAAACAGCTGCCTATACTAGACTATCAGCGATCGAACTATTAGCAGTGACTGAGACTTTTTAAGTTAGATTAGTACTTAGAGAACCTTGTATAGAGTAGAAGAAATAAATGTGTGATTTTAACTGTAATCAAGTGGCTGGACTACATATGATTCATAGCCGTGTGAAAGCTAGTGTGACAGTATTATTTTACCATTTTTCTATCTATTTCTGTACCCCAACCTTAACACAGAACGAGCTAAACAAAAAAACTTATTAAAGTAATTCATAGGGTGACTTACTAGCAGTTCCCACCGAATAAACGTGAGGGTCCATAATTCCATTGTGCAGAGCCCATAAACCCCACGTGACACTACTACTACTACTACTACTACTACCAATAATCATCATCATCATCATCATCATCATCATCATCATCTCCGTCGTAGTCGTCATCATCATCATCATCATCATCATCATCATCATCATCATCATCATCATCATCAGTCATCATCGTCATCATCATTATCATCATCATTATCATCGTTATTATCATCAAGTAGTCAATAAATAAATAAAAAGCAATCACCAATTAATCCATGATGATGGTGATGATGATGATGACGATGATGATGACGATGATGATGATGATGATGATGATGATGATGATCATCATCATCATCATCATCATCATCATCATCATCATCATCATCATCATCATCATCATCATCACCACCAACAATCATTTAACATTCTGATTCCTGCATCAAACAAAACTGCAATAATTTGTAATTACCATCTTCATCAACAATTTATTTATAAATTCATCATCATCATTTATCATCATCATCATCATCATCATCATCATCATCATCATCATCATCATCATCATCATCATCATCATCATCATCATCATCATCATTATCACAGCAATATATGAATGTGATGTGGGAGTTCCTGGGTCGTGTGTAGTTGTCCCTGGGGTTGGTTTAAACTTACCTGTGGCCTTTGTGGGGTTTGTCTGGCGGTTCAAAAACCCTTTCTTGGCCCACGACACTCCAGTGCTGGGTTCTTTCTTTCCCCGCCCTGTGCGTGGCGGCTCCTCATCAGGTTTGGGTTTCCCGCTTTCCTGTTTGGGATGTTGTGGGTGGAGTGAGGATTTGCCTGGAGCAGGTTGTAAATGTCCTGGGTCATTGGTTTTGTTGATGGGGTCAGAACTTGGATTTCCTGAGGAACATATAAGAATGTTGGTTGGTTGGTTGTTTTATTTACGTCTTTTCCACCAAAGATGATAAGACGGTGGGGGTGGGATGGGGGAATTATTTTTTATAAAAAATCTAGCCACAGGAGAATCCATCAAGATTTTTGATAACAATACACTATGATGAAAATTAATCTCATCTAAGGTTCTTATGCCACGCAGATGCACAGTTAGTATAGGCCGAAAATGACAGCAGCCAAAAAGTAAATGATATAATGAAAAAGTCTCATTGCATACACAACGGACATCTGGTTTGTTTTTATGGCATTCAACATTATTCTGTTAGCTATAGTAAAAACTGTTCTCGAAAGGCTACAGTCTACAGCAAAATGTGTATCAAATACAACATGTTTCGTTGACCTCTCTTCAATCATACGTTTAATTTCCTTAGGGGATTTTATGAGTTGAATACTCTGAGTATTGATATTTCTAGCTCCTTTCTTTGCTGCTTTATCCGCACTATCATTAAACAAAAAAACACAATGGGAAGGTAGCCAACACAAGCTTACATTTGTACCATTAATAATGAGATTGTGGACTAAATGTTGAATTTCTTAAATAATTTCATACCGTTCAGTATGGCCATCAGATTATAAAGCATCTACAACTGACATCGAATCAACACAAACAACAACTTGGAATGCGTTTAAGCAAAGATCTGAAATTCTTGTTAATGCCATAAGGATTGCGATGAGTTCACACGCAAAAATAGAAGTATTTATACTCAAAGAGAAAGAGTTTTGCCATTTTACAGCTGGAATTACATAGGTTGCTCCAGCTTCCCTTGTCTCTAAAACCGATCCATCAGTATAGATATGAAGGTATTGATAATAATTTTTCTCCAAATGACATCGAACATCACTTGATAATAAATTAACATTTTCATTCTTCTTTTTCAACCTATAAGGTATGTCAAAATGAGCATTTTTAAGTTCCCACATAGTTGTTGGAGAAATAATATTTTTAGAAAAAGATTTTATGTCATATAAGAAGTAGCAGCAGCAGTAGTGGTAGTAGTAGTAATAGTTATAGTAGTAGTAGCAGTAGCAGGAGAAGTAGCAGTCGTAGTAGTAGTAGTAGTAGTAGTAGTAGCAGTACTACTACTACTACTACTACTACTACTAATCATCATCATCATCATCATCATCATCATCATCATCATCATCATCATCATCATCATGGTAATACCTGCATGTGATATGGGAGTTCCTGGGTCGTGTGTAGTTGTCCCTGGGGTTGGTTTGGATTTGCCTGTTGCCTTTGTGGGGTTTGTCTGGCGGTTCAAAAACCTTTCCTTGGCCCACGACACTCCAGCACTGAGTTTATCCTTTCCTTGCCCTGTGTCTGGCTGTTTGTCACAAAGGCATCGTCGCTATTACTAATTATATTATTCCAAAATTCTTGAGTAGGGGTTTTACGTGGAATACATTTTTAATAATTTGCTAAACAAATTTTGTTGTTATTGCGAGAGCATGTATACTTTTTCTTTTGTTGAAGGAGGTTGTGTATCAACGTGTAGATCAACGTGATAACCCTGTAAGGTGTATTGTGTAGGTCAACGTGCTGACCTTATGTGGTGTATTGTGTATCAATGTGTAGGTCAACGTGCTGACCCTGTAAGGTGTATTGTGTATCAATGTGTTGGTCAACGTGCTGACCATATAAGGTGTCTGCTGTCATTGTAACTTTCTTAGTGTTTAGTTAAAGTGTTGAAGGCCAAGCACACGTATATCTACAGCTCTTGTGTGCAATCCAGCTGCTAGGTCTAGAGTTTGAGTGGCTGTGCATTGATGTATCATTAGCTTATTGTAACTGTGTGTACTCTTCCCTGCTCCCTATGCCAAGATGAAGCTGTATGTATTTTGGGGTCAGTGTGGAAAAGATTTATTTTGTCACTTATGAATGAGTCAGTGTCGGCTCAACCAAAGCGTTTAAGTTTTTAGGTTAGTTCAGCTAGGCTAGCTATGAATAGCTTCACCGGTGCATCCTTTCCTTTCCTTTCACTGTGTTACATTGAAACGCGAACGATGGTGCGTGTGAAACGCCCGCGATAGATCTGATCGTTTAATTTTGCAAAGCATTCAATAACAGAGTGTATTTACCTTTGATTTAATTTTGCGTTGTTCTTAGAAGAAGCTTTGTATAACGTTGATAATTTTCGTTGGTCAATATTATTGGAGAATTCTCTAGAGTTGCATGTTCATTTTCGATCGAATCTAGATAGATCCACTATAATCTGAGAGATTCTCTTATGATGAAGAATGTTGTATGACGTAAGAGAGTGATGACGAAGTTTAGTTTGATGGTTGTAACGCGTCACTCTGGAACGTTCTGACGTAATCTGGAGTCTAGAAAAAAAAACCTATATAATTGATGCACTGTGTAGAGTTGTAAAGAGAAAGTGAAAAGTAATTGAGCGATTGTATGCAGTTGTTGATGTACGCTGAATAAAGTTGGCAAACTTCATACGACGACTCCGTGCCTTGTTGCTGATTGAACGGGTTGCGTGGATAAACGAATCCGAGTTACACTTATGAGGAGGATTCAAGCATTGGGCCTGAATCAACTACTGATAGAAAAACATTAAACGAGTGTAACACACTGGAAGGGAGGGTGCAGGCAAGCTATACATAGCCCGCAGCCAGCAAAATGTGGTGGAACTAAACAGTGTTGCTCACATAGGCATTGGGCTGGTGTGATATAGCAGCAACTACAAGTTTCACCAACAATGTGCTTGTGTGTGTGGGCCGTTGTGGTCAGTGTATTGGTCTGTGTGACCATGTTTGTGTGCCGACCCATGTCGACATCTTCTAAGGCATTATGTGTGACCAAGTTTGTGTGCCGACCCATGTCGACGTCTTCTAAGGCATTGTATCTTCAAGTCGGTTTAAAGAGCGTGGAGCTCTGTTGGTGTTGCCAGCGTTTGTCAGCTTGCGCCCTTCCACTTTCCGAACTCCGGCGTGAATTCTCTTCGACGTCATTCATTGCCTGTATCAACTCTATCGTCATCTAAATCTCCAGTATCGCCGTCGTCGTTCATCAACAGTGATCTTTACTACGCCGTCGTCGTGACCTTCATAGTCTTCTGTCTTCTGCGACGTTGTTGTCGTTGCCGTCGTCGCCGCCGATCACCGCCTTGCTCCACTTTGAAACCTCGTTGCTTCGTGAAGACTACATCTTTACGCTTATTCACTTTTCTTTCATCATGATGGTCAGCTACACTTCTTCACTCTTCTTTCATCATGATGGTCAGCTACACTTTTTGCTCTTCTTTCACCATGATGGTCAGCTACAATTCCACATCTCGCCACCCTATTTCGCCACCTCGTTACGCTACTTCGCCATCTCGTCGTTTCATAACTTCTTCACTTTTCTTTCATCATCGATGTCAACGACAGTCGATAAGTACTGATAAATTATTCACTTTAGTAACGAAGCTTCGTCGTTAGTAAACCATTTTCTTTCTTATTATGGACACCTCGGTAATAAAAAAAAGTATTGTAGATCTAGATGTATACTTGCATAGCTATTATCATCTATGACGGCCTACTAGCGCCAAAACCGAGAGTTACCATTATTACGAGATAATTGAAATTATCACGTGTTCTGTGTAATTTGCAGAGATACCGGTAATCCGCAATGATAATTAATAATTATCAGTATTTGTCATGCTTTCCTAGCGCCAAAACCTGATAATTACTAGCATCATGAGATAATTACAATTATCAAGAGATAATTACAATTATCAAGAAATAATTACAATTATCACTGAAAATTATAAATATCAAGATGAGCATGTGCGGCCCGATGCGCGATGCGCATGCGCGCAGCGGCACTGTTCCCAGCATGCCTGGGATTATGGCCCTAGTAAAGCGTGGACAAAACTGAAAATTAGTAATTAACACTGTGAATTACCGGTATCTCTGTGAATTACACAGAACACGCGTTAATTACAATTATCACTGATACATGCAAGTTTTGCAGGTTTTGACGCTAGTAGGCCGCCCTACCAGAATTAAGCGTGATCACGTGAAAATTAGAATTATCAAGTGAAAATTGTAATTATTATGTGATAATTACAATTTTCAGTTTTGGCGCATTTACAGGCGGATTGATAGAGCCAAAACTGAAAATTAAACATGATCACACGAACATATTTGAAATTTTTTAATTATATATGTAATTATCTCTTGATAATTGTAATTATCCCATGATATTTGTAATTATCACATGATAATTGAAATTATTAGGTTTTGGCGCTAGTAGGCCGCCATAATCATCGTTACTTCATTATCATTATTATAATCATAATGCTTACAGAGTTATTATCATCGTTACTCCATGATTATTATTATTATTATTATTATTATTATTATTATTATTATTATTATTATTATTATTATTATTACTATTATTATTATTATTATTATTATTATTATTATTATTATTATTATTATTATTACGCCAATTTTTATTATTATTATTATTATTATTATTATTATTATTATTATTATTATTATTATTATTATTATTATTATTATTATTATTATTATTATTATGATGCTTGCAAAGCTATTACCATCGTTACGTCCGTTGCAGTTTTCTAGTGGGTTATAGTTTCATTTGCATTTCATTTCAAGATGTTGGTTTCCATAGCCAATGTACAACATTTACTTCATTCAATATTTGACTTAACAGTTGAAGTAGTGAGATAGAGAGAGAAAGAGAGAGAGAGAGAGAGAGAGAGAGAGAGACAAAGAGACAGAGAGAGACAGAGAGAGACACAGAGAGAGAGAGAGCACGTATTTGTCTTTTGTATGCACTATACACATGACCTGAACGCT
>CM072522.1:49822695-49895195 GCA_036898135.1 Oncomelania hupensis
ATCAGCCCTAAAATTATAGAAGTCATCAAAAGCCTGTATGACAAGGCTACCAGTGCAGTCCTCCATAACAGCGTCATCGGGAACTGGTTCAGAACAACAATCGGTGTGCGTCAAGGATGCCTACTCTCTCCAACACTCTTCAACATCTTCCTAGAGCGCATCATGTCAGATGCTCTTGCAGATCACGAAGGCACAGTCAGCTTAGGGGGCAGAGCAATCTCCAATCTTCGTTTTGCGGATGATATTGATGGATTGGCTGGAGAGGAACAAGAACTTGAACAGCTTGTACAGAGGCTTGACACCACCTCCAGAGCTTATGGAATGGAAATAAGTGCAGAGAAGACCAAAATGATGACCAACAACACCAATGGCATCAACACGGACATCAAAGTACAAGGCCAATCCCTCAACACAGTGCACAGCTTCAAATATTTAGGAGCCATTGTGTCAGACAATGGGTCTCGACAGGAAGTCCTCTCCAGGATCGCACAAACAACTGCTGCCCTGACAAGGTTGAAGCCCATTTGGAAAGACAGGACCATCAGTCTACATTCCAAAGTGAGACTGCTGCGCTCTCTGGTCATCTCCATCTTCCTATATGCTTGCGAAGCATGGACCCTCACAGCAGATCTCCAACGAAGAATACAAAGCATGGAGATGAGGTGCTACAGAAGACTTCTGTGCATTTCCTATACCCAACACATCACCAACGTTGAAGTCCGACAGACTATCACACAAGCCATTGGACAACACGATGACCTGCTCACAGTGGTGAAGAAACGGAAACTCCGATGGTATGGCCACGTCACCAGATCATCAGGCCTTGCAAAGACCATTCTGCAAGGCACAGTGCAAGGAGGTAGAAGAAGGGGGAGACCGAAAAAGAGGTGGGAGGACAACATTCGAGAATGGACTGGTTTGACACTGAGCGAAGCCATGAGGGCTGCTGAGGACAGAGAAAGATGGAGTATGCTGGTTAAGCGATCATCTGTGGTGCCCCTACGACCTTGGGGTTATGGGACAGGATAGGATAGGATAGGATAAACCTTAACAATGGTAAGAATTTTTAAAAAAAAAATTACTAAGAAAATTAATGTACCGAAATACACATACTCAAAAAAGATACCTTCCCTACTCCCACACTCCCCACACCCCTCAGAGAGAGAGAGAGAGAGAGAGAGAGAGAGAGAGAGAGAAAGAGAGAGAGAGAGAGAAAGAAAGAAAGAGAGAGAGAGAGAGAGAGAGAGAGAGAGAGAGAGAGAGAGAGAGAGAGAGAGAGAGAGAGAGAGAGACAGACAGACAGACAGACAGATCCAATAAAAAACAACGCCAGTTTCTTTCATTGCTTCATCTCTGCCTTGCAGTCTAAAAATAGCACATGCCTATAGGACCAGCCCCCACCCTCATTATTATCTTGCTTTCCGTTACCGTTATTGACCTTTATCATCATCGTTACAGTAACATCATCATTATCATCATCATCATCATCATCATCATCATCATCATCATCATCATAATCATCATCATTATCATCTTCATCATCATCATCATCATCATCATCATCATCATCATCATCTCGTCGTCATTAACATCATCATCACTATCGTCGTCGTCATTATCACCAGCATCAGTCACTTACCCAGACAGGGTGACAAACACCAGCTGAGTGGTGGCCCTTGTTACCAGGTACTCCCTGTCATAGATATTAATAGAGTCTTCATCATCAAGCGGATAGCTCGCTACTACGATGACTACTGGGCGCTCCAGGCCTTGTACACAGTCATCGTTCGCCAGAGTAACCTGGTCTACCTGGGCGGTAGCCATCGTGACAAGCCGCCTGTTCCACTCCTGCCTGTCACGACTCCTCACATCGCGACTCAGCACTGCCAGCGGCACACCGACAGCTCGGAGGCCCAGGGCTAAGCCACAGGCGCTGTTGGCGGTCACCACCCCTTGCTGGTCCATCACGTCGTCATGGAGTTGTGCACTGCGCGTAGCAATGAGCACGTCACGCCAGGCTATGGAACGGGTCCCTGTTCACAAAAATAATGCTTGTAATTTAATTTATTTTGATGTAATGTTATTTTATTTTATCTAAGTATCCTAATTAATTAACGTTGATTTAATTTTATACATGTTATTTGTTTTATTCATTTCGAGTTGTTTTCATGTCAAATACTGTATGTAAAAAACAAATGAAGCACTGAGCTACTGTCATTTTGTTGTTTATCAATATTTCCTCATTTTTTACAACTGCTGTCAATTTTAACTTCTAACTTTTCTGCCTGACCCATTTATTTATTAAGAGAGAGAGAGAGAGAGAGGGGGAGAGAGAGAGAGAGAGAGAGAGAGAGAGACAGACAGACAGACAGACAGAGAGCACGCACTATGTACACACCACCAGTGTTGACTGTAAGTGTATTGTCGTCTGCTGTGGCCAACACGCTAACGGTCCACTTTAACTCCCCATATCACATATGTTTCTGTTCGTCAAAGAGGACACGTCGCGCTTAGAAAAATAATGTTTTCGTTAGGGTTAGGGCTGAAGTTAGGTTTAGGAGTAAAGATAGGGCTGGCTAACACTGTCCCTAACCCTGATTTATCGCAAACTTAAACCCTAACATTCGTGCCATGCATTGCTAACTTTGGTGGGGAGCCAAACTGGATCTTTATCCAAATGGAGAGAACGGCAGTCTGATCTAGTCTAGACTAAAACCGGCCAAGTCTGGTCCCTGGCATAGGCACATGGCATAGACAATGGATCTCATTTTGTATGACTTGTGCCTGTGTCCGTAATTTTTTTTTTATTCTATCTTATCCTATCCTATCCTTTTCTACCCTATCCTATCCTATTATGCCCTATCCTATCCTATCAGCGGCAGTTGGATGGTGAGACAGAGGTCAAGGGTCAATGCAGGTGATCATCTGGAAGGCAACACAAAGCAGTCTAGACCTTGACAGTGACCACAAAACACCACTCACCTGCAGGGCCCACATCAAGTCGTCCTGTCAGCAGTTGGCCCAGTCCCCGTCCACACGCCTCACACTCCATGGGCCAACGTCCTGTATGGCCGTCCCCCTCGTGAACGAGTGTGATCACTGCTGGCCCGTCCCCAGGGGCAGGAAGCACGCTGTCGCTGTAGTCACGGGATACATCGGAATACTGCTGTATCGCTGGCCGCACCTCCCTGAGGACAGCAAAGTACTTTCTATTTTATTCTTATTCCATGTCCCCATATGCCATCGTTAGTAAGTTTGTGTCTATCACCACCACCACCACCACCACCACCACCTCCACCATCACCACCACAAGCAACTACTACTATTACTACTATTACTACTACTACTACTACTACTACTACTACTACTACTACTAAGTAGTACTGCTACTGCCACTATTACTACTTCTACTACTGCTGCTATCACTACAGCTGCTGCTGCTACTACTGCTATTACAGCAGCCGCTCCAACAATAGCTGCTTCTACTACTACTCATATTAATACCACTGCTACTAATATCTGTTGCTGCTACCACTACTACTACTACTACTACTGCTGCTTATACTATGTCACGCTACGCAGTTTTGCAGTCGTGCGCCTATGTATATAGTTTAATCATCAGCCTGCACATAGAGGTTAGAAGTTACGGTAGTCAAGGGGAGAGCATCGGAATAAATTAAATAAGTTTATAATTAATAGAAGTAGCGAATGTATTGCGCCCGTGCAGAACGAACTATTGTTAGAAAACAGTAGCTTGGCTATTTTGTTATTGAGAAGATTAATTGCTGCCATGCGATATTCTATGTGTGGAATGCGTGCTCTTTTCGCGAACAGTGCAGGAAATGAATTATAATTAAAATGAGTATGTTCTAGAACACTCTAGACTAATCGTATAAAACCCCATGCACTGTATATTTTGATAGGAGCAGAAAACATTTTCATATCGCTTTTGTAGCCAGAATCAACGGATCTGTGTTGTGTCAAGGTGCCAGATAGTGACGTCGTCTGTGGGTCGTACTGATCAGACTGTCAATGAAAAAGGGAGACTAGTTATCGGAAGAGGAGGACTGTTTTGGGAACACTTTGGAAGTGTTTGTTTAACTGGAACCGTTCTAAGCTGTTTAGAATACCAGCTGTGTATTCTCAGTGAAATCTGAGTTATCTACGTATAACGTCGGGTGACCTGTGACTCCGTCTAGGACTTCTTCTGCCTGTGTATCACCTTGCCTAACCATCTGTGCCTGTGTGTCTGTCCAGTCATTTGTTGTGTCTCTGTCAACAGGCCGGAAGATCCCACTGGTAGCGTAAGTTGCTTATCTCAATTTCTCAGTTGGCCATATCGTTCGGGGGTTTGGGTTATGCATGCAGTGTGAATGGATAGTTAATTATGCTTTCTTAAATTCTATTTTATGTTTCATATTATTTGCTGCATAAATACCGAGAGAGAGAGAGAGAGAAGTTTCTAAAATGTATTATAAATTAAATGATTATAAATTAGTATAAGAGAATTCGCTGTTATGTAGCGAAGAGATGACAGAAAGGAGGTGATTGTGAATGTATATGTGCGATGACAGAAGTAATGACAGGGAGGATGAATAAGGATGTTGAAAGGGAGACAACCATTCCGACAGCGGAATGCTTGTGCAATATATTGTAATATAATTATTAATGGTTGTGTATTTTGTATGTATTGTTGTAGATGTACCAAAACCAAAACCTTAGACCAGATCGTTGATTGGGGTGCTGAAACCTAGCTGGAGTGAAGCTGGTGTGCCACGGCCTATGACGCCGGTGTTTCCTTGGGTCAACCTCAGTTGCGAAGGTTGCGGTAGTCGAAAAAGGAACCTTATTTTGTTTAAAAAGCACACACACGCACACTCCACAATTCACCACAAAATAACCATAACTATTGATAAACAGTTGTGAGAAATAAAAATTGACTTCTGGATCTGGATCTGGAATAATACATCACAGGAGCCTTGTTGGCTATCGTCGTGACGGGCCTGGGGGCGCAATCTGCTTGTTGGAGGGTCTTGGTTAAAACGTCAAATGTCACTGATTTTAAAAACTGGTTAAAAACATGGAATTGGTCAGTGGATTGACAGCCCTAGCGGTGACGTCCTCAGCGCTGGTGATGCTGCGCTGGCGATGTCATCGTTGCTTAGTTGATTCCACTCGACTGCAGTCCGTACAAAGAATGAGTGCTTGTACTGTTCGGTCCTGCATGGAGGGATGCGGAAGCCGCGCGAGTTATTCACCGCTTGCCTTTGGACGATGTTGTCACTGCTGTAGTCGTTAAACCTTGTAGGACGTATTCTTCGTCGGCCGGTAGGGGCAGGGTGGAGGAACTTATCAGGAGGGAGTGCTGGGATTTTGCCATCTACCATTCTGTGGAAGAGTTTGAGGCGAAGCTGCCTGCGTCGTTCTTCAAGTGATGGGAGTTTCAGGGTTTCCAGCATGGCGCTCACGCAACCTGGGTTCCGGGACTTATAGTCTCTTGTTATGAAGCGGGCTGCCTGGCGTTGAACTCTTTCAAGCTTATCTACCTCCTGTTTCAAATAAGGGTCCCATATCGTAGCTCCATATTCAAGCGTGGGCTGTACGAGTGAGATGTACGCCAAACGTCTACTCCCCTGGGGGCAATTCCGTAGGTTCCGGCGAAGAAAGCCCAAAGTTGATCCTGCCTTGTGACAGATGTTGGCAATATGGGATGCCCATTTTAGGTCTGATGAGATCAGGACACCAAGGTATGGGCTTTCTTGCACTTGTTGCAATACCGTTCCTCCTAGGCTGTAGAGATAAGATGACTTTCCTCGAACGGACAGGATGTAGCACTTCTGCGCATTGAACCGCATACCCCAATGACTGGCCCAAACCTCTAGTTCCTTGAGGTCGTTCTGAAGTGTCAGGTGGTCTTGGAAGCTGTCAATCGCCCTGTAGAGGAGGCAGTCATCAGCAAACAGCCTCACTTTGGATCTCACAGACTGAGGTAGGTCGTTAATGTGGCAGAGAAAGAGCAAGGGGCCCAGCACTGTGCCTTGGGGTACGCCGGATTCAACTGCTGCTTCATCGGATGCCTCCCCCTCCAGCACCACCTTCATCGATCTCCGCGTCAGGAAGTTGGTAAGCCATGTATAAATGGGGCCTCGAACTCCATAGTGGTCCAACTTGTGCAGGAGCTTCTTGTGGGGGACTGTGTCGAATGCCTTGCTGAAGTCAAGGATGGCGACATCCACTTGTTTGCCGGCATCGTGAGACTCAAGGAGATCGTTTACTGTGGTGAGAAGCTGCGTCTCACAAGAGTAGCCGGATCTGAAGCCATGGTTCCTGTCCGTGAGGATACTGTGCTTTTCTAAGTGATTGCGAAGGTGGCGGCAGATGATATGCTCGAGTATTTTGCTGGCTACAGAGGTGAGTGAGACTGGTCTGTAATTTTCTGCTCGGTTACGGTCTCCTTTCTTGAAAATTGCTGAGATATTCGCACTGTTGTTTGCACTAAGATGACTTACATGTGATAAATTATAAATTACAGCACATTGAAATATATTTAATTTGAACTGATTGATAAACATTGTTGAGTAATATTACCTACCTGATTAAGTAGCCCTGTGATTGTATAGTTTTGTCTGGGGGAATTATTTCGCCAGATATTTATTAATTAATAATTTAGATTAATTTAGATAAATAAAGGATAAAGTTTCTTATTCATTTTATATAATATAAAAGACTTGTTGTATCTGTTTGGAATTTAAGTGTAACAAGGTTCGAATATTTATAAAGATTTAAAGCATTTGCTTCAACTATTTACCTTGTTGTCAGTAAGCTGTTTCAGCCAGAATTATTATAAATCTTTTGTACATTTTGTAGTTAGTCATTTTCATTCTTGATTTAATTATCATTATTATTTTGAGCGAATTGTTTACGTATTAGTTTGGGGTTATATTAGTGGGATTGAGGGTTGGTAGGTTGAGAAGTGGGATAAAGGGGGTTAATTTTGAGTATGAATGTGTGTGTGAAATAAAGAAATTGTCTTGTTACTTCTGGTTTTGTCTTTTAGAGTTTATTTAGGTGTTGGGTTTTTTTTTCTCGTGTGAAAGAGCACACATGTCGAACCTCTGTTGAGGCAGTTGGGACGTGACATACTACTACTACTACTACTACTACTACTACTACTACTACTACTACTACTACTACTACTACTACTACTACTACTACTACTTATTACATGAAATACTCACCTGAGGACGGCGGGTGCGGAGCGAAGGGGCGTGGTCACCACCTCTTCCTGCAGGCAGTCTGGAATGTCTGTGTGACTAACACCAGCACACCACAGGTGGAGATGCTGCACGCTGCTCTGTAATCTCCACACCAGTTCCTGTGTGCGTCGACCTCTCTCCCAGCTGTTAGACAGAGAAAGTGTTTTGATGACGTGTTGACCACAGAAGACAACAAGTGTTACTGGCGGTGTTAATAAACCTGTACTGTTACTTGATGGACTCAGCGCAGTCCAGGGGTTGATGCCACGCACCTCCTGCCTGTTACATAGCGCAGATACTCGAGACTCAATAACTGTCGTGATGATGATGATGATGATGATGATGATGATGATGATGATGATGATGATGATGATGATGATGATGATGATGATGATGATGATATGATGATGATGATGATGATGATGATGATGATGATGATGATGACATAATCTAAGAAAACTATTTTTTTTTAAATTAATGGTGAGGTTACATCATTTTGGTTACGCTATTTTTAGATAAAACAGAAAGTGGGCCTTGCTATTATAGAAATAGGCCTATAGCTTACAACAACAGTCCACTGGCTAATGTAAACTTCTGTACAATCCACAGGACTATGACATGGAAACACCATTATCATCACCATCATCATTGTTGTCGTCGCAATCATCATCATAATCATCATCATCATCATCATCTGACATCATAATCCTCCTCCTCATCATCATTATCACCTTCACCACCACCACTACCACCACCACCATCATCATCATCATTGTCTTTGTCATCATCATCATCATCATCATCATCATCATCATCATCATCATCATCATCCACACCTTGTTGCTACTCACTTCTTGTAAAAGTCCACCTCATCGATGAGGACACAGAGCGTGCCCCCACGTACAGCCGCTGACAGATCATTGAATGCCACGTCCACATCGCCAGCATTGTCGTAGAAATCATAGGAATGAACGTGCACCGCGGCAGGGGGCGCTGTGGGATCAGCAGCCATGGTCACTTGCATCTGGTTGTGGATCAGAACGCTGGCAGACAGAGCGGTAGGGTCTGTACTAATGACGTGGACATCATGGCCTCTGGACAGCCAACGAAGTCCTTGTAGGACCAGCAGTATTGTTTTACCTGCACATGTATACGGATAAATCATGATGATGAGGGATTAATAACTAAATGGATGAATGCATGAAACAAAAAGAAGAAGAAGAAGAAGAAGAAGAAGAAGAAGAAGAAGAAGAAGAAGAAGAAGAAGAAGAAGAAGAAGAAGAAGGGAAAGAAAGGAGAAAAAAGAAGAAGAAGAAGGGAAAGAAAGGAGAAAAAAGAAGAAGAAGAAGAAGATGATGATGAGGATAATGATGATGATGATGATGATGATGATGATGATGATGATGATGATGATGATGATGATGATGATGATCATGGCTTAATAACTAAAAAGATGAATGCATGAAACAAGAAGAAGAAGAATAAGAAGAAGAAGAAGATGTTGATGATGATGATGATGATGATGATGATGATGATGATGATGATGATGATGATGATGATGATGATGATGATGCTGATGATGGATTAATAACTAAATGGATGAATGCATGAAACAAGAAGAAGAAGAAGAAGAAGAAGAAGAAGAAGAAGATGATGATGATGATGATGATGATGATGATGATGATGATGATGATGATGATGATGATGATGATGATGCCCTATCTACAATATCCTCTTTATCCTATCCAGTGAAGTAACTCGAAAGTCATTGGGGCACCATAGATGATCGTTTAACCAGCGTACTCCATCTGTCTGTCCTCTGCAGCCCTAGATGTGCAGTGTTTTCTAATCATGTTATTTTTCCTGTGTGACAAATCAACTGACTTTGTTTCTCGTGTGCGGCAGTCTGGCCAAACTGTCGTCTGCTATTTACTGTTACTATAGAGATTGCT
Source organism: Oncomelania hupensis (assembly GCA_036898135.1). NCBI lineage: Eukaryota > Metazoa > Mollusca > Gastropoda > Littorinimorpha > Pomatiopsidae > Oncomelania > Oncomelania hupensis. The sequence goes on from CM072522.1 coordinate 49,831,904, forward strand.
ATGTGCTGACTGTGTCTGCCCAGACAACACACAACACACCTAAGGTCCACGGATGTTCATGGCGCGGGATATCCAACTAAAAATGGGAAATTCTTTGTCACACATCTCAATAACTACAATTGGCTGCGCGCGTGCACCATCCACCCTCTCCCCACCCCTCACCCTCAAACGAAAATAGAAAGCAAGGGATAGGGAAACATATTAACACTTCATCCTCACTGTAGTTATACAATGGATAGGGAAACATATTAACACTTCATCCTCACTGTAGTTATACAATGGATAGGGAAACATATCAACAATTCATCCTCACTGTAGTTATACAATGGATAGGTAAACATATCAACACTTCATCCTCACTGTAGTTATACAATGGATAGGGAAACATATCAACACTTCATCCTCACTGTAGTTATACAATGGATAGGGAAACATATCAACACTTCATCCTCACTGTAGTTATACAATGGATAGGGAAACATATCAACACTTCATCCTCACTGTAGTTATACAATGAATAGGGAAACATATCAACACTTCATCCTCACTGTAGTTATACAATGAATAGGGAAACATATCAACACTTCATCCTCACTGTAGTTATACAATGGATAGGGATCTATATCAACACTTCATCCTCACTGTAGTTATACAATGGATAGGGAAACATATCAACACTTCATCCTCACTGTAGTTATACAATGGATAGGGAAACATATTAACACTTCATCCTCACTGTAGTTATACAATGGATAGGGAAACATATCAACACTTCATCCTCACTGTAGTTATACAATGGATAGGGAAACATATTAACACTTCATCCTCACTGTAGTTATACAATGGATAGGGAAACATATCAACACTTCATCCTCACTGTAGTTATTCAATGGATAGGGAAACATATCAACACTTCATCCTCACTGTAGTTATACAATGGATAGGGAAACATATCAACACTTCATCCTCACTGTAGTTATAAAATGCTGAACAAGGTCAACAGTCTCCTTCTCTACATCTACTCCATTTTCAAAGTTGCTTGCTGAACCCTCAAATAGGTCCATGTCCATGTTTATACTTGACTAACAATCTGGGGTGCGAGGACAACACAAAAAGGCTTAAAACGAAATTTGGAAGATGAACATTGCTAGCGCAGAGGCCATTGATCCAGCTACTGTAGGTCTGTGGTAAAGATAAACTCAGTTTCCTTGCACAGCGTCCCACTGAGAGCGTGTCATTATTTCTCTTTAAAGTCGGGAATCAGAACGAGCAAACTGCAGGTTAGTCTGTCGGTCGGTCGGTCTTTCGTTCTGTCAGTCGGTCCGTATCCCGCCATATCCAAAGAACCACTGAACAGATTGTGACCAAGCTTCACAGTAATATTATCTAAACTAGTTGCCAGCTTTCATGCCATCATGTTTGCTCTATCGTAAAGGTCAAGGTCATTGGAGTTACTTTGCTGCTAAAGACGTTTTGCTCTATTCCTTAAAAAAACAACAACAACAAAACAAAACAAAACAAAAAACAACAAACAAACGAACAAAGAAACAGACGGTGGACCCGATTTTGTGGACTTTTTGGAATACAGGTACTTCAACTCATGCTCATTCATTCAGTACAGCCCAGTCAGACTGTCGGTCGTTTGTTTCTATAAATTTAACTTTTTTTGTGTTGAAAGCACATTTTGCATTAGACCTACCTCAAGAATACTGGATATATTTTGAACAATTGTCCCTATGCACGTGCTTTACCTACTGTTTAACATGTTATGTCATTCATAGTTACACTCTCTCAAGGGTCAACGTCGACGTCGTTCATAATTTTTTTTAATATGTTGTATACTGTACCTCCAAATTGGCTGAACCGATTTTAAATTGTTTTTGCTTGCGCTGCAGATGGTTCAGACAGTTGTCGATCATTCCATGTTTTCAGTTTGCTTCGTTAGGATAAAGCCGAGTACCAGCACTGCTAAAAACTAAAAAAGTTCACACCTTTGGAAAAGCTGCTTTTCAGCCATATGCCTAAGTGTCTGGAAATACACTGGAGTTGCTTGCCTTCTTGTTTTGGTTGGTATCAAACCTCTCGCCACTGCCACAGGCGCTCGTTACCATACAACAGGCTAACTCCCGATTTTTTCTCGTGCCTATAAAATCTAACTACAAGGGTTAAGCCCATATGACTCGCATGGTCCGTTAAAATATTTAACATAAAAATGAATGGTCGAAAAAAATATAGAAATGGTGACATTAGCTTGCAAAGTATTTTCTTTGATCCTTTAATGCTCTTGACCTTGAGATAACCTTTCCCTCCAGCAAAAAAAATTCATCCTACAGCAAAAAAATTGTAGTATGCAAAAAAGACTGCCCTTGGAATGACCTTGACCTTTTAGATGACTTTGACCTTTACGTGACCTCTGATGTTTATGTATAATCAAATAACCTAAAGTCGTAGCATACTGTGTGTTACATATAGGGCCCAATTGGTACAATAAAACATTTTAAAAATGTTTTTGTAAGATCTAAAATGGCCTTGACCTTCATGTTCAACGCAAAAATGGAACATTTATGAAATATCAATCTGTTTTCTCTAAATATTATAAGTTTTGACTTTGGTATCTCTTGTAGTTTAGGATCAAATTAGTCAGTCATTGTTTACAGAGTTTAGTGCACTGCAAAGATCCCAATCAGGATCACAAATTGGTTGAAATAGAACTCACACCCGATCCGAATAAAATATAGTTAGTTATTCATTGCTTATAGGGTCCAGCGGACTGCAAAGAGCCGAATCAGGACCACAAAATCAAGACCAAAGAGAGGTTGAAAGATGAGGATTCACTCTTGATCTGTATAAAAGATCTGCTGAAACAACCCTAGTGGTAACAATGAAGGCACTCCACCAGCCAGTCACTTTACAATTAAGGAATCCCACTCATGGGACGCTGAACCTATGCTCTAATTTATCGAACCCTCGTTTACAAAAACACAAAATAGAATATATCATCACTATAGAATATTAACAAAATACATACATATAAAATGTCTACATTGCTAAAAAATAATTTAATATGAACCCCTAGTGACCATTGGGCAGAAAGCGTCCAATATTCCCAGGCTGACCCAACATGAGGAGTCTTGGAAGAGATTTGAGGAACAGTTATCCGTGTATAGCTTGGAATTAGCAATAAAAACCTAGCACCTTGTGTGTATTTATGTGTGGTGTAGCAGTAGTTTACGGGCAATAGGACTATTGTAAAGACATTTGATGCTACATTTGGTCACATAGCCATAGTCTCAGTGAAGCATCATATTGGTTAAATAATAACGATGATGATGATGATGATGATGATGATGATAATGATGATGATGATAATAATGATGATGATGATGATGATGATGATGATGATGATGATGATGATGATGATGATGATGATAATGATGATGATGATAATAATAATGATGATGATGATAATGATGATGATGATGATGGTGATGATGATGATAATGATGATGATGATAATAATGATGATGATGATGATGATGATGATGATGATGATGATGATGATGATGATGATGATGATGATGATGATGATGATGATGATGATATGATGATGATGACGACATTTAAACAAAACCTCTTTATTGTCCTTTTTTATTGGTAAATTGTGGGTCGCCTCTTCTGGGGAAGGCGTAGTCGCAGCCTGTGGCGCGACCAAACCCAACCTATCTAATATTAGTAGTGATTTGAAACTTTGTTGGGGGGAGCAAACCCGAGTACCCTGAGAAAACCAGCGAGACGTGGCCCTAGTCGAAAGTAAATACTTTTCGGAGAAACTTAAAGCCCATAGGCGAGATCGGTCCCACATCCTGTGGACAAGGCAAGTTAGTCCCGCCTTAGATCACGAGGCTACAACGCTCCCTCGAGCTGATGATGATGATGATGATGATGATGATGATGATGATGATGATGATGATGATGATGATGATGATGATGATGATGATGATGATGATGATGATAATGATGATGGTGGTGGTGATGACATTGAGAAGCACTTACTCGACAAGTCAACGCTGGAAGCGAGTAAAAAGCATAAAATATGACATGAACTGAGGAAATCACACAGTAAACAGAAAAATCATGTAAAATCTGCAACTTGCAAAAGTAAATACAGTATGTAGGTCTACAACAGCGAAGCAATGCAAAGAGTCACTGTTAGAACCTCATGCTACAACAGTGAACAACTGCAAAGATTGCAACAGTGAAGCATTGCAAACAGTCACTGTTACGACATCATACTACAACGGCAAGTGTGACAGCAGCTACCCAGTACATCCATCCCATAGCCACCTAGGTATATGATCCACGAAAGATGATGATTCCCAGGTTGGGGTGCCGGGGGTTTCAGTATAAATAGTATCCCCACTTTCTGGAAATTTAGTGCATTAAATTCCCACTGTCGCTGTCTTTCTCATGTGTTCGTTCTCATTCCTGCTCTTTTCTATTATTTATTTATTCGTTCTTATTGTCGCGAAATTAACGGGTCTCTTCTGTCAGCTTTCCTAGCAGCAACGGTACATCGTTTGTTTTATTTTTTCGTGATGTTCAAATGACAATATTTTGGGTGCCTTTGGAAATGAAAATATTTTGGGTGCCTTTGGATTAAATTCTAAAGACTCTATGTTTTGACGTCGGTGTATCATTACGTCATAGACCGATTGCGTCAGAGTAGAGAGAGAGGAAAAATCAAACACCAAGTCTCCATTGGCAAGCAAACGAAGAATCGCTGCAAGTGGTTTCCTTATTATATACGACATTAACTGTGCAAGGCACACCAGTTGAAGTAAACGACCAAGGGGGATACCGAGAAGTACCTGGGATACAGAGTGAGTCAGCCTTGGGTGGAGAGGGTCCATCAGCTTTCACATGACTCAAGTGTCCAAGCTCGTCAACTGTACGTTACTCGTGTGAGAAGCCATCCTAAGCTTTCATGAACCGTTGGGTTCATTCTTCATGCGCCATCGTGGGTACGTGTTTAGCTAGGCTGTACTGAGCTAACAGAGGCTAGATAGATAGCTAGACAGGTAAACGTATCAATAATAATATTCATGCACCATTGTGGGTACGTATTTAGTTAGGCTATACTGGGCTAGCAGATGCCATATAGATAGTTATAAAGTAAACAAAGCAATATACAAAAATGTGTTTTATTCCATGTTAGTTAGTTTGTTTTCGTATGAAATAATTATAATTTTTCCATTATTGTTTCTATATTTTTTAGCCTTAGTGAGTTCTAGACCGATTCGTAGATTTCTTAAACTTCATCTCACCGTGTTGATAAAGTTATGTTTATGTTAGATCTCTTGCAGAGGATCCGGTTTGGAGAGCACTTGGCAGAAGTTTTGTTTATGTCATTGTATGTAAGGCATGAAAGTGAAAGCATGAAAGAAGGATCATCAGTCATCTCATCTATCATTCATTATCAACTATCATGTGTTATCATTATACAACTTTTTAATGCTTCGACGAACGAAGAACATTACATTGTACCTGAAGTTCGTTATATAAAATTCATATATGGGACATTAGGTCACCACCTGATCGTTTCAGGCACAACAAGTGCAGGCCGGAAGTTGTGTGGAAGTCGCCGGGTGACAACTTCAAGATATCCAGGACATCATGGAAAAGCCAGCGACAATAAAGTAACAATATAAAGAAAGACAGCGACACTCCGCGACTGCAAGATAATTTGTGTATATTCTACAGTCTCGATACGTCAGATAAGTTATATCATCTTATTTCAATTTGAACAACAGCTGGAACATCTCAGTCCGAGTACTATACCATCGTATTCGACTATATCATTCTCAGACTATATCGTTCTCAATCATTCATAAATTCATATTTGAGTGAAGAAGTCGATTTATATCACCATCATACGCAGAGTGTACGCATTTATGGTGCAAATGCGCGCGTGTTTCTCATCCTTGATGCTGTGACTTTGTCCTCAATTGCACACACCGCCTATTTATTAAGAACTTGGAAGCAACCGCGGCAGGTGGTGCGGCATCCTCCTGAAATCCTTGCGTATTTTGGGGTGGGGTCGCACAAGGATCCTCCCGTGCGTTGACATACTGGGGGCATCGTTTCCGGGATAGGTGTGTGTGTCGGTTGAGGATACGGTATCAGAACCGAGAATAAGCATCAAGGATTTGACCATGACGTGTGTCTTCAAATTTTAAAGCGGGCGGTTGGAGGGAGCCACTATTACAACTGGGTGGACACACCTTCTGCCATAGTGTAACATCCACTTTTATCGGACAATCTAGCAATAAAACCAAACATGCATTAGCCATAATTTTAGTTTTATTTCGAGCCTGTATAATTTTTTTTGTTCCCTTGGAAAGTATACACAGTAGTAGGTGAGTAACTAGTAGATCTAGGCTTTTCGCAAGGGTTACAGCGGTAAGTCACGTGAGAAGAGGTACGAGGTTACCATCACGATATATGATCTAACACTAGTTAGGAGAATTAAACTATACTCGTATTCACATACGTATAGACGTTTTCACCTCTAAAGATAGTGCAGTTAGCAGTTTATTTGAAAGCAACTTGCGTTTGAGATCGTTATAGGTAGATAACATGCTCATGATAACGCATGTATGGTAAAGCTATCTGGCACTTGAAAGTAGTTTATTTTCCAATCGAACATCGACGAAGTGTCGAATGCAGTTCATGTGATTGTTGAATCACAACCAGATATCCAAGTAATAATTGTATTACAGCGGTAACCCAACTATCATCACTATGTCGCAAGAACGCGTTAGAACGCGTCAGGGAACGTCACGAACGAACGACCAAGAGGAGATACCAGACTGGAAGGTTCGCATGGAACAGTGGAAAAGCGAGGGGGAAATGTTGGGCCTGACAGGTAAAGACCTTTTAGATTATGTCTCACCGAGTAAGAAAGAAGAAGAGGAGAAAGAAGAGCGCCGGAGGAAAGAAGAAGAGGAGAAAGAGGAGCGCCGGAGGAAAAAAGAAGAAGAAGAGAGAGGAGCGTGGAAGAGAATTTCGCTTACGGGAGGAAAACCAGAGAGCAGAAGGGGAGTTTACTATCAGGTTGAAGGAGCTTGAGCTAGAAATGCATCGAGAACTTCAATCGACGGCTTCCGCATCCAGGATAAGTAATAACTCTGTAGACGGAAGTAGGATAAAAATCAAACTGCCGTTTTACGAGGACAACGACGACCTCGAAACATACCTGAAACAATTTGAGCGAGTAATGAAGGCTGAGAACTGTCAGCAAGAAGTATGGGGAGTTAGGCTAATAGCTCTATTAAAAGGGAAGGCCAGAGAAATCATGACTCAGCTCAGTGATGCCGACGTTTTCGACTACGACACTCTAAAAGAAGTTGCTCAAGAGGTTTCAATTAACCACAGAAGAATACCCGCAAGAGGTTGAAAGACGCAAGACAGACGTCGACTGAAATGGCCAAGGAATTCATGTTCCGAGTCAGGTTAGGTTATAATTTTTTTATAGGAAGCGGTGGTTCGAACTGTCGAAGAGATCATCAACAGTCAAGGACTGGGAAGACCTGATAGACATGGCACACTTCATTGAAGGCTTACCAGCTGACAAAGCCCGGTTTGTTAAGGAACATAAGCCGAGCACTGGCGATGAAGCAGTAGAGGCTGCATCATTATTCGAATCAATCAGGATGTCTGAGACTCCGCGAGTCAGATTCGAAGAGCGCCATCGATCGCTTAGAAGGGACCACCAGCAAGAGGCGAAAAGACACAGATCGCCCAGTGTAGATTCGCGCGACAGCCGCAGTTCAAGCCCTGGAGATACTGGAAACACGTTTAGGGCATCAAGTCAGCGCAGCCGAAGCGGTACCATAGAGTGTTACCGTTGCAGCGGACCACACAAGGCATCAGACTGTCCAACAAGGTCGCAGTCACCAAGGCCGCAATCGCCAAACCGTCACGTACAAGCGCACAGCGTCAAGACTCTAACAGCTTCCAATGCCGCTTGTGCAATACAGACGGGATCGCAATTGTGCGAGAAATGCAGCAGTATTCCGTTCAAACCAGAATGTACCCTCATCGTCGAAGGGACATTAACGGAGGGAATACGCGACACGGGAGCCACTATGACAGTGGTGAAAGCAAACCTGATCCCTGCAGAAAAATACACCGGGGAGAAAACGAAACTCAAACTCGCAAAAGCGGACCAGGAAATAGAGGTGCCAATAGCGAAAGTACATTTGGACACACCTTTCTTTATTGGGGAGACGGAAGTGCTTGTTTTGGAGGACACATTGTACCCAGTATTGATCGGAAACTCCACGACTTTGAGAAAGAATGATAACCAAAACGATTCCCGTTTATGCAAACAGAGACATTTGTTGCAACGTAGAGACCCGGTGCAGTTCAAGAGGGAAAGCAAACCGAGAGCTCTTGATAGAGGGAAACACTATCGGAGGAATTACCAGTGCCGAGTTAAGGAAAGCCCAGCAAGAGGACGAGACCCTTAACAGTGCAAAGGAAGCAGCCAAAGCACCAAAACCCGTCCGTATAGACAATAAAAGAACATGTAAATGTCTTTGGAAGGACGGAATCCTTTACCGAGAATTTTGGTCGACAGAAGGAACCAAGAAGCAGATCGTAGTACCAAAAAAGTACAGAAACGGTATCATGAAGCTGGCACATGACATGCCAATGAGCGGCCATTTGGGCAACAAGAAAACACGCGACCGCATATGGGCAAATTTCTATTGGCCAGGGATCATCGGAGATGTGGAAAGATATTGCGCATCATGTGATGCATGCCAAAGAACAGCGTCAAAAGGAACTACAAGGAAACTTCCCATGGGACGCGTGCCACTAGTGGAAGTACCATTCGAGAAGGTGGTCATTGATTTGATCGGACCTTTCACCACGCCGTCAGATAGGAAACATCGTTACGTGCTCACGATGGTGGACTACGCAACTCGTTATCCAGAGGCAACCCCTTTGAAAACCTGCAAGGCACCCGAAGTTGCCGAAGCCCTATGGACGATGTGGACGAGAGTAGGAGTGCCCAAAAGAAATAATAACAGATCAAGGGTCACAGTTCACGGGAGACGTGATGAAAGATCTACAACGATTGTTGAGTGTCAAGGGAATAACAACGACACCTTATCACGCTCAAGCAAACGGGTTGGTTGAAAGATTCAACGGCACACTAAAGCAGATGATCAGAAAGATGTGTCTGGAGCAGCCTACAGAATGGGACAGACTAATATCTGCCTTGTTATTTGCGTACAGGGAGGTTCCACAGGAGTCCACGTCATCCTCACCTTTTGAATTACTGTACGGGAGGCGCGAACTTGCAGCCTTTTGGCGCATCGTAATAACGCTCCAGACTACTGAGCACAATCTTGGGCAGCCAGGGATGGGGGAGAAGGAACTAGGTGCATGCTGTTTGTGTTCTTGTCACCGGCACTTACCCGTCTAGGACATGAGCGTCAGGATCCATAAAGTCCGTTATGATGGAATGTATGCGACACAGACTAGACCTCGGTTTATACTCTCATCCGAAGGATCTGCTATACTATACTCTTCCTCGCTAGACCAGTCACCTATTTTTTTTCTTGAAAACTCTTCAGGGACAAGACTCCTTATTTGTGTGTGAGGTCTGTTGGATCAGCTTGGGAATATTGGACGCTTTCTGCCAGGTGGTCACTAGGGCTTCCTATGATGTTATTATTTCGCAATGTAGGCATTTTATATGTATGTGTTTTGTTGATAATTTATAATAATGTTTGAATTCTATTTTGTTTTTGTAAACGGGGGTTCAATAAATTAGAGTATAGCCTCAACGTCCCTTGCGTGGAATGTCTTTATTGTAAAGTGACTGGCTGGTGGAGAGCTTTCAGTTTTACCACTAGGGTTGTTTCAGCAGATTTTTTATGCGGATCAGGGGTTGTCCGGTCCCGATTTGGCTCGGAAGAGTCCGCTGGACCTAAAGCAATAATCATGTAATGTAATGTAACGTAAGATGATGGATCCTATGTTGATATTGATGTTGATGTCTTGTATTGCGCGATCCAACACGTCGGTTGACATGTTCATTGCGCATGCAGTGGGTCAGGGGAGGGAGGAGAGAGGGGCTCAGGTGATCCAAAAATAAAGCGAAGCAGCCATCATGATCATATGTATTTTATCTTTTCCGGACAACCGAAATGTCGTTAAGCCTGATTAGTCCCCCATGGCTCTCGATTTTCCGGCAGAAGACAATTAATAGGCCTAAAGCCTATACGTGACCATCCTTGCACATGAACCGCATGGTTTTGCGATTGCTCCTCGCACTACTCTAGCGCTAAATGGAAGGAGATTATCGCACTGTATCAGTCGGTGTGTCCGTCATCCGGAGATGCTAAAACGGATGAAGGTCGGTGACAACAGTAGCGTGGATGAATAAAAACACAGCCTAAATCAATGTATTACGAGATCCAATCGCCAGTTTATAAGCTGGCGTGTTCACAAACATTAACGCAATTTACAGGATTCCCCAAAATCGCAGACTGTAAAAAAGGCGATGACGCACTTTCTCTAGGTTGTGGATTGCAGGGATGAAGCTGAAGGGATTAAGCTTAGTGCCATACGGTCAGATTGTTTGACAAAAATCTTTTCATTCTCAAAGATGATGGCAAAGAAACCGTAGCTACGAAACTGTGGATCTCCGATATTCCTTTGTCATGTGATGACAATCGAAACATCCCTAGTTAGATTAGGCTGCGTGCTGAAATTCAAGATTTTCTATGAGAAGATAAGAATTGAGAGGAAAAAAACTAACCCGTTTTTACACGGGCAGAAGGTTTCCTACATCACTGTCCCAGACAAACCTCTTGAGTCCACTGTGCAGACTGGGGAGATGAAAGCTACACTGTACCACAAAAACAGACACAAACATGGAAACAAAACTGCGTGTTTTTGCTGTTTACAGTTTGGGCACTGGATGGAGGTGTGCACTGCTCAGGATGTTGTGTGTAGGATGTGTTTACTGTCAGGACACCGTCAGGGTGACCCACAGAGTAGGGGTAGTTGCGATTCTTAAGAAAAATAATTTTGAATATAAAATATGTAATGTTCACAGAGATGTAAATGGCAACTGGCTTATAATACACTTGAAGATGAAAAAGATGTGATTGTTAGTGTGTATGGGCCAAACAATGATGATCCTAGTTTATATATAGAATTGAGCAAACGGTAAAGCTGTATGAAGAGTGTCAACATGCAATCTTGGGGGGGGGGGGGGGGGGGGCCAGACTGGAACTTGGTATTAGATTTCGATTTAGACTGCAACAACTACAGACAGATATGCGGATCGGGGGTTGTCCGATCCTGATTTGGCTCGGAAGAGTCCGCTGGACCTAAAGCAATAATAATGTAATGTAATGTAATGTGTCACATGATTGAGTGATAGATGTGTTTGCTGTGTGTGTCACATGTTTGAGTGATAGATTTGTTTGCTGTGTGTGTCACATGTTTGAGTGATAGATGTGTTTGCTGTGTGTGTCACATGTTTGAGTGATAGATGTGTTTGCTGTGTGTGTCAGAGTGGGTGAAACATGTGAGCGTGCAAGTTGTTACAGATCGCCGCGCTTTGAGCCTGATTAGTAATTTGGGGAAAAGCGCGTATATAGCATCCTATATTAAAGTATTAGTATTATTATTTTGAGATCATTTGTTTTAGATATTAAATATTATTATATCAGACATATTTTCCGTCTTCTAATAGCGATTGGCCTTTTACACCACATGTCTGAGTGATGAATGTGTGTTGTTGTGTATGTAGGAGTGTCTATAACATGAAAGCGTATATGTAGGTTTCAGATCGCCGCGCTTTGTATCTGATTTAGATTAAGGCGCGTATACATCTAATGTTATTATTATTACTAACCAGTCCCCGGCGGACCCGTGATGCAAGCCAGAGGCGGATCTCTGGTCAATATGTCCAGCTGCTGCTGGGTCAGCACCAGACGTGACAGCCTCTTTCCCAGTTCTGCCACCGCCTGGCCCTCAGTCCGCACCTCCACACGTGGGGGGACACTGCAGTGAACACTTACTGTAGTGGCTGGTCCCACGAACCTGCACGAAATTCGTAAAAACAATCGCGTTATCATCATCATCATCATCATCATCATCATCATCATCATCATCATCATAGCCACCACCACCACCATTACTAACATTGGCAATATAAAACATACGTTCAGCTTGAACTGACGCTAACAGTACACCAATGATCAATGTAAAACAAAAGCTGATAAAACATGAGTCATAAAAATGGTTACCTAGCTGCTACATCTAGGTACAGCCTTTCCCCTCTGGGACCACTGAGCTGAGGATCTGGAGACGCCATGATTTGCCGCCACCAGCTGGCCAGGTTGGTTAGGACAGCGGGAGTCACATCCCAGAAAGTACTGGGATGCGATAACTGGTCAGCACAGACACAGAGCTGTACGGCGTGTGAGACGTCCGTTGCCCCAAGGCACTGACATAGGCGCTGTGAATACAAGGTGGACTAGTAGTCTGACCATGCTTTGATGTTGTGGACACTTTATGAGAAGCCTTAGCTTTATATAGGCCTAGTATTGTGGTGAACACTGTAGCTTAAGCCTTAGCCTGTTCTCACAATGGCGATTTGGGACACACACACTCATACACGCACGCATGCATATACTCACATACGCAAACAGACACACGCACAATCTCGCACGCACGCTAAGAAACACATACACGCTCACATTAATTATAATAAATTACTGTGCATAGAAGTATGTTCAGAGAGAGAGAGAGAGAATGAGAGAGAGAGAGAGAGAGAGAGAGAGAGAGAGAGAGAGGGGGGGAGGGAGAGAGAAAAAAAAATATGGGGAGTTACCTGTAATAACGGACTGTTTGACGTCAGCACCCAGTGTAGCTGGACACTTGTGACGTAGGGCAGGAACAGCGTTTTGCGCACTGTCAGACCAGGGTCCAGATCACTGACCACGTGACTAATGACTTTCTGCGACCGGTCCAGCTGTGTGATGGCTTTCTCCACCCTCTTGACCACATCGCGGTCAGGGGCAGTGGTGCTTTGCTTGACAGCCTGCCACCTGCCCACAGACTTCAGCTCTCCGATCAGAACGCCGTATCGTCGATGAATTACAATTATGTCAGCCTCGCCGTGTGAGTACTTGATTTGTGGCGTGTTCAAGTGTGCCGGCAGTGGGAGCTGTAGCTGTGCAACGGCCGATGTGTACGATGGCTCGTTGAGATAAGAACCAAAGTTCAATTGGGACAGGATGAACATGACCTCTCGTTGAATCTGTCCCAGGGCCTGCAGGTTAGTGACGACATGCTGCTGGCAAAAATCATCGCTGAAGTCGCTTTCCTGGACTCGAACAGGGGCGACCTTGGGCGACTCTTGTTTCCATAGCACGTGTGGGGGCGACAGTGTGTGACCTGATACAGGTGGGATAGCAACAGGAATGACATGTTGGGCAGCAGCAGGTGGGACAGCAGCAGGTGGAGCAGCAGCTGGTAGGGCAGCAGCAGGTGGGGCAGCAGCGGGTGGGACAGCAGCAGGTGGGGCAGCAGTGGGTGGGACAGCAGCAGGTGGGGCAGCAGCAGGTGGGGCTGGCAGGACAAAGGCTGTCTCGCGGGTGCCTAACACAGTTTGTATCGTATAAGGCACACGGTTGAAGTTGAAGGGTGGCACACAATTGGTTCCTGTGGTGGCGTTAGGGTAAAGGTTGGTCACATAGTCCCGCCACTGGCCCTGTGTAGTGGGGCCTGGATTGTTCGCCGCCATCGCTCCACTTCATCTGATCTATTGCGTTTGATTTATTCGTCTTTGACTTATGCGTCTCTGACTTAATCGTCACTGATTTAAGCGTCTCTGACTTGAGTGTCTCTCACTTTTGCATTCCTGTTCAAAAGTCAAATCAAGTCAAGTCTACACACTTTTTTCCCATTGTAGCAAAAGGTTTTGTCTCGCTGAAGCGGTAAAGTTGTTGCTCTGAAAGAAAATAAAAGAGAGTCAGAGTAGATCAGACTGTTGATACTTTCCAATGTGTGATAGGGAAAGATACGTTAGTTAGTTAGTTAGTTAGTTAGTTAGTTAGTTAGTTAGTTAGTTAGTTCGCTAGTCAGTTATTGTTTATAGTGTACAGTGGACTGCAAAGAGCCGAATCAGGACAACTTGGTTGAAAGGGGACTCACCCCTGATCCGTATAAAAGATCTGCTTAAACAATTCTAACAGTAACACAGCAGGCACTCCACCAGCCGGCCACTTTACAATAAAAGGATTTCATGCATGGGTGTCATCGCAAAACTGTGGAAGAGGGGTGTGGGCACCTTGTTTTTCAGTAAATGGACAATAACAAGTCACTCTGCAAGGCCATCAGGTCAAGAACTTGAATAATGTGTTATGAGCATTAGCACGTGCGGTCATGGTGAAGCTTATTTTGCAGTTTAGGGAGCCAATGGTTGAGCTCAGGTTGAGAAGCTAATGCAGAAAATTGGCCGGAACCTTCATTCGTTATTTTGGCTTGGAAATAAGCGGATCGTTAGGAGGAGAAGAGAGGAAACCAGGTCGGAGAGACACAGTAAGCCGTGGAACCGGATTGTAGTCAAAGTGGGACACCCGGGAGGCTGATAGGATATCGAGAGCTGGGTTGCTGTCACCTATTTATAGAGCGTAATCGGGCGTTGTCTATGTGATATTTCAAGAGAAAATCTCTTATCACAAGTCAGTAAGGGAAATTCGACTACTGGAAAGTAGGCCTGACAATGGGACGCTTGGGCTTTACTCTAATTTATAGAACCCCGTTTACAAAAAACAAAAGAATATAAACATCAGTAAAAATAATATTAACAAAACACATACATAGGTAGGGGAGGACCTCACAGCAGAAAACTATCGCCTGGAACGAGCTGCCTACAAACACAGTGCAACACTAGCCACCTGGACCAACAACGGAAAAATATTTGCTAAACTGAAGAACGGAAAAACTGTCAAAATAAAGTTTGGAGATGATGTGGATGAAATCTTAAAAAGAGAAATGAAATAACTTTAATACAGTGAACAGTGACTTGGATGATGGTAATGACTATTCTTTTTTTATCTATTATTTACACGGCGATGACAGCGAACTGTATGCTGTAAGTACATGGCTCTCTCTCTCTCCCTCCCCTCACATTCTCTTCTCCTCCCT
Organism: Oncomelania hupensis; assembly: GCA_036898135.1. Classification (NCBI taxonomy): domain Eukaryota; kingdom Metazoa; phylum Mollusca; class Gastropoda; order Littorinimorpha; family Pomatiopsidae; genus Oncomelania; species Oncomelania hupensis. The sequence continues at coordinate 49,847,147 of CM072522.1, forward strand.
CATCGCTGTCTCCTTGTATTATTAAAATACTGCTACTTACTCCTGAAATTATTGTTCCTCACTATGGGATAAACGCAGGTTACTATTTAAATCAATACTATAAAATAAGTTTGTATAAGAGTAAGACGGTACAGGATTGCATCTTAAAATACAATATATACAAATAGGCTGTTATATAAAATCTGTGTGGTGTGCAATATGAATTTGATGCTTGAATATAATTGTTTATAATTATCATAATAAGTACACATATTTTTGTTAATAATTTTTTTTATACAAAGGATTATAGTAAAGTAAACCATGATATCACAACCTAATGTATTATAGGATAAAATTGAAGTAGATATATATGTATACATATATATATATATATATATATATATATATATATATATATATATATGTGTGTATGTGTACATGTGTATGTATATATAATATGTATATATATGTATGTGTATGGGTGTGTATGTATATGTATGTGTATGTGTGTATATGTATGTGTGTATGTATATGTATATGTATATATATTAGTACTAATGCGATTTAGGGCAATTTTTTGTCTCCCTAATGTATGAAAATTCAGTACTGCGTTGATAGGGCGAACCAAAACGGGTCGCCCTATGATTTTGGCCCACAGTTTCTTCCCTTGCATTGATATTCCCCTATTCACCGCGCCATCGTGAACCCCTTCCCATGAACTAGGCGGGAAGCAATTTGGATCTATTCTTAGATACATTATATTGGAGAAATATGCCCTTCAATTTTGTCAGCATTAGGGCGAATTCCGTAAATACCGCTATTACGGCGACAACATTTTATATCAAATTAACTAATTTTGGGGGAGGATTCTTTTCATCAAACTTGTTCTACATGCTCTGGCCACAGTCAAGATTCTAATTTTGCATTTTCAACATTCTGTCCCATTCCGTTTTTATGCACAAAAAAAAGTAGATCTGTGTTAGCCACATGCACTTTTGACTTTCGTCAGCAAGAGAGAGAGAGCGTGACAAGTATTCTATTTCTTGAACTCTTTTAAAATCAGGAAGTTCCCAGATATAACTGTAAGCGTCTAGAATCCTTTTGCTGATTTTAGACGAATTTTAAAACGCGTAACTATCATTCTGTGCGTTGCTGAAGTTTTACATCATGGCCACGCAAAAGGAAGATGAAATGAGCGGGGAGATTGATAACTGAGCGAAATTAAGCAGATTTGCTCTATCTAGATACTGTGAGTTTTACAGCCATTTGAAGCTGCTGAAAACAAAATGAGCTGTTTAAAGAAAATTGTTTCCAAAGTTTCGTCACGCAACTGAGATTTTTAGAAATAAGATCCTATCCTATCCTATCCTATCCTGCCCCATAACCCGGAGGTCGTAGGGGCACCACAGATGATCGTTTAACCAACATACTCCATTTTTCTCTGTCCTCAGCAGCCCTGGTGGCTTCGCTCAGTGTCAAACCAGTCCAATCTCGAATGTTGTCCTCCCACCTCTTTTTCGGTCTCCCTCTTCTTCTACCTCCTTGCACTGTGCCTTGCAGAATGGTCTTTGCAAGGCCTGATGATCTGGTGACGTGGCCATACCATCGGAGTTTCCGTTTCTTCACCACTGTGAGCAGGTCATCGTGTTGTCCAATGGCTTGTGTGATGGTTTTTCGGACTTCGTCGTTGGTGATGTGTTGGGTATTTGAAATGCCCAGAAGTCTTCTGTACCACCTCATATCCATGCCTTGTATTCTTCGTTGTAGATCTGCTGTGAGGGTCCATGCTTCGCAAGCATATAGGAAGATGGAGATGACAAGGGAGCGCAGCAGTCTTACTTTGGAATGTAGACTGATGGTCCTGTCTTTCCAAATGGGCTTCAACCTTGTCAGAGCAGCAGTTGTTTGTGCGATATTGGAGAGGACTTCCTGTCGGGACCCATTGTCTGACACAATGGCTCCCAAATATTTGAAGCTATGCGCTGTGTTCAGGGATCGGCCTTGGACTTTGATGTCCGTGTTGATGCCATTGGAGTTGTTGGTCATCATTTTGGTCTTCTCCGCACTTATTTCCATTCCATAGGCTCTGGAGGTGGTTTGAAGCCTCTGTAATAGTTGTTCAAGTTCTTGTTCCTCTCCAGACAATCCATCAATGTCATCCGCAAAACGAAGATTGGAGATTGCTCTACCTCTTATGCTGACTGTGCCTTTAGGCGCTCTAGGAAGATGTGAAGAGTGTTGGAGAGAGTAGGCATCCTTGACGCACACCGATTGTTGTTCTGAACCAGTTCCCCATGACGCTGTTATGGAGCACTGCACTGGTAGCCTTGTCATATAGGCTTTTAATGACTTCAATAATGTTAGGGCTGATGTTGTACACTTTCATTGTTGCCCATGGAGCTGCATGCCAGACTCGGTCAAACGCCTTCTTGAAGTCTATGAACACATGATATAGATGTTGTTGGTGCTGTAGGTATTTCTCACAGATTATTCTGAGGTTGAAAATCTGCTCAGTGGTACTTCGCCCTGCCCTGAATCCTGCTTGTTCTTCAGCTATGATTTGTTCAGCTTGGGGTTTCAACCTGTTGAGTATTATTTTCAGGAGGACCTTGCTGGGATGGCTGATGAGGCTGATGGTGCGGTAATTTTCACACTCCTGAAGGTTACCTTTTTTGGGAAGAGTGGTGACAAGCGACTGGGTCCATGGTGTAGGCCACTCCCAACTCTGCCAGATCTTGTTACAGATAATGGTGAGAGCATCAATCATCGCTCCTCCTCCTGCTTGTAGCAATTCCGCGGGAATTGTGTCCACTCCCGCTGACTTCCCTTTCTTCAGCGATTGCACTGCTGCCCCAACTTCTTCCCGGAGAATTGGGAGGATTTCTTCTTCTCTGTTCTCGGGACATGCTAGAACTGCTGGGTCTCCATTTGGTGTATGGTTGTAAAGGTCAGAGCAGTATTCGGTCCATCTGTCCAAGAATTCTTGTTCTTCTGTAAGGCATATGCCAGACTTGCTTTGGATCGTGGAGACCTTGGGCTGTTTAACACTTGTCAGCCGCTTCACAGTCTGGTAGGCCTTCTTGCTTTTGTTCTTGTTCAGACTGTTCTCTATTTCCTGGCATTGATCTTCTATCCAGTTCTCCTTTGCTGTGCGCATGCCTTTTCGGATGTCATTGTTGATTTTTTCGGTAGACATCAGCTCCCTGAGAGGTGTTCTTTTTTTTTTCTTTTTCTTTTTTTTTAAATCTCTTTTCGTTTATGACACAGATCCAAAAGTTCAGGTGTGATCCAAAGCTTCTTATTTGGTCGGTGCTTGCCAAGGATCTCAGTGGCGGCATCTGTCACAGCTGAGTTGAAGATGGTGGTCATGGTGTTGACATCTACTTCACCAGCCCCCAAAATGAGCAGTGGTGCAAATTTCCCTCCAATTGTGGCCTGAAATAGTTTTGCCCCCTCCGGGTCTTGCAGTTTGTCTAGGTCGAACTTCAGTCTAGTGCACTTTGATGTATTTACTCTCTTCGAGTGGAGCCGGATAGACATCATCACGAGATCGTGGTCGTTTCCGATGTCTGCTCCTGGAAACGTGCGTGTCCTGCCAATGGTGATGCTTGATCTGAAGCGTTTCTTGACCATGATGTAGTCGATCTGGTTGTGATGCACCCCGCCGGGACTGTGCCATGTCCATCGTCTGGAGTTTTTGTGGAGACCAAGCGTGTTTGCCAGTATCAGATTGTTGTATGGCAAACTCCAAGAGTCTTAGACCCCTGTCATTTGTCTCGTCGTTGCAGTGGGGTCCACAAGTGTCTCCCCAGTTGTGGTGCGCATCTTGGCAAACCTTGGCATTCCAGTCGCCTTCCACTATGACTATGTCCTTTTTCGGCACTTGGTCAAGGACAGCCTGTTGATTTTCATAGAAATCCTCCACTTCGCTGTCGTCATAGTCTGCTGTTGGGGCATAGGCCTGGATGATGGTAATGATGATAAAAGAAATGATAAAGATGATGATAAAAGAAATGAAAAAGAAGAACACCTCACATGGAGCTGATGCCTACCGAAAAATCAACAATGACATCCGAAAGAAGCACTGGATAGAAGATCAATGACAGAAAATAGAGAACAGTCTGAACAAGAACAACTGCAAGAAGGCCTACCAGACTGTGAAGCGGCTGACATGTGTTAAACAGCCCATGGTCTCCACGATCCAAAGCAAGTCTGGCATGTGCCTTACAGAAGAACAAGAAGTCTTGGACAGATGGAAAGAGTACTGCTCTGACCTTTACAACCACACACCAAATGGAGACCCATCAGTTATAGCATGTCATGAAAACAGAAAAGAAGAAGAAATCCTCCCAATTCTCCGGGAAGGAGTTGAGGCAGCAGTGCAATCACTGAAGAAGGGGAAGTCAGCGGGAGTGGACAACATACACGCGGAACTGGTTTAAACAGGAGGAGAAGCGATGATTGACGCACTTACCATTATCTGTAACAAAACCTGACAGAGTGGGGAGTGGCCTACACCATGGACCCTGTCGCTTGTCATCACTCTTCCCAAAAAAGGTAACCTTCAGGAATGTGAAAATTACCGCACCATCAGCCTCATCAGCCATTCCAGCAAGGTCCTCCTAAAAATAATACTCAACAGGTCGAAACCCCAAGCTGAACAAATCATTGCTGAAGAACAAGCAGGATTCAGGGCAGGCCGAACTACTACTGAACAGATTTTCAACCTCAGAATAATCTGCGAGAAATACTTAGAGCACCAACAACATCTATATCATGTGTTCGTAGACTTCAAAAAGGCGTTTGACCGAGTCTGGCATGCAGCTCTGTAGGCAACCATGAGAGTGAACATCAGCCCTAAAATTATTGAAGTCATCAAAAGCCTGTATGACAAGGCTACCAGTGCAGTCCTCCACAACTGCGCCATCGAAAACAATCGGTGTGCGTCAGGGATGCCTACTTTTTCCAACACTCTTCAACATTTTCCTAGAGCGCATCATGTCAGATGCCCTTGCAGATCACGAAGGCACTCTCATCATAGGGGGAAGAGCAATCTCCAACCTTCGTGTTGCGGATGACATTGATGAATTGTCTGGAGAGGAACAAGAACTTGAACAACTGGTACAGAGGCTTCAAACCACCTCAAGAGCATATGGAATGGAAATTAGTGCAGAGAAGACCAAAATGATGACCAACAACACCAATGGCATCAACACGGATATCAAAGTCCAAGGCCAATAATAATAATAATAATAATAATAATAATAATAATAATAATAATAATAATTTATTTTGTATAGCGCAATTCAAACATAAAATGCTTCACAAAGCGCTTGATAACACGCAGCCACACACATATACACACGCATAATAAATCTATTATGCATTTAAAAACAAGACAACATGTAAACCTAGTAAGGGTAACAAACCAACAAATAAAAGTATAAAATCAGTCAATCAATCAATAAATATAAAATAAATGAATAATTTCACAGAAAAAATTTAAGAGAGGGACGTTAATACCAAAAGAGGCAGATCAACAATGCCTCATCTAAGATGTAAAGTGTAAATGGTGGTGAAATACAGCAGTTTTAAAAGTAGAATAATTCCGTTTAATAACTAAACATCGTTACAACATATGACAGGCCAGATGAAGAGAATAAAAGCTTGTGTAATGGCATTAATCTGGTTTAAAAAGAAAACATATTTGTGATTCACATAATAATAGTAACAACACCAATAACAATAATAATAATAATAATAAATAACAATAATAATAGTAATAATAATAATAATAATAATAATAATAATAATAATAATAATAATAATAATAATAATAATAATAATAATAATAATAATAGCAGTTTCTAATTTCATTTACAGTGAAAACAAGTTAAGAGGGATCAAATGTCATTTAAAAAAAGCAAAACAATTTTAAGACAAGTACACGCATACGCACATGCATCCACGTACACACGCATTCACCCACACATTCACACACACACACACACATTCACACACATATTCACACACACACACACACCCCTACACACACACATTTCAGGTATCAGCGCAACAGGGTGTCCGCAAGGGAGGATGTTCTACAGGTGTAAGAGGAAGAGATAGGTTTTCATTTGGGCTTTGAAAGAGTCAAGAGATGGAGATTGGTGAAGGCTGCATGGGAGTTTGTTCCACAGGGTGGGAGCATAGACGGAAAAAGCTCTTTTGCAAAATGTTCCAAGAGAGTAGCGAGGAACTGTCAGAAGAGAAGCGTCTTTAGAGCGAAGAGTGCGGGTTGGCTTGTAAGGGTTGAGAAGTTCAGAGAGGTAGACAGGAAAATGTTGGTCATGAAGAGACTGATAGCAAATAGAGGCAACTTTGTAGTCAACTCTGGCTTTCACTGGCAGCCAGTGAAGAGCAGTCAGAGCGGAAGTGGCGCTAGCGCGTCGGGATTGTTGGAGCACCAGCCGAGCGGCATGGTTCTGAATGCGCCGAAGTTTTTGAAGTTTGTTGTTAGGAACACAGCGCATAGCTTCAAATATTTAGGAGCCATTGTATTAAACAACAGCTGCCCTGGCGAGGTTGAAGCCCATGTGGAAAGACAGGACCATCAGTTTACATTTCAAGGTAAGACTGCTGCGCTCCCTTGTCATCTCCATCTTCCTATATGCTTGCGAAACATAAACCCTCACAGCAGATCTACAAAGAAGAATACAAGGCATGGAAATGAGGTGGTACAGAAGACTTCTGGGCATTTCAAATACCCAACACATCACCAACGACGAAGTCAGAAAGACCATCAGACAAGCCACTGGACAACACGATGACCTGCTCACAATGGTGAAAACCAGAAACTCCGATGGTATGACCACGTCACCAAATCATCAGGTCTTGCAAAGACCATCCTGCAAGACACATTGCAAGGAGGTAGAAGAAGAGGGAGGCCGAGATAGCGGGAGGACAAAATTCGAGAATGGACTGGTTTGACACAGAGCCAAACAATCAGGGTTGCTGAGGACAAGGAAAGATGGAGTATGCTGGTTAAACGATCATCTGTGGTGCCCCTACAACCTTCGAGTTACGGGATAGGATAGGATAGGATAGATGCAATTAAACAAAAGCAAAACAGTTATTATCCACAAGCCCTTATGATTTTTAGTTTTAACCTCTCAGACATAGCTTTTAATGACTATGACGCATGTTTAGTTTTTACGTCATTATCACTGACTTCATGTTTTATTTATTATTCATCACTGAAGAAGGGCGTAGCCGGAAAGTCTTTGATTTTATAGTTTTCTGGATGTTTTTTGTTTATTTTGTTTCTGATTTCTAGAAATAGCTTTTAAAAAAGACATCAAAAGTGTGAAAGGAGTTATACATGTCTTCTTTGTGGTCTCCATAACGCCTGGTTTTACAATTTAAGTATGTCCCCCTAAGGATGTCTTTTACAGCAGGTGCCCTAACGACCTTTATTTGCTTAGTAAACAATAGGGAGACCTCATAGGTTTGCTATTTCTGTCAAAATTACACACACTGCATTTGCAATAAAGGAAATGTATTGTTGATGTAGGCAAGTCTTTCTAAATGTTACAGTGAATCTATCTAAGGAATTTTAACAGATATAATAGAGGTCGCCCAAACCACCGAAATTACAGAAGTCTCCCTAATGCCGGATTTGATATATATATATATATATATATATATATATATATATATATATATATATATATATATATATATATATATATATATATATATATATATATATATATATATATATATATATATATATATATATATATATATATATATATATATATATATATATATATATATATATATATATATATATATATATATATATATATATACATGTATGTGTGTGTATGTGTATGTATATACATATATTTGTGTATGTGTGCGTATATATATGTGTGTACATGTATGTGTATATGTATAGGTGTTTTTTTTTTAAATTTATTTAATAATTGTTTATTTAAAAAAGGAAGTGATAAAATATACTTAATAGAGTGAAACTGGATATTACAGCCAATTGTACAATAGGATGTGATTAAATAGAACATCTAAACGAGACAATTATGTTTGTATTCTGATGGTCAACTATGATGGATTTATTGTGCGCTTATTCTGCAAGACATATTTATACTTGGAGATTGGGTGTTGTGCTCTTGGTCTCTGTCTCTCGCTCTTATCTTTTTATCTGTCTGTCTCTCTCTCTCTGTTCATACACCCCCCCTCTCTCTCTCCTTTTTTTTTAATTTTCTTCTCTTTCTTCCTCCTTCTCTCTTTTCCATCTTGGAGTGTGATGGGAGCTCGTGTATGTGAAAACTTTAAGTGTCTAGCTGTGTTTATGTTTTTTGACTCTCCACACAGATTTTGAATTAGTCATTAATAAAATATATCTGTTATTCTTTGTTCATACTTTTATTAAGACCTTGAGATAATTTTGGAATGTAATATGGTAGTATGATATGTAATACTGTAATTTGATTACTTGTTGGTTCACCTTTTCATATTTGTCTGTAGCTTAGATATTTGTAATTTGATTCGGATGATTGACGGTATACTTTTTTTACTTTCTTTGTTTACTTTTTTCTTTACTTTTTTCTTTGTCTGTTCGTTGAGGATGAACATGTATATAATATTTCTGTTAGCAGGGACTCTTTGGTTATACAGAGCTTTATTCTTGAGCATACATTGGGATCTGCCTGCACTTTGTATGTTTAATTTGTTTTTGAAAATATTTATATTTGTACTTTTGCTGGCATGTGCTGTTGTTTCTGCAGGCAAGGGGAAAGTGTTTTTGTTTCTGGCTGCTTGAGGTCATGTTGTCCTGCCACATCTGTGTTTGATTGTGGTATAATCATTTTTATTTTGTATGGCTTCTGCTGATACTAGTGTAACTATTGTATCAATGAACTGTCAGGGCCTGGCTGATGCCAGAAAACGCCGAGATGTGTTTCATTACTTAAGAAATAAAGGGTTCTGCATATATTTGTTACAGGATACTCATTTTCATGCAAAACTGGAAAACTATATTCGTGCTGAATGGGGCTATGATTGTTACTTTGCTTCTTACAATTCTTCGTCAAGGGGGGTAACTGTCCTTTTTAATAATAACTTTGAATTTGATGTCAAGAAAGTGTATAAGGATAACGGTGGAAACTACATTTTGATTTTGGTGAAAATATTTGGTAAAGAATTTCTTATATGTAATGTGTACGGACCAAACAGAGATGACCCAGACTTTTATGTGACGTTATGTAACAAGATTAAACAAATTGCGCCAGATAATATTATTATGGGAGGAGATTGGAATTTAGTTTTAAACTTTGAACTTGACTGTGATAATTATAAACATCATAACAATATCAAATCCCAGGAACAGGTAGAACAAATGATGATTAATCTAGACTTGACTGATACATGGCGAGACTTAAACCCGGAATTAAGAAGATATACATGGCGAAGAAATAACCCCATTCAGCAAAGTAGACTTGACTTTTTCTTGGTATCTGATTTGATGTCAGCTGATGTTTATGACGCCGACGTTCTGCCTGGCTACAGAACGGATCACTCGCTTATTTTATTGTCTTTAGGAAAAGTTAAAGAAGGAAAACGATTGTCATTATGGAAATTTAACGCGTCGTTGTTAAAAGATAAGGAATATTTAGATTACATTAATTCAGTCATAGAAGAAGTAAAGACAGAATACGCAGCATGTCCATATAATCAGGATACTATTAGTCAAATAAGTAATAATGAAATACAGTTTGTAATTAATGACCAACTCTTTCTCGACACACTGTTAATGAAAATTAGAGACAGAACAATTTCCTATGCTACCAAGAAGAGAAAGAAAAGTAAAGAAACTGAGCAACTACTAGAGAAAAAAATTATTTTATTAGAACAAAAGGTAAAATTAGATGAGTCAGAAAGAGAGGAATTGCAGAAAGCTAATACTGAACTGATTTCTTTAAGGGAACGGAAGATGGAGGGTGTTTTGCTCCGTTCTCGGGCCAGGTGGATTGTTGACGGGGAAAAGGTTACGAAATATTTCTGTGCGCTAGAGAAACATAATTATACTAATAAACAAATCCTTAAGTTGCATAAACAAAATGGTACAATTACTACAGATCCCGGGGAAATATTAGTTGAAGTTAATGGGTTTCATGAAAGGTTGTATGATTATAGGGTAGTAGAACCCTGTGAAATAGGCGAACTTATTGACAGTACTCCCAGACTGACCGAGTTGGAGGCGAATTCACTTGAGGGTCTTATCACTTTAGAAGAGGCATCTTTGGTATTAAAAAATACAAAAAATGGGAAAAGTCCAGGTAGTGATGGCTTTTCTGTAGAGTTCTTTACAGTTTTTTGGACCAGGGTAGGTGATTTTGTTGTACGCTCTTTAAATGAAGGTTTTTTAAAAGGGGAATTATCATCTACTCAAAAGGAGGGGGTAATTGTTTGTATTCCAAAGGGTGATAAACCCAGAGAGTATATTAAGAACTGGCGACCCATCTCTCTTCTAAATCTAGTTTATAAGATAGGATCAGGGTGTATCGCAAATAGACTTAAGAATGTACTACCTTCTCTGATACATGAAGACCAAACAGGATTTATTCGTAATAGATATCTAGGAGATAATGTTAGATTAATTTATGATTTAATTGACTACTTGAATATGAACGACCAACCGGGGTTGTTACTATGTTTAGATTTTGAGAAGGCCTTTGACTCGGTCAGCTGGGATTTTATGTTTAAGGTGTTGGGGGCGTTTGGCTGTGGCACTGACTTTTGTCGATGGATCCATACTTTCTACAATGGAATTAAATCATCGGTCCTTGTGAATGGTACACTTGGGTCCTGGTTCCATGTGCGGAGGGGATGTAGGCAAGGAGACCCGATCTCCCCCTATCTGTTTGTCATGTGTGTGGAAATTTTAGGTATAATGATAAGAGAAAATCAACATATAAAAGGTATAAAGGTTAATGAAATAGAAAATAAAGTAGCTCAATATGCTGATGACACAGAGTTAATGATGGAAGGGGATAGAAATTCTTTTGAAGAAGCAATTAATACTATTCAAATTTTTGGTAAAAAATCTGGTCTTATCTTGAACACTGATAAAAGCAGTGCTATTTGGTTAGGTAGTATGCACAATTCGGAAATACGCTTTATGCCCCACCTGCACATGGAGTGGAATCCTGAAAGATTCAAAATACTGGGTGTATGGTTCACACTTGACCTTAAGAAATGTGTAGAGATCAATTTTCGAGAAAAGTTTTTAGAAATTAAGAATATGTTTAAAGTCTGGTTAAAACGTCAGATTACGCCTTTGGGGCGTGTGGCTGTTCTAAAGTCACTTATTTTGTCGAAACTTGTCCATCTTTGGTTGCTGTTGCCAAATCCACCAGATGATATTGTGAATGAATTACAAAAATGTGTTTATTGCTTTGTTTGGGGAAGAAAAAATGATAAAATAAGTAGAAAAGTTTCTGTAAAACGTATTGATTATGGGGGAGTTGGAATTCCAGATGTGAGGACGTTTATGAGTGCTCTTAAGGTAACATGGCTAAGGAAATTACAATCGAGTAATCATAAATGGACAAACATTGTTAAAAAAACATCAAATAAATTTGAACTCCTTGATAAACTGGGTACTATAATAGATATGGATAGAAAGGTAAATCAGTACTGGTTAGATGTAGCGAAAGCGTATAAAGAGTTAGGAACAAATATACAAATTAAGACAAACGAGGAACTTAGAGGAGAACCTATCTTTTGTAACATTAATATTTTGATTGGAGGGGAGACTATTTTTTTCCAAATTGGATAGAGAAAGGGGTTTACAATATTGGTCATTTCCTAAAGGAGAATGGGTTGTTTCTAGATTTACAAACATTTAGTGAGAAATATAGAATTGCGGTAAATTTTCTCACTTACTCTGGGTGTGTAAACGCTATTAAAAAATGCATACGTACAACAGATATCGATGTGGCCGGTGAGCATTTGCAAGGGTATGAACATAGCAAAGTACTCAGACTTGTTTTGTCAGTGCCCAAAGGGGCAGGAACGTTCTATGACATTTTGGTACAAAATGAACATGAGCCAAATTGTTGCAAAAATTGGGAGCAACGAGTAAATATACAGATGTCATGGAAAAAAATATTTAAAAGGATAAAGCAAATAAAAGGCACTAAACTTAAATGGTTTCAAATCAGGGTAGTTCATAGAATATTAGGTACAAATACAATTTTACATAGTATGGGATTAGAAAATAGTAATAACTGTACCTTTTGTGGGATGGCAAAAGAAAATATCCAGCATCTTTTTTGGTCATGTAATTCGGTGCAACAATTTTGGAATAGTTTCCAAAATGCATTAGTTAACAAATGCTCACATGTCACATCACTTAGGTTCAATGAACATTTAATTATTTTTGGTTGCGACAAGGCGACAGTAACCGATGATGTGATGGATTTGATGATTTTGTTAGCAAAAACATACATTTACAGGTGTAAAATGAATAAAGAAATGCCTGTCTATGAAGCTTTTTTATTCACTCTGAGAAACAGATATGAAACGGAAAGGTACATTGCTAGCATACAGATGAGTCTAAATGTTTTCCGTACAATGTGGCAGCTGTACTTGCCTCTTTTTGATAATCTGTAATAATATTTTTGTACACTTTTTCTTATCCTGTGTACATGTACTCATGTATATTTTTGTTTAGGCTTTGCTTGCGGATGCTCATGTAAATGTAATATAAAACCCTGTGCATCTTCTCTCTCATTTCCTCTCTCTTGTTTTTTCTTCTTCCTTATAAATATTTATTTTAGTATTCTTCTAAAGTATATTTCTTGTATGTCTATCTATAAAAAAAAGCCTTATATTTGCTTGTATAATAACATAAGTATGAATACCTATGGAAAAACTGTGGTTGTTATACATGCATGTATTTGGGGAATAAAAATTTCTTTTAAAAAAAAATAAATAAACAGGGTTGTACGTACAATTACAATGAAGTCCAGGGGAACATTTTTTCCCTTCGTTATACCGAAGTTTGTTGTATCCATAGTCGACGGTTAGTAGCCGAATTGCATTTGTTATATCCGCCGTGTCTCTAAAATGAGTTTTTGATGTTAGATTTACAGTCCAGAACACGTCAACGTCAACACATCATGTTATTGCAAAAGGGGTTGGTTTTAGATTTTTCCCAGATGAAACGGAGGAGAGGGGGTAGGAAAGAGAGAGGGGGATGGAGGGAGAGAGTTTTATATTTTTGTGTAAGTTAACATTCAATTGTGTGTAAGTTAACATGCAATTTTATTCATATAGATGTTTCTTGTTTTCTCATTGTATTATTATTTTTTTTAATGCAGTAGTATTGGAATAAAATAAACAACTTTGTATATTTTCACAAAAAAAAAACAAAAAAAAAACACATACATAGAAAATGCCTACATATATAAATAATAAAACCATTGAAAGCCCTAGTGACCATTTGGCAGAAAATGTCTAATAACCCCAAGCTGACCCAACACCAACAGACCCCATATACAAATGAGGAGTTTTGGTAGAGTTTTCAAGAAAAAATGTAGGTGACTGGTCTAGTGAACAAGATAGTAGATCGATAAAACAGATTAGGAACGAGAAAGATCAAATAAGAATGACAGAATTAGTGGTAATCTAAACACTAAAGTTCCACAACATGGGGATACTATTTATACATAAACTCCCGGCACCCCCCTTCCCCCACCTCTCCCCCTCCCCCCGATGAAGGGAGTAAGATACGTTATGTGACAGAGTTATAGTCAGGAGGGACTGTCAGCAGCGTTTGCAATAAATACCTCAGTCCCAGGCAGGTAGCCACATGACATAGGACTGTGCGAGGAACAACGAGCAGTTTTTTTTGCATGACTAGGTGACTGAAGGCCATGTCGCAAGGCGATGCTTTGCAAGGAGACAACAGACATAATTATGTGTAGTCTTTCCACATTTTAACGCCACCTATGTAAGACGGCCAACCACGCACTGCCGGCTATGTCAGACGGTCACGCTAAGTTGTGTTAACCACTCCTATCCTATCCTATCCTATCCTATCCTATCCTTACCTATCTTATCCTATCCCGTAACTCGAAAGTCGTTGTGTCACCGTTTAACCAGCGTACTCCATCTTTCTCTGTCCTCAGGAACCCTCATGGTTTCGCTTAGTGTCAAGCCAGTCAATTCTCGAATGTTGTCCTTCCACTTCTTTTTCTGTCTCCCTCTTCTATTGCCTCCTTGCACTGCCTTGGAGGATGACCTTTCCAAAGCCTGGTTCTCTGGTGACGTGGCCATCCAATGTAAGTTTCAGTGTTTTAACCACTGCGAGCATGTCATCGTGTTGTCCAATGGCTTGCGTAATGGTCTGTCGGACTTGGCGTTGGTAATATGCTGGGCATAGGAAAAGCCCAGAAGTCTTCTGTAGCACGTCATCTCCATGCTTTGAATTCTTCGTTGTATGTCTGCTGTGAGGGTCCATGTTTTGTAAGCGTATAGGAAGATGGAGATGACAAGAAAGCGCAGCAGCCTTATCTTGGAATGCAGGCTCATAGTCATGTCTTTCCAAATGGGCTTCAATCTTGTCGTGGCGCAGTTGTTTGTGCTATCCTGGAGAGGACTTCCTGTCGGGACCCATTGTCTGATACAATGGCTCCTACATATTTGAAGCTATGTGCCAAGTTAAGGGATTGGCCTTGGACTTTAATGTCCGTGTTGATGCTGTTGGTGTTGTTGGCCATCATGTTTGTCTTCTCTGCACTTCTTTCCATTCCAAAGCCTCTGGAGTTGATGTCAAGCGTCTGTTCCAGCTGTTCCTCTATGTTATGGTTGAGACGCACACGACAGATCCGATCATTTTGTTATTCAAAGTATGCAGTGACAGAGTGTATTTATCTTTGATTTTGATGTTTGTGTTGTTGCTAGAAGATCTAGGAATAGGTAGGCGATTCTTCTATCATAAATAAGATTATATGACGTAAGACAGTGCGTAGATCCGGTGACGAGTCCTATTTTGATTGAGTGTTATTGCGTCATGCTGGAATGTTCCAACTTCTTCTCGATTGCAGAGAGCTATATAAGTAAAGCGCTGTCTGAGTGAAAAAGAAAGTGACTGAGAGAGATTTATGATGATTTTTGATGCTGATCGTTGAAGAGATTGTCGGAAAGTGATCTTGTATGCAGTTGTTGATGTTTGCTGAATAAAGTTGGAAAACTTTATACGACGACTCCTACCTTGTTGCTGAGTGAACAGATTGCGTGGATAAACGAATATGAGTTATACTTATGAAGATACAAGCATCGGGGCTGAATCAGCTACTGATAAATAAACCAACGTTTAACACTTTGTGGTACAAGCCGGGATCTACGCAATAGTCAAGGGTTCAATTGCTACGACAAGCGAGTCTACGTTGCGAGAGGCAGTCATCGAGGTTAGCCGCCAACGAGTTGCGTCGGGAGGGCCAACATACTGGGACTACCCTAAAAGACTCGGGTTGACTGCACGGGCGTGTAGTTGCTGAAGAGTTGCTTCGTGAGCGAACAACAGACCGGGACTAAGTAGCTGCCGCAAGACTACGTCGAAGGACAGTCTCGGAGCTACATCGCCAGTATTACAGAGAGCGACACACGGACGTCGCGTCTACTTCAACACAATAGCGTATTCATCAATAGCAGCGTGGTGCAGCGTCGCATACGACGAGGACAAGGGATCGTGCGTCAGAGAAGACGACTAATAGCAAGCATCAGCGCTACTGCACAAAGCGTGGTGCTCTAGAACAGTCTAGAAAGGCACGGCATAGTCAAGAACTTTCCCGATGTTGTAATGCACTCAGCACAGTTCGTCGATTACGCCACCAAAACCCTGAATCTTCTTCGCTTCAACACCTTCTAGAGCCGACCATGACATTGGTTGATATGAATCCAGCGAGGCTTTTACTGTGCTGCCATGACAGTCCCATGGTCTGCAGTAACATTATTTTCGTTAACGTTATTACTAACAAAACCGTTAACTTTAAAGACGTTGCAATAAACTCAGGACTGTTGGTCAATGACGCCATCTCAACCCTCAATCTTTTTCTTTCCCACATCCTTCTAGAGCCCATCATGACACTGGTTGATAGGTACCCAGCCACACTGGTTGATAGGTATTCAGCCACACTGGTTGATAGGTACCCAGCCACACTGGTTGATAGGTATTCAGCCACACTGGTCGATAGGTACCCAGCCACACTGGTTGATAGGTACCCAGCCACATTGGTTGATAGGTACCCAGCCACACTGGTTGATAGGTACCCAGCCACACTGGTTGATAGGTACCCAGCCACACTGGCTGATTGGTACCCAGCCACACTGGTTGATAGGTACCCAGCCACACTGGTTGATAGGTGCCCAGCCACACTTTTACTCTGCCGCCGTGATAGCACGATGAGCTGCAGTCCAGACACCAACGTCATGTACACTACATGTAGCCCTAAAGAGCCCATCACCAAAGTAATGTACACTACATGTAGCCCTAAAGAGCCCATCATCAACGTCATGTACACTACATGTAGCCCTTAAGAGCCCATCACCAAAACTAGGATTTTTGTTTGGAATCCTGAATTGTTCAGAGCGTGACACAAAGGCCTGTACTTTTGACATCTGTGGTTATAGCAGATGTTTAGGAAACAATCATACGGCGTGGCCACTTCCACAGTACATGCAAGGGTATTTGCAGGATCTACAATAGAAATTTCAGGTTTGATGTTGGTCACTAGTAAAGTTCTCAAAATGCGCGCGCGCACACACACACAAACACACCCACACAGAGAGAGAGACACACACAACGACGTACTTTGATACTAAAAGTGTTGGTTGTCAATACGTTTTAAGAGGACACATATTAACATAGCAAACACCGTTTACTATGTCTTGCACACACAGAGAACAAGAGAGAGAGAGAGAGAGGGAGAGAGAAAGAGAGAGAGAGAGAGAGAGAGAGAGAGAGAGAGAGAGAGAGAGAGAGAGAGAGAGAGAGAGAGTTTGTAATGAACAGATACTCCACAAAATTCTTCTTCTTCTTCTTCTTCTTCTTCTTCTTCTTCTTCTTCTTCTTCTTCTTCTTCTTCTTCTTCTTCTTCATCATCATCATCATCATCATCATCATCATCATCATCATCATCATCATCATCATCATCATCATCATCATCATCATCATCATTATAATCCTCATCACTATCATCATCTCATACTCTTTATCGTTATCATCGTAGTCATCTTCATCATCACAGCCATCTGTACCATTCTTAATCTTGTATTTGTAGTCATTTTCATCAGCATAGTCATCTTTATTATCATCGTCGTCGTCATCGTCATCGTCATCGTCATCGTCGTAGGCCTCATCATCCAAATGGAAACACATACTTGAAGTACAGTTTCTATGTGCAGTTAAAATGTAGGCATACGTACACCACTAAGAGACTAAACTAGTCCTATCCTATCCTATCCTATCCTATCCTGTCCCATAACCCGAAGGTCGTAGGGGCACCACAGATGATCGCTTAACCAGCATACTCCATCTTTCTCTGTCCTCAGCAGCCCTCATGGCTTCGCTCAGTGTCAAACCAGTCCATTCTCGAATGTTGTCCTCCCACCTCTTTTTCGGTCTCCCCCTTCTTCTACCTCCTTGCACTGTGCCTTACAGAATGGTCTTTGCAAGGCCTGATGATCTGGTGACGTGGCCATACCATCGGAGTTTCCGTTTCTTCACCACTGTGAGCAGGTCATCGTGTTGTCCAATGGCTTGTGTGATGGTCTGTCGGACTTCAACGTTGGTGATGTGTTGGGTATAGGAAATGAACAGAAGTCTTCTGTAGCACCTCATCTCCATGCTTTGTATTCTTCGTTGGAGATCTGCTGTGAGGGTCCATGCTTCGCAAGCATATAGGAAGATGGAGATGACCAGAGAGCGCAGCAGTCTTACTTTGGAATGTAGACTGATGGTTCTGTCTTTCCAAATGGGCTTCAACCTTGTCAGGGCAGCAGTTGTTTGTGCGATCCTGGAGAGGACTTCCTGTCGAGACCCATTGTCTGACACAATGGCTCCTAAATATTTGAAGCTGTGCACTGTGTTGAGGGATTTGCCTTGTACTTTGATGTCCGTGTTGATGCCATTGGTGTTGTTGGTCATCATTTTGGTCTTCTCTGCACTTATTTCCATTCCATAAGCTCTGGAGGTGGTGTCAAGCCTCTGTACAAGCTGTTCAAGTTCTTGTTCCTCTCCAGCCAATCCATCAATATCATCCGCAAAACGAAGATTGGAGATTGCTCTGCCCCCTATGCTGACTGTGCCTTCGTGATCTGCAAGAGCATCTGACATGATGCGCTCTAGGAAGATGTTGAAGAGTGTTGGGGAGAGTAGGCATCCTTGACTCACACCGATTGTTGTTCTGAACCAGATCCCGATGACGCTGTTATGGAGGACTGCACTGGTAGCCTTGTCATACAGGCTTTTGATGACTTCTATAATTTGAGGGCTGATGTTGTACACTTTCATGGTTGCCCATAGAGCTGCATGCCAGACTCGGTCAAATGCCTTCTTGAAGTCTATGAACACATGATATAGATGTTGTTGGTGCTGTAGGTATTTCTCACAGATTATTCTGAGGTTAAAAATCTGTTCAGTGGTACTTCGCCCTGCCATGAATCCTGCTTGTTCTTCAGCTATGATTTGTTCAGCTAATGGTTTCAACCTGTTGAGTATTATTTTCAGGAGGACCTTGCTGGGATGGCTGATGAGGCTGATGGTGCGGTAATTTTCACACTCCTGAAGGTTACCTTTTTTGGGAAGAGTGATGACAAGCGACTGGGTCCATGGTGTAGGTCATTCCCCACTCTGCCAGATCTTGTTACAGATAATGGTGAGAGCATCAGTCATCGCTTCTCC
Organism: Oncomelania hupensis; assembly: GCA_036898135.1. NCBI lineage: Eukaryota > Metazoa > Mollusca > Gastropoda > Littorinimorpha > Pomatiopsidae > Oncomelania > Oncomelania hupensis. The sequence continues at coordinate 49,866,117 of CM072522.1, forward strand.
TCCTGCTTGTAGCAGTTCCGCTGGTATGTTGTCCACTCCCGCTGACTTCCCTTTCTTCAGCGATTGCACTGCTGCCTCAACTTCTTCCCGGAGAATTGGGAGGATTTCTTCTTCTTCTCTGCTCTCGGGACATGCTAGAACTGATGGGTCTCCATTTGGTGTATGGTTGTAAAGGTCAGAGCTGTACTCTGTCCATCTGTCCAAGACTTCTTGTTCTTCTGTAAGGCAAATGCCAGACTTGCTTTGGATAGTGGAGACTTTGGGCTGTTTAACACTTGTCAGCCGCTTCACAGTCTGGTAGGCCTTCTTGCTGTTGTTCTTGTTCAGATTGTTCTCTATTTCCTGGCATTGATCTTCTATCCAGTTCTCCTTTGCTGTGCGCATGCCTTTTCGGATGTCATTGTTGATTTTTCGGTAGACATCAGCTCCCTGTGAGGTGTTCTTTTTCTTTTTAACTCTCTTCGTTTATCACACAGATCCAAAAGTTCAGGTGTGATCCACGGCTTCTTCTTTGGTCGGTGCTTGCCAAGGATCTCAGTGGCGGCATCTGTTACAGCTGAGTTGAAGGTATTGGTCATGGTGTTGACATCTACTTCGCCTGCCCCAAAAATAAGCAGTGGTGCAAATTTCCCTCCAATTGTGGCCTGAAATATTTTTGCCACCTCCGGGTCTTGCAGTTTGTCCAGGTCGAACTTCAGCCTAGTGCACTTTGCTGTTTTTACTCTCTTCAAATGGAGCCGGAAAGACATCATCACGAGATCGTGGTCACTTCCAATGTCTGCTCCTGGAAAAGTGCGTGTTTTGCCAATGTTGATGCTTGATCTGAAGCGTTTCTTGACCATGATGTAGTCGATCTGGTTGTGATGTTCCCCGCCGGGACTGTGCCATGTCCATCGTCTGGATTTTTTGTGGAGACCAAGCGTGTTTGCCAGTACCAGATTGTTGTATCTGGCAAACTCCAATAGCCTCAGACCCCTGTCATTTGTCTCGTTGTTGCAGTGGGGTCCGCATGTGTCTCCCCAGTTGTGGTGCGCATCTTGGCCAACCTTGGCATTCCAGTCGCCTTGCACTATGACTATGTCCTTCTTCGGCACTTGGTCAAGGGCCGCCTGTATATTTTCATAAAAATCCTCCACTTCGCTGTCTTCATAGTCTGATGTTGGAGCATAGGCCTGGATGATGGTAATGTTGAAAGGGGTTGCTCTCAGACGGATGGTAATGAGTCTACTGGAGACTGGGCGGCAACCCATGACAGTGGCTAGAATGTTCTTGTGGACCAAGAATCCAACGCCGTGTTCGTGCCTGTCATCTCTACCGCTGAAATAGAGCTTGTGGCCTTTGTCAGTCGTTGTTTCACCTAGGCCTTTCCAGCGCAGTTCGCTGATACCTAGAACGTTCCATCGATAGTGGTCCAGCTCGTGGGCCAGTTCTTCTAATTTTCCTTCCGCAGTTATAGTGTATACATCAATTAGTGACTGACAACTTATGACAGTCTATTCATAGTTCAATGCCGACTGCACGTTGACCAAGAACTACCACAGGCCTACACATACAATAAGCTAGGCTAGGGTCAGTGCAGGAAGTTTAATGTTTCCATTGCTGGGGACTTGTTTACGATTTGTGTGACATTATGCATTGTATGAAAGACCACGATAGCCATGGTAACCATGTTGTGCATGCGGAAGTCTTCGCCCCACTGTCCCCGTTTGTGCGTTGGGCCCAAAGAGGTTCGTGTACAATAAACAAATTGAAATTGTTTTGATGACTAGCATTACAGTCACAGTTAGTGTTTTGATGACTAGCATTACAGTCACTGTTAATGTTTTGATGACTAGCATTACAGACACAGTTAGTGTTTTGATGACTAGCATTACAGTCACAGTTAGTGTTTTGATGACTAGCATTACAGTCACAGTTAGTGTTTTGATGACTAACATTACAGTCACAGTTAGTGTTTTGATGACTAGCATTACAGTCACAGTTAGTGTTTTGATGACTAACATTACAGTCACAGTTAGTGTTTTGATGACTAGCATTACAGACACAGTTAGTGTTTTGATGACTAGCATTACAATCACAGTTAGTGTTTTGATGACTAACATTACAGTCACAGTTAATGTTTTGATGACTAGCATTACAGACACAGTTAGTGTTTTGATGACTACCATTACAGTCACAGTTAGTGTTTTGATGACTAGCATTACCGTCACAGTTAGTGTTTTGATTACTACCATTACAGTCACAGTTAATGTTTTGATGACTAACATTACAATCACAGTTAGTGTTTTGATGACTAGCATTACCGTCACAGTTAGTGTTTTGATGACTAGCATTACCGTCACAGTTAGTGTTTTGATGACTAGCATTACCGTCACAGTTAGTGTTTTGATTACTACCATTACAGTCACAGTTAATGTTTTGATGACTAGCATTACAGACACAGTTAGTGTTTTGATGACTAACATTACAGTCACAGTTAATGTTTTGATGACTAGCATTACAGTCACAGTTAGTGTTTTGATGACTAGCATTACAGTCACAGTTAGTGTTTTGATGACTAACATTACAGTCACAGTTAGTGTTTTGATGACTAGCATTACAGTCACTGTTAATGTTTTGATGACTAGCATTACAGACACAGTTAGTGTTTTGATGACTAGCATTACAGTCACAGTTAGTGTTTTGATGACTAGCATTACAGTCACAGTTAGTGTTTTGATGACTAACATTACAGTCACAGTTAGTGTTTTGATGACTAGCATTACAGTCACAGTTAGTGTTTTGATGACTAACATTACAGTCACAGTTAGTGTTTTGATGACTAGCATTACAGACACAGTTAGTGTTTTGATGACTAGCATTACAATCACAGTTAGTGTTTTGATGACTAACATTACAGTCACAGTTAATGTTTTGATGACTAGCATTACAGACACAGTTAGTGTTTTGATGACTACCATTACAGTCACAGTTAGTGTTTTGATGACTAGCATTACCGTCACAGTTAGTGTTTTGATTACTACCATTACAGTCACAGTTAATGTTTTGATGACTAACATTACAATCACAGTTAGTGTTTTGATGACTAGCATTACCGTCACAGTTAGTGTTTTGATGACTAGCATTACCGTCACAGTTAGTGTTTTGATGACTAGCATTACCGTCACAGTTAGTGTTTTGATTACTACCATTACAGTCACAGTTAATGTTTTGATGACTAGCATTACAGACACAGTTAGTGTTTTGATGACTAACATTACAGTCACAGTTAATGTTTTGATGACTAGCATTACAGTCACAGTTAGTGTTTTGATGACTAGCATTACAGTCACAGTTAGTGTTTTGATGACTAACATTACAGTCACAGTTAATGTTTTGATGACTAGCATCACAGACACAGTTAATGTTTTGATGACTAGCAGTACAGTCACAGCTAGTGTTTTGATGTCTAGCATTACAGTCACAGTTAGTGTTTTGATGACTAGCATTACAGACACAGTTAGTGCTTTGATGACTAGCATTACCGTCACAGTTAATGTTTTGATGACTAGCATTAAAGTGACAATGTTTTGATGACTAGCATTACAGTCACAGTTGGTGTTCATCTTTATATAGTTAAAGGACAACATGTAACATCAGGCTATGACTAAACCTGTATCCCATTCCTTTACACTTCTACTTCAACTTCTCTCTCTCTCTCTCTCTCACTCTCTCTCTCACTCTCTCTCTCTCTGTATCTCTCTCTCTTTGTATGTCTGTCTGTCTGCCTCTCTGTCTCTCTCTCACTCTCTCTGTCTCCTCTCTCTCTCTCTTTCTCTCTCTCTCTCATTGGGATGTTCAGAGCTATGAAGCTTTAAAACACATTAATATTAAATATACATAAATTGTTGTTGATGGATATTAACAATATATTGTTTGAAAATTATATTATCTAATGAGTGCCTTGTTTATGTGTTATTTATCCATGCTGTTAATGTTATAACGTTATTTTGCTATAGTTAATAGTTATTGTTACAAGCCCCAAGGGAAAGATGTCATAAAGTGCACACAGCGCTTAGTCTGTTATTCTTTTAAAATACAATTGTTATCTTCTCTCTCTCCCTCTCTCCAAGTCAGTGTTAATTGAACAATAATGAAAGTATAAACTGCGTACTCACGCACACTCACACACGCACACTCACTCACGCACACTCACGCACACTCACTCACTCACGCACACTCACTCACACACACGCACACTCACTCACGCACACTCACTCACACTCACACGCTACCACCACCACCCACAACGACGTACTTTGATACTAACAGTGTTGTCCGAGGACACAGATGAACAAAGCACGCAGTTTACCACATGTTGCAGAGACAGAGAGAGAGAGAGAGAGAGAGAGAGAGAGAGAGGGAGAGAGAGGGAGAGAGAGAGAGAGAGAGAGAGAGAGAGAGAGAGAGAGAGAGAGAGAGAATCACACATAAATCACAATTGTTCGCACTCAAACACTCCTCTAAAATGTTAATTATTAGTCAATTGAACAGGAAAGAGCTAAATAAAACTTATACAAACATTGTAATGGCGAGCTTGTCAACACTCGTTTGTGGATGATTTATTACATCATGCTTTATTGGGCCATACTTTTCTATTATATAGCTTTGGTCTTTACACAGAAAATAACAATATTAATACAACATATTGGAATAGTATATCTATAAATATATCTCATCACACCATATTCTGTGTAGCCCATACACTAATATATAACTCAACACACCACATATCGTTAGCCGATAATAATAAATAATAATAAATTGCATTTATACAAAACATTTTTCATTACAATAACAACTCAATGCGCTTACACACATCATTCGTATGCATCATCACAACATTCGCACTACATCATGTTACATTACATTACATTATTATTGCTTTAGGTCCAGCGGACTCTTCTGAGCCAAATCAGGACCGGACAACCCCCGATTCGCATAAAAGGTCTGCTGAAACAACCCTAGTGGTAAATCTGAAAGCTCTCCACCAGCCAGTCACTTTACAATAAAGACATCCCACGCAGGGGACGCTGAGGCTGTACTCTAATTTATCGAACCCCCGTTTACAAAAACAAAATAGAATACAAACATCATTATAAATTATCAACAAAACACATACATATAAAATGCCTACATTGCTAAATAAAAGCATCATAGGAAGCCCTAGTTACATTACATGATTATTGCTTTAGGTCCAGCGGACTCTTCCGAGCCAAATCAGGACCAGAAGCCCTAGTGACCACCCGGCAGAAAGCATCCAATATTCCCAAGCTGATCCAACAGACCTCATACACAAATAAAGAGTCTTGTCCCGGAAGAGTTTTGAAGAAAAAAAGGTAGGTGACTGGTCTATCTAAGAAGAAGATAGTATAGCAGATTGATAGAACAGAACAGGAATGAGAAAGAGCAAATGAGAAAGACAGCGACAGTGGGCACTAAATTTCCAGAAAGTGGGGATACTATTTATACTGAAACCCCCGGCACCTCAACGGGGGAACTACATCATGTACATCATCATTCAGAAAGTATTAGTACTGGTATTACTATTTACACAGAAAACGCCTTGCGGAACTAGTGCGTCTTGAAGGAAACAAGGTCTGTACAATGTCTTAAACCGGCGGGCAGCGCATATACTCTAATATCTAACTCCACACCCCAAATCCCGTGTAGCCGATACACTAATATCTAACTCCACACCCCAAATCCCGTGTAGCCAATACACTAATATCTAACTCCACACACCATGTCCCGTGTATCGGATACACTAATCATCATCATCATCATCATCATCATCATCATTATCATCATCATCATATCATCATCATCATCATCATCATCTTCTTCTTCTTCTTCTTCTTCTTCTTCTTCTTCTTCTTCTTCTTCTTTTTCTTCCTCTTCCTCTTCTTCTTCCTCTTTTCCTTCTTTCTCCTTCTTATTCTTTAAAAGAAAAGAACATTCGCATTAACAATATATATTGGAAAACCGGGAATGATTCAGTAAGGGAATTTGTGATTACAGTGTAACGTGAATGTTGGAAAACCCGGATTTTTGAACACTTGATACAGTTTAAGTTTATGTCAGCCAAACTATATCACTGTCACAATGCTTGATTTCGTCACCCCATTTCCCGTGTAGCTAAGGCTTTCGCTTTCAACATTATTGGTACCATGGAAAAACCCAGAGCCCGTTTACCAAAAACGGGGACGAATAAACATTAAACTTCCTCGAGGCTGAGGTCATCACTACTGTATGAGAAACCTCGGGCGGCTTGATTTAGATCCTGTATCGGCCAGCGTATCGAGCAGCACTTGAACTAGTAAAGCAAGTCGTGGATAGAGATTGCTGTGACTCAGCTGCCATCCTATCCTTTCCTATCCCGTAACTCGAAGGTCGTTGGGACACCACAGATGATCGATTAACCAGAGTATTCCATCTTTCTCTATCCTCAGCAACCCTCATGGCTTTGCTCAGTATCAAACCAGTCAATCCTCTCGAATTCTGTCCTCCCACCTTTTTCTGTCTCCCTCTTCTTCTGCCTCCTTGAACCGTGTCTTGCAGGATAGTCTTTGCAAGGACTGATGTTCTTGTGACGTGCTCATACCATCGGAGTTTTTGTTTCTTCACAACTGTCAGCATATCATCGTGTTGCCCAATGGCTTGTGTGATGGTCTGTCGGCATTCGTTGTTTTTTGATGTGCTGGGTATAGCAAATGCAAAGAAGTCTTCTGTAGCACCTCATCTCCGTGCTTTCTATATTCTTCGTTGTACATCTGCTGTGAGGGTCCATGTTTCGCAAACGTATAGGAATATGGATATGACAAGGGAGCGCTGCAGCCTTACCTTGGAATGTAGACTGATGGTTCTTTCCTTCCAAATGGGCTTCAACCTTGTCATTTATAAGTTATTGTTCCCCTCTAGCCCATCCATCAATGTCATCGCAAAACGAAGGTTGGAGATTGCTCTACCCCCTATGCTGACTGTGCCTTCGTGATCTGCAATGGCAACTGACATGATGCGCTCTAAGAAGATGTTAAAGAGTGTTGGAGAGAGTAGGCATCATTGGCGAACACCGATTGTGGTTCTAAACCAGTTCCCAATGGCGCTGTTGTGAAGGACTGCACTGGTAGCCTTGTCATACAGGCTTTTGAAGACTTCAATAAATTTAGGCCTGCCTTAAGTGAACGATTAAGTTTTGTTTTCAATGTGCATTCTCGTAATGGAAGAAGGACTTGATATAGGCGTATTAGATTTGAAATACTCCTAATGATCTCTCTATGAGCACCTTGTTTTTTTTCTCTCTTGCGGATATGAGTTAGATCCTGTATGGACCATGCAGTATCTTGAGTTAGATCCTGTATGGACCAGTGTCTTGAGTTAGATCCTGTATAGACCAGTGTCTTGAGTTAGATCCTGTATAGACCAGTGTCTTGAGTTAGATCCTGTATAGACCAGTGTTTTGAGTTAGATCCTGTATGGACCAGTGCCTTGAGTTAGATCATGTATGGACCATGTCTTGAGTTAGATCCTGTATGGACCAGTGTCTTGAGTTAGATCCTGTATGGACCAGTGCCTTGAGTTAGATCCTGTATGGACCAGTGCCTTGAGTTAGATCCTGTATGGACCAGTGTCTTGAGTTAGATCCTGTATGGACCAGTGTCTTGAGTTAGATCCTGTATGGACCAGTGTCTTGAGTTAGATCCTGTATGGACCAGTGCCTTGAGTTAGATCCTGTATGGACCAGTGTCTTGAGTTAGATGCTGTATGGACCAGTGTCTTGAGTTAGATCATGTATGGACCAGTGTCTTGAGTTAGATCCTGTATGGACCAGTGCCTTGAGTTAGATCATGTATGGACCAGTGTTTTGAGTTAGATCCTGTATGGACCAGTGTCTTGAGTTAGATCCTGTATGGACCAGTGTCTTGAGTTAGATCCTGTATGGACCAGTGTTTTGAGTTAGATCTTGTATGGACCATGTCTTGTGTTAGATCCTGTATGGACCAGTGTCTTGAGTTAGATCCTGTATGGACCATGTCTTGTGTTAGATCCTGTATGGACCAGTGCCGTGAGTTAGATCCTGTATAGACCAGTGCCTTGAGTTAGATTTTGTATTTGCCAGCGCCTTGAGCGTGTCTTGAGCTGGAAAACCGCTCTATTACGACGATTACATAAATAAATCAACAATGGTAGTGGACTATCATTTCTATCATATACACCAACGACGAAGTCGGACAGACCATCACACAAGCCATTGGAAAACACGATGACCTGCTCACAGTGGTGAAGAAACGTAAACTCCGATGGTATGGCCACGTCACCAGATCATCAGGTCTTGCAAAGACCATTCTGCAAGGCACAATGCAAGGAGGTAGAAGAAGAGGGAGACCGAAAAAGAGGTTGGAGGACAACATTCGAGAATGGACTGGTTTGACACTGAGCGAAGCCATCAGGGCTGCTGAGGACAGAGAAAGATGGAGTATGTTGGTTAAAGGATCATCTGTGGTGCCCCTACGACCTCCGAGTTCCGGGACAGGATAAAATAGGATAGATAGTGGACAGCTCGAGTCCAACATTTTGATATGGCACTCTAACAAGAACTAAAATGAAAATGTGTTTAGTAAGAGGGTTGCAACTATATGTGTGATATAACACATCCTGCTTTGTTCGGACTTACATTTCTATCATATACCCACAACTTTTAAACAAATTAACCTCATACACAACATTGGAAGAGTATAATTATAATCTATTTAAAAATTGCCGAGAAGCAGAATTTGTGTTTGAGGACTATATCGTGTTCCACTCATTTCATCCTCATTTGTAAACTGACTTTAACGTCTTTCTGCCACAGTTACATTTGTAAACTGACTTTAACGTCTTTCTGCCACAGCTACATTTGTAAACTGACTTTAACGTCTTTCTGTCACATGTACATTTGTAAACTGACTTTAATGTCTTTCTGCCACAGCTACATTTGTAAACTGACTTTAACGTCTTTCTGCCACAGGTACATTTGTAAACTGACGTCAACGTCTTTCTGCCACAGCTACATTTGTAAACTGACGTCAACGTCTTTCTGCCACAGCTACATTTGTAAACTGACTTTAACGTCTTTCTGTCACAGGTACATTTGTAAACTGACGTCAACGTCTTTCTGCCACAGCTACATTTGTAAACTGACTTTAACGTCTTTCTGCCACAGCTACATTTGTAAACTGACTTTAACGTCTTTCTGCCACAGCTACATTTGTAAACTGACTTTAACATCTTTCTGGCACAGGTACATTCCAAAGATTAATTTCTATGTTGTTTTTTTTAATCCAGTTTCAATTATTATAGTATCAACCATTATTACATTAGTGTTTTTTTTTTATTTTTCCTTTCTTTAGCTGATTAATCACATAAGTTTACTTCATTCGACAGTATGAGGGGACAAAACATTCAACTGCAGCAGATTCATCATCGCTATCATCATCATTCTCATCATCGTCGTCATAGTCATCATCATCCATCATAGTCATCTTTAATAAGAACAACATTCGCAATAAAAATAACTTTCAAAAACAATGGCTTATCCAGGAAGGGAAATTGTAATTGCATTCAAACGTCAAATTTGGTAAACCAGACTGGTTGACACTTGACAATGGTCACAACACTTGACCCCATCTCACAATGTCCCGTGTAGCTGAGCTAGACTTAGGCTTTCACCCTAATTGGTACCATAGGAAACAAACAATCACTGCTAACCGAAAACGGGGATGAATAAAAATGTATTTCTCTGAAGCTTAGATGTTTATGACAGCATGTGTTATTTACCAGTCACCTCGGGCGGCTTGAGTTAGATCCTGTATTGAGCAGCTCTTGAGGTGGGGGAGGGGGGGGTGAAAACTATACAAACATAATGAAATACATGAACTAAATAAATAAATCTTACATCTATAATCACAGATCACATTAAGACAAAAACGTCACAGCATGTGATGAGGACAAAGATGTTGAGAGAGAGAGAGAGAGAGAGAGAGAGAGAGAGAGAGAGAGAGAGAGAGAGAAAGAGAGAGAGAGAGAGAGAGAGAGAGAGAGAGAGAGAGAGAGAGAGAGAGAGAGAGCTGGGACTCAACTGCTTAAAGTAAACGATCAAGCTATTTCAGTTTGTATTGTCTTAAATGAAGGACTTACTATAGAAAATATCATCATCGTCATAATACAGTCAAGTCAAGAAATCTGTATGACCCTAATGATGTACTAATACAGCACATTATAAGTCAAGTCAAGAAATCTGTATGACCCCAATGAAGTACTAATACAGCACATTATAAGTCAAGTCCAGAAATCTGTATGACCCCAATGAAGTACTAATACAGCACATTATAAGTCAAGTCAAGAAATCTGTATGACCCCAATGAAGTACTAATACAGCACATTATAAGTCAAGTCAAGAAATCTGTATGACCCCAATGAAATACTAATACAGCACATTATAAGTCAAGTAAAGAAATCTGTATGACCCCAATGTAGTAATAATACAGCACATTATAAGTCAAGTCAAGAAATCTGTATGACCACAATGAAGTATTACTACAACACATTGGAGGTCAAGAAATCTGTATGACCCCAATGTAGTACTAATACAGCACATTATAAGTCAAGTCAAGAAATATGTATGACCACAATGAAGTACTAATACAGCACATTATAAGTCAAGTGAAGAAATATGTATGACCCCAATGAAGTACTAATACAGCACATTATAAGTCAAGAAATCTGTATGACCCCAATGAAATACTAATACAGCACATTATAAGTCAAGTCAAGAAATCTGTATGACCCCAATGAAGTACTAATACAGCACATTATAAGTCAAGTCAAGAAATCTGTATGACCCCAATGAAGTACTAATACAGCACATTATAAGTCAATACAGGAAATCTGTATGTCTCCAATGAAGTACTAATACAGCACATTATAAGTCAAGTCAAGAAATCTGTATGACCACAATGAAGTACTAATACAGCACATTATAAGTCAAGTCAAGAAATCTGTATGACCCCAATGAAGTACTAATACAGCACATTATAAGTCAAGTCAAGAAATCTGTATGACCACAATGAAGTACTAATACAGCACATTATAAGTCAAGACAAGAAATCTGTAGGACCCCAATGAAGTACTAATACAGCACATTATAAGTCAAGTCAAGAAATCTGAATGACCCCAATGAAGTACTAATACAGCACATGATAAGTCAAGTCAAGAAATCTGAATGACCCCAATGAAGTACTAATACAGCACATGATAAGTCAAGTCAAGAAATCTGTATGACCCCAATGAAGTACTAATACACCACATGATAAGTCAAGACAAGAAATTTGTATGACGCCAATGAAGTACTAATACAGCACATTATAAGCAAGAAAAAAAAAGGAACACAACGTCATCCACACAAAACCAATGCACGGCAGCCAAATAAGAAGCCTGCAGCCCTAGTTTTAAAAAATTGTTCTTATATAGCGCTTTCAAGCTCAAGAGCTGCTCAAGGCGCTCGCCGATACAGGATCTTACTCAAACCGCCCTAGTTAGTACTCATATCTGTATAGCCTAGTGCATTGTGTTAGTACTAATATGATTATATCTGTATAGCCTAGTGCATTGTGTTAGTACTAATATGATTATACCTGTATAGCCTAGTGCATTGTGTTAGTACTAATATGATTATAACTGTATAGCCTAGTGCATTGTGTTAGTGCTAATATTATTATATCTGTATAGCCTAGTGCATTTTGTTAGTACTAATACGGGGTGGCCTCGTGGCGCAGTGGATAAGTCGTCGGTTTCCTATGCCGAAGGTCGCGGGTTCGATTCCCGCAAGGGGCGAACGTATGTGACTTAGGTACGAGACTATTGAGGTCACCGAGGGTTTTCTCCGGGCACTCCGGTTTCCTCCCTCCCTTCAATAATGGTACAGGATGCAGTCAATATAAAAATTTCAAAAAATAAAAATTCGATTTTCTTCCGTCTTCTAATAGCGATCTCCCTGCCTTTACACCACCTGTTTGAGTGACGTATGTGTATTTGGTTTGTGTGAGGGTAAATGAGACAGGTGAGCGTGTATGTTGGTATAGATCGCCGCGCTTTGCGCCTTGGGGAAAGGGGCGTACATAGCATCCTGTATTATTATTATTATTCTTATTATTCTTATTATTCTTATTCTTATTCTTATTATTATTATTATTATTATTATTATTATTATTATTATTATTATTATTATTATTATTATTATTATTATTATTATTATTATTATTATTATTATTATTATTATTATATCTGTATAGCCTAGTGCATTGTGTTTGTACCAATATGATTATATCTGTATAGCCTAGTGCATTGTGTTAATACTAATATCTGTTTAGCCTAGTGCACTGTTAGTATTAATATCTGCATAGCCTAGTGCATTGTTAGTACTAATATCTGTATAGCCTAGTGCATTGTTAGTACTAATATCTGCATAGCCTAGTGCATTGTTAGTACTAATATCTGTATAGCCTAGTGCATTGTGTTAGTACTAATATCTGTATAGCCTAGTGCATTGTTAGTACTAATATCTGTATAGCCTAGTGCATTGTGTTAGTACTAATATCTGTATAGCCTAGTGCATTGTTAGTACTAATATCTGTATAGCCTAGTGCATTGTGTTAGTACTAATATCTGTATAGCCTAGTGCATTGTTAGTACTAATATCTGCATAGCCTAGTGCATTGTTAGTACTAATATCTGTATAGCCTAGTGCACTGTTAATACTAATATCTGCATAGCCTAGTGCATTGTTAGTACTAATATCTGCATAGCCTAGTGCATTGTTAGTACTAATATCTGCATAGCCTAGTGCATTGTTAGTACTAATATCTGTATAGCCTAGTGCACTGTTAGTACTAATATCTGTATAGCCTAGTGCATTGTGTTAGTACTAATATCTGTATAGCCTAGTGCATTGTTAGTACTAATATCTGTATAGCCTAGTGCATTGTGTTAGTACTAATATCTGTATAGCCTAGTGCATTGTTAGTACTAATATCTGCATAGCCTAGTGCATTGTTAGTACTAATATCTGTATAGCCTAGTGCATTGTTAGTACTAATATCTGTATAGCCTAGTGCATTGTGTTAGTACTAATATCTGTATAGCCTAGTGCATTGTTAGTACTAATATCTGTATAGCCTAGTGCACTGTTAGTACTAATATCTGTATAGCCTAGTGCATTGTGTTAGTACTAATATCTGTATAGCCTAGTGCAATGTGTTAGTACTAATATCTGCATAGCCTAGTGCACTGTTAGTACTAATATCTGTATAGCCTAGTGCATTGTTAGTACTAATATCTGTATAGCCTAGTGCATTGTGTTAGTACTAATATCTGTATAGCCTAGTGCATTGTGTTAGTACTAATATCTGTATAGCCTAGTGCATTGTGTTAGTACTAATATCTGTATAGCCTATTTCATTGTTAGTTCTAATATCTGTATAGCCTATTTCATTGTTAGTTCTAATATCTGTATAGCCTATTGGATAAGGATAAGGATAAGATAAGAATATTTATTAACCAAGTAAAAACGTTACAAGGAGTTTGGTGTGGCATGGCAACAATGAAATACATCCTTTCTTGCACAGTCATACATGCATTCATCGTGTCATACACTTCATTGGCATACAACATATATACAGCACTAAAGGACAGTGTTAGACATACATCACTCATCAGTCATATAAAGTTATGGAGTCAAACACACCCTGCAAGTAAAACAAAATACAGCATTAAAACAATGTAACAGCATTAAATAAAATAAGAATTATTAAGAATGTTAGGCTTCACATCCAAATCTACACACACCACAACACAACACAACACACCACACACACACCCACACACACACACACACACAGCATAGCATACTCCTATTTTACAAAGGTACAAATCAAGCAATGGTTATGAGTTTTCAGTTTATACAGATCATCATCATGATCATGATCATCATGATCATCATGATCATCATGATCATCATCATCATCATCATCATCATCATCATCATCATCATCATCATCATCATCTTCTTCTTCTTCTTCTTCTTCTTCTTCTTCTTCTTATTCTTATTATTATTATTATTATTATTATTATTATTATTATTATTATTATTATTATTATTATTATTATTATTATTATTATTATTATTATTATTATTCATCACCATGATCATCATCATCATCATCATCCTCATCATCTTCATCATCCCTTATAAGCCCAGGTGTCTGGGGACTGCAATCTACTGAACGAACAAACAAAGGTTTCTATATTATTAATAGACTCAACTACGCTGACATCCCGCTACTGTGGTGGTGTCGTGCTTAGCAAGTCTTCAGTTGTACCGAGTTTTACTTCCCCATACGTCATTGACGACTTCCTCTCCCTGAATGAGCCATTATGTGGCACTTACGAGTATAGCGCCAGCAGACATTATTCTACGCTGTGTTAAGTATGTAGGCGCTCTGCTCCATCATCATCATCATCATCATCATCATCATCATCATCATCATCATCATCATCATCATCATCATCATCATCATATCTTCTTCTTCTTCTTCTTCTTCTTCAATAACAAAGAACATTCGCATTAACATCCTATCATATCCTATCCCGTAACTCGAAGGTCGTAGGGGCACCACAGATGATTGTTTAACCAGCGTACTCCATCTTTCTCTGTCATCAGCAACCCTCATGGCTTCGTTTAGTGTCAAGCCAGTCCATTCTCGAATGTTGTCTTCCCACCACTTTTTATGTCTCCATTTTCTGTTTCCTCCTTACACCGTGCCTTGCAGGATGGTTTTTGCAAGGCCTGATGCTCTGGTGATGAGGCCATACCATCGAAGTTTCCGTTTCTTCACCACTGTGATCATTTCGTCGTGTTGTCCAATGGACTGTGTGATGGTCTGTCGAATTTCGTTGTTGATGATGTGTTTGGTATTGAAAAGAAGAACTCATTGCTCAAGGAAGTGAAGGTCGCTTTCATTTCTTCCATTCTTTTAATACTGGTCAACATTATCGTCATCATCATCATCATCATCATCATCATCATCATCATCATCATCATCGTCGTCGTCGTCGTCGTCATCATCACCATCATCATCAACAACATCATCATCATCATCAGCAGCAACAACAGCAGCACCAGCAGCAGCAGCAGCAGCATCATCAGCAACAACAAAATGCAAACTGCCATCCAACAATTTGTGGTTGCATTGTAATGTTTTGTGTTTTGTTGAGTTATTTGTGTTTTCTTTAAAAACAACAACAACAACAACAACAACAACAACAAACATGTTTGTGTGAATGTCTTTTGAGGTCTACGTCATTTCTATCCAAAGCCTGTTTAGGTAGATGTTCCCCCAGGTCCTCAGTCCTCATTTCTATGTTCACGTTTCTATGTTTGACGTTAAGCAGCTCGGGAGGTTTTATGTTCCCCAAGCTTATCATCTGTGTATCAGACAATTTCTCACTGTGAAGTATTGGTTATTCCACGTTTACAACTGTTGGTATGTCGATTGGAATACGTTGAATTAGATTCTGTAACGGCCAGCGCCTTAACCTGCTCTTGGGCTGGAAATGCGCTATATTAGATGAAGTATATACAAAGGTTTGAATGTCTGGCCATCTACCAGGACACAGACGAACAAAGCGTGTATTGTTTATTATGTCTGCCATCTACCAGGACACGAATGAACAAAGCAGGTACTGTTTAGAATGCTCCTTTCCGTTCCAACTTAAGCCTGAGAGCTAGCTACCATTGTTTCGACGAGACTTTTAGAAATATTGTATAGCAAGTAATACTGTACTTTTGTGACAGATACATTTAGACGTTTAGAAATATTGTATTGCAAGTAATACTGTACTTTTGTGACAGATACATTTAGACGTTTAGAAATATTGTATCGCAAGTAATACTGTACTTTTGTGACAGATACATTTAGACGTTTAGAAATATTATATTGCAAGTAATACTGTACTTTTGTGACAGATACATTTAGACGTTTAGAAATATTATATTGCAAGTAATACTGTACTTTTGTGACAGATACATTTAGACGTTTAGAAATATTATATTGCAAGTAATACTGTACTTTTGTGACAGATACATTAAGACGTTTAGAAATATTGTATTGCAAGTAATACTGTACTTTTGTGACAGATACATTTAGACGTTTAGAAATATTGTATTGCAAGTAATACTGTACTTTTGTGACAGATACATTTAGACACTGGTGGCAGCTTGCTCTAATTAGGTCCTACATGTATTGATTGGGTCCAACCTTGGTCTAACCAATCAAAAGTGGCCACGAAGGCAAGGTCCTGGAGAGATAAATAGCGACACGGTATTTACCACAAACGGTTGAGCGGGACCCGGTAGCTCAGTTGGTAGAGGGGCTTACTAGTAACCGAAAGATACCTGGTTCGAATCCCGGATTGGCCAACGTGTGAACCTATTATTTTCCCCTTACCATCAACTGGTTTACTGGTGTCAGAATAGTGTGACCAGTAGTCGCCTATACGCTTCGTTGTCGTGTGACTATAATCTACAGTTACCACCAACGATGGCCACCGCCGTAGCTCAAGTGGTAGAGCGTTCGCCTGGCACACTGATGACCCAGGTTCGAATCCCGTGGTGGGCTAAATAAAATTTGGCAAGTTCTGATTTTCTGTCCATCCAGTATGATTGCTCTGGTGGTTCAGTGTTGATTTAGATCTCTACTCCTTGTTCCATGGTATGGTTATCCCCGTCTGTCCTATGGCCAATGGTGGTTCAGTGTTGATGTAGATCTCTACCCCTTGTTCCCTGGGATGGTTATCCCCGTCTGTCCTATGGCCAATGGTGGTTCAGTGTTGATTTAGATCTCTACCCCTTGTTCCCTGGTATGGTGATCCCCGTCTGTCCTATGGCCAATGGTGGTTCAGTGTTGATGTAGATCTCTACCCCTTGTTCCCTGGTATGGTGATCCCCGTCTGCCCTATGGCCAATGGTGGTTCAGTGTTGATTTAGATCTCTATCCCTTGTTCCCTGGGATGGTAATCCCCGTCTGCCCTATGGCCAATGGTGGGTGTAGACGTTAAACATAGATGTTCATCCACAAACGCCTTTGGGCTTTGTTTTGTCGTCCACCACAAAAGTTAAAGATGGTGTAGCTCCCCTAACCTTTCACACGTTTGGGAAGGAGGCCTTTGGGACCTCCCTTTTTTCTAGGCCAGCTTATTGAGGGCGGAGCCTATCTGTTTTTCCTTGCCCGGTTCTAAGCACCGCCTGGTACCCACACACAGCTGGGGGACTGGGGTGGGTTGTGCGCTTGTTTCAATGGCGTGGTGTCGTTGTGAGGCTGCCTTCCAAGTATGGTCACCCATCCAAGTACTACCCCCGCCTGACGTTGTTTAACATGAAACATCCAAGTACTACCCCCGCCTGACGTTGTTTAACATGAAACATCCAAGTACTACCCCCGCCTGACGTTGTTTAACATGAAACATCCAAGTACTACCCCCGCCTGACGTTGTTTAACATAAAACATCCAAGTACTACCCCCGCCTGACGTTGTTTAACATGAAACATCCAAGTACTACCCCCGCCTGACGTTGTTTAACATGAAACATCCAAGTACTACCCCCGCCTGACGTTGTTTAACATGAAACATCCAAGTACTACCCCCGCCTGACGTTGTTTAACATGAAACATCCAAGTACTACCCCCGCCTGACGTTGTTTAACATGAAACATCCCAGTACTACTCCCGCCTGACGTTGTTTAACATAAAACATCCAAGTACTACCCCCGCCTGACGTTGTTTAACATGAAACATCCAAGTACTACCCCCGCCTGACGTTGTTTAAAATGAAACATCCAAGTACTACCCCCGCCTGACGTTGTTTAACATGAAACATCCAAGTACTACCCCCGCTTGACGTTGTTTAACATGAAACATCCAAGTACTACCCCCGCCTGACGTTGTTTAACATGACACATCCAAGTACTACCCCCGCCTGACGTTGTTTAACATGAAACATCCAAGTACTACCCCCGCCTGACGTTGTTTAACATGAAACATCCAAGTACTACCCCCGCCTGACGTTGTTTAACATGAAACATCCAAGCACTACCCCCGCCTGACGTTGTTTAACATGAAGCATCCAAGTACTACTCCCGCCTGACGTTGTTTAACATGAAACAACCAAGTACTATCCCAGCCTGACGTTGCTTAACATGAAACATCCCAGTACTACCCCCGCATGACGTTGCTTAACATGAAACATTGGTAGCGTGTGTCCAGACCACTGCACCACTGCGTCACCCTAATGCTAAATGGTAAAGCCTGCCACATAGACAATGCTCTGTTGTCACCTTAATGCTAAATGGTAAAGCCTGCCACAAAGACAATGCTCTGTTGTCACCCTAATGCTAAATGGTAAAGCCTGTCACCCTCCACGTCATCATCATCATCATCATCATCATCATCATCATCATCATCATCATCATCATCATCATCATCATCATCATCATCATCATCATTGTCATAGTCATCTTCATCAACATAGTCTACTGTATCACCAACTTATCTTTATCATCATAGTCAACTAAATCTGTTCATATTCATTTTCATCATCTTAAACATTATCATCCAAACGGAAAGACAGTCTTGAAGAGCGTTACTATGTGCAGATCAAAGGTTGACCTAAGAAGACCATGAAGACACTAAATTAGTGTTACATCAATTAGTGACTGGCGACTTATAGCGCCTACTAAATATTTCATTACCGACCTTGACCAAGAACTACCATAGGCCTACACATACAATTACCAACGTTGACCAAGTACTACCGTAGGCCTACACATACAATTACCAACGTTGACCAAGTACTACCATAGGCCTACACATACAATTACCAACGTTGACCAAAAACTACCATAGGCCTACACATATAATTACCAACGTTGACCAAAAACTACCATAGGCCTACACATACAATGAGCTATGCTAGGATAACTCTCTCTCTCTCTCTCTCTCTCTCTCTTACTCTCTCTCTCTCCCTCTCTCTCTCTATCCTTCCCTCTCGTCCAGATAGAAATTAATAATGATCAGAATAGGAAACTGCAAAACCACATTGAATTAGAATAAATGGCATCAAATACTACTAAACTTGAAAAGAAAGAAGGTTAAATATTTGATCAGACATTCAAGCATTTTAAAGACAATCTCTAACTCTATGCCGCCGTTATGATGCTGGAATGACACAATATAGGCCATTCCAAGATCATAATGTAATACTATGATCTTTCTTTCTTTCTTTCTTTCTTTCTTTCTTTCTTTCTTTCTTTCTTTATTTCTATCTCTCTCTCTCTTTCTCTCTCTCTCTCTTTCTCTCTCTCTTTCTCTCTCTCTCTCTATCTCTCTGGCGCCCCGGAACTTGTAACGGGTATAGGAAAGTATACATTTTCTTTAACACATATAGACTAAAGTTTTAAAATGGACCAGAATACAGTGCATGGATATGTATTTTAAAACGATTCCCAGTGTTTGTAAAGTAGTTTTACATTTTCGGTCTCCCTTTTCTTCTCCCTCCTTGCACTGTGCCTTGCAGGATGGTCTTTGCAAGACCTGATGATCTGGTGATGTGGCCAGACCATCGGAGCTTCCGTTTCTTCACCACTGTAAGCATATCATCGTGTTGCCCGATGGCGTGCTTGACGGTCTGTCTGACTTCGTCGTTGATGATGTGCTGGGTATAGGGTATGCCCAGAAGTCTTCTATAGCACCTCATCTCCATGCATTGTATTCTTTGTTGTAACCCTGCTATATGAGGTTCCATGTTTCGCAAGCGTAAACGAAGTTGGAGATAACAAGGGAGCGAAGCAGCCTTACCTTGGAATGTAGACTGATGGTCCTGTCTTTCCAAATGGGCTTCAACCTTGAAAGGGCAGCAGTTGTTTGCGCGATCCTGGAGAGGACTTCTTGTCGAGATCCATTGTCGAATACAATGGCTCCTAAATATTTGAACTGTGCACTGTGTTGATGGATTGGCCTTGGACTTAGATGTCCTTTCTGATGCCATTGGTGTTGTTGGTCATAAATTTGGTCTTCTCTGCACTTATTTCCATTCCATAGGCTCTGGAGGTGGTGTCAAGCCTCTGTACCAGCTGCTCAAGTTCTTATTCCTCTCCAGCCAATCCATCAATGTCATCCGCAAAACGAAGGTTGGAGATTGCTCTACCCCCTATGCTGACTGTGCAGTAGGCGTAATCTGCAAGGGCATCTGACATGATGCGCTCTAGGAAGATGTTGAAGAGTGTAGGAGAGAGTAGGCATCGTGACGCACACCGATTGTTGTTCTGAACCAGTTTCCGATGGCGCCGTTATGAAGGACTGCACTGGTAGCCTAGTCTTACAGGGTTTAGATGACTTAATTTTAGGGCTGATGTTGTACACTCTCATGGTTGCCCACAGAGCTGCATGCAAGACTCGGTCAAACGCCTTCTTGAAGTCTACAAACACATGATATAGATGTTTTTGGTCCTGTAGGTATTTATCGCAGATTATTATGAGGTTGAAAATCTGTTCAGTGGGTTCTTGCCCTGCCCTGAATTGTACTTGTTCTTCAGCTATGATTTTTTCAGCTTGGGGTTTCAACCTGTTGATAATTATTTTCTGGAGGACCTTGCTTGGATGGCTGATGGCTGCGGTAATTTTCATACTCCTGAAGGTTACCTTTTTTTGGAAGAGTAATGACAAGCGAATGGGTCCATGGCGTAGGCCACTCCCCAATCTGCCAGGTTTTGTTACAGATAATGGTGAAGTAGATGTGAACACCATGACCACTTCCTTAAACTCCGCTGTGACAGATGCTGCCACTGAGATCCTTGGCAAGCACCGACCAAAGAAAAAGCCGTGGATCACACCTGAACGTTTGGATCTGTGTGATAAACGAAGAAAGATGAAACAGAAAAAGAACACCTCAAAGGGAGTTGATGCCTACCGAACAATCAGCAATGACATCCGAAAAGGCATGTGCACAGCAAATGAGAACTGAATAGGATATCAATGCCAGGAAGTAGAGAACAGTCTGAACAAGAACAACAGCAAGAAGGCCTACTAGACTTTGAAGCGGCTGACAAGTGTTAAACAGCCCAAGGTCTCCATGATCCAACCCCCGTTTACAAAAACAAAATAGAATATGAACATTATTGTAAAATATTTAAAAAAAATCACATACATAGAAAATGCCTACATTGCTAAATAATAACATCCTAGGAAGTTCTTGTGACCAATTCGCAGAAAACTCTTCTAAAACTCCTCATTTGTGTATGAGGTCTGTTGGGTCACCTTGGGAATACTGAACGGTGCAAGGAGGCAGAAGAAGAGGGAGACAGAAAAAGAGGTGGGAGGACAACGCTCGAGAATGGACTGGCTTGACACTGAGCGAAGCCATCAGGGTTTCTGGAGACAGATAAAGTTGGAGTACGCTGGTTAAACGATCATCTGTTGTGCCCCAACAACTTTCCAGATACGAAATAGGATAAGGATATGATGGGAACCTACCTTCAAAGAGGGCTCCCGAGAGCAAACTTGTTTTTTCCAACCTAGTTCCAGTCATTCGCCCCAAAAGGCAATCACCGAAGTCGAACGAAGCTCTCCGATGTGTTACGAAATTATGCTTGCATGACTACGACTAGCTGACATTAAAAATGATCGCTGTTGCTTCTAATTCTGTTCGATTTACACATATTTAGCATATCGCAACGGTATACTTTGTTAATATGAGCATAATATGAGCACAATTATTATCGACCATATTTAATAGTTGCGTTCCTTGATTTGCATTTTGTTAGTTCTCAGCAGTAAATAGCATTGCCCATTTCCTGCCTAGAACCAAGTAGACACTGTTATACAGTATACATAGGCTTAATCTACATTATTATATTACAAGTCAGTCTCCGCGCAGCGAAGATGCTCACTAGCTGAATATAATTATTAGACCTGTATTGTTTGTTTTATACGTAAATAAATGTATAAACTATATCTATTCTAATTAATAATAGAGAAATTGAGCGTGCGTTCGTAATGATGAGAGTAGCGTAAGCCTATCGTTTCGAGAACTACTTTTTGTCTTGACGTCACAGCTTTTTGCGCAGTGCAAAGGTTAAAGGGCGTGGGTTACGGCTGTCTGGCCTAGTTGCCTTACGAGTGACCGTGAGAAACGGGATTTATACGAACGCTGAAATCGTAAGTAGTTTGTATCGACATTTGTAATTTTTCAACTGTAATGTATTATTTTCTCGATAGTTCATTGTCTTAGGAATGAAGTTATCATAACTTTTGGTTGATGTGTTAGTGAGGAAAGTGTTTTTACAGATCTACACGCAACCAACTCGAATGTCTTGTTTAGAGTGACATGGCGGCCATGATCATGTAGGCTGATTAGGTTTTGCTGATGGAACTGACCAGTGTTGTTAACAGTAAACTGACGTGGTAATTCACTCATACAAATTTCAAGATCGATGATAAGCCTAGTCAGGCTACTTATAGTAGTTTAAGACTAGCATGTAGTAGTAGTAGGCCTACTACTCGTAACAACAGACGAACAGTATCAGTATGAGTAGTACCAGTAGTAGGCCTAGTTGTGTAGTGCAAAACTCTAGGCTAGCAAAACAACTATAATTAATAAATAAACAGGAGCATTTCTATGATAATATAATCATTGCTGTGATATATATGTCCTAATAGTAGGATTCAATTTGAACCACAATCTAGTCCAACAGATGGCCGAATGTTCATGTGTTGCATTTTTTTTCAGCAGAATAATAATTACGTCATACGCATAGTGTTGCCTCCCTTCTCATTACAAATGTGAGTTTTCACGCGATTACACTTACGGTACGGACAGTATATAAGGACTTGCGCTCAATCCCTCTTTCGTGGGGCCGGGTAGCTCAGTTGGTAAGAGCGTCTTGCTAGTAACCGAAAGGTCGCTGGTTCGAATCCCGGATTGGTCAACGTGTGATCATATTATTTTCCCCTTTACCAACAACTGGCCCGCTGGTGTCAGTATAAATCGGTCCAGTAGTCACCTATATGCGAAAGTGTCGTGTGACTATAATCTACAAACAACAACAACAACAAATCCCTCTTTCTAAAGTACGTATCATTTTCGTAGTCGTAGGGTACTAATTTGCATTTACTGTAGTAATACACTAACGATGCTCTACGGCTACGTTACGGAAAGCAATTACGAACGCACGCTCAATTTCTCTAATATTTAGGCCTATACTTTATAATATTCGAATCTTGAAATTTCCGGAGAAGGACGAGTAGGCTAAGCGAATTTTTTTTTTTTATAACTCGAGATCAGAGTTAAATTAATAGTTAGTTATTCATTGCTTACAGGGTCCAGCGGACTGCAAAGAGCCGAATCAGAACCACAAAATCAAGACAACTCGATATCAGAGTTAAATTAAAAGCTTATTAGTTATTCATTGCTTACAGAGTCCAGCGGACTGCAAAGAGCCGAATCAGGACCACAAAATCGAGACCACAACTTCGCAAGTAGTAGTAGTAGTAGTAGTAGTAGTAGTAGTAGTAGTAGTAGTAGTAGTAGTAGTAGTAGTAGTAGTAGTATAATTATTTAGTTAAATCTTTAATTTATTTATTTGTTTTGTTTGTGTTATTATTATTATTATTATTATTATTATTATTATTATTATTATTATTATTATTATTATTATTATTATTATTATTATTATTATTATTATTATTATTTGTTTCTTTTTATTATTATTATTATTATTATTATTATTAGTATTATTATTATTATTATTATTATTATTATTATTATTATTAGTATTAGTATTAGTATTCCTACTTTTAAAAAAAATAAAAAAGAATAGTGTGCTGCATGTTCGTGCTCAATGGTGTAAATATGGTCAGTGACGTTTTGTGTGTTTTTGCTGAAGTTGGGTGTAACCCGAAATATTCAGATAGTGTTACTGGTTATTTTTTCTTATAGATTTACCAAAGTTTTCAGATGATTTATAGAAATGTCCGCCCGCCACGCAACGTGCTTTTAATACGTGTTTCTCATTAAAATACATATCATTGAAATACACATAACAAATGTACTGTATCAGTTAAAAAGAATAATATTAGTTAAATAAATAATTGCTTTGGTGCTTGCAATAAAAATGTCAGTTTTTTGAGACCATTATAAACTTGCTTTGCCTTGTTGTGCTGAAGTGACATCAACGTATCCATAGCGCATTGAAGTTTTGTCATGGTTTTATTGTTGATATAGATGTGAAATCGTTGTATGTGTGCTTTATGTGTTATGTATTACTTTTACTCCTTATTACTAATTGTGTCAGTATATTATTCATCATAAAATAATAATAATAATACTACCTAACTGCTTCAAAATGCAAATCTCGACTTGAGCTTGAAGCTGTGCAGATCGAAATAGAATTAGATCTAGCAGCGGCTATTTTTATGCACGGATGTTTCACCACAGGCTCTGAAGTCTTTTCTTTTGTCTTTGTAAACTCCTCAATACGTACGTAGTATAGTATGCAATTGAGGCCTACGAAAGACGAGAATTCCCAGCCTGTGGTTTCACGTAGTCCTGCCAGCATTCGTTCGTAAAACATCGGATAGCTCCGCTCGACTCGGAGAGCTTCGTTCGACTTCGGTAATTGACTTTTTCGGGAAAGTGACTGGAACTAGGTTGGAAAAAACAAGTTCGCCTCCCGAGAGGATTGTGCAATTTCGTACACTGACCTATCGGCCTATGCATTGGCTCAGCAGTTTGAATGATCCACTCCGTCATCATCAGCAAGGTCTGACGTTTTCAGCATCACCTTCAACCTCGTACGAAGCATGCATCTCTTGTTGATAGGTTGTAGGCCTATTGTTTCCATAACCTCAGAAACGTCGACATCTTCATCACTGGCATTATTAGAAACAACGCCTAGAAAAGGAAAGCGTTCTTGTCCCATGTTGGTAAAATGACGTCATTTAAGGCGAGTTTCTTGTCACGTGTCCCTTCTTGTCTGTAACAAGGGGGGGGGGGGGGGGGCACACCCATTGGTAATTGCTTTTCCAGATAAACTTGGCGAGTTTGGGGCTCAATAACTAGGTCAGGAAACGTAGTTGAACCGTTCTTTCTTATCCGCCATCTTTACTTATTGCACAAGTAAAAGTCAAGTGTAGAGTTGTCCTGTAAGGACCTCTGAATCACACATAGTCTCTCTGTCTCTCTCTGTCTCTCTCTCTGTCTCTCTGTCTCTGTCTGTGTCTCTGTCTGTATCTCTCTGTATCTCTCTCTCTGTCTCTCTCTCTGTCTCTGTCTCTCTCTCTCTCTCTCTCTCTCTCTCTCTCTCTCTCTCTCTCTCTCTCTCTCTCTCTCTCTCTCTCTGCACTGTTCAGTTGTCACCAGTGGGTGAACAGCTTGTTTTCAATGATTACCTACCCTGCAATGGAGATCCCATGCAAGAGGGATGGTCCTGATTCGGCTCTTTGATATCGAAAATAGTTAGGCCAAAAATACAACATCGGTCAAAACAATAACAACAACAATAATAATAATAATAATAATAATAATAATAATAATAATAATAATAATAATAATAATAATAATAATAATAATAGAAGAAGAAGAAGAAGAAGAAGAAGAAGAAGAAGAAGAAGAAGAAGAAGAAGAAGAAGAAGAAGAAGAAGAAGAAGAAGAAGAAGATTAACAACTATTTTATACAGCGCAAATCTAGACTAAAAGTTTGCTGTAGATGCTGGCACACATTTACACAGCCATATATTGGCAAGGATAAACAATGTTGATCGAAAAAACCATCAAATACTACAAAGTGAGCAGTAAAAAGAGCATACACCAAGAATAAACAAAGTCATGATAAAATATGCATTGCCAAGCTAAGAAGGTAAAAAAGTCGTGCACAAACATGAAAACACACACATACACGGTACATAACAACAACAACAACAACAACAACAACAACAACAACAACAACAACAACAAAGTATTGATAACTATGTTGACGTCAGAAACATCAAAGGTGAATCCATGCTTCTTGCTACATATTCCCCACCTTCACTTCAAGTTAACATTTCCTACTTATTGATTAATAATTCATCGAGTTCCTATCTCTGGGAGACATGCAGAGAAACTTCTCCAACACGCATTCCAAACAAACAGGCAAACATGACTAACCTTGCAATCGACGCATACAGATGCCTTTTCCACAGCTGGGATACCAGTCTTACAGCAATGTCACCACACAGATGGCAGTTTGTATCAATGATATTTCCCCCTTTCAACCAAGACAGTGTCAACAGTGTAACAACACTTCCTTCTGTGAATGTCACTGACTAACTAAACAAGCACACATACTAAACTCCACAAGGATGTTAAAGCCAAGTTGCTGCTTGAAGTTAAACTAGACCTAACAAATATTGTACAGCAGTACTTATAGTGTTCAATTAACATCCGTCATTGAGTTTGCAGTGGATGCCGGTGAAAAGAGAGAGAGAGAGAGAGAGAGAGAGAGAGAGAGAGAGAGAGAGAGAGGGGAGGGAGAGAGATCTGGAAAAGAGAGAATGATGATAATAATAGTACCGTATGATTCACACTCCAAAGGAGAGTTCCATACGGATGCACCATAATACGAAGTACTTTGTACAGATCAGTTCTGGAAATGGGCCAGTCTTTAGTTATTTGGTCCATCGCTCATTGCTAGTTTTACAGAGAATGTATTTAAATACGATAACACGAGGTGGCATGGTCACAGTGGTGAAGAAACGGAAAATCCGATGGTATGGCCAGAACATAGCAAAAACCATGCTGCAAGGCACAGTCCAAGGAGGCAGGAGAAGAGTGAGACAGAAAAAGAGGGGCTGGGGGTGGTAGAAGACAAAATTCAAAAATGGACCGGCGTGTCAATGAGTGAAGCCATGAGGGCTGCTGATGACAAAGTAAGATAAAGGACGCTGCTTTACAATCATCTGTGGTGCCCCAAAGAATTTCGAGTTATGGTTTAGGCTATGATAGTATTTAAATAAGCAGATGCTTTCCCATGTTTAATGTAAAATATCAGCATAGCAGGATGTAGATGGTAGTATTTATCAATAGTGGGTACACTGATAACACCAGTACATGCAACTATCATTCCTATGACTATAAACCATAGTTTTAATACTTCCACTGTCTCTGTGTTAACATAACAACAATACAGTTAACTATCATTGATGGTGGTAGTTATTAGTAGTGTTTACACTGATAACAACAGTACAGTTAACTATCATTGATGGTGGTAGTTATTAGTAGTGGTTACACTGATAATAACAGTACAGTTAACTATCATTGATGGGGGTAGTTATTAGTAGTGGTTACACTGATAACAACAGTACAGTTAACTATCATTGATGGTGGTAGTTATTAGTAGTGGTTACACTGATAACAACAATACAGTTAACTATCATTGATGGTGGTAGTTATTAGTAGTGGTTACACTGGTAACAACAGTACAGTTAACTATCATTGATGGTGGTAATTATTAGTAATGGTTACACTGATAACATGCTCTTGCAGATCACGAAGGCACAGTCAGCATAGGGGGCAGAGCAATCTCCAATCTTCGTTTTGCGGATGATATTGATGGATTGGCTGGAGAGGAACAAGAACTTGAACAGCTTGTACAGAGGCTTGACACCACCTCCAGAGCTTATGGAATGGAAATAAGTGCAGAGAAGACCAAAATGATGACCAACAACACCAATGGCATCAACACGGACATCAAAGTACAAGGCCAATCCCTCAACACAGTGCACAGCTTCAAATATTTAGGAGCCATTGTGTCAGACAATGGGTCTCGACAGGAAGTCCTCTCCAGGATCGCACAAACAACTGCTGCCCTGACAAGGTTGAAGCCCATTTGGAAAGACAGAACCATCAGTCTACATTCCAAAGTAAGACTGCTGCGATCTCTGGTCATCTCCATCTTCCTATATGCTTGCGAAGCATGGACCCTCACAGCAGATCTCCAACGAAGAATACAAAGCATGGAGATGAGGTGCTACAGAAGACTTCTGTGCATTTCCTATACCCAACACATCACCAACGTTGAAGTCCGACAGACCATCACACAAGCCATTGGACAACACGATGACCTGCTCACAGTGGTGAAGAAACGGAAACTCCGATGGTATGGCCACGTCACCAGATCATCAGGCCTTGCAAAGACCATTCTGCAAGGCACAGTGCAAGGAGGTAGAAGAAGGGGGAGACCGAAAAAGAGGTGGGAGGACAACATTCGAGAATGGACTGGTTTGACACTGAGCGAAGCCATGAGGGCTGCTGAGGACAGAGAAAGATGGAGTATGCTGGTTAAGCGATCATCTGTGGTGCCCCTACGACCTTCGGGTTATGGGACAGGATAGGATAGGACACTGATAACAACAATACAGTTAACTATCATGGATGGTGGTAGTTATTAGTAATGGTTACACGGATAACAACAGTTCCGTTAACTTTCATTGATGGTGGTAATTATGAATAGTGGGTACACTGATATCAACAGTACAGTTAACTATCATTCTTATGGCTGTCAACCCTAGTTTACATACTTCCACTGTCTCTATGTTGACATAACAACAGTACAGTTAACTATCATACCTATGGCTGTCAACCATAGTTTACATACTTCCACTGTCTCTATGTTGACATAACAACAGTACATTTAACTATCATAGGTCTATGGCTGTCAACCCTAGTTTACATACTTCCACTGTCTCTATGTTGACATAACAACAGTACAGTTAACTATCATACCTATGGCTGTCAACCCTAGATTACATACTTCCACTGTCTCTATGTTGACATAACAACAGTACAGTTAACTATCATACCTATGGCTGTCAACCCTAGTTTACATACTTCCACTGTCTCTATGTTGACATAACAA
>CM072522.1:49895695-49903195 GCA_036898135.1 Oncomelania hupensis
AGGCTACCTCAGCAGGCTTACCAGATGCTAATTAACTTGGATGAGAGAAATAAATCTTGTTGGGTGACTAAAGTAAAAAACACCCTTTTTTCTCTAGGTTTTGGGTATGCTTGGGTACAACAAGGTGTGGGGAGTGAGAATGTCTTTGTTAGCATGTTTAAGCAAAGGATGAAAGATCAATATGTACAAGAGTGGGACAGTTCTGTTCATTGAATGTAGGTGCTTGTCCAATGAATGTAGGTGTATGTACTGCATGTTCATTGAATGTAGTTGTATGTACTTCTTGTTCAATGAATGTAGGTGTATGTACTGCTTGTTCAATGAATGTAGTTGTATGTACTGCTTGTTCAATGAATGAAGGTGTATGTACTGCTTGTTCAATAAATTTAGGTGTGTGTACTGCTTGTTCAATGACTGTAGTGTGTGTACTGCTTGTTCAATGACTGTAGTTGTGTGTACTGCCTGTTCAATGACTGTAGTCGTGTGTACTGCTTGTTCAATGACTGTAGTTGTGTGTACTGCATGTTTAATGACTGCCCAGCTAACCACAATTTCGGGGCCCCATGGGGCAAATGTAAATTGGAACCGACTCGGGCCCGATTCGGGCAAAGATCGGGCGATCGTCGGGCTACCCCAAACTTACCCGATCGTAACCCAACGCTCGCCGAACAGTAGCAACGATTTCCGGTAAAGATGGGGCGATCGTCGGGATACCCAAAATTTACACGACCCTACCCCACCTTTGCCGAACGGTAACCAGATTCCGGCAAATATCGGGCATACGTCAGAATACCCAAAGGCCACCCTATTGTATCCCATCTTAAACCAGACCCCCCCCCCACATCCGATAATGCCCATCCCTGGCCAATGCTGATTTACCCTAAAATCATATCCCACATAGGCCTATTGTTTATGATATGCGATTGCATGAAGAAGGAATAGAGGTGTCTGGTGTTAATAGAGACTGTCGGCACAGGGGTTTTTGTTTTCGGAAGTCCTTGGTGTGTCTCCGCTGAAGTATTTACACACCATTTCGATAATGATATATATTAACGTGATCTTCATCGCTATCAAAATTGTGTGTAAATACATAAACGAAAGGCAAAGCCCCAAAAAATAACCACAGCGGAATAGGTTTTTGCAGTCAAACACAATATCCGAACACATGCAACTGTAGAAGAAAATGACTAGAAATTTGGCGCCTAAGGACAACCAGAAAAGACCAGCAGTAATGGGCACGGAACTTTACCCATGGCTTATAATGTATAAATAAATACAATAGTTAAAAGAAACACTTTACCAATATTTTACATATTGTATGATAACAATTACGAATTATAAGCACAATTAAATAATGATATATTGCTGAATTGATTTTGTTTACATATTTTTCACATAAGTACGCCGCAGGAAATGTGAAGCAGACGAAACATTCCACAGTTTAGCCAATGAGAAGCGAGAGTAGGCCTATGTTAGCGTGTGTGCAGAGTGGCTTTGTGGTGGGGCAGAATCGGGCGGCACACGGGAGGTGAATCGTTACGCATCCACATTTCTGGACTCCGCCACGCATCGGGTTTTTGTAGGACTATGTGGGTCCCTACTATAGCCAGACAAAAGTCGGGATGCCCCACGTGGCGCGAGTGGGGCCCAGATCGGGCTGGTTTGCTGGGTGTAGTTGTGTGTACTGCTTGTTCAATGACTGTAGTTGTGTGTACTGCTTGTTCAATGACTGTAGTTGTGTCTACTGCTTGTTTAATGACTGTAGTTTTGTGTACGGCTTATTCAATGACTGTAGTTGTGTGTACGGCTTATTCAACGACTGTAGGTGTATGTACTGCTTGTTTCAGGTGCTACCAGCTTCACCAAACCACAGAACCAAAGATGACTTGGTACGACTCCCGTTTGATGTGCATGAGGAAGGGGCAGCGGCTGGTTACCATGGGAATGCCGACAAAATTCAGAGATTTCCATCTTTTTGTTGCGTCCTTACCAACGCCGCGTTTCTTCATCTTCATGGGTGCCCAGCTGCTGGAGCGACGGGAGGCAGTCCCAGTGGCGGCCTTCTACAAGCACGTAAGCCGCCAGTCAGATTTTCAGACATCAAACAAGCTTTCTTTTCTCTGTGATTTTCTGAAACGTGACCTTGATTGAAGAACAAGGTCAAAGTGAACACAGACCTATTTCATTTTATGGTTAAGTGTTTCTTTCTCTAAATCATAATGTTGACATGGACGTACAGTTACCGACAAACCAAACTTGTATGTAGCTACGATTCCACTCATGATCAGATGATCAAATGCATGTGGGCCTTTCAAAATATTGCCGAGCAGTCTGGGTTTTTAAAAAAAAAGTTCATTATTGTTTTCATCTTTTATTCATATTTAAATTTCTTCTTTTAAAAAAATATAATTTATGACATTGTCCAACCACTGTGATAGAGCACGTTATCACCTTTGTCGTGACGATTGGAACCTACCTGGCTTACACCACCATGTTTTATCTGTAATCCACCAGATCTGGCAGTGGACTGACGGGAGGTCGGCATTCTTCCTCAATATCACTTCAAACGCGACAGCCCCGCGATGTGCCTACTTCGACCTTAAGACTTATACAGTGAAAGAGCAAGCCTGCCATGCAGAATTTTCGTTTACCCATCTTTTGTGCGAATTCGACAAAAACATAACCGTCATTGAGCTTTCCCCAGGAAAAGGGAATAACGCTACAGACTCTGCAAGCAGCATCAAATTCTCAAAACGCATTTCTTCATTGGATTCCAGAAATCACTCTATGGTGCCATGTCCCCAAGGTCACCTGACGAAAGATTTCCTGTCATGTGATGCGCGGAGTGGATGCGTGAAGGAAGAAAGCAAGAATTGGTGCGAGACTGGCGGCGTGACGGTGCCCATGTTCCACTGCGGCGTTGGCCATATGGCCTTGCACTATAGCCTGGTTTGTGACCACATCGTGCATTGCCTGGACAGAACGGATGAAGATTTTTGTCACTTTGAAGCCTGCCCTGTGAAGGATTACCAGTGCAGCAGCGGACAATGTGTCAGTACCTACCGCGACTGTGACCACAACCTAGATTGTTATGATGGATCTGATGAACTGTGCAAAGCGCCGTTTAATCTACAGTTACCACCAAAAGTGCCTTTGCCAGTGGTGCTAGAGATGGACGGCAAGGGCAGTTACTCGTTTGTTTCATCAAACAATTGTCCTGACACGCACTTCTTGTGCCCTGAAGGTGTTTGCCTCCCTGTCTACCTTCGCTGTAACAACATTCCTGACTGCCTGCAGAAGGAGGATGAAAATGACTGTGAACATTTCGTATGTTCGGGATTTTACCGTTGTTGGGGGTCCTACGTGTGCTTGCATCCTGACAACGTGTGTGACGGTGTGCCGCACTGTCCTCAGTGGGACGATGAACTGCTATGCAAGTCGTATTGTCCAACTGCCTGCCGTTGTCAGGGTCTGGCCTTTGTCTGCAATACAAACTTCAATGCCAGTGCATTCCCACACATTCGGTATCTTGACGCCAGTGGCTCTAACATGGGATTAAAGGACTTCTTCGGCAACCGCCTGCTCGTTCGTCTTCACCTGTCCCGGTCCAACATAAGCACAGTGACCATTATGACCTTACCCAATCTCCAAAACCTGAACCTGAGTCACAACCAGATAGCCAGCATAGACATGGGGGTCATGAACTTACCCAATCTCCAGTACCTGGACCTGAATCACAACCAGTTAGCCAGCATTGACATGGGTGTCTTCAGCTCACTCAAAAAACTTCTCGTTCTCGATCTTTCCTACAACCCGCTTTCAGATATCATCAACACTGACGCGACAACATCACAACCTATGATTTTACGAAGCATCGATCTCTCGTTCACTGAGCTCACAGTCTATAACGGCAGCGCTTTTGCAAACTGTAAGCATATGGAAACGATTAATGTGTCCTGGAGCAAGTTGACAACAATCTTAGAGGAAGGATTCAAATCCACGCCGTTGCTGCAGACTGTGGACGCCAGAGGAAATCCTCTGACCATTTTCCCGAAAGACGTTTTGACCAGCCTGACATCTTTGCAGACAGTGTACGTGGACAACTATAAGTTATGCTGTCCTGTCATGCTGTCTGCCGACTTTAATTTGAATAACTGTTATTCTAAACAAGACTTGCTGGCCTCGTGCGACGATCTGCTGAAATCCAACACCTATCGCATCTTTATCTGGGTCTTTGCAGCTATGGCCATCGTAGGCAACGTGGGTAGCTTTGTAGCCAGGATCTACTTGGACGAGTCAACACACGGCAGCTTTGGTGTTTTCGTTACCAACCTTTCCGTGGCTGATGTTTTCATGGGTGTTTACCTGGTCGTGGTCGGCTCTGCAGATCTTGTCTATCAGGGTCAGTATTTGTTCCACGATGAAGAATGGAAGCAGAACATTGCGTGCACTATTGCAGGATGCCTGTCTCTCCTGTCCAGCGAGGTCAGCGCCTTCATCATCTGTTTCATCACGCTGGACCGCTTCCTGGTGCTACGCTTCCCTTTCAGACAGGCCCCCTTCAGCTTTAGATCTGCTCTTGTCACTTGTGACATTATCTGGGCTGCGGGGTTAGTGCTAATCATCGTTCCCTTACTACCTGCCACGTCCCACTGGCAATTCTACAGTCAGAATGGCATCTGCATCCCGCTCCCTTTCAGCAGCAGTGACGGCTTTCCTGGCTACACGTATTCTTTCACTGTGATGATCGTGCTCAACTTCACTCTATTTATCT
Source organism: Oncomelania hupensis (assembly GCA_036898135.1). Classification (NCBI taxonomy): domain Eukaryota; kingdom Metazoa; phylum Mollusca; class Gastropoda; order Littorinimorpha; family Pomatiopsidae; genus Oncomelania; species Oncomelania hupensis. The sequence continues at coordinate 49,900,470 of CM072522.1, forward strand.
TTATCGCAATAGGTCAGGTGGTCATCTACTGGTCAGTCAGGGTTAACTCAATGGCCAACAAGGACAGGGCAAACCGGGACGCGACCATCGCTCGCCGCTTGACCTCGGTCGTGCTGTCGAACTTTGCTTGCTCGTTCCCCATCGGCCTGCTGTCCGTCATGGCGTCAACCGGCACTCCCATCCCTGACGAAATCAACGTGGCCATGGCCATCATCGTCATGCCCATCAACTCTGCTCTCAACCCGTTCCTCTATACCTTCAACGTGCTGATGGAAAAACGAAAAAAAGCGAGGGAGGACTATCTGCTGCAGAAGTTAAAAGCGCGCCAAACGAACCCTACAGTGACCAGGTCTGCAAAAACCGAGGTTCTGTCTGCCCTCCAGACCTGTCTAAAGAATGGAACTCTAACCCCTGACGAGGTTGTTAGTCAGTTAAACTTTAAGTAAAGCCACAACATGGATCGACCACACAGGAGCATGGGTTTGGGGATTAGTGCTTGATAAATATGGACATTTGATGACCATGTGTGAACGTCAAGATCACAGAAATTTCTGTAGATTTTACAGTTTGGAAAAAGAAAGGATGATCAAGATGCATGTGTCGATGTCGAGGACAAAACACATTCAAAGAAAAAGCATGAAAAAAACATTGACCAGGGAGACAAATATTTTGACCTTTTTGACATGAAGGGCATGAAATAATTCTGGTGAAATGTCAAGGTCAGGTTCGTATTGCTCCTTTGTGTAATCAGTGTCTGTATGTTATGGCGTTTGCTAAGACGTTCGCCTTCTCCAAACAACCTAGACATTTCTAAATTAACCGTTGTCAAACTATATTGGATTATATTTTTTGCATAGTGCAACGTCAGATAAAGTCAATATATCTTTATTCACAAAAATACAGTTTTGATTTGTTGTCTCTCTTATAACATGCAAAACTCTGACAGACAGACACACACACACTCACTCACACACACACCTACAAATACACACACACATTTCGATAACTTTATTACAAACAAAACCGTTAAGGTTAACAACGGTATTATGAACTCAGCACAGTTCGTCAATTACGTTAAGGTTAACAACGGTGTTATAAACTCAGCACAGTTGGTCAATTACGTTAAGGTTAACAACGGTATTATGAACTCAGCACAGTTCGTTAATTACGTTAAGGTTAACAACGGTATTATCACCTCAGCACAGTTCGTCAATTACGTTAAGGTTAACAACGGTATTATGAACTCAGCACAGTCCGTCAAATACGTTAAGGTTAACAACGGTATTATGAACTCAGCACAGTTCGTCAATTACGTTAAGGTTAACAACGGTATTATGAACTCAGCACAGTCCGTCAATTACGTTAAGGTTAACAACGGTATTATGAACTCAGCACAGTCCGTCAATTACGTTAAGGTTAACAACGGTATTATGAACTCAGCACAGTTGGTCAATTACGTTAAGGTTAACAACGGTATTATGAACTCAGCACAGTTCGTCAATTACGTTAAGGTTAACAACGGTATTATGAACTCAGCACAGTTCGTCAATTACGTTAAGGTTAACAACGGTGTTATGAACTCAGCACAGTCCGTCAATTACGTTAAGGTTAACAACGGTGTTATGAATTCTGCACAGTTCGTCAATTACGCAACCCCCACCCTGAATCTTCTCCTCTCACACACCCTTGTAGAGCCCATCATGACACTGATTGATAGGTACCTATGACAATCATGACACTGATTGATAGGTACCTATGACAATCATGACACTGATTGATAGGTACCTATGACAATCATGACATTGATTGATACGTATCTATGACAAGCATGACACTTATTGATAGATATCTATGACAATCATGACACTGATTGATAGGTACCTGTAAACAATCATGACACTGATTGATAGGTATCTATGACAATCATGACACTGATAGGTTGATACTATAGGTACCTATGATAATAATGACACTGATTGATAGCTACCTATGACAGTCATGACACTGATTGATAGGTACCTATGACAATCGCGCCACTGATTGATAGGTACCTATGACAATCAAAACTCTGATTGATAGGTACCTATGACAATCATGACACTGATTGATAGGTACCTATGACAATCATGACACTGATTGGTGGATATGTACCTATGACAATCATGAAACTGGTTGACAGGTACCTATGACAATCATAACACTTATAGGTTGATAAGTACCTATGACAATCATGACACTGATTGATATGTACCTATGACAATCATGACACTGATTGATATGTACCTATGACAATCATGACACTGATTGATATGTACCTATGACAATCATGACACTGATTGATAGGTACCTATGACAATCATGACACTGATTGATAGGTACCTATGACAATCATTACACTGATTGATAGGTACCTATGACAATCGTGACACTGATTGATAGGTACCTATGACAATCATGACACTGATTGATAGGTACCTATGACAATCATGACACTCATAGGTTGCTATGTACCTATGACAATCATGACACTGGTTGCTTGGTACCTATGACAATCATAACACTGATAGGTTGATAGGTACCTATGACAATCATGACACTGGTTCCTTGGTACATATGACAATCATGACACTGGTTGATTTGTATTATGACAATCATGACACTGAATCATAGGTACATATGATAATCATTACACTTGTTGTTTGGTACCTATGACAATCATGACACTA
>CM072522.1:49908195-50005695 GCA_036898135.1 Oncomelania hupensis
TCTTGCACTGTGCCTTGCAGGATGGTCTTTGTCAGACCTGATGATCTTGCGACGTGGCCATACCATCGGAGTTTCTGTTTTTTCACCACTGTAAGCAAATCATCGCGCTGTCCAATGGCTTATGTGATGGTCTGTCGGACTTCGTCGTTGGTAATGTGCTGGGGATAGGCAATGCCCAGAAGTCTTCTGTAGCAGGATGTATAAAAAAATTATTTGGTACGTTGCGCATTTATGTTATAAGGTTTGATTTTTTATGGTTATTACCTATACACATTAGTGTAACGAAAAGGGGTACTTCAAGAATTGCCTGTATGCATGCGTCAAATCTGCGTGTTCTCCCGTCTCACAACTTCAGTAACTCGTAGCAATAAACTACGTTGCCACATCTTCTTTAAAACATAAACATAAATCAACAAAATAGCTCAAATACAACAATCAAAAGAGGATAAATGCAATTGTTTCTAATCACGTCATTTCGCAGAATAAATCCGTTTAGAACAAAAAAAGAAGAAGATATATATAATGCAAATGGTCACACTGTATTTATGTTCCATTCTGTAGTCTGTTCTCTGCCTACGCCATCTTCTGTCTCTGTTTCCTTAAATCGCGCTCTCCTTCTCCTTTCGCCTTCTCCGTCTTCCTCCTCTTCTTCTCTGCTCCTCATCCTCGTCCTCCTTGCCTCACACTCCCTTCTCTTCTCCTCGTCCGCCCTTTTCTTTTTCCTCGTCGTCCCCCCACCCCCCCACCCCGTCCGTCTTCTTCTTCTCCTTCTGCGTTCTCTTCTTCTTTTTGTTCTGCTTCTTCTTCTTCGGCGTCCTCTTTTTCGGCGTCCGCGTCGTCTTTCTTTCTCTTATTATTTCCTTTCTCTTTCTTCTTCTTCTTCTTCTTCTTCTTCTTCTTCTTCTTCTTCTTCTTCTTCTTCTTCTTCTTCTTCTTCTTCTTCTTCTTCTTCTGCTTCTTCTTCTTCCCCTTCTTCTTCTTCCTCTTCTTATTCTTCTTCCTCCTCATCTCCGTTTCTTCTTCTTCTCTCTTCTGCTTCTCCTTTTCCTTCTAGAGGCCCCCGCAGCAAGAGACTTGTGCAGACAAAGGAGTTCATCACAACAAAGTATCTACATACATAAACTAGTCTTCGGACCATTACATATTCCTCTCTATCTCTGTGTCCCTTCCAGTGCAGCAATACAAATTATAAATTGTATCCATATTTAATACAGTTCACAGCATAAACACATGTAGCCGAGCGGAGTATTTGACTCCCGTCTCTCGGCCACCAACCCTGGGAACATTGCTCCCTCCGAGCTGGTATTTTCATTTTATCCCTCAAAAGAGGGACATACAAATATTTTCCCTGCAAGGTGGTGAAGCGTGGTTGGTAGTACCGGGTTGCCGGCTACTAGTGCCACGCTTTCTTCTGCAAAGTCGCTGCCATCGACCTGCATAAAATGCCTGCCGACAATGTAGTTCCGCTCACCATCAAAAGCAGAAGGCGATTGGTCAGCAGGGGAAAACAAATGTCGTGTCGCCTTGTCCTGCATAACCCAATGGCATCCCCAAAGGATTATGCAAAGCAGGAGCCACCCAAGTCTAGTCCAACCAAGAAATTCAACTTAGAAAATATCTCTCCCAAGCCTCAACCAGTCGTCTCCCTTTCCGCTACACACAAATTCTACAACTAATTATAACAACTGATTATTACGTGAATGACACCAATTAATTTTATTCATACAAATAAACTTAAAAAGTATACACTGCAATTGCACAATTCAAATATTTATCCGAATTCAGTTCCTTATTCAAAACTTACAGTGAACCACCATGTTCGTCTCCTCCCTTTATCCTTCATATTACAATCAAAACTTATTTATTATTAATGTTAGTACATAACAATGCAATATCATCATTGATAATACTATTTCTATAGCCGTTCGGAGCATTTGACTCCCGTCTCTCGGCCACGACCTTGGGAACATTGCTCCACCCGAGCTGTTATTTTCATTTTATCCGTCAAAAGAGGGACATATAAATATTTGCCTTGCAAGGCGGTGGAGCGTGGTTGGGAGTACCGGGTTGCCGGCTACTAGTGCAACGCACTCTACTGCAAGGTCGCTGCCACCGACCTGCATAAAATGCCTGCCGACAATGTGGTCCCGCTCGCCACCAAAAGCAGCAGGCGAATGGTCAGCCGGGGAAAACAAATGTCGTGTCGCCTTGTCCTGCATAACCCAATGGCATCCCCAAAGGATTCTGCAAAGCAGGAGCCACCCAAGGCTTTTATAACCAAGAAAATCAAGGTAGACAATTTCTCTCCCAAGCCTCAACCAGTCGCCTCCCTTTCCGCTACATTACATGTATAATACAGCATTCCAAATAATAAACAATATATACCTGCAGACACAGCTGCCAGAAGTCCAGGACAACCAGTCCTTAGTACAGCCAACAAAAGAATGAATAGAGTTTGAAATATACATTAGTATAGTCAACAAAAGAATGAATAGATTTTGAAATATGCATTAGTGAACTGTCATGGGACCAGCTCAAGCAATCAGAATGTTACTCTCATTAAAAATTACCAATATCTTCTCACAAGAAACAGACTAACAATAATACAAAGTCATCGGACCCAAATAACTAAACAAAACTGGTCCGTGACAATTAGTTTCTTATTCTCTGACATTTGAGTGTTATACTACATTATACTACTATTTGTTTATAAATATGTTGTTGATTTTGCTTAATTTTCTGTTTTAAAGTGCCATTGCTTTTTTATAATTGCATTTTCAGTTTCAAAACTATAGCTAAATTACTATTTTATTCCTGCCGTAATTGTTATGATTCTTCTTCTTCTTCTTCTTCTTCTTCTTCTTCTTCTTCTTCTTCTTCTTAGTAGTAGTAGTAGTAGTAGTAGTAGTGGTGGTGGTGGTGATGGTGGTAGACTGGTAGAGGTAGTTTGTAGAGATAGAGAGAAGGGAAAGGGGGGCCGAGTATAGAGAAAGAGGCAGGTAGTAGTAGTAGTAGTAGTAGTAGTAGTAGTAGTAGTAGTAGTAGTAGTAGTAGTAGTAGTAGTAGTGGTGGTGGTGGTGGTAGACTAGTAGAGGTAGTTTGTAGAGGTAGAGAGAAGGGAAAGTGGGGCAGAGTGTAGAGAAAGAGGCAGATAGTAGTAGTAGTAGTAGTAGTAGTGGTAGTAGTAGTAGTAGTAGTAGTAGTAGTAGCGGTGGTGGTAGACTAGTAAAGGTTGTTTATAAAGATAGATAGAAGGGAAAGGGGGGCAGAGTATAGAGAAAGAGGCAGGTAGTAGTAGTAGTAGTAGTAGTAGTAGTAGTAGTAGTAGTAGTAATAGTAGTAGTAGTAGTAGTAGTAGTAGTAGTGGTGGTGGTGGTAGACTAGTAGAGGTAGTTTGTAGAGATAGATAGAGAGAAGGGAAAGGGGGGGGCAGAGTATAGAGAAAGAGGCAGGTAGTAGTAGTAGTAGTAGTAGTAGTAGTAATAGAAGTAGTAGTGGTAGTAGTAGTAGTAGAAATAGTAGTAGTGGTAGACTAGTAGAGGTAGTTTATAGAGATAGATAGAGAGAAGGGAAATGGGGGCAGAGTATAGAGAAAGAGGCAGGTAGTAGTAGTAGTAGTAGTAGTAGTAGTAATAATAATAGTAGTAGTAGTAGTAGTAGTAGTAGTAGTAGTAGTAGTAGTAGTAGTAGTAGTAGTAGTAGTAGTAGTGGTGGTGGTGGTAGACTAGTAGAGGTAGTTTGTAGAGATAGATAGAGAGAAGGGAAAGTGGGGCAGCGTATAGAGAAAGAGGCAGGTCGTTAGTGCGGACTGTATAAAAACATATTTTTACTTGTTGACAATTTGCGCTTTTTTTAATGTGTGTCTCACGCCACTGCTGACGGCTGACGTCATGTATGTCACTGTAACTGCTGATGGCATCTATGTCGCATGTTACTGTATCTGCTGATGTCACGTATGTCTCATGTCATTGTAACTGCTGACGTCACGTGTGTCTCATGTCACTGTTTCTGCTGATATCATGTATGTCTCATGTCACTGTGTCTGCTGATGTCACGTATGTCTCATGTCACTACCTGTTGATGTCATATATTTCTCATGTCACGGTAACTACTGATGTCATGTATGTCTCATGTCACTGTGTCTGCTGGTGTCACGTATGTCTCATGTCACTACCTGTTGAAGTCAAGTATGTCTCATGTCACTGTAACTGCTGATGTCATGTATGTCTCATGTCACTGTGTCTGCTGGTGTCACGTATGTCTCATGTCAATACCTGTTGATATCATATATGTCTCATGTCACGGTAACTACTGATGTCATGTATATCTCATGTCACTGTGTCTGCTGGTGTCACGTATGTCTCATGTCACTACCTGTTGATGTCATGTATGTCTCATGTCACTGTAACTACTGATGTCATGTATATCTCATGTCACTGTGTCTGCTGGTGTCATGTATGTCTCATGTCACTACCTGTTGATATCATGTATGTCTCATGTCACTGTAACTACTGACGTCATGTAATTACGTGTTAACCTGCCAGTATCTGTGCGCTTGAGTGCGTGCGCCTAGAGCAGACTACTAGTTTGGAATTCGCGCTGTACAAAATAAATTATTATTATTATTATTATTATTATTATTATTATTATTATTATTATTATTATTATTATTATTATTATTATTATTATTATTATTATTATTATTATTATTATTATTATTATTATTATTATTTTTTATGTCTTTACTAATTTAAGATGTCGGCAAGTTTGATAGGAATATGGGATTTTGGAAAAGGCGGGTTGGGATGGTCTCTGGGAGAAGATAAAGTAAACCTTAGCACATGCAACATTTGTTAGCCTTGCAGGTACGTGTTGTTCTAACCAAACTGTTTGCGGAAGCGCAGGTTTTTAATGTAACGTTTTATGACGTTTTTTCAATGGAATCACACTTACCTAGCCTACATTCTCTTTCCATGTTTTTGTCATTGCGTTGCTAATTGTATGGAAAGTCTTTTAATGTTATGTACTTTTGAGTGCAAGGAATGGATGGGAGAATTTCTGGAGTGAGCTGGACATTGAGGGTGGTGTTGTGGGGAGAGTATGGGACAAGAGAGAGAGAGAGAGAGAGAGAGAGAGAGAGAGACAGAGAGAGACAGAGAGAGACAGAGAGAAAGAGAGAGAGAGAGAGAGAGAGAGAGAGAGAGAGAGAGAGAGAGAGAGAGAGAGAGAGAGAGAGAGAGAGAAAGAGAGAGAGAGAGAGAAAGAGAGAGAGAGAGAGAGAGAGAGAAATCTATGTGGTTTTAGCCTATCGTGTTTTTTTATCGTGTTTTTTTTTTTAAACAGTCTCTATAAAGCATGTTTTTGTTTTGAGACTTAATTATAGGTAGAATAATTATAATTCATTCTTACGCGGAGTCATGGGAACAACTAGGCATGTTCTGGTTGCGTAAAGGCATGATGTGTCTTCAGGGCAGCAGTAGAACCTCCAGCTTCGTACAAACTTAGCATCGTTGCAGCATATCGCCTGCATTAAGGCGTAGCGTTTTAGTAATAAGTGAGAATAGGCATCAGATAATCCAATAATATTAATTCTCTGGGTGGTTTCCGTCGCCCACGACGTATGAGTGAGTTTGGAAATCAGGTCATCTGCTCTGAGTTGTGTACAAGAAAAGCGCCACAAAACGTTTGCGATTGCTCCGCACGAACTATTTTTGCTTGTAGGCAATCTTTCGCCTAAACCAGCGCTTTTAAAATGTGACTGGTGTTACATCCTTTACAATTGTTGTGAGAATTGCCCTGCGACAATGCCATAATGTTTATTGGGACGTTTGGGAGGATCGGATGATCGGAATCTCTACAAACTTGGTAAAGATTTCTGCTATTAGAAAAAAAAAAAACCAACAACAAACACACCTTGTGGAAATGCAAATAAAACTTTAGACAATTCGATCGATGGTAAAATGACTATCAGAATATCGTTTAAAAATAAACCAAACTTTACAGGACACACTTGATAATGAAGGGCAAAAAGTGTGGTTTGATTGTGTTCCACGCTAAGTGTGTTAGTTTTGCACAGGCGCACGCTCTTGCATACAACTGTGAACTGAGTTGTGTATATATGCTGTGTTGTTGTGCTGCTTCTGTTGCAAGCCTACGTCGCCAGTATCTAGTATGGTTCTGTTGATAAACAAGTGTGACTCGCCGCGAGAATCTCCAATGATCAGGCCCCGCCTGTTATTAGTTTTACAATCTTGGCTTTTGCCCTTACATTTGCACTGTCTGAAGGTGATGTTCGTGCATTATTGTTTTCTTAGTCATCGTATCTTGCTTTTTATTTGCTAACGCTATGTTGGCTTGTTAGGACTTAGTGTATATAGTATAGTGTAGTAGTAGGTGCTGTAGTATGTGCTGTTTTTCATTTACATTTAGGAAAAAAGCATTAAGAAAAAAAAAGGATGACCATGATAAACATCTTGCGAAGTTTATCAAACAAGCTACTACTTTGGAAGTGACTGACAAACATAAATATGTTCAAGAATGTTTTTATTGACTTGAAAGACAAAGAGAACGGGAGATTAAACAAACAGATAAGGAAAGGGAATCCAAAAAACTAGAACAGGAAATGGAATTCCAAAAAACTAGAAAAGGAAATGGAGTCCAAAAAACGAGAAAAGGAAATGGAATCCAAAAGATTAGAAACAGAAAACGAAATGGAATCCAAAAAAACTAGAAAATGAAATGGAATCCAAAAGACTACAAATAGATATGGAATCCAAAAGACTACAAACAGATAGTAATCCAAAAGAACAGATAGGAATTGGTGGAAAGAACAAAACAACGAGAAATGGACATTGAACTTGAGAGGGAAAAAACAAAACATTTAGAAATACACACTACTCAGGAGGATCATGTAGCTTGTCAACATCACGATCAAATTTATGTAAAGCATCAGGAACAATGGGTTGTGTATTTGTCTGCTTTACTTGAAGGAAATGCTTTGAGTACGAGTTTGTATCACAGTTTAGCTGCCAATGGACATTGTGATTATGAGATTTTGAAAGACAACTTGTTGAAAAATTCCAATGTACTGCTGAAGGTTTGAGAGAGAAATTGTGTACTACCACACCAGACTCTAATGAACCGTTTCAAACTTTTGGCATTGAACTTAATCGATTGTTTGATCGATGGGTTGCACTTTCAGGTGTAGAACGTTCGCTAGATGGGATCCTATCCTATCCTGTCCCGTAACTCCGAGGCCGTAGTAGTCCACAGATGATCATTTAACCAGCATATTCCATCTTTCTCTGTCCTCAGCAGCCCTGATGGCTTCGCTCAGTGTCAAACCAGTCCATTCTCGAAAGTTGTCCTCCCACCTCTTTTTCGGTCTCCCTCTTCATCTACCTCCTTGCACTGTGCCTTGCAGAATGGTCTTTGCAAGGATTGATGATTTGGTGATGTGGTCATACCATCGGAGTTTCCGTTTCTTCGCCACTGTGAGCAGGTCATCGTGTTGTCCAATGGCTTGTGTGATGGTCTGTCGGATTTCGTCGTTGGTGATGTGTTGGGTATGGGAAAAGCACAAAAGTCTTTTGTAGCACCTCATCTCCATGCTTTGTATTCTTTGTTGGAGATTGTTACGTTGAAACGCGAAGGATAGTATGTCTGAAACGCGCACGATATATCTAATCGCTTTGCTTTGCAAAGTATTCGATAATAGAGTGTGTTTACCTTTGATTTGAGTTTGCATTGTTGTTAGGAGAGGCTTTGTATAACGTTGATAATTTTTGCTAGTCGATATTATTGGAGAATTCTCTAGATTTGCGTGTTTACTGTCGATGGAAACTTCCCGATAAATGTCGAAGTTTGAGAACATTCTTGGAATGTGAAAAAAAGATGTATGACGTAAGTCAGTGATGACGAACTTTAATTTGATTGGTGGTAAAGCGTCATCGGGAACATTCTGACGTAATCTCGATCGAGAGAAAATCTATAAAATGGATGCTCTGTGTGTGGGTTAGAGGTGATAGTGAGTTGGAAAGTAAAAAGTTGAGAGTGAAAAGGCGATTGTATGCAGTTGTTGATGTGTGCTGAATAAAGTGGAAAACTTCATACGTCGACTCTGTGACTTGTATGCTGATTGAACGGGTTGCGTGGATAAACGAATCCGAGTTTACACCTATCAGGAGAATTCAAGCATTGGGGCTGACTCAACTACTGATAGAAAAACACCAACATCAAACGAGTGTAACATTTTGGGGGCCAAGCCGGGATCCACGTCATAGGCAAGGGTTCAACTGCTACAACAAGCGAGTCAACGTTACGAGAGGCAGTCATCGAGGATAGTCGCCAACAAGTTGCGTCGGGAGGGGCCAACATACTGGGACTACATCCCCGATAGATTCGGGTTGACTGCAAGGGCGTGTAGTTGCTGAATAGTTGCTTCGTGAGCGAACAACAGATCGGGACTACGTGGCTGCCGCAAGACTACGTCGAGGGACAGTCTTGAAGCTACATCGCCAGTTTTACAGGGAGCGACGAGCGGACGTCGCGTCTACTTCAGCACAGGAGCGTGTACATCAACACCAGCGTGGTGCAGCGTCGCATACGACGAGGACAGCGGGTCCTGCGTCAGCGAAAGCGACTAGTGGCAAGCATCAGCGCTACTGCAGAAAGCATGCTGTTCTAGAACAGTCTAGAAAGGTACAGCACAGTCAAGAACTTTCCAGAAAAGAACTTTCCAGAATAGTACATTCCAGAAAAGCATCAAGATGGCTGACTTCTGGCAGAAAAGGGTTGAACTAAATCTAAAAGGCAAACAGTTGACGGAGTACGTCAAATTCCAGGAGTGAATATTGCGTGAAGAAAGAGAAGAACAGCGACGGCGAGAAGAAATAGAGTTAGAACCGAAGCGTCTGGAAAGGGAAGAGCAGCGACGGCGTGAAGAAAGAGAAGAGCAGCGGCAAGAAAGAGAAGCTGAGCGTCAATACCAGCTAGAGTTGGCGCGTATCCAAAACAATCAGCATGCGCCACAAGTTATCAGTGACAACAAAGCTCCATAATTGCCAGCGTTTGTCGACGGGAAGGACGAGATCTACAGTTATTTGGCGAGATTTGAAAGGTTTGCCAAAAGCTCTAACTAGCAACCTCAAGACTGGGCGATTCGACTAAGTGCACTTCTGACGGGGCAAGCACTCGACGTCTACACCAGATTGTCGGACGATGACGCTAAAGACTATGACGTCTTGAAAGAGGCACTATTGCAGTGCTACAACTTTACAGAGAAGGGCTACCTTAAACGCTTTCGTGAATGCCGGCCTTTGTCAGACGGGACGCCAAAGCAGTTTGTGGAGCGCCTGTCGTCATATCTACACAAGTGGGTGGAATTATCAGGCAAAGGGAAGACTTACGAGAGTCTCCATGATCTGATTGTAAGGGAGCAATTACTCAACGCCTGCCCTAAGGACCTCGAGATCCAACTGGAAATACAAAAGTTTCAGACGCTAAAAGACGTTGCTGAAGCTGCTGAAAGATATCTCATCGCTTATGAGAAGACGCTGGGGCCACCCAAGGCGACGAAACATTTTCAGAAGACTGGAAACCATGGAAACCAGATCCAGGGGAGCCAGACGAGCCAGAAACAGACGGACTCCACGCCTCCTTCAGGGAAGGGCATTCAAGAGGCTGTTTCACCTGCAACGCTACAGACCACAGAGTGGCTAACTGTCCTCAAAACAAAAGTAGCGGACAGCGGGGCAGTACGGACAATGCAGCGGCGGGCAACCGACAGAGGCGGTTCTCCAATCAACGGCAAAACAGTAGATTTGACCATCAAGTGTGCGGCGGGAGCGTCATTCTTCCGAGTGAGACCAAGCGCACAGCTACTCCTGCGGACGTGCAAGATTGCTTGACCGATGGCCAACTTCTCCTTGCCAACGGAAAATCCATTCCCGTCGTCGCCAGCGCAGCTGTGACCGTCCAGAACATGCCTGTTTCCAAGGGACGCGTCGGAAATCATGAAGTGACTGTTCTAAGAGACTCTGGCTGCAGTGGGGTCATCGTCAGAGAAGACCTAATCGCTAAAGAACAGTTCACTGGCGATTCAAAATGGACACTCATGACCGACAGCAAATGTGTGAGAGCGCCAGTTGCGAAAGTTCATGTCAGCACCCCTTTCTACATAGGCGAAGTAGAAGCGGTTTGCCTGAAGAAGCCGCTGTATGATTTGATGATCGGGAACATCAACGGCGCGAGACGACCCGACGACCCCGATCCAGAGTGGAGTCCTGCCTCAACCCAACGCGTCGAAGTTGTGGAGGAGGATCCATTACCTGCGATGGAGACCTTTCAGAGCTGCTACGGGACAAGCTGCTACTCCGCCACTGCCTCGATCCAGAGATCGTCGGTCTTTGCTGTTACTACCAGGGCGCACTTGAGACAGACGTCTACAATTTGATATCGCCATCAGTGCATACAGAGTAAAATGAACAAAGTCTCAGGAAGCTGTAAGCAGTCAGATGCTTTAAACAAGTACAGGAACCGCAAGACCACGTGACCAAACAGTGGCACGGTCTATTTTGAGGTGAAGGCCAATGTCCTGGCTACACCGACCCATTTCCACCAAATCCGAGAGTGCTCAACGCGTACCTCTTTCTGTGAAGTATTTGGTAACATCCTCTACATGTAGTGTAACCTATGTAATAGTGTGTGGTGATGGAAGTAGCATATCACGCAAGGGTACAATGATCTGGTATGTTGGACAATAATACTAACAGCACGGGAAGTTGGGTGTGGTGTGTGTGTGTGTGTGTCGAGGGTTACCCCTCAAGTTGGACACTACAGCACGGGAAGTTGGACACTAACAAACGGGAAGTTGGACAACCCACATTGGAAATAAAGAATGCAGACACGGGAAGTTGACACTAACAGCACGGGACACTAACAGCACGGGAAGTTGGACACTCCGCACGGGAAGTTGCTGACACTAACAGCCCAGGAAGTTGGACAAGACGTCACGCCACAAGTTGGACACTAAAGCTGCCACGGACAGAGATAAACTAACAGCACGGGAAGTTGGACACTAACAGCACGGAAGAAGACACTACCAAAGCAGCACGGTTGAGGTGAAGGCCAAGATCCTGTACAGAACAGCACGGGAAGTTGGAGGGAAACCACTACGTCAAGTTGGACACTAACAGCGCCGGGGAAGTAGCACACTCCACGGGAGGTCACTAACAAGAAGACGTCAGACGGAAGTTGGACACTAACAGCACGGGAAGTTGGACACTAACAGCACGGGACGTTGGACACTAACAGCACGGGAAGTTGGACACTAACAGCACACGGGAAGTTGGACACTAACAGCACGGGAAGTTGGACACTAACAGCACGGGACGTTGCACACTAACAGCACAGGAAGTTGGACACTAACAGCACAGGAAGTTGGACACTAACCCAGGTAATGTTCTTAGAAAATCGGGTTACAAATTCCATAGCACGGGAAGTTGGACACTAACAGCACGGAAAGTTGGACACTAACAGCATGGGAAGTTGGACACTAACAGCATGGGAAGTTGGACATTAACAGCAAGGGAAGTTGGACACTAACAGCACGGAAAGTTGGACACTAACAGCACGGGAAGTTGGACACTAACAGCACGGGAAGTTGGACACTAACAGCACGGGAAGTTGGACACTAACAGCACGGGAAAATGGACACTAACAGCACGGGAAGTTGGACATTAACAGCACGGGAAGTTGGACACTAACAGTGAGGGAAAATGGACACTAACAGCACGGGAAGTTGGACACTAACAGCACGGGAAGTTGGACACTAACAGCACGGGAAGTTGGACACTAACCCAGGTAATGTTCTTAGAAAATCGGGTTACAAATTCCATAGCGCGGGAAGTTCGACATTAACAGCACGGGAAGTTGGACACTAACAGCACGGGAAGTTGGACACTAACAGCACAGGAAGTTGGACACTAACAGCACGGGAAGTTGGACACTAACAGCACGGGAAGTTGGACACTAACAGCACGGGAAGTTGGATACTAACAGCACGGGAAGTTGGACACTAACAGCACAGGAAGTTGGACACTAACAGCACGGGAAGTTGGACACTAACAGCACGGGAAGTTGGACACTAACAGTGCGGGAAGTTGGACACTAACAGCACGGGAAGTTGGACACTAACCCATGTAATGTTTTTAAGAAATCGGGTTAAAAGCTGTTCAGTGGTTCTTGACATACGGCAAGCAAGCAGCTGACCCTTCCACCGACTTTTGGCTTAACCTACAATTAAAGTATTGCCAGATAAGTGTGGAAAAGCAAATTGGGATTAATAGACTTACGTCTCGTGGACAATATGCTTTGATCTCCTGATTATCGCAGAGTTCATGATTCCGTTTACATTTAAAGTTCTGGCAGCAACCATGGCAAGACCTCGGGACAAGAAATCATCCCATCACAGTGCAATATGTCTACCATCCCATCACAATACATTATGTCTACCATCACATCACAATACAATATGTCTACCATCACATCACAATACAACATGTCTACCATCACATCACAATACAACATGTCTACCATCACATCACAATACAACATGTCTACCATCACATCACAATACAATATGCCTATCATCACATCACAATACAACCTGTCTACCATCACATCACAATACAACATGTCTACCATCACATCACAATACAACATGTCTACCATCACATCACAATACAACCTGTCTACCATCACATCACAATACAACATGTCTACCATCACATCACACTACAATATGTCTACCCTCACATCACAATACAACATATCTATCATCACATCACAATGCATTATGTCTACCATCACATCATAATACAACACGTCTACCATCACATCACAATACCACACACATCATATCTTTCCTCACATCACAATTCAACATGTCTACCATCACATCATACTACAACATGTCTACCATGAAATCACAAAACAACATGTCTACCATCACATCACAATACACAATGTCTACCATCACATCACAATACAACATGTCTACCAACACATCACAATACAACATGTCTACCATCACATCACAATACAACATGTCTACCATCACATAAAAATACAACATGTCTACCATCACATCATAATGCAACATGTCTACCATAACATCACAATACAACATGTCTACCATCACATAAAAATGCAACATGTCTACCATCACATCATAATGCAACATGTCTACCATAACATCATAATACAACATGTCTACCATCACATAAAAATCCAACATGTCTACCATCACATCATAATGCAACATGTCTACCATAACATCATAATACAACATGTCTACCATCACATCATAATACAACATGTCTACCATCAGATCATAATACAACATGTCTACCATCACATCATAATACAACATGTCTACCATCAGATTATAATACAATATGTCTACCATCACATCATAATACAATATGTCTACCATCACATCATAATACAACATGTCTACCATCTCATCACAATACAACATGTCTACCATCACTTCATAAAACAACATGTCTACCATCACATCATGATACAACGAGGTAATACACATTGCTGCGATCGGTAAAAAGTATCGTCAAAACTCCCGCTAGAAGCAGGTGATAGTATTCCCTCCATTTCTTCAAAGTATACTTTGGGCTCGCCGCTAGCCGCGGATGCAATACAGTTTAAAAGTGACGGAAAGAGCGGAATATTGCTACAAGGGTTCGGGTAAGGGTCAGTTGTAGATCTATCCCTAACCCTTGCCCTAACCCTTTTCTGTACAAAAATGCTCTTTTTCCGTCCCAAAAACCCATTTTCCTTCTTGGTTTCTTAAATTGGATGAAACCAAGTGAGGACACTTTCCGGCGTCAATAAACGGTTCGAAGAGATTTTGAAACGGTTCGTAAAAGACAGTTGACCTACAAACAAATACAGCGTGACGTCGCCTAGAGGAGACGAATCTTACTTTTCCGTTTCTAGTCTGTTACCGACACTGTCACTGAGCACGCTGCTAACCTCTATCCTTTCAAAGTATACTTTGGGCTCGCTGTTTAAAAGTGACCGAAAGAGCGGAATATTGCTACAAGGGTTCGGGTAAGGGTTAGTTGTAGATCTATCCCTAGCCCTTGCCCTAATCCTTTTCTGTATTAAAATGTAACTGAGCGGGCTGCTAACCTCGCCGAAGTATCCCTTCAAGGGACATGGTATGGGGCGCCATGTGTCCATTTATTCTATGTGACCATTCTATACATAGACTAAATTCTATGCACATAGAAAGCATTCTATGCACACAAAAAGCATTCATTAGTTGAAATTCCATTTATAAAAAAGAAACCAATATTGTAAGTCATAGAATAAAATTCTTTGTATAGAATAACATTCTATAATATAGTGTAAAATTCTATGTCCATAATAAAGTTCTATGTATAGAATAACATTTTGTAATAGAGAATAAGATTCTATGTATGTAATACAATTCTATACTATAGAATGCACTTGTATGCATAGAATGAATTCTATTACAAAGAATGAATTCTATAACATAGAATAAATTCTTTAACATAAAATAAATTGCATGACATAGAATGAATTCTATACGCATAGAATTCATTCTATAACATAGAATGAATTCGTTAACATAAAATAAATTATATGACATAAAATGAATTCTATGTGCATAGAATAAATTGTATAACATAGAATGAATTCTATAATAAAGAATGAATTCTATATGCATAGAATGAATTCTATAATAAAGAATGAATTCTATATGCATAGAATGAATTGTATAGCATAGAATGAATTCTATGACATAGAATTCATTCCATGACATAGAATTCATTCTATAGGCATATAATGAATAGTATAACATAGAATGAATATGATGACATAGAATTAATTCTATGACATAGAATGAATTCTATAACATAGAATGAATTCTATAGCATAGAATGAATTCTATAACATAGAATTTATTTTATAGCATGGAATAAATTATATGTTACAGAATGAATTCTATGTCATAGAATTCATTTTATGCTATAGAATTCATTCTATGTTATCGAATTCATTGATCACCTTGATCGCAACCCATCACCAATCACATACACACCACAAACCATCACCTTGATCGCAACACATCACCCATCATATACACACCACAAACCATCACCTTGATCACAACCCATCACCATCATATACACACTACAAACCATCACCAATCGTATACACACCACAAACCATCACCAATCATATACACACCACAAACCATCACCTTGATCGCAACCCATCACCAATCATATCATATCAAGGAACATTTGGCAAGCACGGGATATAATATTTTAAAGACCTCACACACGTACTTTCCAATAGCGTGTCAACTTACGGGGCAATGAATAGAAGGGCACAAGCAGACAAAACAAAGAGTTTCGTTTTTGCCGCCATGTTGATGTTGATGCAAAAGGACAAATGCGAGTCTCGTACTAACACAAACACCCCAACAATAATGATCGATTTCTATATCTATATGTATTTTACAAATTATGGTTCAGTACGACGGTTCCTGGCCAATCACAGATGACATTATTTATAGCAAGCAATAACCCCTACGATTTAAAAAAAGGCGTATGCGGTAGACTCAAGACTGTACAAGGACACTGCTGAAATACACGTGTCAAGGAGCAGAGATGGTCCGCCATTTCAGCATTGACACGTGTCCTGCTGCTAGCGTTTAGTCTAGATCTGCCATGTCAAGTCGAAGTCGAAACCTTTAATAGGATATTAGCAATATGTCCTATTGACCTGTCTTACAGCTAGTCCTTAATAAAAGTGTTAAATAAAACTTCAGAACAAACAAAACATTTAACATAAACTTGATTTGAAACTAACACAAACTTTAACAATGGTAAGAATTTTTTAAACAATTACTAAAGAAATTATTGTACCGAAATACACATACTCCTTCTCCCCAACCCCCTCCAATACCCCTTCCCTACTCCCATTCTCCCCCCCCCTCCACCACAACCACACACGTACCAAGCTAATTTACACATGAACAAATTAAACTGTCACAATATAGGAAAGAATAAAATGTATACAATCATCTTAAATATTAGGAGCAAGGGAAAATAGAAATTTGTGGAGTCTAATTTGAAACAATGTTAATGATTTACTTTAGTTGATCTCTTGTGGTAGAGAATTCCACATACTTTGACTAAACTATGACAGAGATGCTTTAAATATTTTTAAGTGTGGATGTGGCAAGGTTAAATTATGTCTGAAAATTGAATAACGATACGAAGGTTTGCTACAAACGTACTTTTAAATAATCAGGAGCTCTATTGTTTAATATTTTGTACATTGAAACGGCTTTATTGTAATTAAGGTGTTTGTTAAGGGGAAGCATACCAGCAAGTTTAAATTTTGAATCAGATTTGAATTGACAGTAACACAGCAAATCCAGAAATTACGCTTTCGAGAAAACGCTTTTTTTTTCTTTTCTGTTTAAAATGTGATCTTATATAGTGTGCATTATACCGTAGGATATATCACAAACCGTGTAATTCAATCCATGCTATATCAGACATTCTGTTTGACAAAACTAGAGGAGATTAAAAAAAAAAAAAACATTGTCATTACTATGACAGTGCTTCCCTCTGTGAGGTCTTTCTCCTCATTTCCCAATCTAACACATGCAGTGTACATCTTTTGACTGCCAGTCTTTCTCTTCATTTCACAATCTAACACATTTAGTGTACATCTTTTGACTGCCAGTCTTTCTCCTCATTTCACAATCTAACACATTTAGTGTACATCTTTTGACTGCCAGTCTAACACATTTAGTGTACATCTTTTGACTGCCAGTCTTTCTCCTCAGTTCACAATCTAACACATTTAGTGTACATCTTTTGACTGCCAGTCTTTCTAGCATAACTTTAGAACAATTTATTCCTCAGTCTTTTGTTACGATTACTATTGAAATTTATTATTGAATAATCAGAAAACTTGACAATAATGGCAATAATAAATACAAATTTTAAATAATGTATACCGCGAAATGTATTTATAAAATTATGAACCTAAACGACATTGATAGGCGATAAAGTGCAAATATAAATAACACAAATTGATGACAATGACCTACTCGATCATATTAAAGACAGCCTAGTACTCGGTAAGTGTTTTAAAGGAACGTTTCCCTATATTTATGGACCCAGTCGCTTGTCATCACTTTTCCCAAAAAAGGTAACCTTCAGGAGTGTGAAAATTACCGCACCATCAGCCTCATCAGCCATCCCAGCAAGGTCCTCCTGAAAATAATACTCAACAGGTTGAAACCCCAAGCTGAACAAATCATAGCCGAAGAACAAGCAGGATTCAGGGCAGGGCGAAGTACCACTGAGCAGATTTTCAACCTCGGAATAATCTGTGAGAAATACCTACAGCACCAACAACATCTATATCATGTGTTCATAGACTTCAAGAAGGCGTTTGACCGAGTCTGGCATGCAGCTCTATGGGCAACAATGAACGTGTACAACATCAGCCCTAAAATTATAGAAGTCATCAAAAGCCTGTATGACAAGGCTACCAGTGCAGTCCTCCACAACAGTGCCATCGGGAACTGGTTCAGAACAACAATAGGTGTGCGTCAAGGATGCCTACTCTCTCCAACACTCTTCAACATCTTCCTAGAGCGCATCATGTCAGATGCTCTTGCAGACCATGAAGGCACAGTCAGCATAGGGGGTAGAGCAATCTCCAATCTTCGTTTTGCAGATGACATTGATGGATTGGATGGAGAGGAACAAGAACTTGAACAGCTGGTACAGAGGCTTGACACCACCTCCAGAGCCTTTGGACTGGAAATAAGTGCAGAGAAGACCAAAATGATGACCAACAACACCAATGGCATCAATACGGACATCAAAGTCCAAGGCCAATCTCTCAACACAGTGCATAGCTTCAAATATTTAGGAGCTATTGTATCAGACAATGGGCCCCGACAGGAAGTCCTCTCCAGGATCGCACAAACAACTGCTGCCCTGACAAGGTTGAAGCCCATTTGGAAAGACAGGACCATCAGTCTACATTCCAAAGTAAGACTGCTGCGCTCCCTTATCATCTACATCTTCCTATATGCTTGCGAAGCATGGACCCTCACAGCAGATCTCCAACGAAGAATACAAAGCATGGAGATGAGGTGCTACAGAAGACTTCTGGGCATTTACTTTACCCAACCCATCACCAACGACTAAGTCCGACAGATCATCACACAAGCCATTGGACAACACGAAGACCTGCTAACAGTGGTGAAGAAATGGAAACTTCGATGGTATGGCCACGTCACGAGATCATCAGGCCTTGCAAAGACTATTCTGCAAGGCACAGCGCAAGAAGGTAGAAGAAGAGGGAGGCCGAAAAAGAGGTGGGAGGACAACATTCGAGAATGGACTGGTTTGACACTGAGCGAAGCCATCAGGGCTGCTAAGGTCAGAGAAAGATAGAGTATGCTGGTTAAACGATGATCTGTGGTGCCCCTACAATTTTCGGGTTATGGGACAGGATAGGATAGGATTTCCATATTTACCTTGGCTGCACATTGTTATTTTGCATTTTATTTACCCGTCGCGTGAAGAAAACTACCCATATCACACAAAGAAGAGAATATTCACAGTAGGACGTCGTATGAAGAAAACTACCCCTATCACACAAAGAAGAGAATATTCACATTAGTACGTCGTATGAAGAAAACTACCACACAAAGAAGATATAATATTCACATTAGGACGTCGTATGAAGAAAACTACCCCTATCACACAAAGAAGAGAATATTCACATTAGGACGTCATATGAAGAAAACTACCCATATCACAAAAAGAAGAGAATATTCGCAGTAGGACGTCGTGTGAAGAAAACTACCCATATTACACAAAGAAGAGAATATTCACATTAGGATGTCGTGTGAAGAAAACTACCCATATCGCACAAAGAAGAGAATATTCACATTAGGACGTCGTGTGAAGAAAACTACCCATACCACACAAAGAAGAGAATATTCACATTAGGACGTCGTATGAAGAAAACTACCACACAAAGAAGAGAATATTCACATTAGGACGTCATATGAAGAAAACTACCCATATCACACAGAGAAGAGAATATTCACATTAGGACGTCGTGTGAAGAAAACTACCCATATCACACAAAAAAGAGAATATTCACATTAGGACGTCGTATGAAGAAAACTACCCCTATCACACAAAGAAGAGAACATTCACATTAGGACGTCCTATGAAGAAAACTACCACACAAAGAAGATATAATATTCACATTAGGACGTCGTATGAAGAAAACTACCCCTATCACACAAAGAAGAGAATATTCACATTAGGACGTCGTATGAAGAAAACTACCCATATCACAAAAAGAAGAGAATATTCGCAGTAGGACGTCGTGTGAAGAAAACTACCCATATTACACAAAGAAGAGAATATTCACATTAGGATGTCGTGTGAAGAAAACTACCCATATCGCACAAAGAAGAGAATATTCACATTAGGACGTCGTGTGAAGAAAACTACCCATACCACACAAAGAAGAGAATATTCACATTAGGACGTCGTATGAAGAAAACTACCACACAAAGAAGAGAATATTCACATTAGGACGTCATATGAAGAAAACTACCCATATCACAGAGAGAAGAGAATATTCACATTAGGACGTCGTGTGAAGAAAACTACCCATATCACACAAAGAAGAGAATATTCACATTGGGACGTCGTGTGAAGAAAACTACCCATATTACACAAAGAAGAGAATATTCACATTAGGACGTCGTGTGAAGAAAACTACCCATATCACACAAAGAAGAGAATATTCACATTGAGACGTCATGTGAAGAAAACTAGCCATATCACACAAAGAAGAGAATATTCACATTAGGACGTAGTGTGAAGAAAACTACCCATATCACACAAAGAAGAGAATATTCACATTAGGACGTCGTGTGAAGAAAACTACCCATATCACACAAAGAAGAGAATATTCACATTAGGACGTAGTTTGAAGAAAACTACCCATATTACACAGAGAAGAATATATACACATTAGTACAGTGGTGTGCATAAGTTTGGAACAGGTGCTTTGAGTCAGTGCATACCAGCTTTCGCCTCGTCACCTTCACCTACATCGGCCGGAACTACTTCACGTAATTACATGCAGCCAAGTAGTTACAAACATTGCTGAAGCCAGAAGTAATTCCTGTCTCTCCAAAAACTTAAAATACAAAACATATCTGAATTTGGAGAAATAAGGAAGAAAACAAAACAATTTTATTACAAAGGCATTTCGGAAAATGTGTACAGCTTAACTTGAAAGCACTGTTCGGTGGAAATGTCGATGTAAGCATACTTGGGTAAATAATAATTGGAAAAAAAAAGTAAACTTCACTGTGTTTTGAGTTTCCCTTATCTTTCAATGCTTTGGTCTATATAAAGGCGTCCTACCTATGTTTCCTAGCCGTGTGAGAGCTAGTGTGACAGTGATCTTTTGCCATTTTTCTTTCTATCTCTGTACCCCAGCCTAAACACAGACTGAGCTAAACAAATAAATGTATTAAGTAGAGTCACAGGGAGATTTACTAGCGATCCCCATCGACTTAAGACGAGAGGGTAATGGCATTCCATTGTGCAGAGCCCAAATAACGGTTTGTCTGTCATCAGACTGACTCATTTTGATCTGAACCTGTTAAGTAGGCCTCTTCTTCACTCGTCAGTGGTGCCACTAGCTGGTTAAGACGTCTGACTGAGTTAGTTTGTGTTTGCTCACAGTCCGTTTGTGATGCAGAGTCTGATGTGTTTGTGTGTTGTCCAGGTGTGGGACACTGCTGTGTGGTAGTGACAGATGAGCTGGATGTGCAAGCAGCTGTTGCTTGTCTGCCTGTAGCAGTGGAGGTGTCAGTGGATGTGACAGTCGGGTTATACGTAGCCGTTTTAAAGAATCCATATTGTTTTGTTTTCTTCTTTATGTGTCTTTCACATGCACTCCTGTTCACCTGTTTATAATGACTACAAACTGCACAGTCACTGACCTGTATGTTGGGATTGTACACTGACCACAGATGCTGTGAACCCTCAATATGCTTTGCAGCTATATGACGCAAAAAGCTCGAGTCAGACTGTTTTCTGATTTTTCGTGTACGATGTCGACATGTGAAGCATAATGTACTGGATAGACGATACCATCAGTCTCAACAGAATACTACAAACCATACAAGTCCAAAAGTTCAGAGGCCACGGTCTTACAGAATCTATGTCTTGGAACATTTTCTCTTGTTGTTTTGGATCTCTGTCCACACAATCGGCATAAAGAGTTTAACTTCTCTCTGTGATACTGCTCTGTATGAGCTATTTGAGATTGACTATCTATTTGAATGTTATATGCCTGTCCTTCTTTCTGGTTGATCTCTCCTGTATGTAAAAGCCTATGTCTCCTTAACATGCAAGTCTGAGTAAATACTTTATTACAAACATCACACACATGTTTCTTTTGTTGTTCAATCCTCTGTTGCTGTTCTTTCTTTATTCTTCCCTTCTCTCTGAGACTGATTTCACTGTAGGAAGCGACGGAGGCTGAAGAGATCATGACCGATGATGACTGTGGTGTTGTGGAGGTCACAGCAAGCAGTTTTGCAGCACATGCAGTTGGAATCTGTAAAAACGAGACGTACAATAAACACTGACTATAAAGTGTTAGAAGATCATACCATGTCACGTACAATAAACACTGACTATAAAGTGTTAGAAGATCATACCATGTCAATGTCAGTGAAAGTGACAGTCGTTTTAAAGAATCTATATTTTTTAGTTTTCTTCTTTATGTGTCTTCCACATGCACTCCTGTTCACCTGTTTATACTGACTACAAACTGCACAGTCACTGACCTGTATGTTGGGATTGTACACTGACCACAGATGCTGTGAACCCTCAATATGCTTTGCAGCTATATGACGCAACAATCTCGAGTCAGGCTGTTTTCTGATTTTTCGTGTGCGATGTCGACATGTGAAGCATAATGTACTGGGATAGACTATACCATCAGTCTCTACAGAATACTGCAAACCATACAAGTCCAAAAGTTCAGAATCTGTAAAAACGAGACGTACAATAAACACTGACTATAAAGTGTTAGAAGATCATACCATGTCACGTACAATAAACACTGACTATAAAGTGTTAGAAGATCATACCATCTCACGTACAATAAACACTGACTATAAAGTGTTAGAAGATCATACCATGTCATGTCAGTGAAAGTGACAGTCGTTTTAAAGAATCTATATTTTTTAGTTTTCTTCTTTATGTGTCTTCCACATGCACTCCTGTTCACCTGTTTATACTGACTACAAACTGCACAGTCACTGACCTGTATGTTGGGATTGTACACTGACCACAGATGCTGTGAACCCTCAATATGCTTTGCAGCTATATGACTATAAAGTGTTAGAAGATCATACCATGTCACGTACAATAAACACTGACTATAAAGTGTTAGAAGATCATACCATGTCACGTACAATAAACACTGACTATAAAGTGTTAGAAGATCATACCATCTCACGTACAATAAACACTGACTATAAAGTGTTGGAAGATCATACCATCTCACGTACAATAAACACTGACTATAAAGTGTTAGAAGATCATACCATGTCACGTACAATAAACACTGACTATAAAGTGTTAGAAGATCATACCATGTCACGTACAATAAACACTGACTATAAAGTGTTGGAAGATCATACCATCTCAAAGGCTATGTAAACAACGCTATTTACTGCCCCAGTAGTGAGTACTAGAAGCTTCTATGGCATACTGCAGGCTAATTATAACTTGCCTTATTGCAGACAAAGAGTGTTATATGGTAGTGGCTGACATGCACTGTTTAGCTTGGGTGGCAGCAGTGTGGTGTTGCAGGTTGTCATATAGTATTTATTGTTTAGCTTGGATGGCAGCAGTGTAGTGTTACAGGTTGTCATATAGTACTTATTGTTTAGCTAGGATGGCAGCAGTGTGGTGTTGCAGGTTGTCATATAGTACTTATTGTTTAGCTTGGATGGCAGCAGTGTGGTGTTACAGGTTGTCATACAGTACTTATTGTTTAGCTTGGATGGCAGCAGTGTGGTGTTACAGGTTGTCATATAGTACTTATTGTTTAGCTTGGATGGCAGCAGTGTGGTGTTGCAGGTTGTCATACAGTACTTATTGTTTAGCTTGGATGACAGCAGTGTGGTGTTGCAGGTTGTCATACAGTACTTATTGTTTAGCTTGGATGGCAGCAGTGTGGTGTTGCAGGTTGTCATATAGTACTTATTGTTTAGGTTGGATGGCAGCAGTGTGGTGTTGCAGGTTGTCATATAGTACTTATTGTTTAGCTTGGATGGCAGCAGTGTGGTGTTGCAGGTTGTCATATAGTACTTATTGTTTAGCTTGGATGGCAGCTGTGTGGTGTTGCAGGTTGTCATACAGTACTTATTGTTTAGCTTGGATGGCAGCAGTGTAGTGTTACAGGTTGTCATACAGTACTTATTGTTTAGCTTGGATGGCAGCAGTGTGGTGTTACAGGTTGTCATACAGTACTTATTGTTTAGCTTGGATGGCAGCAGTGTGGTGTTACAGGTTGTCATACAGTACTTATTGTTTAGCTTGGATGGCAGCAGTGTGGTGTTGCAGGTTGTCATACAGTACTTATTGTTTAGCTTGGATGGCAGCAGTGTGGTGTTGCAGGTTGTCATATAGTACTTATTGTTTAGCTTGGATGGCAGCAGTGTGGTGTTGCAGGTTGTCATATAGTACTTATTGTTTAGCTTGGATGGCAGCTGTGTGGTGTTGCAGGTTGTCATACAGTACTTATTGTTTAGCTTGGATGGCAGCAGTGTGGTGTTACAGGTTGTCATACAGTACTTATTGTTTAGCTTGGATGGCAGCAGTGTGGTGTTACAGGTTGTCATACAGTTCTTATTGTTTAGCTTGGATGGCAGCAGTGTGGTGTTGCAGGTTGTCATACAGTACTTATTGTTTAGCTTGGATGGCAGCAGTGTGGTGTTACAGGTTGTCATACAGTTCTTATTGTTTAGCTTGGATGGCAGCAGTGTGGTGTTACAGTTAAGCAGTTGGTTAAAATTGTGGTTTTCTATGCCAAAGGTCTGAGTTCAAACCTTGCAGGGGATAACTCCTATGATTTGGATACAGGACTTTCCAGGTCACTGAGTTCAAACCTTACAGGGGATAACTCCTATGATTTGGATACAGGACTTTCCAGGTCACTGAGTTCAAACCTTGCAGGGGATAACTCTTATGATTTGGATACAAGACTTTCCAGGTCACCAAGTGTTTTCTCTGGCTACTTCCGTTTCCTACCTCCCTTTAGTAATGGTGTTAGAACCAGTCACTTGTTAAAATAGTTTTAAAAGAAAATAAGGAGAAAGAAAAAGCAATTAACAGAAACTAAATTAATTTTCAAAACATTTTACTTTCCCCGACATAAACAAAACGGGATTAATTCACAGACATTTCTGAACAGCTCTATCCGATGTAACTCAAATTGATTGATTGATTTATTGTTGCTTTAGGTCCAGCGGACTCTTCCGAGCCAAATCAGGACCGGACAACCCCCGATCCGCATAAAAGATCTGCCGAAACAACCCTAGTGGGAAAATTGAATGCCCTCCACCGGCCAGTCACTTTACAATAAAGACATCCCACGCGGGGGACGGCTGAGGGTTGACCTCAACTACGCGAACACCCCGGTTACAAAAACAAAATAGAATACAAACATCATTATAAATCAGCAATAAAACACATACATATAAAATGCCTATAGTGCTAAATAGTACAATCATAGGAAGCCCTAGTGACCACCCGGCAGAAAGCGTCCAACACTCCCAAGCTGATCCAACAGACCCCATACACAAACAAGGAGTTTTGTCCAGGAAGAGTTTTCAAGAAAAAAGGTAGGTCATTGATCTAGCGAAGAAGAAGATAGTATAGCAGAGTGAAGGACAGAGCAGGAATAGGAAAGAGTAAATGAGGAAGACAGCGACAGTGGGAATTTAAAGCACTAAATTTCCATAAAGTGGGGATACTATTTATACTGAAAACCCCCGGCACTCCAACGGGGGTACTGTTGCCGCAGTGAATCTGTCTTGCCTATAAAGGCAAGACAGGTTTTCAACTGTGGCTTTCACTGTTCCCTTTATAGGTTTGAACAATCTACAGTGGCAAGATTGCTCATGACCCCAAGGGGTATGTAACTCAAAAATTGGTATCATTGAATACATACAAAAACAATTTCAAAACCAAAATCAACCCATAAATACAAACATTACAACATTGTAAGTATAGCAAGAACATTTTCGATCAATGTAGCCCGAGACTCGGTCAGCGGTAGATTCAGATTCAGAAAACTTTATTATCTCCAAGGAGAAATTCTAACATGGACTTGCTGTCAGCAAAAGGTAATAAAATGTAACAGTACTATAAACATGTAAACATGTACGTGTAATCACGCTTATGTACATATTAACAAGAACATTTCCGACACATTGTAAAACTTAAAATACATATCACACTGCATGTCCTTATTGCACTTCAGCATAAATAAATAAAACACCTACCCACAAACACACACACCCACACACACACATACACACAGATGGGTTAGACATTAGATTATATTACACCAAAATTATAAACGTTATAAAGCATCTTAAAAAAATATACAATCATCAAACTCTGCGTATCATTCTAACACTGACAATCACAGATTTTAAAACTTATGCATTAGTTAACTATACATACTGAATAGTTGAAAAATTGCTGCATATTATAAAATTCATCTCTAGTACTCCCATAAACCACTGGCACCCAACTCATTCAGTCAACACTTATTAAGAATTTGTACTGATCAACCAATAGATGCAGCCTATACACTACACTATCAACCAAGGATGGACTTAACCTCCCCATATCACGAAATTCACAAACATGTGCGAGATTAAGTCGCTCAACAGGTTTACGATGTCGGAGTGAACGCCTAGGGAGTGGTATTGGGACCCTTTTTGACACGGAGGAATTCCCCGAATCTGAATCCCCATCTTTCGACTCTGAACGTACACCAACTTGCAAATGATCAGCTTGCTGCTCATCATCGTCAGCGTTATCCGACGAAACAGACCCAGAGGAACTCTCTGAAACTGAATCCTGGCCTCCCAACCCTGGAGGTAACCCACCTACATCTGTAGCCCCCTCATTTCCCACAACACGGGGAACAAAAACGGGTGCATCTGGTCTGAGGGGAGTATCTCCCGTGGTTCCCTGCTCCACAGTCACCTTGACAACAAAATCATCATCGAAAATATCTACACCTGCCGTTGAACCTGACTCAACCTGCGAATGTGGCACCTTACCCATCTTCAGTCTATCCACCCTATTTTCCCTCTGGTCAGAAACCCTTCTCCTGTCCCCTTCTGTATCTACATCCAACATGCCTACCGGCAGCAGATAATTTCTGTGAAGTGTTCTCTTTTCCTTAGTCTGTTTTTCATCTTGAACAGTATACACTGGCACATCAGGTGACTTGGAAATGACCACATAGATATCATGCTCCCACTTGTCTGAGATTTTGGAATCTACCCGATGTCCTAAACGCCTAACCAGGACACGGTCACCTATTTCTAACTGCGCTGCGTGAGCAGATGCATCATAACGCACTTTGTTACGTTGTCCCATTTTAGCCATATTGTCAGTGGCCCTTTTGTATGCTGTTGCCAGTTGATGTTTGAACGTACCGATGAACTGGCGAGTGCTACGGTTCTTGCCCGGGTTCAGATCAACTCCAAAAGCTATGTCCATGGGCTATCGGGGATGGCGGCCAAAAAACAAATAATATGGGCTATACCCTGTACTTTGATGTACGCAGCAATTGTATGCATGGACGGCTTCAGGCAAGCTCTTCCTCCAATCCGCTTTTTTGTCTTCCTCTAGACTACGTAGCATGTTCAGGAGTGTTCTGTTCCACCTTTCTACAGGATTTGAATTAGGATGATATGGACTAGTACGAATCTTTTCTATACTTGCAACCTGGCAGAGCTCTTTGATGAGTTGGGACTCGAAGTCACGCCCTTGATCTGAAAGTATTGTTTTTGGGAAACCATACACCATAAAAAAATCCCTCCATACTGTTTTCGCCATTTGATCTCTGGTGCAGAAAGCGGCAGCAAATTTGGTGAAGTGATCCATTACAACAAGTATATTCTGCTTTTGATTTTTGACTTCAATCGTTAAATAATCAATTGACAGAAGTTCAAGGGGAAATGTGGTAACAATGCTATTCATGGGGGCCTTCTGGGGTGGTGCACCTCTCCTGATACATCTGGAACACCCTTTGATTTTTCTCTCCAAATCCCTAGCCATGTACGGCCAATAGAATCTCATTCTGAGCTGACTGATGGCGTTGTCAAAGTGTGTGTGAAATAATTCCTCATGAACACCTATTCGTCTGAAACATAATAAAGGGAAGTAATCTAAACTAGACAGTCTGACTAAACTATAATCTCCCCTGTTCCACTAATCTACAATATTATTACTATGGAATACACACAAAATTAATACACATCTTAATCCTTGGTGGGTATTACACTGATATATTATCCATTAAGTTTAATTAATCAATTCAATTTTATTGTTTTTGAATGCAATCCTGGAACAATAGAGATCTGCTTTATTAGCTCCGGTAGCTGTAGCAAGCATGAAGTAGTCATAGTAAAAAGGATCTGATTAGCATTAACACAAAAGGACAACTTTTATCTACATTTTTCTCATGCATACCTACATGCAGTAACTCATCACATCCATATTCATGTACCATCAATCCTGAAATAAGCAATCTAACAGCAGGGTGACTCTGTTGTTGTCTCCTTTACAATCAATGGTAAAATGCTACACATCATATAACTGGTAACATAAAATTAAGGTGGTTACAAACATCCAAAGCCATACAATAGTGGTTACAAACAACCATGCCATACAATGTGTGTTACAAACATCCCATGCCATACATTGTGCGTTACAAACATCCCATGCCATACAATGGTGGTTACAAATTTCCCATGCTATACAATGGTTGATCCAAGGGTCACCCATATTGCATGTATTATATTTTCTACTCCTTGTTTCTCAATTTATGCTACTTTTAGTACTCAACTTGAGTCAACACGTATCACATGAATACTGTGTTTTTATAGTATATGACAACTGGTGATACATCAAACTCCTAGCATACATGTTGTCTCCTTTACGTTCAATGGTTAAATGTTACACATAATATTCACTGACAGCATTCAACATATTACATACATTGCACACTATTTTTTCCCCAGAATATGTTTGGGATACAATGTTTACATTTTAATTTGAACAATGTTCGCAATATTATTCGAGCCAATCTATGGAATTGCTGTCAAGAAATAGTTGTTTATTGGGTCCAGCAACCTGCAAAGAGCCGAATCAACTTGGTTGAAAGAGTCTGTCAAGAGTTTTAGGCATTTTAACTTATTTTACCTTGATGAAAACTTTCAAAATGAACTGGAAAGATTGGTTTTATCTGACGACTCATTGTGTTGTTTTTATCTTCTTTTCTGCCTGCAGCCTATGTTACTCTAAGCTTCTTCAAGTTCTCAATTTAAATAAAAGTTTTATTGCACAGCAGCTAATGGTCTTTTCTGTATGTACCAACTGTGATTCATCAAACTGTCAGCCTGAATAAAAGCATTCGATATTACACATATGTCACCTACATTTTCACTTCAATATGTATCAACATGTGTTGCTTCAAATCATCAGTCACAGAGAAAGACATAATACAAAATCACAAACACAATTTTTCTTTTCTGAACATGTAAACTAGTGTAAGTCTCTTCAACTTGCAAGCTCAAGGAACAGATTTTCTTAAAAAACGTCAAACATATGAAATTGTGTCCAGAATGTGTCATCTTGTGTTCAAATCACTAACCAAAGTGAAAGCTTTATTACAAGTCTGACGCACATGATTCTTCTCTCCAGTATGTATAAGCTTACGTTCCTTCAAATGGCCAGCCTGAGCGAACGCTTTATTACAAACATCACACACATGATTCTTCTCTCCTGTATGTATAAGCTTATATACCAACAAATTGCAGGCAAGAGTGAAAGCTTTATTACAAATATTACAAACATGATTCTTCTCTCCAGTGTGTATAAGTTTATGTTCCTTCAAATGGCCAGCCTTAGTGAAAACTTTATAACCAAAAACATCACACACACAATTCTTCTCTCCTGTATGTATAAGCTTATGTACCTTCAAATCACTAACCCGAGTGAAAGCTTTATTACAAACATCAAACATGATTCTTCTCTCCTGTATGTATAAGCTTATGTAACTTCAAACTGCCAGCCTGAGTGAAAGCTTTATTACAAACATCACAAACATGATTCTTCTCCTCTGTATGTATAAGCTTATGTTTCTTCAAATCACCAGCCTGAGTGAAAGCTTTATTACAAACATCACACACATGATTCTTCTCTCCTGTATGTACAAGCTTATGTACCTTCAAATAACTAGCCCGAGTGAAAACTTTATTACAAACATCACACACATGATTCTTCTCTCCTGTATGTATAAGCTTATGTCTATTCACATCACCAGCACGAGTGAAAGCTTTATTACAAACATCACACACATGATTCTTTTCTCCTGTATGTATAAGCTTATGTTCCTTCAAACTGCCAGCCTGAGTGAAAGCTTTATT
Organism: Oncomelania hupensis; assembly: GCA_036898135.1. Lineage (NCBI taxonomy): Eukaryota > Metazoa > Mollusca > Gastropoda > Littorinimorpha > Pomatiopsidae > Oncomelania > Oncomelania hupensis. Next base: position 49,938,080 of record CM072522.1, read on the forward strand.
ACAAACATCACACACATGATTCTTCTCTCCTTTATGTATAAGCTTATGTTTCTTCAAATCAGCAGCACGCTTGAAAGCTTTATTACAAACATCACACACATGATTCTTCTCTCCAGTATGTATAAGCTTATGTCCCTTCAAATTGCCAGCCTTAGTGAAAGCTTTATTACAAACATCACACACATGATTCTTCTCTCCTGTATGTATAAGCTTATGTACCTTCAAACCGCCAGCCTGAGTGAAAGCTTTATCATAAACATCACACACATGATTCTTCTCTCCTGTATGTATAAGCTTATGTTCCTTCAAATGGCCAGCCCGAGTGAAAGCTTTATTACAAACATCACACACATGATTCTCCTCTCCTGTATGTATAAGCTTATGTACCTTCAAATCACCAGCATGAGTGAAAGCTTTATTATAAACTTCACACACATGATTCTTCTCTCCTGTATGTATAAGCTTGTGTTCCCTTAAATGGCCAGCCTGAGTGAAAGCTTTATTACAAACATCACACACATGATTCTTCTCTCCTGTATGTATAAACTTATGTACCTTCAAATGGCCAGCCAGAGTGAAAGCTTTATTACAAACATCACACACAAGTTTCTTTTGCTCTCTGGTCTTCTGTTGCTGCTTTGTCACTCTTCTAGGCCTACATTCATGATCTGTGAGATTGACTTCACTGTGGGGAGTGACTGAGGCAGAAGAGAACTCAACCAATAATGACTGTGGTGTTGAGTTGACAGTAAGCAGTTGAGTAACACGTGCATTTGGAATCTGAAAAAGAAAAAAAGATAACTAACTATAAAGAGTTCATTATCATTATCATCATCATCATCATCATCATCATCATCATCATCATCATCATCATCATCATCATCATCATCATCATCATCAAAGTGGTCCTGATTTGGCACTTTGCAGTCTGCTGGACTCTATAAACAATGACTAACTAATCTTTAGTAGTTTTTGTATTGATATAATCGATTATTATTATTATACCATTATCACAACAACGTGCTGAGTTTCTTGATAATAGTTAAAATAAACCTACTTCAGTCCTGACAATTACGAGGATATATTAATTTGCAATAACAACCAGAGTGTCGCTGACCAGAATTAATTTCTCATTTCAGGTGCCTATGATGTGGATTAATTATTTTATAGCTAATCACTCTTCTGTTGCAAATGACGTTATCAGTTTTTGGTTTGCATGTGTAGTTGGTTGGCGTTATGTATGAATCTGATTAGATGTTTTCATATGGTTCAAAAATCCATAATTGTATCGGCAGTTAGACTTTAGATGTTGTTTTTGAGATCTCAACAAGTAACATCACCTTAAAATGTGGTGACCAAAATTGGTACCCAGAATTGGATCAACAGGTTGTTGTGTATACGTTACATGTATGTCTATAAATAGCTGGAATAACCAGTCACCAGGGAAAGTTCTTGTTCCTTGTGAGTATCAAATATTTGTTAGTCTCGGTGTGTGCCTTATGGAGTAAAAGAGAGAGAGAGATAGAGAGAGAAAGAGAGAGAGGTGGAGTGTGGTGGAATTAATGGTAGTTGTTGCATTCATCGAAATTGTTTCAATCATCTAGTTCATTTGAATTCATTATTTCATGGTTCACATTTCAAACCTAAATTTAACGTGATTATGAAAAAAGAAACCATATGAATAACTCGTTGACACTACATCTAATAGTGGCCATGTAGGCCTGTGTCTGTGTTTGTGTCCAGCGGCAGGGTGCTGATGGACACAAGGGTGTTGCGGATGTCCGGGTGGAGAGTTTCTTCATGTCCCTATTCCCAGTTCACCCTATGTACCCAGTACCCAACCTTTAATGGACTGATGACCCTTTCTGCACTTTCCACAAAATATCCTCATGAATGGTCGTCCCTGAGCCATTGGGCTTAGAGGTCGGTCGTGTTCGAGTGACGTTGAGAGCTCTGCGATCGCATCATAGTCGTTGACATCTCATGCGATTTTAACGAGAGTGAGTCTGCAACGTCTTCTTTCAGCTACGCATCGTAAGTACTCTACTGGTGGTCCACAAAGGCAAACAGGGTGGAGAGCTGAAGAAAGGATCGTCATCCCTTTCCGCTTAAATCGCCGCTTCATGTTAATCATCATTGCAGTCTTCATCGTGGTTCATCGGTCATCTAGGTCGACATTACAGTCAGAAATAATTGGAAGCCGACGTAGCTGTAGTTACTCTGTGAAAGCAGAGTTCTATCCCTTTGTAGTGGCGTCAAGGAAGGCTAAGGCTTACGACTTTGTATGTTACACAATATTTGTTGAATGAGTGATTGTCCGTTCATAAGTAAAGTGTGTTTAGCATTTAATATTGTGATTGCGTCAAATCCTGATGTTCTTTGTGTGCCACATGTTGGAGGAATAGATGTGTTTGTTGTGTGTGCCACATGTTTGAGTGATAGATATGTTTGTTGCATGTGCCACATGTTGGAGTGATAGATGTGTGTTCCACATGTTTGAGTGATAGACATGTTTGAGTGATAGACATGTTTGAGTGATAGACATGTTTGAGTGATAGATATGTTTGTTGCGTGTGCTACATGTTGAAGTGATAGATGTGTGTTCCACATGTTTGAGTGATAGACATGTTTGAGTGATAGACATGTTTGAGTGATAGACATGTTTGAGTGATAGACATGTTTGAGTGATAGATGTGTTTCTGATGGCGCTGTTATGGAGGACTGCACAGATAACCTTGTCATACAGGCTTTTGATGACTTCAATAATGATGTTGTACAATCTCATGATTGCCCACAGAGCTGCATGTAAAGACTCGGTCAAACGCTTTCTTGAAGTCTACAAACACATGATATAGATGTTGTTGTGCTGTAGGTATTTCTCGCAGATTATTCTGAGGTTGAAAATCTGTGCAGTGGTAATTCACCCTGCCCTAGAATCCTGCTTGTTCTTCAGCTATGATTTGTTCAGCTTGGGGTTTCAACCTGTTGTGTATTATTTTCAGGGGGGCCTTGCTGGGATGGCTGATGAGGCTGATGGTGCGTTAATTTTCACACTCCTGAAGGTTTCCCATGTTAGGAAGAGTGATAACAAGCGACTGGGTCAATGGTGTAGGCAAATTCCCACTCTGCCAGATCTTATTACAGATAATCGTGAGGGCATCAATCATCGCTTCTCCTCCTGCTTGAAGCAATTTGGCGGGTATGTTGTCCACTCCTGCTGACTTCCACTTCTTTAGTGATTGCACTGCTGCCTCAACTTCATCTCGGAGAATTGGGAGGATTTCTTCCTCTTATCTGTTCTGGGGACATGCTATAACTGATGGTTACCCATTTGGTGTGTGGTTGCAAAGGTAAGAGCAGTACTATGTCTATCTATCCAAGACTTTTTGTTCTTCTGTAAGACATATGCCAGACTTGCTTTGGATCGTGGAGACCTTGGGTTGTTTAACATTTGTCAGCTGCTTCACAGTCTGGTAAACCTTCTTGCTGTTGTTCTTCTTCAGGCTGTTCTCTATTTCCTGGCATTGGTCCAGTTCTCCTTTGCTGTACACATGCCTTTTCGGATGTCACTGTTGATTTTTCGGTAGGCATCAGCTCCCTGTGAGGTTTTTTTTTTAATCTCTCTTCGTTTCTCACACAGGTCACAAAGTTGAGGTGTGATCCAGTTTCTTCTTTGGGCTGTGCCTGCCAAGGAACTCAGTGGCGGAATCTGTCACTGCTGAATTGAAGGTGGTGGTCATGCTGTTGACATCTACTTAACCAGCTCCCAAAATGGGCAGTTTGAAATTTGCACTTTTTTTTTTACGAGAGACAAAAATATTATAACAGTGGGGAAGAAACGGAAACTCCGATGGTATGGCCACGTCACCAGATCATTAGGCCTTGCAAAGACTATTCTGCAAGGCACAGTTCAAGGAGGTAGAAGAAGAGGGAGACTGAAAAAGAGGTGGGAGGAAAACATTCGAGAATGGACTGGTTTGACATTGAGCGAAGCCATCAGGGCTGCTGAGGACAGAAAAAAATGGAGTATGCTGGTTAAACGATCATCTGTGGTGCCCCTCCGACCTTCGGGTTACGGGACAGGATAGGATTGTCCGTAACCCAAATTGTTCGTGACCTGAGGGGTTCGTAACCAAAGGTATCAAAATAAATAGCATCCATTATTATTACTATTATTATTATTATTATTATTTTATTATTGGATTACTGTATTATATATTTATTGTGTGAAAGATTTGTAAAAGAGACGTACAAGTTCCATTATTACCTCAGACTCCATTGGAAGTAAATCTATACATCTTTTTGCCTTCACCCTCACCATCTTTGTTTCCAATAGTTTAGTGCTTTCTGTAACAAAGAAATCAGCAAATTTATCACGGGTGATAGCAGTGATAACCTTCAATAATGGTGTCGGATGCAGTCAATTTAAATTTTAAAAAAAAATCTCCCAAAATTAACATTTGATTTTCTTTGTTTTTTAATGGCCACTTTTATTTACACCACATGTTTGACAGATGAATATGTGTTTGTTGTTAGGAGTGCACGGACTGGTCTGGACAGAAGAATATGTGTTGTGTTGTTAGGAGTGCACTGACTGGTGTGGACAGATGAATATGTGTTTGTTGTGATGTTAGGAGTGCACTGACTGGTGTGGACAGAAGAGTATGTGTTGTGTTGTTAGGAGTGCACTGACTGGTGTGGACAGATGAATATGTGTTTGTTGTGATGTTAGGAGTGCACTGACTGGTGTGGACAGATGAATATGTGTTTGTTGTGTTGTTAGGAGTGCACTGACTGGTGTGGACAGATGAATATGTGTTTGTTGTGTTGTTAGGAGTGCACTGACTGGTGTGGACAGATGAATATGTGTTTGTTGTGTTGTTAGGAGTGCACTGACTGGTGTGGACAGATCAATATGTGTTTGTTGTGTTGTTAGGAGTGCACTGACTGGTGTGGACAGATCAATATGTGTTTGTTGTGTTGTTAGGAGTGCACTGACTGGTGTGGACAGATCAATATGTGTTTGTTGTGTTGTTAGGAGTGCACTGACTGGTGTGGACAGATGAATATGTGTTTGTTGTGTTGTTAGGAGTGCACTGACTGGTGTGGACAGATGAATATGTGTTTGTTGTGTTGTTAGGAGTGCACTGACTGGTGTGGACAGATGAATATGTGTTTGTTGTGTTGTTAGGAGTGCACTGACTGGTGTGGACAGATTAATATGTGTTTGTTGTGTTGTTAGGAGTGCACTGACTGGTGTGGACAGATCAATATGTGTTTGTTGTGTTGTTAGGAATGCACTGATTGGTGTGGACAGATGAATATGTGTTTGTTGTGTTGGTAGGAGTGCACTGACTGGTGTGGACAGATCAATATGTGTTTGTTGTGTTGGTAGGAGTGCACTGACTGGTGTGGACAGATCAATATGTGTTTGTTGTGTTGGTAGGAGTGCACTGACTGGTGTGGACAGATCAATATGTGTTTGTTGTGTTGTTAGGAGTGCACTGACTGGTGTGGACAGATCAATATGTGTTTGTTGTGTTGTTAGGAGTGCACTGACTGGTGTGGACAGATCAATATGTGTTTGTTGTGTTGTTAGGAGTGCACTGACTGGTGTGGACAGATCAATATGTGTTTGTTGTGTTTTTAGGGGTGCACTGACTGGGACGCTCTGCTGGACGGGTCGTCCCTGAACGGAAGGGTCGACTTCATCACCTCCTATGTCCAGTTCTGTATCAACATGTTGGTGCCAACTAGGGAGGTGAAGACCTACCCAAACAACAAGCCTTGGGTGACAAAGGAGGTAGCAGACGTCCTGATGAAGAGGAAGAAGGCATTCAGCGAGGAAAATCCAGATGACTTGAAAGAGCTGCAGAAGGAAGTCAGAAGAGTGACCCTGAACAACAAGCGGAAGTTCAGAGACAAGGTCGAAGACAGCTTTGCCTCCAACAATCCCATGAAACTGTGGATCAACCTACAGACGATGACTGGCTATAAACTGTGGAGCAACCTACAGACGATAACTGGCTATAAACTGTTGATCAACCTACAGACGATGATTGGCTATAAGCTGTGGATCAACCTACAGACGATGACTGGCTATAAACTGTGGATCAACCTACAGACGATGACTGGCTATAAGCCGTGGAAGAGGGCCTTGAATGTAGAGGACCAGCAGAAGTTGGCCAACGACCTAAACACCTTCCATGCCCGCTCTGACACCACTGACTTCTCACTGAGCGAGCGAGTACTGTGGCTGACCTGAGTGAGAGAGACAACAGTGGGGTAAAAAAGCCGGGAGCTGTACCCAGGAACTGCCATGACTCAGTGTTTACCATCCTGTTCTAGGAGCCGTTGGACACTGGACACATCAACCCATTTGGAGTATTACAACCTTATCCTTGTCCTTAAAAAACCCTCCTTCACCAACTACTTTGGGAAACGCACCCACTCCAGGACCCCATGCAGTTCATGAAATAGCGTGCCAGTGTGTGTACTGCGTATGTGTATATGATCTAGCTTATAGTTCATATATACAGTGTCTAATACAATATTTGTTGTTGACGTTGTGAAAACGCTGCATTGTCTTTATGTGTCTGGTATGTGTGTGTGTGTTTGTGTGTGTGTGGTAATTTTCAAACAGTCATGTTTTGTGATTTGGCTTAGCATGGGATTATCATGCATGTACATGGGATGCGTGTGTTGTACACCAGTGGTTGGTGTTTGTGCATGGAGGAGCTGGTTTGTGATGGTGTGTCAGGGTGTATATGGGAGTGCACAGCGCACGTATGTTTGGGGTAGGGGATAGTAGTTGTTTTATTGTATGTGTTGCACTGTTTCATTGTATGTGTTGCACTATTTATTTTTTGTGTTTCTACATGTCATTTAAAAATATATATTTTCTATATTTTACATTTACTATATTTGTACAGTTGAAAGGCGAGTTTCTATGTACATTTCATAGACCAACAAAGTCTCAGTCTGTCAGTCTGTCAGTCTCTTGTATCATGTGAACGTGTATGTTGGTTACAGATCACCACTTTAAGTCTGATTTAATAATAAGGCACATTTAGCATTCATTTACTTATTGACTTATTTATCTTGAATTATAAAACACAAGCACATATTTTAATTATTCAAACCTGAATTACTATGGGGCTTACACCACAAAACATTCCCCCAATAGGAAATGTTCCTGTCACATGCATGTAGCATAGCTCAGAGCCTATCCTACACTTTAGGTCAAGAAAGTGGAAACTGTACAGCAGCCAAGCCACAATCACAATACAGATAACAACATGACAATTATTTCTAAGTATAAAACACTACTGCTAAGAATAAAACACTAATATACTTACTATATTCCTCTGTGTCACTGTCAAGCTCTGTCTTCACAGTACACAGTTCTGAGTCATGTGGCTCCTGAAATCAATAATGAAAATATATTACTTTACAACAACTATCAGTACATTTGGATTACTGTATCACACAGTTCAAGTGTTAAAGATTTGTATAAGAGACACCAAGCTTGATTATTACCTCAGGCCCCACTGGGTGTACATCAATATATGCCTCTGACTTCACCCACACTGTCTTTGTGTCCAATGGCCCACTGCTTTCTGTAACAAAAGAAATCAGCAAACACATCATGGGTGAGTGCCATAGTGGATGATAAAACTGAACAGTTGTTGTCACTGACATCCATAGTCCTGTGTGGATCACACCAACTCGTGATCACTAAACAGTTGTTGTCACTGACATCCAAAGTCCTGTGTGGATCACACCAACTCGTGATCACTAAACAGTTGTTGTCACTGACATCCAAAGTCCTGTGTGGATCACACCAACTCGTGATCACTAAACAGTAGTTGTCACTGACATCCAAAGTCCTGTGTGGATCACACCAACTCGTGATCACTAAACAGTAGTTGTCACTGACATCCAAAGTCCTGTGTGGATCACACCAACTCATGATCACTAAACAGTAGTTGTCACTGACATCCAAAGTCCTGTGTGGATCACACCAACTCGTGATCACTAAACAGTAGTTGTCACTGACATCCAAAGTCCTGTGTGGATCACACCAACTCGTGATCACTAAACAGTTGTTGTCACTGACATCCAAAGTCCTGTGTGGATCACACCAACTCGTGATCACTAAACAGTTGTTGTCACTGACATCCAAAGTCCTGTGTGGATCACACCAACTCGTGATCACTAAACAGTAGTTGTCACTGACATCCAAAGTCCTGTGTGGATCACACCAACTCATGATCAATAAACAGTTGTTGTCACTGACATCCAAAGTCCTGTGTGGATCACACCAACTCGTGATCACTAAACAGTTGTTGTCACTGACATCCATAGTTCTGTGTGGATCGCACCAACTTGTGATCACTAAACAGTTGTCAGTGACATCCATAGTCCTGTGTGGATCACACACACTTGTGATCACTAAAAGGTTCACTTCAATGAAAATTGTTCTTGACACTTGTCGAATTAAACATTGGTTCACTGGCACATAAGGCAAGTTATTGAGCTCACAGCCTGTAATATACTTAAATAAGATCTAGAGAAGCAAAACTGTAAAGCATTTCAGCTACAATCACAATATAGTTTTACAAAAACAACGACATAAAACAAAGAAAACAAAATTAAACATGACAAGTATTACTATCAGGTTCTCCATTATCCTGAGATTGGGCATAATCATACCTTAAGACCCTCAAAATCACAATTGGTGCAGAAAACACGCCTGAAAAACAATCTACAAGCTGAAAAGATCATGAATGCATTTATAAAATTAACACGGCCATGCGACTAAAAAATTATCTCGATGTTCATTGGTTTATCTTTTGCACTATCAACCAATCCCAAAGCTTCTAAATCATCTCGCTACGCTTAGGAAGTGTCATCATAGTTTGATGTGATGTAGGTTTGGTATGCATCATGTGCCCTTGTTTCACTATAACATTATCAATCATGGTGTTCTTCCATCAGCTTTTTTCCCACTCCTTAAAATGCTTAACAAGGAGAGGAAAAAAAATCCTTTAAATTATAAAATTAAAGTGATTCCAGTCCTTAGATTAACAGAAAATGGGTTGCCCTGTCTGTAATACACTAATATACTTACCATATTCCTCAGTGTCACAGTCTGGTTCTGTCTTCACTTTACACAACAGTGGGATATGTGGCTCCATTACGTCATTGTCAGGTGATGTATTGCTTTCTGATTCTTCCTTTATGTTGAACTCACTGCCAGTCATGTTAGCAGTACCTCTGAAAATCTGTTCACTGTTGGTGTGAGAAACATGATGGCTTTCTCTTCCTGCAATTTCTAAACAAAACAACAGTTTTCTTGTGAATATTGCCTGACAACAAGCTTAATGATGAACTGAAAAGCCATCACATATATAAGAACTTATATCTTTTCCTCTCTCCTAAATATTACAAATGATACAGTAAATAAACCTCCAAAGTGCACTCAAGGATGAACAAAGAACTGGTCTATTACTATAACACTATTGGAATTAAAACAAATCCTGCAGAAACAACGTTGCCGTAGTTAAGATCAGCACCCAGCATTCACTGCACAGTCGGCACAAAAGGTCAGGAAAAAAGCAAATTATTTTGTTGGTGTTAGGGTGTGGGTGTGCTAAATCTGACTTTTATGTTAATCCCTTTCTGTGATACCATTATTCAATTAAGGATCGCTGATGTTAACATTTGCCACCACATGGTGACATCTCAAATAAAAAATAAAATAGTACATTGTACTAAAATACAACAAAGAAAAAATAAATGATGAGCCATTCAATTCATATAACAATAATAGGAGAGTGACAAAGCTTTCATTTTGACTGGCGTGGAAATTATAGTTTTCTGTACAGGTTGATACCATGATGTTGATCTTAACTGTCCTGTACTGGCTGTAGTTGTAAAATGTCAGCTTCCAATTCCATGTTCAATGAAGAATGTTTCAGATTCTTATTTAAAGTATCGAAGTGACTATTGGCAATCGATTGTCTTTAGGTTTCAAACCCTATTGGCAATCGGCGCGTGCTATAAATAGCCTAGGCAATCGGCGGATGTAGAATCTCACGGAATTTAGGTTGTCTTTCCTTTCGACGTTCATTCCAAAATGGCTGCCATCCAAGAAGGATCGACGTTTGCGTCCTATGTTGAATTTCAAAAAGCCCTAAAACAGTTAGAACGCGATGATGGAGTGCTATTTGAATAAAAAAAAAATAAAAGAAAGCGATTTCTCTCAAATTTCTATCAATTTAAAACATTTAAACATAATTATGAAATAAAATACATATTTTTTACAGAATGCACAAAGAAAACCAGTATTAAAAATTAATAAATAAATAAATTAATAATAATAATAATAATAATAATAATAATAATAATAATAATAATAATAATAATAATAATAAAATCTAAGAAAATTGTAGTAGATATATATCTAGTAGTATAGTGTTAATAATAATAATATTGTTCTTTTTCTGTTGTTGTTGTTAATATTAATAATTTTAATTCCTTAATATTACTTTTCTAACAAGAAAATCCAAATAAAACACACAAACATAATTTTAAAACAAAATAAAGTAATATTTAAATAAATTCTGCTGAAAGAAAAACAGTATACACAGTAGTAGTAGTAGTAGTAGTAGCAGCAGTAGTAATAGTAGTAGTAGTAGCAGTAGAGGCTGTAGCATGCAAACGAGATGCAGTGGCCACTCCAGCTTAATTAATTATGCATTGTATTTTTGTGCGTTTTCTAAACGCAAGGGAGGTAACTTCAGTGAGTGGTGACGTAATCGAGTGGGAATAACCGTTGTTTACTTTTATTTCACACACATCTCTGGCTACTGAATAGGCCTATTATCTGCAACACGTTATCTAAGTAGAATACAACAGTATTCTGACTGCACAGGAGCCTCGATTGCCAATAGCGTTGGAAACCAAAAGGCAATCGATTGCCAATAGCGTTGAAGACCTCCCTTAAAGTATTTTCATTCAAATCATTGATCAAATGATATTAGACTTTCACAAACATATATATATAAATAGACATACACACAAACATACATGCATAAACATAAACACATATCTATGTACTTAATCAAAAATTGTTGTTTATGTCAGTATGTAAGATAATTGTAAGCGATTTTTTCAATAAGTGTATGATTATATGAAACGAATGTTTCATCACCGGAGAAAGACTCACCTTGCGCATGCCACGCTTGCAATCTCATCCAGTCTACCACTGGATCCTCAGCAATGTCAATCTCCAGCTTCACCTCAGACAGCACTGGACTGTCTTCGTCCTCCATAACAGAGCAATGCAGCACTCAACGTTGCAAATCAAATGCACAACCTCAACATGAACAGGGGAAGTAATACCGAAAGTTTGCTAAGGGGGAAAAACTCTCCATACTGTCATACATTTATTCGCTAACGTTATAGTAGAAAGAAACCTGGCCCAAAAGAAGTTTTAAAAAACTTATTAAAAATATAATAATGTTTACCATTAAAAAAAAAAATTATACCAAAGGTGAATAGAACAAGCAGCTATTTATACATTATTCAACTAATAAATGATAGGAGAAAGATCACAAAGCCATCTTGTCATTTACTGAATTAGTTTCGTATGTTTCCAAAGATTAACTAACCTAGCATGTATAATTTTGAATACTTTTTAAATTTTATTTTTATAAGACTTTTACATTTATGTTAGATTTTGAACGTGGAACTTATTATTTTCTGTTTTGTTTGTTTGTTTGTTTGTTTGCTGAATGCATGTTTATAAAGTTGTTCCTGTAACCTCTACTTCTCTCTTCATTCCTTCTTTATTCTATCAGTGACATTTTAATTTAAAAACAACAACACAATGCTCAGCTTTGCCTTGTTATAAACATTTTAATAATTTATTACCAGAATATTCTTTTAGCTGTTAGAAACATGCAATGGAACAGCTTGTACACAACAACAAAGTGCTGTATTACACAGCCTGTAAACAACAAAGTGCTGTATTACACAGCCTGTGCACAGAAACAAAGTGTTGTTAGTTATTCATTGCTTACAGGGTCCAGCGGACTGCTAAGAGCCAAATCAGGACCACAAAATCAAGTGCTTCATCAAATTGTCTGCATGAATAAAAGCATTCAATACTACAAATTTTACACATAAATTTTCACTCCCGTATGTATCAACAACCTATATTGTTGCATCAAATAGTCAGCCAAAGAGAAAGCCTTGCTACAAGCTTCACACAGATTTTTCTCTTTTGTATGTATAAGCTTTGGTGCCTTCAAACTGCTACCTGTAGTGAAAGCTTTATTACAAACATCAAACATATGATTTTTCTCTCCTATATGTATAACCTTATGTACCTTCACATCATTGGCCCCAATGAAAGCTTTATTACAAATATTGCACACATGATTCTTATCTCTTGAATGTATAAGCTTATGTGTAAGTGTATACAAGCTTATGTGTCAGCAATACACAGCAAAATCATGTCATAATCATGTCATAATAAAGCATAATTTGACAATGATGCAAACTGTCTTCTTTTCCAAGTTTAGTGTCCTCTGAGACTACTGGATATACCAGGCATTTGGGCTTTATTTGCTACAAGGGATAAAAGAGAAAAAGGGACATCAAAATAATCAGCTAATTATCTAAGTGAAGTCAATTACAAAAGAAATTATAATAACATTGTTACCCAGGTTGATAGTAATGCAGAAAATAACAGGTTTTACAAAATAGGTCTAATAAATTAATAATGCATAAATATTAACACTATATTAATTTTTAAACAAAAGTCTTAATTAGATATTATCCATTAGGTTTTTATTAATCCATTCAATTTTATTGTTTTGGAATGCAATCCTGGAACAATAGAGATCTCCTTTATTAGCTCCTGTAGCTGTAGCAAGCATGAAGTAGTCATAGTAAAAAAGATCTGATTAGCATTAACACAAAAAGGCAGATTTTATCTAAATTTTTCACATGCAAACCTACATGCAGTAATTCATTACATCCATATTCATGCACCATCAATCCTGAAATAAGCAATCTAACAGCAGGGTGACTCTCTTGTTATCTCCTTTACAATCAATGGTAAAATGCTACACATCATATAACTGGTATCATAAAGGTGGTTACAAACATCCCATGCCATACAATGGAGGTTACAAACACCCCATGCTATACAATGGTTGAACCAGGGGTCACACATATTACATATATTATATTTACAACTCCTTGTTTCTTAATCTATGCTTCTTTTAGTACTCAACTTGAGTCAATACTTATCACATCCATAATGTATCTTTAAAGTATGTGACAACTGGTGATATCTCAAACTCCTAGCATACATGTTGTCTCCTTTACATTCAATGGTTAAACGTTACACATAATATTCACTGACAGCATTCAACATATTATATTATATATATATATATATATATATATATATATATATATATATATATATATATATATATATATATATATATATATATATATATATATATATATATATATATATATATATATATATATATATAGATAGAGATGGCGCTTTTATGAGGTACATTTCGATTTTTGACTTTGCTGTGGGGCAGAAATTTTTTTTGGGGCGTTTATAATGCCCCACAATACTACCCCAGGTAACACAGATTTTAAATACCCTCTCGTTGCCCAGTGGATTTGGAGTGGGAAAGATGTGGGAATGAGGGCCCTGCAGCATACCACTCCTATCCCTGGCTCATAGCTGTGGGAAAGGCAAGGTGTAAGAATGGGAATTTAAAGAGAGATATCAGGCCCACTGGGCCTGCCACACACGTGGGGCAGGCGTTGAACGCCCCACTACAAGCCCAGAGTGACTGAGCCAGTGATCTAATTCACTGTGTACTGCGCGCGTGTGCCGCGGTAAGCTAGCTGGCGTCAAGTCATGGATAGGCCTATTTTAATGTTGTGCTGAGCTCACACTCAATAAATATTTTTATATTCCATTAAAATAAAATGTACAAGTAAGCTTGTTAAATTCCTAAAATATTTGTTATCACAAAGTATAACTTATCTTTTAGTGTTTTGTAAGTTTAAAAAAAAAATTCCAATTTCCTTAATATTGTATGCGGACCTATAGTTTCATCACTTCCTGCTCACGTTTGGACAACTTCAAATTGACACGCCGTGTTCAACTATTAACGGCAAGTATTATTCAATTCCAATTTAAAAGTTTATTTCTGCTTATCTATTGGCTTTTTATTCAGGCAAATTGTTATTTTTAAATTATTTCCTTCTTACCCATGGCTTCTTATTCAAGTAAACGTAGAAAACTTAGTCTTAGGGCACAACCGTTGAAAAACGTTTGTTGGCTTCTTTTGACACTGACAGTAGCCTATTAATCATACCGATTCATAGCCTCGATGAAAATGAATCTGAATCGGTGCAAGATGACAATTCGAATGCATTTTTTTGATGATCTCGGGCATAAAATGCTTGGGGTTGATTAAAAAAAAAATCAAACCAATTTGTGTGTGTGCATACATATGAAGCAACGATTCTTTTTGTTTGGATTTTTATTTAGTTGAAATTGAACTAGTAGAAAATTTGTGTAGCCCAGCTAACCTTCCGTCGATGGGCAGCTGGGATAACTTTGTTGATCGTTGGACTTCTGATCCCAGGGTTCAAATCCGGGCAGGGGAAAACTTTAATGCAACCTCTGTACCAACAGTGCCCAGGGTGGAGAATTCTCCGCGAATCCGCGGATTTCCGCGGAAGGCATTTGCATTTCCGATTAAAAAATATTGAGTTCCGAGTGTGAGAAGCTGAGGGCTACCCTTTACTGGGCATAGCGGCCAAAAGAGGCCGAAGGTCTAAACAGGCAAAACGTCCAAAAGCGTCCGTATCAACCATGTGGTTATATTCTCGCGTTGTTTGAAAGATTGCGAGACTTTCGGCAATTGACTTCCGGTTAAATTCTGTTGTGAAAACATTCGACTGCATTTCCACAAGTTTTCTCTGTGATGCGTTCGTTTTTTCGATTTTTTTTTCAAATTTTCTTGTGTGTGTGTCTAAAATGGATGGTTTGGATTCTTCGACTGATGAAGAAGAGTTTACAGGCTTCCATTTATCAGACATTAAAGTGAAAGAAATGGACTTGGAGTCGGAGGAAGAGATCGGTACTGACATTAGACAATTAGTGTCAGTAGTGTGCATGCATACGATCTTTCAGACTGGCATGAAAGTGAAGAAGAGGAGGGGGCTTGTTTGGACTTTTTAAAACTTTTTTTTATTGTATACACATGGAGTAATCAAAAACAAGACATGACAAGAGAAGTATAAAAAGGTAGATAATCAAAAGAGATTTATTTCTGTTCATTTTGCATTTTATTTCATTTAAATCTATACACTAGTCACTAATACCTAAGATGTAGTGTTTTTACTAACGTACCCCTAAATATCTCTAAAATTATAAAAATTCTTGCCTGTTTACAGCTAAAAAATAGACAAACGTGTGCCCAGTAAAATTTGAAATGTGGAGTTTGTGTGTAACAGTGGTGGACCTCAAACTTTGTTAGGCCTACAAATCAAGATTCTTAATGAAAAACATGTGCATAAAACATTCTTTTTTTGGGTTGTTGTTGTTTCTATTCATGTTTACTTTGTGCTTTTTGCTTTCAGGAGAAGGCCCTAAATTACTTTCAAAATAGCATAAATTCATTTTCTTCCAGGGGGCGATAACCGGGGCTTGGCCCCTGGGCCCCTGCCGGATTTCAGAGATTTCTTGATTCAGTTGTTCTCCACCCTGAGTGCCTTTAGCTTTTTTGATAGGTTAAGTGCGCTATATAAGTATTATAATAAAGAGGCTTTTATAATTAAAAGAGGTGCTACAGCAAGATACAGTTTTTGTTTGCATTTTGATTTTAAATAACCAAGCATTACATAAAAATTGTTTGCTTTTGTTGTTTCAGAAGTCTTCAGGGTGTTTTTCATCGTGCTGGAAGATATAAAGGAGAAAGTAGATGAAGTCTACCAGATGGTTGCAGCAAGTTCAGCATCCTGATCCAACTCCGAAGCATCTCTTCCTAGTGGATTTACTTTCCACTAGCAACTATGGAAGACATGACTGCATTGGATGATGTTCTGGATGACTTGGAAGTGAGGAGCCACATGGTAAGAATTGATGTAAATACGTGACACAAACTAGGCCCACTTAATTTTAACTTCCAGATTTCATAAATTCCTGTTGTTTTCAGTTTTCATGTATTCTTTTGAATGTCACTGGATTTTCTTTGTTCTAAAAAGATGTGTGTGTGTGTGTGTGTTGGGACAGGAGTAGTGTATTTTGTGTTTGGGTGTATTTTCTTCAGCATTATCATGTGCAAAATAGGTAGATGACATGTACCAATAATTTGTTATTCAACCAGGCTTAATGACAGGTGTGGAATGAAAACTTCAATTTGATACATAGTTTGGATTGACATTTTGTCAAAATTTTCTGTTTTCAGGTCAGTTATCTTGTTTCTGTTGGAGGCAATAAGTAAAGAAGACTGGTTCGGCATGTTTTGAGACGTGTGATGAAAGGCAGCCTGGCAATATGCTACAACCTGACAGGTGGTGGAAAAAAGGCAAAATCATCTTTCAAGGCACTGAAGTTTAAAGAGGTGGTTTATGGTAAGTTAATTTAACTTTTTAGTATGCATTTTAAAACTCCAGCAAAATGTTTTTGATTTTATACCAAAAGCTAACTCATGTAAGTGAACCAGAGTGGATTACTCCGATTAGCTCTAAAACATTTTTTGCTTTAGTACCTAAAGCATATAGAAAAATAGCTCAATATTAATTATTCCTCCATTAACATTTTGACCTCCGCTGGACCCTATAAACAATGACTATCAATGATCTACATTTTGACTGTACAGATGAGAAGAAAAACTTTACATTTAGTTATTTATTTATTGTTTCCACCAAGGAACTCGCATTTGAATTTCAGTTGGTTGGTTAGAAACTTTAAGCAGAAATGAATGTATAGATTTCAGTGACATTTTGTTACCAAGTCTAGTCTGTTTCATTATTTTATTGTAACATTTCAATATATTTGAGTATATTTCAAGAGAGAATGCCTCATTCTGCTTTGCACTGTTTTTTTTTTAAACCTGAAATTCTTTTTGTTTTCTAAGGTTTTGTTTTGTTTTGTTTTGGTTGCAGCTGCTGTCAGAGTGCGGCATGAAGAGGAACAATTAAGACAATTTATGCAAGACACTGAGGAACAAGATGACGAGCAAGTTACCCTGGAGGAAGATCAATTTTCTCTATAAAAATATGTTAACTAAGTATTATGGAGCAAGTGGTCCTTATTTTTTGGCTAATATTATGAAGTTTGTTTCTTGGCTTAGTTCTTGTTTGATTTTGGCTATTGGGTGCTGATCACAACTTAAAACTCACCTCTTCTTACAAACCTACTGATAATTAAAGGTTTCTTTTTGCCTGCTGTTTGTTATTTGTATTTATATATGTTTTTGTATTAAGCGTGTGAGTGTTAGAGTTTAAATGTGTTTGGGCTTGTTTGAGGAAAAGGACCGTATAAGAAATGAATTAATAATATTATTATTTTACAGTGAGTGTGAACTGTTAATTGCAATTGTTTGACCTATCTTTATAACTGTATCTGTGTCCTATTATACACCCCATCTCTAAGCACTTTGATCCAAACAACAGGGTAAGCGCTGTTTAAATAACTCCTCATTATTTTTTTAAATCATAAATGGCTATTGCAAATAGTATTGATGCAAACATCTCCCCATAACACTTTTAGTTGTGTGTTTTACTCTTGAATTTGCAGCAGTATGTCGCGTATTCATGCTACCACAAAATGTTTCTATATTGATGTGCAAATTGCTATGTTCAGACTATGATGTAACTGTTTTGTCCTGAGATTACCTGTAACTGGACCAGTTTTGAATTGTATCCTGTCGTCCTGTTTCAGGTCTTATCGGTTCGTTGGATCCTTTAAGCATTGTTTACCTAATCTAAACTGGTCTGCTACATATCATAAATGGCTATAGGAAATAGTATTGATGCAAACCTCCAAATAACAATTTTTATTTTGTGTGTGTGTTTTACTCTTAAAACCCACCTCTTCTTACAAACTTACTGATAAAATAAAAAATAAAAATTTGTCTGCTGTTTATTTGTATTTGTATGTGTTTAAAAAAATTATTAAGCATATGCGGTTTGGGCTTGTTTGGGGAAGAGGACTTTACAAGAAATGAATTAATAATATTATTTTACAGTGAGTGAGTGTAACTCTCTATGCGCTCATTGTAATTTTTTTGTACCTATCTTTTTAACTGCATCTGTATACACCCCATTCCTAAGTACTTTGATCTAAATAAAAGGAAAGGGCTGTATAAATAACTCTATTTTTTTTTAAAGAATAAATGGCTATTGTAAGTACTATTGATGCAAACATCTCCCCAGATCAATTTTAGTTGTGTGTATATGTATTTCACTCATGAAATAGAATGAATGTGTGATATTCATGCTACCATGAAATGTTTCTTTTTGTATTGATTTGCAAATTGCTATGTTCAGGCTATGACATAACCCTAATTTGTTCTGGGATTACCTGTAAATGGGCCAGTTTTAAATTGTTTTCTGTGGTCATGATTCATGTCTTAGCAGTCAGTTGGATCCTTTAAGTATTGTTTAACTAATCTAATCGAATCTCTACTACATATACTAAAATATATGTTGTAATTATACACATTGCTTGACTTTTTGATTCTGCTCTTTGCAGTCCGCTGGACCCTGTAAGCAATGAATAACTAATTATCTATCTATCCTAATCGAATCCCTGCTACATATACTAAAATATAATATGTTGTTATTATAAATGTTGCTTGACCTTTTCTTGGTAACTCAAAATAAAATGTTTCCATCCATGATAATGTGTTGATTTTTGCCTGATTAAAAAAATGTGTTCTGGTATGTTTCATTATCTTGCGCTATTGTTTCGCCCACTACAAGCCTACTAAAAACCCTACTTTAACCCAGCAATAATTGAGGGCCATCCCACTGGAGGCCCACTAGGTTTTATGATGACATAGCACAACTCTCCCATTGGGATCCCTCACCTTACCCATTACTATCCCAATGGTACACCACTGGAAGCCCTAGCAATTCCCCAAAGCAATGTGGGACAGCCCAGTAGCAGCCCACTAGGTTCCCGGAGGTATCCCTCACCTTACTCATTACTATCCCAATGGTACACCACTGGAAGCCCAAGCATTTTCCCAAAGCAGTGTGGGACAGCCCAGTGGCAGCCCACTAGGTTCCCTGAGGTAACCCATTTCTTTCCCATTCCTTTCCCACTGGGATACGATTTGCACTAGTGATCAAATCCCAGGCTTTGCCCTGTGGGTTTTCCCATTCGGGCACCACATGTTGTCCCACGTGGTGCCCATTTGGGCACCTCATGGGAGTGTTTGCTGGGACCATTGCTAAAGCGTTGTGTTGGGTCATCTGATCACCAAGGGCATTAATGCTCACAACAATGTTTTCACATGTATATGTATACAAAACTGAAAAAATGGTTATCTCCCTTACATAACCTGTGCATAGAGTCTAAATTTAGATTATAACATCATAGTGCTATAAATAGCCACCAATATATGAAGCTTCCGGAAAGACGTTAATCTACAAAACGAAACGAAGCTTCCGGAACTAACTTCCGGAGTTGCTACCAATACATGAAGGTTTCGGAGCGTCTTTTTTGGCGTCTTTCCTGCGACTTCGGTGGACATATTGCTTTAGCGCCTGGTTGTCTCCTATACGCATTGTGTCCGGAGACATTAATCTACAAAACGAAACGAACGAAACGACTTTTTTGTGAAGTGAAATGTACGTGATCATCGCTTGTGTAGCGTTAGGCTTCTGGGGCCTGTCGCCGAGTCTGTTGTCAATATTTCTCGTAACTAAGACAGCAAACCCGGTCTTTTGACCGGGGCCTAATCTAAAAACTTTTTGTTTGTGTGAAGGCTACTGATCTTTTGATCAGATCTGACAACTGTGGGAGGCTCTTCTAAACTATGATGAATGTGTTCGTGCAGATTAGACCGCTAGATAGTTCCGCCGCCATATTGGAAACGGCGCATGCGCATGGGTCGTCCCAAAAAATTTCACGTAAAATCCTTTTGTTCATGACGATAGCAATGTGTGATCTGAACGAAATATCTATCGAAAAGTTACGCTTATGGACCCCACAGGCCATTAAAACAGGTTTATGTTTATTATTTTGGTTCACAAAATAATTTTATGAATAAAAACATGTGCAGAAGATGACTGACTCGTTTAGTTTACCGACTCGGCGGAATCGTAATGACTTGTGTGAAGTAAATTAGTAGGCCTATCCATCTGATGTAGTTATACGATTTTCGATTTAATTATTATTACTCTCACTGTATCAGTAATATTTGTGGTAGTTGGCAAAATTCAAAATTAATAATTCACAGATACATTTTTTTGTGTATGAATTATGTTTTGGGTTTAAGCAAGTAATTTTCATTTGTACTTTGTATACTAGCAAAACCACAAACTATAGTACAGACTGACAATTAAAAAAAATTGCAAGAAACAACAAATAGAATAAATGTTCATTATACTATTTAATAACAATACAAACAGACATTTTTTTAATGCAAAACATAGTAGCCACAGATTGAGATAAACAATGATTGATGCTCATACTGTTACAGAAATGACCGTATAAAATACATGTACAGATTTTTTATCTGTGCGTACTATGACTATTTTATACAGAGCTTTTGCTGCACTCGAAAGTAATGCTGCAGTTGACAGTGATGCTGAAAAAGCTGAAAGAATTCTTCTTGAAATGTTTTGAGCAGACACTAGCATTTTTTGTAGGAGACCAAAGTTTATCGTTTGCAGTGCCATGCCATCAACACGGCTTATAAGTCTGATCCATTTATACCTCTCTGCAGGTTTTTTCTTGTGCGTTGGGAGTGCATACAAGCTGTAATTGTTAAAGGATAATTAAGAATGTATTACCCCTTCTCTTGATATAAAAGTAAAAATATTACATTAGTACATTACTGTACAAAGTGCTGGCCATAACCACTGAGTTGCTAAACCTACAACTATCTGCAACGCTGGATGACTGGTATTTATAGAGCAAACAGTAGGCTATGTTCTGCACATAACATAACCACAACTTATCTGGGCAGTATTTTATTATTATTATTATTATTATTATTATTATTATTATTATTATTATTATTAAATGGTTGTATCATTATTATTATTATTATTATTATTATTAAATGGTTGTAGAAACACGAAACGTGTGCCTCGTCCAGTACGTAGGCCTAATGCTTAGCATACTTAGTCGATACAACTTGACACAATTTGAGTAAAGTATGTTTATTTTAAACGTCTGCATTTGGGAAGTTGCCTTTTTATGGTATCTGCGGTTTTGTTATTTACGCAAAGATATTATTTTCAACAATCTAAGCTACAAAATGTTAACCAAAATGAGTTTTTAACATGTTTTATCGGAACGGTGGGTCGCACATAGGCCTACATGCAGAAGATTCGTGTGGTACTCCGTGAATTTCACAGATAGCAGCTTTCCATTTCATCAGCCGATAGTATCCATTACTGCATCCGATGATTGGGCAATGATATGCCATAGTAATTTATAATTCTTCAAAGATAGAAATACTTTAGGATTTACTATTGGGATCGGTCTGTCGTAGTTTCTACCTTCCTGCCATGTTGGCTTCAGAAAGTTTACGTGAAAAAATATGGCAGCCAATCAAAATGAAGGAACGGATCACGTGCTACGCCTTCATTGCGCCATGTAACGTCGGAACTATCTAGCGGTCTATCCCCGCAAGTGACCTAGAGCAGGCGATAAAGGCTGATAGCCTACAAAGCTATGCTATGATATGATATGAAAAGAGATCTGGGTCTGCGCATGCTCAAGATGGCGGCCGTGTTTTCGTTTGAGGAAAAATAATGATACAACTTTTGATTAAAACGGCCTTCAAATCTAAATTGTTTTCTAAAAATTAATAAAATCAATGATAAAATCAATTTGTGGAATAAGGTCCAGATAAATGTATTATAAGAAAATACTTGTTCTTGACCTGGTATAGTTCTACTTACCATTGCCAGATAGATCGCTCGCCTCTACATATAAAACTACAAGGAAGACGACGTGGCTGCTGAGATGAACTTCATGAAGACCACTGAAGGTAATAAATTTGATTGTCTTTCCATCTTCTCATAGGAACTTGCTTTTAGTCTTTGTACATGTTTTGAGTGAGGAATGTGTGTTTGTTGTGTATGTAGGAGTGTCTGTAACATGTAAGCGTGTATGTTGATTACTGAGTGATTGGCGCACTTTGAGTCAAACTTGTTTGAGTCTGATTTAGGAATAAGTCGCTATAGCTTCCTTTATTATTATTATATATATATTTTTTAAATTAAAATTTATTACTATTATTATTATTTGTAAAATTATTATTTATATTATAATAATAATATTTTTTTTTTGGGGGGATCTGCTTTTTTTAGTCTTTTTCATCTGCTTGTTTGTCATTTTCATCTTCTTAATGTTGTTATTTGGCAGAACAACATGGCATATATTTTAAAGTTACATATCTCCACTAAATATGGATGGATTTTAACAATTTAAACTGCAGTCTTATCAGGACAGTAAACATTTTAATTAAAAAGCCTTTTGGAAGTTTGTTCTGACCACTAAAAATGTTGACCTTCTCATGACCCCCCTCCCCCCACCTCCCCTTTCAATGAGCACCTTGAAAGGCAACCCAAAAAAATTTCCAATGCACAGTGCAGAGCTGCCTACTGTCCCTGAGGGGCCGGAAATGTCCCTAATAATAATATTAATAATTTCGAAATTGTATGGTTGTCCCGATTTTCCGATTTATGAAAGTGCGTCCCGGAAAATCGTCTCTGCTGAATGCAAACGTGTTTTGGTACATTTGTACTCATTGTGCCATACATAAGAACTGCTATTTTCCCGCCAATGTTTGTTCTCGGTAAGGTGCCGAAGCTGTATGGTTTTTTTTAGGATGCAGTCATGCAATGTAGTATCGTCCCGGAAACTACCGATCATTTACTGTCATGCGCAGTGCTTTCTGTGAACCGAACGGGCATCAAAGCGAAAAATGCAGAATGATGACGATTGTCAACCTAAAGTCAAACGTGCAACTTGTTTTAAAGCTTTAATTATAGGTCTCTTCAGCCTTCCATCTAATTGAATTGCAGTTAGACCCTGTAAATAGTGTAAATATCGTAAGTTTAAGTTTATATAAATTTAATTTGACATTTATTAATATTATGGTCTTGGTTCATAAATTAAATGTCCCTGGTATTCAAGCCATGTCCCTGATTTTTATTTGACGTGTCCCTGAAACTGACAAATGAGGGTAGGCAGCCCTGACAGTGATTAAAATAAACTGTTAAACAGTGCAATTGTTTTGTCTAATTGCACAAAAAAAGGGGAAAAAGTACGAAAAGAAAGTGATAGACTTTGTAATTGATTGTTTATAAAGTGCCAAAGGTGTACTTGAAGAGAACTTAAATTAAAAAGTTGTTAGTGCCATTTGTAAAAGATTTTGTCTCACAATGGTATTGTGGGATTTTCTATACAGGCAATGGGAAGCCTGGGGACTTTTCCTTGATACATGGCGGAGCAAGCGGTGTGGGCACTGCGGCCATTCAGCTCAGCGTGCAGGCAGGCACTCAGCCGCTCGTCACTGCGGGCTTGCCGTCCAAGCTGTACACAGCCAGAACCCTTGGTGCTGTTGCTGCATATAACTACAAGGAAGACGACGTGGCTGCTGAGATCATGAAGACCACTGAAGGTAATAAATTTGATTGTCTTTCCATCTTCTCATAGGAACTTGCTTTTAGTCTTTGTACATGTTTTGAGTGAGGAATGTGTGTTTGTTGTGTATGTAGCAGGAGTGAGATTTAGCGGTCGCCCGGTCGCCCGAGGCGACTTAAAACCGGCTCGGGCGACCTCACTTTATAATTGAGCCAGCCCGCCTGGCGACCTAAAAAAAAAAGATACTACTTGGACTTTTAGAAGCTTGGTCCGAATCGTTTTTAGGTCACTGTTCGTCTGCTACGAGTATGAAGCATACGCGAGCGTTATTTCCCTTTGCCTACTTCTCTTTCGCGCCAAGCGCGCTGTCTGCTTTGTTTGTGAAAAAGATACTCGCTACAAATTACGTGTATTGTCAAGGTGACGGTGGTTGATCCGAAAATGTGGAACTTTATTTCTAGAATCTACCTCACCACGTACGAACCCCGTAGCTACAAGACTCACCCGATCATCCTGAGAGGCAAGAACCCTCAATGTGATCAACAGACTCTAGCTCATGCAGCAGTATTGAAGTGAACGATTGTCGGGCTGCCTAAAAACCATGCGGGCTACCTCACTTTACTTACTAGCTAGCCCAGCGGGCTAGTTAGTCTCCTGAGTTAAATCTCACCCCTGATGTAGGAGTGTCTGTAACATGTAAGCGTGTATGTTGATTACTGATTGGCGCACTTTGAGTCTGATTTAGGAATAAGTCGCTATAGCTTCCTTTATTATTATTATATTTTTTTTTTAATTAAAATTTATTATTATTATTTTTTGTAAAATTATTATTTATATAATAATAATAATAATAATAATAATATATTTTTTTTAAATTTCATTTTTGTCTGCTTTTTTTAGTCTTTTTCATCTGCTTGTTTGTCATCTTCATCTTATTGTTGTTATTTGGCAGAACAACATGGCATATATTTTAAAGTTACATATCTCCACTAAATATGGATGGATTTTAACAATTTAAACTGCAGTCTTATGAGGACAGTAAACATTTTAATTAAAAAGCCTTTTGGAAGTTTGTTCTGACAACTAAAAATGTTGACCTTCTCATGACCCCCCCTCCCCCTTCTCCCCTTTCAATGAGCACATTGAAAGGCAACCCAAAAAAATTTCCAATGCACAATGATTAAAATAAACTTTGTATGGAAAACAAATTTAACACTTTATAGATGTAACTAAACATTTATTCTTTTCGTAAGGAAAGCATGTTTACTTTCAACTAATTGTATTCATGAGCATCGCCATACACAATATGTCAACACTTGTATTCAATTAGAACTCATGCACTCTGCAACCAGTCATTTTACACACATACCTAAAGTGGTGAAACATGTATCAAACAGATCAATACACTACTATCTATTATATCACAATGAACCATAATTTTGCATAAATGCAGCAGCACACATTTCTCCAAGCAATCAAAATATAACATACATTACACAATCACTCTTTCATTTTTTTTGGAACTCTCGCAGCTGTTCTTGCCTGCGGTCTGGCTCTTCAAGAACCCAAATGTGACCATTTCTTGAAGAAAGCTGCAGATTCCATGCAAACACATAGCGGGACTCAACAGCTGCCTCATCTGGTGTGTCAGGCCAGCAACAGGTGTCATTGTTCACAAGGCAACACTCGTAGAAACTGAGCTCTCTGCACTTCATTTTTCAGTGTACATACTGAAGCTCAACTGCGCAGTAGGGCAAATTATGAAAAAATTGGTGAAGTCTTCCCAAGTTATGGAGTGTTTTTTTATCAGCAGCTCCATTTGCAGCACTAGTTTGTGGGTCACTTGTGGCCTGCAAGTTGATGTTTACTCTCCTCCCTTTCTATGTGGCCCCAATCCACTTCAACTTCGCGTACCCAGTGAAATCTTCATTTTTTGTAAACACATAAAAACGAAAGTTTTAAAAAAGTATGGTGTTCAAAAGTATCTATATTTTCAGTACCAATACGCACATGACATAATTGTTTCATAATAAAACATAAAAGCTGTCACTAGAGTTCTCGCCAGAAAACAAGAACAAGTCATATTCCTACAATTTCTGTTACAGAGTGTTCTACTTTCTCTTTCGCTTGACAACTTCCGGTTTTAGAGTAGCTCATGGAATCCGCAAAATACACCTCAAATAACTAGCACCGCATTAAAAACTTAGAGAAAAAAAACTTCATTAGTTCAGGGATGAGATTTAACTCAGGAGACTAACTAGCCCGCCGGGCTAGCTAGTAAGTAAAGTGAGGTAGCCCGCATGGTTTTTAGGCAGCCCGACAATCATTCACTTCAAATACCAAATTAATGAGCAGAAAACGAGCTTTCTGTCGCAGTAAGGTACTATATACCTTTTATAATTAGAAAACCGACAGGTAGCCGGTAAAAAGTTGTTTTTTTTTTTAGCTTCTGAAAATCGTAAATTTGTTGATTGAAAACCTAAACGTTCAGGTATAAAACTTATACCAAACTAATCAGCAGAGTCTCTACTTTCTTGTGCACCTATTTTTAGCTCGTGGCTTCGCGGATCCATAGAACAAGAAGGGATTTTGGAATGCACCCTTGGTTTCTTGCAACAACGCAACGCGTAGTAGTTGAATCGCTTAGCTGGCCAGTGAGCCAAACGCTGCAAAACAGTGCGCGGGTATCATTTTCATTTTAGAAATAAGCATATTTCCCTCGCATCCATACCAACTAAAATAACACAATTTAAAAGAGTACACAATGGACTTTATTTCCTATTGCAAATCGTAGTTCACAACCATGTTAGCTGAGCTGAAGCAACAGCAGCAGACAAAACAATGCAAAGAAATCAATGAGATTTACCTTTTTTAAAAAAAATTATGCAGATACATAACCTCAAAGCGATTTATTTTCATTAACTCTAACATTGTGCTGACATCACTTATACTTTGGACTTCGGTCAGGGTCAAGTTTTACTACAGATTATTATAGAATTTTTTTGCGGAGCTCAGTCATCTTTGATTTTTCCGATATGATTTTTAATAAGAGATCTCAATCCTGGACCTTTGCTCCCTCTTGTCTACTGACAAAATTTTAACTCTACTGACAATTTATAAATTTCTCACTGACAGATTTTTCTGCAGATTGGCATCTCTGGAAACGTTCGGATTATCAAAGCTATAGCAGCAGGGAGCGAGTTAATGTGGCATATACAGAGTGGTAGCTTATTTCTTTACATATGACTTGGTGCCAAAAGGTGGTCTTAAAAAAAGGACATATGTCTAAAAAATTAAAATGCATATATTTTTAACTTTTTAAGGTTGTTATGTAAGGTATAGTATGGGTGCATCTTTCTATGCCAGCAAAAGACAAATTTTATTTTTAGAATCCACAAAAATATTTTTTTCTTTATTTTTTTTGCAAGGTGTCGCGTGTTATCCATTACAAGGTT
This sequence comes from Oncomelania hupensis, assembly GCA_036898135.1. NCBI lineage: Eukaryota > Metazoa > Mollusca > Gastropoda > Littorinimorpha > Pomatiopsidae > Oncomelania > Oncomelania hupensis. Next base: position 49,965,434 of record CM072522.1, read on the forward strand.
TATGATAAAATAGTGCTATTTATAATTTTCCCTAAAAAATTATTTTTATGTGTGACATTTAATAGCAGTCTACATAAGCATTTGCAGTTACTTTAATTTATTTTGCCCCCAAGAAATGTGTTAAAATGAAGTGCTTCTCTTGTAACATAACATCCGACACCAATCTCGACAATTTTTATTTTTATTTGTTCAGGAAAGTTAAGAAATTAAACATATCATTGTGTTTTCAGGTTAAACATAACATAATGAGCATGTTGGATGTTCATAAAGAAAAGAAGATCATAAATTTATTTGTATAACAAGAAAAATATATTGGGTGTCGAATGTTAGCATTACAAGAGCTAGTTTCAAAATCATGTACTGGTAGGTATTTTGAGGCTATGGATACATGGAGTGCTGTTTTTTTTGTATTTTGTATGTGTAATATTTGTTTTGATTATCACAATATTGTACTCAATTTAAGAAAACACATTTTGCTAGTGTTCTCAATGTTTATTTCAAATTTGTCATAACTAATCTTTAAAAAAAAAAAAGACAGCATCCAAAACAAGCACACATAGTATGAAGACAAAGTAAATTTAAATTTTGTATTCAGGTGAATACTTTCCAAGTAACAAATTGTACACAATGCAATAATTTGAATCAAGTGCACTAAATAATTTCCATGTGTAAGTAACATAGTTCTTTGTTTTATGTTTGCATTGCACAGTTTAATTTTTACACAAATTAAGTTCAGGATCAATATAAAAAAGTAAAATTTATTTTAAATGGCAGCATACAAAACAAGCACACATAGTATGAAGACAAAGAGAATTTTCTTGGCTTTGTCGCTGTTGGAGTGTTGCGCTGTGCTCTTTCTCTGTCTTTCTTCCTCTGCTCTTCCAAGTGATTGGGGTCCATGGCAATCCTCTCTCTTCTCCTCATACATTTCTCAGCATTACTGAGCTTCTCTGGCATGTTGACTAGCTAAAACAAAAAACAACAAAAAATAATTAGTGACTTAATTTCTGGCATTTCTTCATCTAAAAGTTCATTTAGCAGGGGGAAAAAAAACAGAAGAAAAATATTCATGACTTGATGTGGTAAGGTAAAAAGCTAGGAGTGGGGTAGGGGTGTATGAATAAAGGGAAGAAAAAAATAGATGACTCAAAATCAATAATTTTAATGAGGGAAAAAATTGCAGGAATTAGGAAGAAACTGCTGAAAATTTTACAACAGCGTTTTACAAGTAGTCCAATTTTATAATGTAGGCAACAAAATAAACCACAAAAAAAATAAACAAAATAAAATAGTAGGCTAGCCTAGATAGGCCTACTTCATTACTTGTACAAGTTGCAGCAAGTTTATTCACAGATTGATTCATTATAAACATTCTGAAAAAGTAGATTGCCAGTTTCATGTAATAAACTTTAGTATAAAGGTAGGATCGACTTTAAAAAAATCGTTATAGATTTGTCAACACAGCTTTATTAAAAATCTAGGGAAATTGACTATTAACTGCTAATTGTTTAAATTAAATTATGATTTTTATGATGATATTGTTGTGTTCATTTGCACGATTTTATCTTCACAAGTTCAACAAGTCGAACGTTAGAGTGACAATGCATAGCATTTTTGTTCAATAACATTCGACAACTTCACTACGAGAAAAACAAATTACTCTCTCTGGCTGTGGAAAACAAAAATAGGCCTACTGAACAAAAACTTCAAACGAAGCTAAGACAAAAGGTAGCAAGTATTCACTTACATAACAAGTAAATACTAACGTCCATTAGAAGAAATTCAACAGCCCAGAATATTCTAGGTCGATCGTTATGTTACAAGAACAACGCTACTTGAAACAAACAATAGTTTAAAGGCTCTGCAATAAAATATCGCGCGTGTTTAGTTTAAAATGGAACAAAAGCACATCGGTATAACAATGATAATGTATTTCCCACTAGAATGTAAGAGTTTAAACAATAATTATGCATCACTCACCTTAAAAACGGCTGGTTTTGGAGTCGAACGTCATATTCCGCTAAAAAGGGGTCGAATGTTAGAAACACTCCGAACCATTACAAGAAAACTTAAAAACACCGCATGCGTTATAGCGACGTACATTTCAACAAGACCGGAAGTAAACATTGTCACGTGGCATAAAATAAAACGTCAGAACACGAAAAAAATCGTTTTATTTTTACAAAAAGCCAACTTTAAGACTAAAAATTAACCCCGGAGTCGAACGTGAGAAATTACACGCAAAATTAAATGTTTAACGTCAGTTAAGATAAAAATTGTTTTTATTGCTTTCTTCTCTACGCGTTTTTTCTCCGAGTCCAACTTTACAATTTCCGGCATTTTCATCGACAACAACAAAACGCCGCTATCGATAATCGATCAAAACGCGCATTACAAGCTACATAACGTTCGACTCTTGAAATGTTATGCAGCTTAATAAGGCATAAAACAATAAAAATATGCTATTTTTTAATTTCGATTACATAGTTAACAATTCTTAGAGCAAAAATAAAACTTATGAGACAATCAACATCGCTTGCTTTAATAATTATTTTCACTCCTTTCATAGCAAGTTGCAAAGTGTCCAAACTAGCGGGAACCATTTTCTGGAAGATTTAATATTAAAAAAATTATATCTCCCAATTTAAACAAACTTGAGACTTTTAAACTGTTCACGGTGTCTCTTCATTTATTATACAATATCATGCTTAAAGAATCTTAAAGATAATATTAATATTTTGGTTTTAAAAGAAGCATACAAAAAGGTCACTGTGATAAGGCTGACCTTTAGGCACCGAGTCATATATATAATATATTTGTTGTGGGTCGTTTATAACTGAAATGCCCCGTAACACATAGGTAGGCCTACATGGAAATCCCACAACAGGCTTTATTTCTATATATCATATATGGAAATAAATGCCCCGTAACACATAGATAGGGCTGCTTGGAATATCCCACAACAGGCTTTATTTCTATATATAATATATATAGAGAGAGAGACTGAATCCAAAGCTCTAACATTAGGCCACCGTGCCTCCCATGTAGGCCTACCTATGTGTTACGGGGCTATTACTTTATTTATCTATATATATAATATATATATATATATAGAAATAAAACCTGTTGTGGGATTTTCCATGTAGGCCTATCTTTGTGTTACGGGGCATATATATATATATAGAGAGAGAAATATAGCCTGTTGTGGGATGTTCCATGTAGACCTACCTATGTGTTATGGGGCATTTCATTTAAAAACGACCCACAAAAAATATATTAAATCGTCATGATGCAAGATTATGAATCGAGCACAGAAAAGATGGCTGGTCTAGAAACTTTAGGATTTTCAAAGCTATAGCAGCAGGGAGCGAGTTAATGTGGCATATACAAAGTGGTATTTCTTATTTCTTTACAATAACATAAATATTTTTTTTTTGTGGGTAGTTTTTAACTGTAATGCCTCGTAACACATAGGTAGGCCTGAATGGAACATCCCACAACAGGCTTTGTTTCTATATATCATATATAGAACTTGCAGCCTTTGGGCGCATCGTAAGAACGCTCCAGACAACTGAGCACTGTCCTGGCCAGCCAGGGATGGGGGAGGAAGACCTAGATGCATGCTGGGTGTGTTCTTGTCAACGGCACTCACCCGTCTAGGACATGAGCGTCCCATGTAGGCCTACCTATGTGTTACGGGGCCATTACTTTATTTATCTATATATAATATATATATATATATATATATATATATATATATATATATATATATATATAAAAATAAAACCTGTTGTGGGATTTTCCATGTAGGCCTATCTTTGTGTTACGGGGCATATATATTTATATATTTATTTATATTTATATATCAGTACAACTTATGTTAATCTGATGAATAAAAATTGATGCAACAACAACAACAACAACAATTTATAGAGAGAGAAATATAGCCTGTTGTGGGATGTTCCATGTAGACCTACCTATATGTTATGGGGCATTTCATTTAAAAACGACCCACAAAAAATATATTAAATCGTCATGATGCAAGATTATGAATCGAGCACAGAAAAGATGGCTGGTCTAGAAACTTTAGGATTTTCAAAGCTATAGCAGCAGGGAGCGAGTTAATGTGGCATATACAAAGTGGTATTTCTTATAGCTTTACAATAACATAATTTTTTTTTTTTGTGGGTAGTTTTTAACTGTAATGCCTCGTAACACATAGGTAGGCCTGAATGGAACATCCCACAACAGGCTTTGTTTCTATATATCATATATAGAAATAAATGCCCCGTAACACATAGATAGGGCTGCTTGGAATATCCCACAACAGGCTTTATTTCTATATATATAATATATATATATATATATATATAGAGAGAGAGAGAGAAATAAAGCCTGTTTTGGGATTTTCCATGTTATTTATTTATTTATTTATTTATTTATTATTATCGAGGATTTGTAGAGGACACATTTTTCGCTGTACTGGGCGACTCAAGGCCGATTCAGGATGTAACTCAAGCCGCCAGAGGCGCCAACTTGCAGCCTTTGGGCGCATCGTAAGAACGCTCCAGACAACTGAGCACTGTCCTGGCCAGCCAGGGATGGGGGAGGAAGACCTAGATGCATGCTGGGTGTGTTCTTGTCAACGGCACTCACCCGTCTAGGACATGAGCGTCAGGATCTTTAAAGTCCATTATGAAATGTATGCGACACAGACTAGACCTCGGTTTGTACTCTCATCCGAAGAAGTAGGAAACGGGAATAAAGTGTTTTTTTCCAAGGACACAACCAATACCCCAGCCTGGGCTAGTACCCGGGACCTTCAGATCCGCAATCCAAAGCTCTAACATTAGGCCACCGTGCCTCCCATGTAGGCCTACCTATGTGTTACGGGGCTATTTATTTATATATATAGATATTATATATATAAATAAAACCTGTTGTGGGATTTTCCACGTAGGTCTATCTATGTGTGTGTTACGGGGCATTTATTTCTATATATATTGAAATAAAGCCTGTTGTGGGATTTTCCTTGTAGGCCTACCTATGTCTTACATGGCATTTCAGTTATAAACGACCCACAACAAACTCAAAAATCGAAATATGCCTAGTAAAAGCGCAATCCCTAAGTTGAAATGAAGAGAAATTGGATCATGTTAATTTTGTGTTGTCTCTTTTATGAAAATATAATTATGTCAGTGTGTGTATATGGCATTGTGTGTGCATGAAGCTTCAATTCATTCTTACAGTAGTTTGAATTTTCTGACATTGGTCAGTGACCCCTTGAGTAAAAGGTCATATTTTCATCGCGTCAACTGTGACCACCTAAGCTTCTACAAATAATTACCACTGGATTAATTTCTGTTTTCAGTCCAAATACATAACACTTCGGCGAATTGTATACTAAGCATATGTCTACGGCCCATCCATCTGGAATACTCTTCCACTCTCTCTCCGTCAGAAACCCTCTCCCACCTCCTTCCAGTCTGCCCTCAAAACTTACCTTTTCAAGCAGTTCTAACACTATGACCTCACTACGCACCCCATCGCCAGCCGTCTCTTACATATAGTGTCTGGTCTGTTTGTGGTATGAGTATATTTGAGTGAATGTATTTTTTGCGTAATTGTTACATGTGTCATTGTCTAAAGCGTGCACATGCGTGCGTGAGTTGTGAGTGCGCGCTTAGAGTTATAATTATTATAAGATAAGCGCATTATAAATACAGTAATTATTATTATGTGAATAACGGTAAGTGTTTTTATAGCAAAAAAAAAACCACTCCATTATTTTCTTGGGTTTTGCACGGAATGTCACTTAGATGTTTTTGTTTTTTTTTCCCCCACTCCCATGTTCCTGTTTACAACCAACAGATGTTATGTTAAAAATGGCATCAGCAGGGATGTAAATTTTCCGCCTTTTTCGCCATGTCTTGCTTTGAAATCCGCAACACAATAAATTTCTACCAAGAGTAAAAAATTTGAAATTGTGTTTTTTTCCCCTTCGCATAGCTGCCAACCATCCCGGAAAATCCGGGAATATCCCGTTTTTAGCTGCTACTCTCGTTTATCCCGGAACGCATTTGAAAATCCCGTTTTTTTTTTTTTGTTTTTTTTTTAATTTTGAGTCTCCCCTCTCCCCCTCCCCACCCTCTCTCTCTCTCTCTCTCCCCTACACGAGATTCTTAAATGCAAAGCTGAGCGAAACTGAAAGTATAGTTTTGAAACCGGAAGTCAGTGTTGATGCATTCTGTGCGGGACTAACCTTTTTGTCCCGCTTTTTGTTAGCCTACTAGCTTTGTGTTGTGCGATTAGGCCTAGACCTGTCGGTGTGATGGCTTCTGAAAAAAATAAAGACCGGCCGAAAAAGCCAAAATTGAAAACCACGTTTTCTGAAACAAACAAAGGATTTTGATTTCATCGAAAGTTGCACAGATGATCCGTATAGTGCATTTTGCAAAGTGTGCAGATGCACCATAAACGTCGGCTATGAAGGCTGATTAATAATTGTTTGTCACGAGAAGACTGAGAAACATAAGAAAAACCAACGGCTTACAACTGCAGCGTCGAAAAACCCAAAGATTTCTTAAATACCAAACGGCAAAGGTCACTGCTACACTCAAAGTTCTATAGAGAAACCCTCGAAAAGGCCAAGTCAGCGACTGCTATTAATCTCAGTCAATACAAGTCAAACTCCACATCACAAGACTCGTTAGAGTAGAAGAAAAAAAACAAACGTTATAAAATTGTGTCATATTATAGAGACAAACTAGATCTAGACTAACATTGCAAAAAGTGTATTGTATATGAGGTACTGGCTTCAAAACAAACATTATTACCGCTAAACTAAGCTAAACTAAAATTATCACCAAAATTGGCACAGTGATCCGTATGTGCAGGCCTAATTGGACGCCCCTGCCTATTTGGACGCCGGAGTCCAATTGGGTCTGACATAGAAGCCTAATTGGATGCACCTGCCTATTTGGACGCCGGCGTCCAATTGGTCTGACATAGAAGCCTAATTGGACGCCCCCTGCCTAAATGGACGCCCCAAATATAAATCGTTGTTTGTATGTAATATATGTATATTATCCCTATGTATGGATGCATGTATGTATGTAATATAATTATGTATGTAATATTATACCTATATAATAAACAACTGGGAAATAGCGCTCAATGCTAATGTTCTGTAATGTAATTGATTCGAACCAATAGAGATGAGGCGATTTGATTATATTATCCAACAAGCAGACATGCAAAAATGACTTTAAAGCTCTTCAATAGTGCCTTTAGTACACAAATGAACTTGTCTGTAAAATACGCTGCTGCCTTTGACGGTAACGGGCTAACAGTTGCCACTGACACATTGGTAGATGAATTATTATTATTATTATTATTATTATTATTATTATTATTATTATTATTATTATTATTATTATTATTATTGTCATCTGCAACATCTTCACTTCAATCATGGAGTCTCTGTACCAGTGTGTGGGATAAAAAAAAAGCATGCTGCAATATGATGATGATGAAGAAGATGATCTGTTGTTTAAGGTCCTTCGACCTAGACCTATATAGAACTGATCTTGTATTATTACGGAAAGGTGCAGAGAATACGGACCTAGCCCCAAAAACATATTACTTTTTGCTAAAAACTATGACACCAAGACATATACATATACACAGTGTAACGGTCACATGCATTATATATGTATTCAGCTCATATTAAATTACACCACCATTACGTAATGTTATCATATAAGACGATGAGGGGGAAAAAATTTTGAAAAGAAGACTCTAATATTGGTTCTAGAGCAGGGTACCCACACTTTTTCAGCATTTTCTATTTATAAATTGACCCAGCCAAAATGATCTACCTACCATAAATATACAAAACACATATATAGATAATAAGCTGACTTCAATTTTTTTTAATGCTTATTAATCGCGATCGGCATATTGGGCACCCCTGTTCTAGAGCATACACATGCCGGAACCTTCTTACAGTTCTTTGCTAAGGTCAGACAGATACAAATTAATTACCTGAATTAGTCTCCTTTGGTATAATTTATCCTATGTTTTCTTTTATGTATTTATAAATATTATATTCAATACAGATTGTCATTCTTCTTATACATAAATACATACATATATACACATATACATACATACGTACATGTTATTATATGTCAAATGAAATATGTGCACTCCATGCCCTATTGGACGCCCCGGTGTCCAAATAGGCAGGGGGCGTCCAATTAGGCCTCTATGTCAGACCCAATTGGACGCCGGCGTCCAATTAGGCCTGCACATCCGTAACTGATCTAAAATATTTGGGTTTTGGTTTGAGGTAAAGGGAGAAAGCAAATATTGTGAAAAAAGACTATGAGGATGCGATCTTTCGTCTAATTACCATATTTTTTTCTCTGTCTCGACACCATCGATGCTTTCATCTGCTTTGTTGAGTTAGCGCTTCTGATCATGATCCTTTTGTGAACACTTAAAAGTGTAGTTTTCGCTGTTTATCCTTGTCCAGAATACACTGAGGGCTTATTAATTTTCTTGCTAATTAAATCAGTTTATTTATCTGTGCAGTGACAGTAGCTGGTGATCCTAGGATTGGCGGTTAGAGGAACTACCAAAAACCTGACTATTGTTTGTTCTGCAAAGGAAAATACACTTCAAAAATTTCTTCGCACCTTCTATTGGTTCACTGTGAAGAAGCAAGAGTAAAAGCTGTAACCGCCTTGCCTTGTGGATCGAAGGAGAGGAAAAGAGTTTTGGGGCTTCTTCAAAATGAAGGGAATCACCTACGCAACACTGAAGTAAGTTCTTATTGTGTATTCATGTTCAAAGTAATTGTACTTGTATGTTGAGTCCGAATGTGTAAAATGTAAGTGGAAACAAGGTAACCGCTGACACAGTAGCTGTGGGTAAATGAGGTCCGAAAATCCAGTGAGTTGTATAGCTGCAGACTCAAGCGTCCCGTCTATTACTTTTATTTGCGCAAGAAAAATTACAAGTCAAGCGAAGTTGTAGTCGTTCTGCCATACTTGTTGTTAACAAAGACTTAGAGGCTTTGTCGGAAAACCTGCAACTATTTTAATTTCTTCTTTAATCTAAAACTACGAAATGTTGTAGACACATAAAACAAGCAGCAATAAAGAATTGCAGTACTCACCAAGAATAGCCTTCATACCGAAGACGATCAAAGCAAAACATCCACCGGTATCGTTCACAGAACACACGCATGTCGGCATCTTCTTCACTGAACTGTGACGTTCAAAACACACCGGCTAGTTCGCTTTGATTGGCTCATGCTCCGCGACCTCATGAATATTAAATAAGTCCCTTAAACCATTAAAAACGTTTTTTTTTAAATAAAAAAAAACTTTCTTGCGCACCTTTTTTGTATAATTTCTGTTCAGGAGGTAAATGGATATATCTTCGTTCAAAAATGTCCTTCTTGTTAACACGTCATTTTAACCAAGTATTTCGTATTTAAATTTTTAAAAAATTATATGTGAATAAAGGGTAGAGTTATGTTTGTATGACCGATCTAATTTGCATGTTGTGAATGAAACCGGTTCTTCTCTCTGTGGAAATTTCCCAATGTGCTCTGTGTTCGTCGCCGAGGTTAGTGGCTGTGGCCAGCGACAAGCGTTGCCAAAATCTGAATCAGATGGCTTAGATTTAGCACTAGGGTTGATTTAATAAGTAACACACAGTAATTTTAGACAACAGAAAGCAACACACAAAGAACAGATCTTTATTTAGAATATATTTTTTACACTATTTATGAACATTTTCCACTGTAAAACGTTAAGTGAAAATAGAGTTCTAAAGGCCAGAAGACCGCTTTCCTGCAAGGCTTACATAGAAGCTGCCTGTACATACAAGTAGTGTATTTTTTTTAATGTGTTGCAGGTCTTGAGATGTGGACAAGGAGAAATAACTGTGAGCAGGCGACCAAGTGACAAAGAGAGCGCAAAACCAGAAAACTACCTGCCATGCATCTATTGCAAGGCTTGGATCTTTGAAAAAAATCTGTCCCTTCATTCCAAAACCTGTCCAGGTTGCGATTCAAAAAGTGACAAAAACTTTGTAAGAAATGGTAGAATGATGCTTGTTCCTTTTGTACATCTGGACAGTGATGATGTGGAGATAGAGGATGTTTTGCATAAAATGAAAGAAACAAGAAAACACCCAGGTTTGAAAAGAATCTGCAAGAATGACTTGCTCATCAAAGAATTTTGCCGTGGGCTGATCCATAAATTGGGAACTGCTGAAGAGCAGAGAAGGAAAGATAAAGACAATATCCGTACAAAAGTCCGAGCAGTAGCAAGGCTTCTTGTTGCCTTAAATAACAAGTCCCAAAAGGAGGATGATTTTCAGTCTTACATCAGACCTGGATGTTTCATGTTGGTGGTTGATACAGTCAAAAACATTGGTCGCTCTTTGCCAAATCTGTCTCTTTGGGTCATTACTTAAAACAGCTTTCTCAACTGAAAAGAAGCATTTCCCTGCAAACTGGAGATGAAGAGGCAAGAAAAGATGCTGATCATTTTGACATTCTTTACGACACTCACTGGAACAACTATGTTTCAGCTGTTTCTCTGAGACGTCTCAAACTTCTGTCCCTGAACAAACCCATCAAGCTACCCCTGACAACTGATCTGGTCAAACTGAAGGATTTCTTGGATGATAAAATTGACGAGTTTTTGTCCATATTCAAACCAACACATCAACAATGGAACGATGCAGCGCAGGTTCTGATGGTGCGCCTTGTGATCTTCAACAAAAGACTTCAATCACTCTAATTCTCTTTGCAAGAGCCCTTTCTGTGATGTCCAAGTGCCCAAGAACATCTTTGAAATGTGATGACTGTTGATTTCCTGTCAAGTCTGCTACTTTGAGTTCCTCAACTTTTGAAATTCTTTTGTTGAAGCTTACAAGACGCACCATCAGAACCTGCGCTGCCTCGTTCCATTGTTGATGTGTTGGTTTGAATATGGACAAACACAATATTTCAAGCTGATCCAACAGACCTCACACACAAATAAGGAGTCTTGTCCCGGACGAGTTTTCAAGAAAAAAGGTAGGTGTCTGGTCTAGCGAAGAAGAAGATAGTATAGCAGATTGATAGAACAGAGCAGGAATGAGAAAGAGCAAATGAGAAAGACAACGACAGAGGGAATTTTAAGCACTAAATCTCCAGAAAGTGGGGATACTATTTATACTAAAACCCCTGGCACCCCTACGCGGGGAGAGCATTTACAACAGTACACAAAAACCAAATGAAGTATATTCAGTTTATGAAAAGGTAGTCTTGATGACAACAAAACAATGCCAATCTTAATGATGTTTGGGTCAGTTTTAAATGTGCATATGAAATCAGTGAATCTGAGCGAAATAATTAAAGCACAAATTTTAATAAAATCGATAAAATACTTGACAAAGTCGTTTATGTAAAAGCAACCCTCTTGTATCTGAGAAGTACTAATTGTAAGAGAAACTTCCAAAGCCCTTCAAGTCAAAAGAATAAGACAGCTACCGTCTACCAGAACTCAGGATGTGATGCAAAAAGAAACCTGCAAATTGCTTGCGGCAATGGCACAAGTGAAGAGAACCTCAAGAGACCCTTAAAATCATGACATCGCCACTGTTAGTAGTACTCAGAAACCATAATTAATCTTTTGTTATACAAATTGATGTTACCATACATTAAGAATAGGTAGCAGAGAAATGTGAATTGTTGGCAATTAGTTTTGTCAAAAAAACTTGGTAAATTTAAAATAAATTTTTTAATTTTTTTATAAAAGTTTTAATTTTTATTAAAAAATTTTATTATTTTTTATTTTTTTAATTTAAAAAAAAATATTTTTAATAGGTACCAGAGAAATGTGAATTGTTTTCCTGGAATGCTTAACATTTGCCTGAGGTCTCATATCATCGTATTCTCCCCTTTTCCGTTTTGTTCCTTCAAATCTGGATCTGACTCACACTCCAGCTCAAGCTCCTCTGCACCTTCATACACACCCTCATCAAGATTTCTCACATCACAATTGTCAGGAAGGCTGTCTTCAAGAAGATCCTCTTCTTCTTCTTCAGCCATCACAGGTATTTCTTCCAGCATGCAGGAGCTCAATGTCCTGCCTGAAAATTTGGACATCTGACCATTTTCTATGGCAATCAGAGCATGAGCTACTTTGGTCTTCTCAAGCAAAGACGTCTGTAACCTGTAGACATCGGTGTGAATCGCAACTGAATGCCCCATGTGGTCAGCAACCATCTTTAATTCATCTCCAGAATTTGAACAGTTGTAGCCAAATATTTGCGAAGCAACCTCGACCGCACCAGTTCCGGACTTTCAAGCTTGGGACACTTTTCTGTCATGTTGCGCATCGCCTGACAACCATCCAAAGGACTGTTTTCACATCTGGCAAACAGATTTGGACTTGAAGTGGCAATTCCCGCATACATTCTTGTTTCCAAAAGATGAAGGCACCCCTTGTTCATCTTTTCCGATAGGATAATATATACTTTTCTGAGACCTCTTGTACTTTTTCCTCGGACTTCAATCACTCTCATTCTCTTTGCAAGAGCCCTTTCTGTGATGTCCAAGTGCCCAAAAACATCTATGGAATGTGATGACTGTTGATTTCCTGTCAAGTCTGCTACTTTGAGTTCCTCAACTTTAGAAATTTTTTTGTTGAAGCTTACAAGGCGCACGCACCATCAGAACCTGCGCTGCCTTGTTCCATTGTTGATGTGTTGGTTTGAATATGGACAAACACTCGTCAATTTTATTATCCAATATTTTTAAGCTGATCTAACAGACCTCACACACAAATAAGGAGTCTTGTCCCGGAAGAGTTTTCAAGAAAAAAGGTAGGTGACTGGTCTAGCGAAGAAGATAGTATAGCAGATTGATAGAACAGAGCAGGAATTAAAAAAAGCAAATGAGAAAGACAACAACAGAGTAAATTTAAAGCACTAAATTTCCAGAAAGTGGGGATACTATTTATACTAAAACCCCCTGCACCCAAACTGGGGGAGAGCATTTACAACAGTACACAAAAACAAAATGAAGTATATACAGTTCATGAAAAGGTAGTCTTGTTGACAACAAAACAATGCCAATCTTAATGTTGTTTGGGTCAATTTTTTTGTGCATATGAAATCAGTGAATCTGAGCGAAATAATTAAAGCTAAAATTTTAATAAAATCGTTAAAATACTTGACAAAGTCAGTTTATGTAAAAGCAACCCTCTTGTATCTGAGAAGTACTAATTGTAAGGGAAACTTCCAAAGCCCTTCAAGTCAAAAGAATAAGACAGCTACCATCTACCAGAACTCTGGAGGTGATGCAAAAAGAAACCTGCAAATTGCTTGCGGCAATGGCAGAAGTGAAGAGAACCTCAAGAGACCCTTAAAATCATGACATCGCCACTGTTAGTAGTACTCAGAAACCACAATTAATCCTGTTATACAAATTGATGTTACCATACATTTAGAATAGGTAGCAGAGAAATGTGAATTTTTGGCAATTAGTTTTGTCAAAAAAAACTTGGTAAATTTTAAATAAATTTTTAAATTTTTTAAATAATTTTTTTTTTTTAAATAGGTAGCAGAGAAATGTAAATTGTTGGCAATTAGTTTGGCCTTTCCCGCAGACACGGGTATTGATCTTGTGCTTTCCGAATTTCATCCATGATGGGTTTGTTTTCATATCAATATGCCCCTTGAATGCACAAAGAATTATCTTCTCCTCTGTGGTCCACCTTTTCCTGGAATGCTTAACATTTGCCTGAGGTCTCACATTATCTCATTCTCTCCTTTTCCGTTTTGTTCCTTTCTTCAAATCTGGTTGTTTCAGCAGATCTTTTATGCGGATCGGGGGTTGTCCGGTCCTGATTTGTCTCGGAAGAGTCCGCTGGACCTAAAGCAACAATCATGTAATGTAATGTAATGTATAATCACCCCCTGTGGGGGCACCGGGGGTTTCAGTATAAATAGTATCCCCACTTTCTGGAAATTTAGTGCTTTAAATTCCCACTGTAGCTGTCTTTCTTTGTTCTTCCTCATTCCTACTCCGTTTCATCAATCTACTATACTACTAACTTCTTCTTCGTTAGACCTGTCAGCTACCTTTTTACTTGAAAACTCTTCCGGGACAAAACTCCTCATTTGTGTGTGAGGTCTGTTGGATCAGCTTGAAATATTGGACGCTTTCTGCCAGGTGGTCACTAGGGCTTCCTCTGATGTTATTATTTAGCAATGTAGGCATTTTATATGGATGTGTTTTGTTGATAATTTATAATGATGTTTGTATTCTATTTTGTTTTTGTAAACGGGGGTTCGATAAATTAGAGTACAGCCTCAGCCTCCCCTGCGTGGGATGTCTTTATTGTAAAGTGACTGGCTGGTGGAGAGCTTTCAGTTTTACCACTAGGGTTGTTTCAGCAGATCTTTTATGACCTCCCCCCTCCCCCCTTGGGGTGCCGGGGTTTCAGTATAAATAGTATTCCCACTTTCTGGAAATTTAGTGCTTTAAATTCCCACTGTCGCTGTCTTTCTCATTCGTTCTTTCTCATTCCTGCTCTGTTCTATCAATTTGCTGTACTATCTTCTTCTTCGCTAGACCAATCACCTACCTTTTTTCTTGAAAACTCTTCCAGGACAAGACTCCTTATTTGTGTGTGAGGTCTGTTGGATCAGCTTGGGAGTATTGGACGCTTTCTGCCAGGTGGTCACTAGGGCTTCCTATGATGTTATTATTTAGCAATGTAGGCATTTTATATGTATGCGTTTTGTTGATAATTTATAATGATGTTTGTATACTATTTTGTTTTTGTAAACAGGGGTTCGATAAGTTGGGGTGAAGCCTCAGCCGTCCCCTGCGTGGGATGTCTTTATTGTAAAGTGACTGGCTGGTGGAGAACTTTGGTTTTACCACTTGGGTTGTTTCAGCAGATCTTTTATGCGGATCGGGGGTTGTCCGGTCCTGATTTGTCTCGGAAGAGTCCGCTGGACCTAAAGCAACAATAATGTAATGTAAACGGGGGTTAGATAAATTAGAGTATAGCCTTAGCGTCCCCTGCGTGGGATGTCTTTATTGTAAAGTGACTGGCTGGTGGAGAGCATTCAGTTTTACCACTAGGGTTGTTTCAGCAGATCTTTTATGCGGACTGGGGGTTGTCCGGTCCTGATTTGGCTCAGAAGAGTCCGCTGGACCTAAAGCAATAATCATGTAATGTATCTTTTATGCGGATTGGGGGTTGTACGGTCCTGATTTGATTTATAATATAATGTAGTTTAGATATTGCCCGTTTTCTGTTTTAACCACCTCCCACCTCACCACTCCCCAGTGGGGGTGGCAGGGTTTTTTGGTTTTTGGATTTAGTGCATTCAGTGTTACCATTAGGCTTGTTTCGGCAGATCTTTTATGTGAGTCAGGGGTGAGTCCTCTTTCAGCAAAGTTGTGGTCTTGATTTTGTGGTCCTGATTCGGCTCTTTACAGTCCACGGGATCCTGTAAGCAACGAATAACTAACTTCTGTTTTAACATTGACTCGGATGAATAGACACGTTCTACATGAAGAGCCATGTTTTTCTTTCAAATCACCATTGCCACATTCCTTTTTATATATGTATTGTTTTCTTGTGTAAAATAAATGCTTTTGGTTTTATGAAATTCACTTTCATTTTTTTTCTGTACATGTGGTATGCTTGTAAGTTTGTAAGCAAATGCAAAAGTACCACTCACTACGCATATTCAGACTAAACATGTAGCATACAAATAGAATCTCTCTCTCTCTCTTTCCTCTCTTTCTCTCTCTCCTCCCTCTTTCTCATTCTCTCAACTTTGTAATTTTAGAACCAAAACAAATATCATTTCTAGATTTGTTTGTGTTCCATACTTTAAAGGACTACCCGACCCAAAAAATTTTATTTTATATTTGGATACATCTAACTAAAATAAGCAAAAAACGGTGTTTTGTTTATTACAAAATTATTTACGGTTTTCGAGATATTAGTCTCCAAAGTTTAACATTTTAGCACAAGATTACCCACCCTTGATTAAACAGCGGTGCTACCGGGAACGCAATCCAACTTTCCTACTTTGTCAACATGCCCGTTGAGAGAAACGTGTTCTCGTCCGAGAAAGAAGAAGACGACGATGAAATATTAAATTTGTCATGCGAAAGCAGTGATTTTGAAGATGTTACTACCACTCTCAGTATAAGAGGTGATATTAGGCCATATTAATATGAACTTTAGCTACGATTGTCTGTAGCAACATATCAGTAAACACGATCAACGTCGTTCATCGGACGACGGTCGTTTTTGTAGCCCAGTCCTCCCAGCACCCATCATATAAGGAAGAGAGTAGAAAAAGAAGAAGAAGAGAGTAGAAGAACAACAACAACAACAAAGATGTCTCGGCCGGACCGCATTGATACTGGGGCAAACGATTCTGCTACTTCTACAAGTACTAATAGACTCGACAGTACCGACTAATAAGTAGGCCTACTAATTTATTTACAATCATAACGTAGGTAACTAACAATCACAGTGAGTTGATATTTTATAATATTCATTATTAATAATTTCTGCAACAAAATGTAATAAGCCGATTATTCTCTGATGGGTGTAATCATGGACACTATATAATACATATAGAGTCCATGGTGTAACTGCTAAAATTTAGTGTTAACTAAAGAGCCTATTCATCAAAAATCATTGTAAAAGTATAGCCTTAGTATATATTATAGGCTAATCGTATAATAGTCAGTAAATTGTGGTGTATCATGTATGCCTACTGAATAAATAAACCTACAAAGTAGTTAAAGTAAGCACGGGCCTAGCCTAAATATATTTTAATAAATAGGCTATGAAAACTCAATAATTCGGTGCTCATATTGGAAATAGGTTATAGTACTAGTAGGCCTACCGAACATGCCTCTAATAAAATAAACCTTGTTGTTTAGGCCGCTTTTTTTAAATTGCAGTTGTAAGATACCATGATTTTTTTCAAGCACAGATCTGTTAAAGTATTATTTAAAATTATGTATTGAACTGCACTGAAAATATAACATACATAAATTATGTTTCACAAATTTATAACTCATAAGGAGAGACATAAGAGGTCAGAATAGATTTTGTACTTTCTAAAACAATTGGAAGTACTATTTTACTTTAAATAAAGTGATTTGCACCTGTGTATATTGTAACAATGAACAAAAGTTTTAATTTGACAGAAAAGAATTCCTTGACTGGTACTGTTGTAAAGTAGAAAGAGTTAAATGTTAGCTAGGCCTATTGGATGCTTTAATAATAATAATTACATCATTTATTATGCACATGTAGGCTATCTAAAACTTGTGTACTGTACAATGTTAAAATGCATAGGCCTTCTCATCTAGTGTACTGAACACTGTTATAAGGTATAGTCAAGGAGTACTCCTTGGGTATAGTCACAATCACATTGTGTACATCCACAGAATAATAAATCTATAATAATACAAGAAAGCATAGTATAGCTTATAGGCCTAAATATATAATCGTTTTAGTGCAATATGTTAATCCAAACCAATAGGCTATCAAGTATCATCTGTATTCATCATTTCAAGCAACAGCTGAGAAGCTGTACTGACTGAAAGATAGTGTAATCTTTTTATTTTATATTATATCAATCATTCAAAACACATTATTTGAGTTTATACACTATTACAGCTGTGATTGTACAGTATTTATCAGGATAAAATTGCCAAAGAACTAATAATATTTAATAAGACTGACCATGCAATGATATATATAATTTATATTTTTAAATTTATGTGGTTGGCACAATAATGCAATCTAACCTGAACGTTGCAGTTTATAATAAAACTTTAAAAACAATAACAACTGTTGTACAAAACTAACTTGCAAACTTACCCTGACATGCTCTCTCTTTACAAAAGCAGGTCTACCCACCCCATAACCCACATGTTGTATTAATGTGACCAAGTGAATCATGTAGTAGTGCTCTTATCATCATTATTTTTTTATTGTCATGGTGTCTTTATACCTACATCTATGCCTGTATTTGATCACTGAAACTGCTGACATCTGTAGATGCTTGTGTTTTTAGTCTTATAAAATGTTATGCTAGATCTACTTAATTGTCTCAGAGTATTGGTAAAGTGTTTCAGTGCGCATTGAACAGGATGATACACTGTGCATATATGTACTTTATTATTGTTGTTATTATTATTGCTATTATAACGTTCGTCATTTGTAAGGCGCCTTAGCCTAAGGATCAAGGCGCGCTAGGGGTTGGGGGAATGGGAAGACAAGACAGACAAAACTGGACAAAAGATACATAATATACATATGTACAAAATACAGTTGAACAACTATGAAAAACACAAGCACGCACACCTGCTTACACTCTCTTGTAAATGATTAATTGAAATATTCCATATAAAGGTATGTTTTCAACTGTGATTTAAAAGAGGAAATGGAGGAAGAATGTCTAATGTTGTAAGGAAGGGAATTATTATTATTTCCTTCTACTGTTTTAGGGTTTTGCATGTATTGATATGTTCTGAGACTGAGCTTTTAGACACCAATATGTTGCGATTTAAACTAGCTTTTTAATACATTGACTTTCTATTTATTACTATATTAGTAATATTATTATTATTCAATAGTATTAACCTCATTCATTTGTTTATTGGTGTGCGAGTCAATGTTGCGTAAGCGAGGCACTGTGGTCTAATGGTAGTGCTTCGGCTTGCGGATCGGAAGGTCCTGGGTTCGAGCCCTGGCCGGGCCATTGTGTTGTGTCCCTGGGAAAGACACTTTACTCCTGTTTTCCTACTCCTTCGGATGAGAGTATAAACCGAGGTCTAGTCTGTGTCGCATAAATTCCATCATAACGGACTTTAAAGATCCTGACGCTCATGTCCTAGACGGGCGAGTGCCGGTGACAAGAAAACACCCAGCATGCACCTAGGTCCTTCTCCCCCATCCCTGGCTGCCCAGGATTGTGCTCAGTTGTCCGGGCGGCATGAGTTAATTAGATCCTGTATCGGCCAGCGCCTTGAGCAGCTCTTGAGCTGGAAAAGCGCTATATAAGAACGATTAAATAAATAAATAAATGTCTGGGTGGGGTGGGGTGGGGGGGGGTTGTTTTTTTGACGGGTTTTTATGTGTTTTTTTCTTTTCTTTCTATGCGCGAAGCAAATTCTCTAGTATGTTGTCAAATGTACTTGGAGCCAATAAAAAGTTGAATTTGAAGTTGAAGTACCCAGCAGAGAAAAGCCTGGTAAGGGAACGCTGATGGGGGTAATTATGCTTGCAGTAGTTGTTGTTGTAGTAGCTGTAGTACTGACACTTTCCAAAATGTTAGTCGTGGGAATAGCTAGAGTGTGTACACAAGTTACACAGTGGCTGTTTGTGTTACAAGTGTTACTGTTAGTGAATGTAGACGCCTTGGCAGGCTTGGTCTTGTTCATTAGCTTACTCTGTGCTAATTTCTTCCCTGTTGACGTTGTTGGCCGTGAAAGCTCATGCTTTTGTATCGTAGGGAAGGCATCATCGAGCAATTTTCGTTTTTGCACTGTTAAATCCAAGGCCTTCTCGCAGATATCCGATCGGGTAGCAGTGAGGCTCAAAATGTTTTGAGCATATGCGTGAGTTAGTTGTTAGGGTGAAATCTGCTCTGCACGTTTTAACAAAATTTATCCACACGCTGCTTCTTTTTGTCCGATGGGAAAGCATGCATACTAACATCGTCTGCGTGCGTGTGTGCACATTCAGCAACAGCACAGCTGTAACCTGTCCGATTTCTTTTTAATATTTACTTTCGGTGCACTCTCCTCAACCATCGCTTCCATTTTGACTTACACACTTATAACGTCACTTCCGCTTTGGTGCCAAAAGCGAAAGTTAAAATGTGCAATTTTCAGAAAAATATTAATTAAAAATCAAAAAAAGCATTAAAAAAAAAAAAGAAAGGTAACATAATTTATAGTTCACCAAACCGCATCGCTGAGCAAATTTTTATTTTTGAGTCGGGTGCGTCTTTAATTTTCATATTTCCCTTCTGGCTACTAATAGCATGTGATTTATTTCGTTTCTTGATTGTTGATAGACTTTTGCATGTTTTGGGGAAACGTTACATTTACTGTTATATAAATGTTTGTGTCAAATGGAGTCTGAACGGTTTTCTTCACATGCTTCTGGAGGTAAAACCTCGAACTCCCAAAATGCGCCCAATGTCATAAAGCGGGTATAGACAAATAAGAATGAATATATGAAGTATAAACCGTATGCCTGTAAATAGTGCGTGCTCATCCCTACTTGAATTTGACTCCTCTCACTCTCATCTCTCCCACACTGTAGACAACAGAAATTTTAAGGATGGAGACTTTAGTTTAATCAAACAATTACACATCAACATCACACACCAAATACGGAAGTTGTTTTACGTAGATTCCAAATTGTCAGGAAAACTATGGTGCTTCCATATTGTCATTCCAATAGTCAATCGGAGTATCACTAGTATGGCTGCAAGAGAGAACCGAAAAAGTCACTGAAGCTGGGATAGGATAGGAAAGGGCCCGCTATCCACTGAGCGAGCTGGATCGATAGCACTATTCTGACCAAACTCTGACACAACTGCAGGGACCTAAAAAAGTGAGAGAAAAAATCCAGAGTTAACGATTAAGATGATCTTCCGATAAAAAAATAAGACTTTCTACGCCGTGATCGCTGTTAAAAACGCGCAAATAAAAAGAACCTTTGTTCACAATGGTAGGGTAGACAATTTTACTCTGTAAGGTTCTATTCCATTTGGATTTTGTTAGATCAACAAAACATTTATAAGGTTGGGAGGCATGCAAATACACTAAAATCTTTGGAGTCATGAGCATGAAAATTATGTTTAGTTTTGCCCATACACCAATGGCAAATGCATTCCACATTACACACAATATTTATTGTAATGTACACATGTCTTTTTCGGGGCATATATTTTTGTGGGGCATATATACCCACAAAAGGTAATATTTCAGATAAGTGTATATATTATATATGCCCCATAATTTAAATATCCCACAAAAAATAATATTTCGGATATACGTATATATATATATGCCCCATAACAGAAATGCCCCGTATTACATTGGTACATCGAAAATCCCACAACAGACCTCGTTTCTATATATATATATATATATATATATATATATATATATATATATATATATATATATATATATATATATATATATATATATATATATATATATATATATATATATATATATATATATAATACATACATTGCACACCTTTTTTTCCCCAGAATATGTTTGGGATACTATTTTAATTTTAACAATGTTCACAATATTATTCGAGCAAATATATGGAATTACTGTCAAGAGTTAGTTGTTTATAGGGTCCAGCTGACTGCAAAGAGCCGAATCAACTTGGTTGAAAGAGGCTGTCAAGAGTTTTAGGCATTTAGACTTATTTTACCTTGAGAAAAACTTTCAAAATGAACTGGAAAGCTTGTTTTTATCTGACGACTCATTGTGTTCTTTTTATCTTCTTTTCTACCTCCAGCCTATGTTACTGTAAGCTTCTTCAAGTACTCAATTTAAATAACAGCATTATTGCACAGCCGCTAATTGTCTTTTCTGTATGTACCATCTATGATTCATCAAACTGTCAGCATGAATAAAAGCATTCGATATTACACATATGTCACCTACATTTTCATCCTGTGTTGCTTCAAATCGTCAGTCACAGAGAAAGACTTAATACAAAATCACAAACATGAGTTTTCTCTTCTGAACATGTAAGTGCATGTCTCTTCAACTTGCAAGCTGAAAGAAAAGACTTTCATAAAAACGTCAAACACATGAATGTTTGTGTCCAGAATGTGTCAACTTGTGATCAAATCACTAACCAAAGTGAAAGCTTTATTACAAATCTCACACACATGATTCTTCTCTCCTGTATGTATAAGCTTATGTTCCTTCAAATGGCCAGCCTGAGTGAAAGCTTTATTACAACCATCACACACATGATTCTTCTCTCCATGTATAAGCCTATGTACCCTCAAATTGCAGGCAAGAGTGAAAGCTTTATTACAAATATTATAAACATAATTCTTCTCTCCAGTATGTTTAAGCTTATGTTCCTTCAAATGGCCAGCCTTAGTGAAAACGTCATTACCAAAAAAATAACACACACGATTCTTCTCTCCTGTATGTAGATGCTTATGTACCTTCAAATCACTAGCACGAGTGAAAGCTTTATTACAAACATCACACATGATTTTTCTCTCCTGTGTGTATAAGCTTATGTAACTTCAAACTGCAAGCTTGAGTGAAAGCTTTATTACAAACATCACAAACATGATTCTTCTCTCCTGTAAGGGTAAGCTTCTGTTTCTTCAATTCACCAGCATAAGTGAAAGCTTTATTACAAATTTCACACACATGATTCTTCTCTCCTGTGTGTATAAGCTTATGTTCCTTCAAATTGCCAGCCCGAGTGAAAGCTTTATTACAAACATCACACACATGATTCTTCTCTCCTGTATGTATAAGCTTATGTCTATTCAAATGGCCAGCCCGAGTAAAAGCTTTTGTACAAACATCACACACATGATTCTTCTCTCCTGTATGTATAAGCTTATGTACCTTCAAATCTCTAGCCCAAATGAAAGCTTTATTACAAACATCACACACATGATTCTTCTCTCCTGTATGTATACGCTTATGTTTCTTCAAATCACCAGCCTGAGTTAAAGCTTTATTACAAACATCACACACATGATTCTTCTCTCCTGTATGTATAAGCTTATGTACCTTCAAACTGCAAGCCTGAGTAAAAGCTTTATTACAAACATCACACACATGATTCTTCTCTCCTGTATGTCTAAGCTTATGTACCTTTAAATGGCCAGTCTGAGTGAAAGCTTTATTACAAACATCACACATATGATTCTTCTCTCCTGTATGTATAAGCTTATGTTCCTTCAAATGGCCAGCATGAGTGAAAGCTTTATTACAAACATTACACACATGATTCTTCTCTCCGGTATGTATCAGCTTATGTTTCTTCAAACTGCAAGCCTGAGTGAAAGCTTTATTACAAACATTACACACATGATTCTTCTCTCCTGTATGTATAAGCTTATGTATCTTCAAATTGCCAGCCTGAGTGAAAGCTTTATTACAAACGTTACACACATGATTGTTTTGTTCTCTGGTCTTCTGTTGCTGCTCTGTCTTTGTTTTACACTCCTGATCTCTGAAACTGACTTCACTGTGGGGAGTGACTGAGGCAGAAGAGAACTTGACCATTAATGACTGTGGTGTTGAGTTGACAGCAAGCAGTTGTGTAGCACATGCATTTGGAATCTGAAAAAGAAAACCAAGATATACAATAAACACTGACTATAAATATAAAGTGTTGAAAGATGTAAATAAGAAAGGGGGGTGGGAAATGGCGGATGGAGGAAGGGACGGGGGGAGCAGGTAATTTCCTGATGAATTCCTACTCTATCAATACGAAAATGGGACTGAAGTCAGACTACAATCAGAAAAGTGCTGAACATTTACAATCTCTGAATTATTAGACATCGTCCAAATGCATTTAAAACTTGTCACTCATTAAAGCATAACCTGTATTTTCATCTAACCTATAGAGTGTGCAGAACAAGTAACATATGATGATGCAGCTGATGATGCAGCTGATGATGATGATGATGATGATGATGATAATGATGATGATGATCATCATCATCATCAGCTGCATCATCATCATTATCATCATCACAGTGGTCCTGATTCATCTCTTTGCAGTCTGCTGGACTGTTATTAAACAATAACTAAATAATCTTTAGTTGTTTTTTTAATTAGTATAATCGATCATTATTATTATACCATTATCACAGCAACAATTTCTCGATAATGTTTAAAATAAGCCTACTTCAGTCCTGAAATTGCGAGGATATATTACTTTGCAATAACAACCAGAAAAAAGGAGTGAACTTATGTGACTTAGATATGAGACAATTGAGATCACCGAGGTTTTCTCCGGGTACTCTGGTTACCTCCCTCATTTAAATAAATTATAATTATAATGGTATCGGATGCAGTCACAATGAAAATGTCAAAAATAAAAATTCCTTTTTTCGAATTCTAATAGCTATCCTGCCTTCACACCCCATGTTTGAGTAATAGATGTGTTTATTGTGTGTGTCACATGTTGGAGTGATAGACGTGTTTGTTGTGTGTGCCACATGTTTGAGTGATAGATGTGTTTGTTGTGTGGGCCACATGTTTCAGTGATAGATGTGTTCGCTGTGTGTGCCACATATTTGAGTGATAGATGTGTTTGTTGTGTGTGCCACATGTTTGAGTGATAGATGTGTTTGTTGTGTGGGCCACATGTTTCAGTGATAGATGTGTTCGTTGTGTGTGCCACATGTTTGAGTGATAGATGTGTTTGTTGTGTGTGCCACATGTTTTAGTGATAGATGTGTTTGTTGCGCGTGCCAGACTGGGTGAAACATGTCAGTGTGTATTTTGGTACAGATCGCCACGCTGATGGGTAATTTAAAAAACAGCGCCTACATTGGTACCTCGGGTTACAAACCAAGTTCTGGAAACGTTCATAAATCGAGACATTGAAATCAATGAAACAGAGACAATCCATTTTAAGATTAAAGAATCATTATTTTTTATTTACATCCGGTCATTTACCTTACAAAGAATTTGTGTACTTGTATTACATAGAAAGAAAGAATATGTGTACTTGTATTACATACATAGAAATAAAACAACCACATAAATTAAATGTAAAATAAAAAAAACAGATTTTGTTTATTTTTCTTACCAAGAAAACGGTCATGGGAATTTTGTCACATTCTTTGCTATTGTGAATGTCACGCTACGCAGTTTGCAGTCGTGCGCCTATGTATATAGTTTAATCATCAGCCTGTACATAGAGGTTAAAAGTTACGGTAGTAAGGGGAGAGTGTTAGAATAAAATTAATTAAGCTTATAATTAATAAAAGTAGCGATAGAATTGCGCCCGTGCAGAACGTACTATGTTAGGAAACAGTATAGTTGGCTATTTTGTTATTGAGAAGATTGATTGCTGCCATGCGATTTGCTATGTGTGGAATGCGTGCTCTAATCGCGAACGGTGCTGGAAATAAATTATAATTGAAATGAGTATATTCTAGAACATTCTAGGCTAACCGTATAAAACCCCATGCACTGTATATTTTGATAGGGGCAGAAACATTTTCACATCACTTATGTAGCAAGAATCGGCGGATCTGAGTTTTGTCAAGGTGACAGATAGTGACTGTGTCTGTGGGTCGTACTGATCAGACTGTCAACGAAAAAGAGCCTAGTATTCGGAAGAGGAGGACTATTTTGGGAACACTTTGGAAAGTGTTTGCTTAACTGGAAGTGTCTTAAGCCGCTTTGAATACCTGCTGTGTATTCTCGGTGAAATCCGAGCTACCTACGTGTAACGTCGGGTGACCTATGACTCCATCTAGGACTTCTTGTGTCCTGTGTACCACCTTGTAACCACCTGTGCCTGTGTGTTTGTCTCGTCGTTTGTGTGTCTTTGTCAACAGGCCGGAGGACTCCCACTGGTAATCGTAAGTTGCTTGACTCAATTTCTCAGTTGGCCATATCGTTCGTGGGTCTGGGTTATGAGTGCGAGCGTGAATGGATAGTTAATTATGTTTTCTTACTTCTATTTTATGTTTCATATTATCTGCTGCATAAATACCGAGAGAGAGAGTGAGAGGATTTTCTAAAATGAATTATAAATTAAATAATTATAAATTAATATAAGAGAATTCGCTGTTATGTAGCGAAGAAATGACAGGAAGGAGGTGAAAGGATGCATGTGTGCAATGGCGGAAGTTATGACAGGGAGAATGAGTAAGAATGACGAAAGGGAGACAATCATTCCGTCAGCGGAATTATTGTGCAATATATTATAATATAATTATTAATGGTTGTGTATTTTGTATGTATTGCTGCAGATGTACCAAAACCTAAAACCAGATCGTTGATTGCTGTGCTGTAGCCCAGCTGGTGTGATGTGATGTGCCACATTCTGTAACGATGCTTTCCTTGAGTCAACCTCAGTTTTCGAAGGTTGTGGTAGTCAGAAGGGAAACCTTATTTTGTTTACATAACGCACACACACACCCCACAATTCACAACAAATAATTATAACCATTGATAAACAGTTGTGAGAAACAAGAATTTATTTACATGTGATAACTTATAAATTACAGCACATTGAAATATATTTAATTTGAATTGAATGATAAACTTTGTCTCTGTAATATTACCTACCCGATAAAGTAGCCTTGTGATTGTATAGTTGTGTCTGGGGGAATTAATTCGCCAGATCTTTACTAGTTAATAATTTAGATTATTTCCTTACAAATTCTATTTGTATAAAATATAACTTTTCTTTATTCATTTTATATAATATAAAAGACTTGTAGTAGCTGTTTGAAGGTTAAGTGAAACAAGGTTTGAATATTTATAAAGATTTAAAGCAATTGCTTACATTTATTTACCTTGTTGTCAGTAAGCTGATCCAGTCATAATTAATATAAATCTTTCGTACATTTTGTAGTTAGTCATTTATTTTCATTTTTGATTAATTATCATTATTATTTTGAGCAAATTGTTTTTTGTATTAGTTTTGGGTTGTATTAGTGGGACTGAGGGTTGGGAAGTGGGAAAAGGGAGTTAATTTTTAGTGCGAATGAGTGAGTGAAATAAAGAAATTGTCTTGTCACTTCTGGTTTTGTCTTATAGATTTTATTTAGGTGTTGGGTTCTTTTCTCGTGTGGAAGTTGCACATGTCGAACCTCTGTTGAGGCAGTTGGGACGTGACAGTGAATCATTAGTTTTAGGAGTTTCTTGTTGCTGTTTCTTGATAGCCCGCTGGGAATCTTTCTGCACCAAGAAACTATCAAGGGAAATTTATTCTTCGTAACCCACTGTTCCTTACGCGTGACAATGCTTTTTAAAAGTTGTTGTTCAAAACCCGAACTGTTCGTGACCTGAGGCGTTCGTAACCAAAGGTATCGCTGTATATAGCATCCATTATTATTATTATTATTATTATTATTATTATTATTATTATTATTGTTATTATTATTATAATTATTATTATTTTTATTTCTTGGATTACTGTACCACAAAGTTATTGTGTGGAAGATTTGTAAAAGAGACGTCAAGTTCCATTATTACCTCAAACTCCATTGGAGGTATTTCTATGTATTTCTCTGTCTTCACCCACACCATCTTTGTTTCCAATGGGTCAGTGCTTTCTGTAACAAAGAAATCAGCAAATTTATCATGGGTGATAGCAGTAGCACAGTTGATTAGGACTGTGGTTTTCTATGTCAAAGTTCGAGAGTTCAAACCTTGAAGAGGATGAAGTTCTATGACTCAGATACAAGACTTTTAGGGTCACCAAATGTTTTCTCCTGGTATTTTGGGTTCCATCCTCCCTTCAATAATGGTGTCCCATTTAATAATAAGGCACCATTTATTTATTTCCTTTAAAACTGTAGCAGAAAGGGAGGTGACTGTCTCAGGCTTGGGCGAGAAGTTGTCAAGTTTGCATTTATTGGGTAGACTAGCCTTGGGTCAATCTGAATCTAGGATAGGATAGGGTAGCCTTGGGTGGTTTGTGCTTTGCAGAATCCTTTGGTGTGGCCATTGGGTTATGCGCGACAAGGCGACACAACATTTATTCTCTCCAGCTGACCATTAGACTTCTGCTTTTGGTAGTGAGCGGGACTACATTGTCAGTATATATTTTATGCACGTCGGTGGCAGCGACTTTGCAGCCAAGTGTCGATGCACTAATAGCCGGCAACCCGGTTTACTACCAACCATGCTTCACCGCCTTGCAAGGCAAATATTTTTATGACCCTCTTGTGAGGGAAAAAATGAAAATAACAGCTGGGGCTGGGCTGTGTTCTCAAGGTCGTGGCCAAGAGGTGGGGGTAAAAAACTCAGCTCAGCTACAAGTGGTGCAAACGAACGGAAAAAGGATGATGCTGGACTGTGGTAACTGCTGAAGGCAGTTTTTCACTGTTAAGTCAGTGAATGTAGACTGACTGGGAGTAGTCAGTGTCGGTTCCAGACATACCTGTTGCAAACTGGGAAACCATGAGGACAGGGTTCGATATGAGCTGTGGGATCTGTGGCGTTATGGGAGGCGACTGGTTCAAACTTTGGAGAGAAGTTGTCTGCCTTACATTTTTTGGGTAGACTAGCCTTGGGTAGCTCCTGCTGTGCAGAAGCCTTTAGTGTGGCTATTGGATTATGAAGAACAAGGTGACACGACATTTGTTCTCCCTGGCTGACCTTTCATCTTCTGCTTTTGATGATGAGCGGGAATACATTGTCGGCAGGCATTTTATGCAGGTCAGTGGCAGCGTCTTGTGTAAAGTGTCGTAGCACTAGTAGCTGGCAGCCTAGTTTGCTACCCCCACACTTCACCACCTTGCAGGGCAAATATTTCTATGTCCCTCTTACAAGTGATAAATGGAAAATAACAGCTCGGGCTGGGCTGTGTTCTCAAGGTGGTGGCCGAGAGACTGGAGTCAATACTCCGCTCGGCTACATAATCATAAAACAAAAGAGCAGTTTTTAATCAATCAAGCCTGAATAACTATGGGGTTCACACCACAAAATATTTCCACCCATAAGAACTGTTCCTGTCACTAGTAGAACTGAACCCTTGTTCATTGGCACACATGCATGTAACACAGATCAGAGCCTGTTCTATACTTTAGGTCCAGAAAGTTAAAACTGTACAGCAACAAAGCCACAAACACAATATAGATAACAGCATCACAATTATTGCTAAATATTAAACAAACTAGTATACTTACTGCATTCATCTGTATAACTGTCAGGGTCTGTCTTCACTGTACACAGTTTTGAGTCAAGGGGTTCCTAAAATCAATAATGAGAATATATTACTTTACAACAACTATCAGTACATTTGGATTACTGTATCACACAGTTCATGTGCTGAAGGTTTGTATAAGAGACATCAAGCTCGGTTATTACCTCAGGCCCCACTGGATGTACATCAATATACATCTCCGACTTCACCCACACTGTCTTCGTGTCCAATGGCCCACTGCTTTCTGTAACAAAGAAATCAGCAAACACATCAGGGGTGAGTGCTACATTGGATGATAAAACTGAATAGTTGTGGTAACTCACATCCATATTCCTGTGTGGATTACACCAACTTGTAATCACTAAAACGTTCACTTCAATGAAAAATGTTCTTGACACTTCTGGAATTAAGCATTGGTTCACTGGCACATAAGGCAAGTTATTTAGCTCACAACCTTTAATATACTTTTAAAGAGATATCTAGAGAAGGAAAACTGAAAAGCATTTCAGCTACAATCACAATATATATTTTTTAAAAACATAACAAGCATTACTATCAGGGCTCCCAATTATGCTGACATTGGGCGAAATCACACCTTAGTCCTTCAAAATTATGCTGAACATGCGTGAGAAGTATGTCTAAAATTTTACAATTGGCACTGAAAACAAACCTGAAAAAAACAATGTATAGCATGAGAAGATCGTGAACGCATAATCGTTTTGTTACACTCATTCGATGGTGGTGTTTTCTATCAGTAGTAGATTCAGCCCCAATGCGTGAATTTTCCTGATGAGTGTAAGTTCGGATTCGTTTATCCACGCAGCCTGCTCACTCATCAACAAGTCTTGAGTCGAGTATGAAGTTTTCCACTTATATTCAGCACACATCAACAACTGCATACAATCGCTCAATCGCTTTTCCACTCTCAAATTTTACTTTCCAACTCACTATCAACAACAACCTCTACCCACACACAGGGCATCCATTTTATAATGTTTTCTCTCATTCGAAATGACGACAGGACGTTCTAGAAATGACGCATTACAACCAATCAGAATTAAAGATCGTCATCACTGACTTACGTCATACATATTTCGGGAATGTTCTCATACTTCGATATTTATCGGAAAGTTTCCATCGATAATAAATACTGAAATCTAGAGAATTCTCCAATAATATCGACTAACAAAAATTATCAACGTTATAAAAAACCTCTCCT
Source organism: Oncomelania hupensis (assembly GCA_036898135.1). Lineage (NCBI taxonomy): Eukaryota > Metazoa > Mollusca > Gastropoda > Littorinimorpha > Pomatiopsidae > Oncomelania > Oncomelania hupensis. The sequence goes on from CM072522.1 coordinate 49,995,644, forward strand.
AACAACAATGCAAACTCAAATCAAAGGTAAATAAACTCCATTATTGAATACTTTGCAAAACGAAACGATTAAATCTATCGTGCGCGTTTCAGACATACTACCATTCACGTTTCAACGTAACATAACCCCCCACTCAAGAAGAAATTTACCCAATTTCTTTCAACAACGTTGGAACATAATGCACAAACAAAATTCAGAATTAAAATTTATTTCAGACTGTCTGAACACTGTCAATGTTCTCAGGTCATTCACACAGAGTCAATGTTTCTCATCTGCAAGTCTTTCTGGATACTGTCAATGTTCACAGTTTATCTACACAGTCAATGTTTTTTACTCACATACTCTGCTGAGGAAGTCCGCACCAACATTGTCTGATCCTTTGATAGATTCTACTCGCATGTTAAAGTTCTGCAAGTACATAGCCCATCTCATGATCCGACTGTTCACAAACTTGGCAGAGTTCAAGTAAGTTAGCGGCTTGTGATCAGTCTGTAGCACGAACTTCACTCCTTGAAGGTACAGTTCGAACTTCCGGATTCCCCATATGATGGCAAGGCACTCTTTCTCCATGGTCGAGTAATTTTTCTCAGCCCTGGACAGCTTCTTGCTGGCGTAACTGACCGGAAATAGTTTCCCTTCGTGTTCTTGCATCAGTATGGCGCCGATGCCTTCGTCCGCTGCGTCTGTTCTTAAGACGAATTCCTTGGAAGTGTCAGGCAGTCGTAGCACCGGATCCTTCGAAAGGAGGTCGCGCACAGTCTGGTATGCCTTCTCCTGAGACGGTCCCCACTGCACTTGGTTTGGACAGCCTTTCCGCACCAGGTCCGACAAGGGTGCTGTGATGGCGGAGTAGTTTGGTACAAACTCCCTGTAATATCCAGCCAACCCCAGGAAAGATCGCACCTGCTTCTTCGTTTGGGGACGTGGTGCGTTCAGAATCTTGGTGACGTTTTCCAGCAGAAGCCCCTTTTGTCCTTCTTTCAGCGAATGGCCGATAAAGTCGACGTTGTCAGTCCCCATACTGGGTCTCACGGTCAGGTTAGCTTCTGTTAGAAGGTGAAACACCTCCCTCAAGGTCTGCAAATGCTCTTCCCAGGTGCGGGTGTGGACTAGCAGGTCGTCCCAGTAACACACGACGTTGTCCATCCCTTTGAGCATCTTCCTCATTCCTCTCTTCAGGGTAGCTCCGCTGTTGACCATGCCAAAGGGCATCCTTAGGCACTCGTACGTCCCATCAGGAGTTATGAAAGCAGTCTTTGGTATGTCCTGTTGACGCACGGGGACTTGCCAATAACCCTTGCTGAGGTCAATCTTTGAGAAGATTCTACTCCCCGATAGTTGGCGGAAGAGGTCTGCTGCGGTAGGCATCGGCTCAGGGTCGAAGACGGTGATCTTATTAACCTTCCTGTAGTCGATGCATACTCGGTTGCTCCCGTCCTTCTTCTTCACGACCACGACAGGGGACGCGTAGGGGGAACTGGACTCCCTGATGATGCCCATCTTCAGCATCTCATCGATGTCTTCCTTCAAGGATTCACGGGCCTTGAAAGGGATCGGGAAGGGTTTCGATCGAACGGGAATATTTGAAGTGAGGTGGACTTCATGTTCGACCAAAGTCGTAGAGCCTGGGACATCGCTGAAGCTATGGGGAAACTCACCCATAAGGTCCTTGAGCTCCATCTTTTGACCTTCCGTCAAGCGTGGTCCTAGCTTAACATCATTGATGCCTTCTTTGCTATGGAAGTCTCCCAGTTCCAACAGTTCCTCGCTGTCAAAGCTGTCGTCGATCTCAGCTGCTGTTGCTGCGTGTACAGTCTCTGATGGCCTTTCCACGAACAGCTTAAGGAGGTTGGCGTGGTATATCTTGGAATGTTGGCCGACCTTCACCTTGTAGTCGTTGATTCCCACCACGGTCTCCACTTCGTACGGGCCTTTCCACTGCATCAGTAACTTATTATGATCAGTAGGTAGCAGCACCAGCACTTTGTTGCCAGGTTTGAACTTCCTGTTCACGGCCCTACGATCGTAGTAGTGCTTTCCACAGTCTTGGGACTTCTTCAGGTTTTCTCTGGCTATCTCGAGAGTCTGCTCCAGCTTCTCCCGTAGCTCAAACACGTACTGGTAGCTGTTCTTCACCTCTGGGGTGTCTACTTCTTTCGTCCACAGTTCTTTCAGGATGTGCACCGGCCCTCAGATGGTTCTTCCGTACAGCAGCTCGAACGGAGAAAAGCCGGTGGACTCCTGCGGTACTTCTCTGTAGGCGAAAAGTAAGGCGTTGATATAGCGATGCCATTGTCTGGGCTGCTCGCTGCACAGTTTCTTCAGGGTACAATACAATACAATTCAATACAATACAACTTTATTCATCCCAAAGGGCAATTACATTATTAAGTTTATGAGGCAGCATAAAGATACTCAAAAAATGTATCATAAACCATTTTTTAAAAACAAAACAAAACAAAACAAAACAATAAATACATAAATTTAAAAAAACATCACACAAGCACACACACGCGAATCAAGATCACAAGTGATATCACAGAAGTCAACAAAATTCAACAAGTTGATTAAAAAGTGCAGCCAGTACACTAAAGGGAGACTCTCACTATATAACAAATAAGACCCCCAAAGTGCCGAAAACTAAAAGCGGTTAGTACTATTAAGAAGTCGGATTGCACTGGGAATAAAAGATTTGGAACGCCGATTTCCCTTACAGATGGGCATAGCATATCGGCGTCCGGACTGCAACAGTGTGAACTCGGGTTTCAAACAATGTTCCTGATGACTATTAAGGATGCTCCCGGTTTTCCGTAAGATCTGCTGATCACAGAAAGAAGAAAGATCTCTCTGCCTAACTCCAATAATCTTTGAGCAGACATTGACTATGCTATTCAGACTGTTCCTATCCTTCACAGTCAGACCGTGAAACCAACAGATAAAAGAAAAAGTCAGCAAACTTTCTATAAAAGACTGGTAAAACAAACTGAGGATCTTTGTGTTTACAGAGAAGGATTTTAGTTTCCTAATAAGATACATTCTTTGCTGACCACGTTTGACAAGACTGTGGGTGTTGACATCAAATTTCAGCTGACTATCAAAAACTGTACCCAAATAATTATATGTGTCAACAACTTCCACATCTTCACCATGAATAACACATGGACGGACATCATCCTTCACTGTCCTAAAATCAAAAAGCATTTCTTTTGTTTTAGACACGTTCATTTCCAAAACATTATTATCGCACCAGTTAACAAAATCAGAAAGGGCAAGACCATGATCGTTTTCCGGGCCCTGAAAAAGAGACAACAAGGCAGAGTCATCTGAAAATTTAACTAAAAACCTACACTCTTGGGTACTTCTGCAGCTGTCGGTGTAAAAAATAAAAAGCAGGGGAGATAACACACATCCCTGAGGACTCCCTGTATATGTAACAGCAATATCAGAAAAACAACCATTAACATAAACTCTCTGCTGTCTATCAACCAGAAAATCCAAGATCCACAAAACAAGTTGGTCAGAAAGCCTAAAATTCTCAATCAATCTTTTCGCCAGAATATGTGGTTGCATGGTATTAAATGCAGAAGAAAAATCTGCAAAAACGAGGCGTGCGTGCGCCTTTGGTTTTTCTAGATGCTTGTACAGAGTATTTAAGATGAACAGCTTGGCGTCCTCCACCCCCCTACCAGCCCGGTAAGCAAACTGCAGCGGGTCAAGAAACTTTTCAGTCGCACTCAAAACCAGAGCCTTGATAATTTTTTCAAGAGTTTTCATCACAAGAGATGTGAGAGCAACAGGCCTAAAGTCGTTGGGTTGTTTAGGGTTAGACCTTTTGGGTAATGGGACAACATTAGAACATTTCCAAAGAGATGGTATTTTCCCAGAATCGACAGACTTCAGCGTAGCATTGAACTTCTCGACAAGCCCGTTGCACTTTGGATGGTAGGGTGTCGTAGTCAAACGCCGGATGCTCAGCAGTCTGTTGACCTCCTTCATGCAGTCAGAGACGAACTGCGTCCCGAGGTCTGTCAGAATTTCTTCAGGCACTCCAAGTCTACTGAACATGTCCACCAGTGCCTCTGCTACAGTTTCAGTGTCAATCTTCTTCAGAGGGACTGCTTCTGGGTACTGAGTCGCATAGTCCACTAAAGTCAGTACCCATCGATGACCTTCTTCACTCGGAGGTTTTATTTCGCCGATTAAGTCTAAGGTCACCCTCTTGAAAGGTCGGTCGATCAGGGGCATCCTCTGCATAGGCACTTTCGGGACCCTTCCTCGAGGTATGGTCTTCTGGCAAATGTCACACGATCGGCAGAAACGGCTGACGTCCGCATGAAGTCCTGGCCAGTAGAACACCGCCTGGATTCTATCCGACGTCTTCTTGATACCCAGGTGACCTCCCATGATTGAGTCATGCGCTACTTCCATCACCTGGCGCCTTAGGGGTAACGGTACCAATACTTGACGTAGTGGTTTCCCTCCGTTGACCCTCGGGTGCTGGAAGATTCGATACAGGATCTTGGCCTTCACCTCAAAATAGACCGTGCCACTGCCCTTGGTCACGTGGTCTTGGCGGTTCCTGTACTTGTTTAAAGTGCTATCAGCTTCCTGGAGCTGGATCAGCTTATCTCTGTCCACGATGGCAGCTTTGGAGTTGTCGGCGACCTTCAGTGGCGTAGACGTCTTGTCTCTCTTGGCCTGGGCCCTGGTAGTAACAGCACCGACGATCTCTGGTCGGCAGGGCTGAGCCGGAGTAGCCACATTGTCCCGTAGCAGCTCTGAAAGGTCTCCATCGGGAAATGGCAATGGATCCTCCTCCACAACTTCGACGCGTTGGGTTGAGGCAGGACTCCACTCTGGATCGGGGTCGTCGGGTCGTCTCGCGCCGTCGATATTCCCGATCATCACATCGTATAGCGGCTTCTTCAGGCAACCCGCTTCTACTTCGCCTATGTAGAAAGGAGTGCTGACTTGAATCTTCGCAACTGGCGCTCTCACACATTTGCTGTCGGCCATGAGTGTCCATTTAAAATCGCCAGTGAATTGTTCTTTAGCGATTATGTCTTCTCTGACGATGACCCCACTGCAGCCAGAGTCTCTTAGGACAGTCACTTCATGATTTCCGACGAGTCCCTTGGAAACAGGCATGTTCTGGACGGTCACAGCTGCGCTAGCGACGACGGGGATGGATTTTCCGTTGGCAAGGAGGAGTTGGCCATCAGTCATGCACTCTTGCACGTCCGCAGGAGTAGCTGTGCGCTCGGTCTCACTCGGAAGAATGACGCTCCCGCCGCACACTTGATGGTCAGATCTACTGGTTTGCCGTTGATTGGAGAACCGCCTCTGCCGGTTGCCCGCCGCTGAATTGTCCGTACTGCTCCGCTGTCCGCTACTTTTGTTTTGAGGACAGTTAGCCGCTCTGTGGTCTGTAGCGTTGCAGGTGAAACAGCCCCTTGAATGCCCTTCCCTGGGAGGAGGCGTGGAGTCCGTCTGTCTCTGGCTCGTCTGGCTCCCCTGGATCTGGTTCACATGGTTTCCAGTCTTCTGAAAATGTTTCGTCGCGCTGGGTGGCCCCAGTGTCTTCCCATGAGCGATGAGATATCTTTCAGCAGCCTCAGTCACATCTTTAAGCGTCTGCAGCTTTTGTTCTTCTAAGTGGGTCGCTAGGTCCTTGTGACAGGCATTGAGAAATTGTTCCTTCACGATCAGGTCATGGAGACTGTCGTAAGACTTCCTTTCGCCTGATAACTCCACCCACTTGTGTAGATAAGACGACAGGCGCTCCACAAACTGCTTTGGCGTCTCGTCTGACTTAGGCCGGCATTCACGGAAGCGTTTACGGTAGCCCTTCTCTGTAAAGTTGTAGCACTGTAATAGGGCCTCTTTCAAGACGTCGTAGTTTTTCGCTTCATCGTTCGACAGTCTGGTGTAAACTTCGAGCGCTTGCCCTGTCAGAAGTGCAATTAGTTGAATCGCCCAGTCTCTAGGTTGCCAGTTGGAGCTTTCGGCGAACTTTTCGAATCTCGCCAGATAGCTGTCGATCTGGTCCTTCCCGTCGACGAACGCTGGCAATTTTGGAGCCATGTGGTCGCTGATGACTTGTGGCGCATGCTGATTGTTTTGAATACGCGCCAGCTCTAGCTGGTGCTGACGCTCAGCTTCTCTTTCTTGTTGCTGCTCTTCTCTTTCTTGACGCCGCTCTTCTAATTCTCTTTCTTCTCGGCGACGCTGTTCTTCCTTTTCTTCTCGGCATCGCTGTTCTTCTAATTCTCTTTCTTCACGGCGACGCTGCTCTTCTTTTTCTAGACGCTTCTCTTCTAATTCTCTTTCTCTTTCTTCACGCCATATTCTCTTTTGAGACTTGACGTACTCCGTCAGCTGTTTGCCTTTTAGATTTAGTTCAACCCCTTTCTGCCAGAAGTCAGCCATCTTGATGCTTCTGGAAAGTTCTATTCTGGAAAGTTCTTGACTGTGCTGTACCTTTCTAGACTGTTCTAGAACAGCACCCTTTCTGCAGTAGCGCTGATGCTTGTCACTAGTCGCTTTCGCTGACGCAGGCCCCGCTGTCCTCGTCGTATGCGACGCTGCACCACGCTGGTGTTGATGTACACGCTCCTGTGCTGAAGTAGACGCGACGTTCGCTCGCCGCTCTCTGTAACACTGGCGATGTAGCTCCGAGACTGTCCCTCGACGTAGTCTTGCGGCAGCCACGTAGTCCCGATCTGTTGTTCGCTCACGAAGCAACTCTTCAGCGACTACACGCCCTTGCAGTCAACCCGAATCTATCGGTGATGTAGTCCCAGTATGTTGGCCCCTCTCGACGCAACTCGTTGGCGGCTACCCTCGATGACTGCCTCTCGTAACGTTGACTCGCTTGTTGTAGCAGTTGAACCCTTGGCTATGGCGTGAATCGCGGATTCGCCCCCAAAATGTTACACTCATTCGATGGTGGTGTTTTCTATCAGTAGTAGATTCAGCCCCAATGCGTGAATTCTCCTGATGAGTGTAAGTTCGGATTCGTTTATCCACGCAGCCTGCTCACTCATCAACAAGTCTTGAGTCGAGTATGAAGTTTTCCACTTTTATTCAGCACACATCAACAACTGCATACAATCGCTCAATCGCTTTTCCACTCTCAAATTTTACTTTCCAACTCACTATCAACAACAACCTCTACCCACACACAGGGCATCCATTTTATAATTTTTCCTCTCATTCGAGATGATGACAGGACGTTCTAGAAATGACGCATTACAACCAATCAGAATTAAAGATCGTCATCACTGACTTACATCATACATATTTCTTCTGCTTCCGGGAATGTTCTCATACTTCGATATTTATCGGGAAGTTTCCATCGATAGTAAATACTGAAATCTAGAGAATTCTCCAATAATATCGACTAACGAAAATTATCAACGTTAAACAAAACCTCTCCTAACAACAATGCAAACTCAAATCAAAGGTAAATAAACTCCATTATTGAATACTTTGCAAAACGAAATGATTAGATCTATCGTGCGCGTTTCAGACATACTACTATTCACGTTTCTACGTAACACGTTTCAAAAATTAACATGGCCACGCGACTGAAAAATGAGCTTGATGTTCACTTGTTTACCTTTTGCACTATCAATCAATCACAAAGTTCCTAAATCATCTCGCTAGGCTTAGAAAGTGACATCATAGTTTAATGTGACATAGATTTGTCTGCCGTGGTTACTTCCCTTGTTTCACTACAAAACCATCAATCATGGCATTTTTCAATAGGTTTTCAATCAAACAATCAATACTTTTATTTAACGTCTTTTCACAGTTTGTGATATTAGACCATGCACGCACGCATACACACAATCACACGCAAAATGCAAAAAGCACATACAAGGATCAAGCAAAATAATCACAAAAATTTGCTCACTAGAGACTGGCTAATAATTTGTGCTATGGTAATAATTGTTGGATACTGCAGCAGTTCAACAGTGGAATGTTCACTTGTTTTAATATTTTTGTTTAAATATTGTGAAGTTAATATTGGACAAGTTTTTAACAGATGTTCAACGGAAATTGGTTGAGAACATGGACACAAAGCATTAGCTAAATATTTAGTACAGGAGTGAGATTTAGCGGTCGCCCGGTCGCCCGAGGCGACTTAAAACCGGCTCGGGCGACCTAACTTTATAATTGAGCCAGCCCGCCTGGCGACCTAAAAAAAAAAAAATAATACTACTTGCAGACTTTTAGAAGCTCGGTCCGAAGCTAGAGCGTTTTTAGGTCACTGTTCGTCTGCTACGAGTATGAAGCATACGCGAGCGTTATTTCCCTTTGCCTACTTCCCTTTCGCGCCAAGCACGCTGTCTGCTTTGTTTGTGAAAAAGACACTCGCTACAAATTACGTGTATTGTCAAGGTGACGGTTGTTGATCAGAAAATGTGGAACTTTATTTCTAGAATCTTCCTCACCACGTCCGAACCCCGTAGCTACAAGACTCACCCGATCATCCTGAGAGGCAAGAACCCTCAACGTGATCAACAGACTCCAGCTCATGCAGCAGTATTGAAGTGAACGATTGTCGGGCTGCCTAAAAAACCATGCGGGCTACCTCACTTTACTTACTAGCTAGCCCGGCGGGCTAGTTAGTCTCCTGGGTTAAATCTCACCCCTGTAGTATTCCATGAGTTGACTCTTAGCTTATTGATTATTCTACACATGTTTCTAGAACATGAGTAATGATCTATTCCAGTACTTTGTGATAAGGTAGAGTACACTGATCTTTCTACCAACGAAATGAGTTCCGATGCAGATGGTCTAACAATGTGGTTGTCACTTAGGCCTACTGAGAATGACCCTTCCTTTGCTAAAGTATCCACAACTTCATTAAAATAAATGCCAACAAAAAGAAATTCCTACACCATTTGACATAATGGCATGAATTAATAATCTAATATAGAAAATAATGTCTAATCTAGTTTAACAATACCAATTTTGAAGTGCTTTGATAACTTAGGTTTTCCCACTCCTTAAAATGCTTAACAAGGAAAGGAAAAAAATCCTTAAAATTATAAAATGAAAGTGATTTCACTTCTTAGATTTACTTCAAAAATGGAGCCCAAACTATAATACACTAATATACTTACCATATCCCTCAGTATCACAGTCAGGTTCTGTCTTCACTGTACACAACAGTGGGATATGTGGCTCCATCATGTCACTGTCAGGTGCTGTCTTGCTTTCTGATTCTTCCTTTATGTTGAACTCACTGCCAGTCATATTAGCAGTACCTCTGACACTCTTTTCACCACTGTTGTGAGAAACATGATGGCTTTCTCTTCCTGCAATTTCTAAACAAAACAACAGCTTTCACATGAAAAGTTCCTAACAGCAAGCATAATGATGAACTGAAAAACCGATCACATAAAAATGTAAATCTTTTCCTCCCACCTAAATATTACAGATGACACAGTAAATAAACCTCCAAAGTGCAAGCAAGGATGAACAAAGAACTGGTCTTTTTCACTATTTCCAATTAAACAAATCCTGCAGAAACAACGTTGCCGTAGTTAAGATCAGCACCCAGCATTCACTGCACAGTCCACACAAAAGGTCAGGAAAGAAACAATTGTGTTGGTGTTAGGGTGTGGATGTGCTAAACCTGACACTTAATTATTTTAATCCTTTTGTGTGATCTGCTAGCCTAAACAGGCTAGTAAGTGGAGCGATGAAACAAAAGTGCCGACACTGCATTTATGTGGTGCAATAACAAAGTTAAAATTAGCAATTTGTAATTAGTTTGGTCTGGACAACAAGACACACAGGTATAAAAATATGAAATGGACCAGTTAGCCTGAAATTGCCGCTGTCATCTGCAGCGAAATTGTTTACAAACTGCTCATCCCAAACAGAAACAAGCTCGTAATGAAAAGGCCGGAAATCGGTCAACAGCAGGTTGACGAGAGAGACAACCAAGCACCGCTCGTAGTGCTCTTAAGTGTGTAAACTTTAATTCAAGTGTAACATGCATGGAATGGGCGGCATATACCCCCAACATTAACGCT
>CM072522.1:50010695-50025424 GCA_036898135.1 Oncomelania hupensis
GCGTACAAAGCATGGAGATGAGGTGTTACAGAAGACTTCTGGGCATTTCCTATACCCAACACATCACCAACGACGAAGTCCGACAGACCATCACACAAGCCATTGGACAACACGATAACCTGCTAACAGTGGTGAAGAAACGGAAACTCCGATGGTATGGCCATGTCACCAGATCATCAGGCCTTGCAAAAACCATTCTGCAAGGCACAGTGCAAGGAGGTAGAAGAAGAGGGAGACCGAAAAAGAGATGGGAGGACAACATTCGAGATTGGACTGGTTTGACACTGAGCGAAGCCATGAGAGTTGCTGAGGACAGAGAAAGATGGAGTATGCTGGTTAAACGATCGTCTATTGTGCCCCTACGACCTCCGAGTAACGGGACAGGATAGGATAGGATAGGATAGGATATGTACAACGCAGTATGTTTGAGGTATGGGACAGTAGTTGTTTTATTTTATTTGATGTGTTGCACTATTTATTTTTTTGTTTCTACATTTCATTCTTTTCAAGAAATTCTACAGTTTACATTTACTATATTATTTGTGCATCCCAAAGGGGAATTTCTATGTACATTTGATAGATGAATAAAGTCTCACTTTCAGTCAGTCTCTCTCAGTCTCCTGTATTACTTGAGCGTGTATGTTGTTTACAGATCACCACTCTAAGTCCCATTTAATAATAATAAGGCACATTTAGCATCAATTTATTTATTTAATTTTTAATTTTTTATTATAAAATAAAAGAGAAGATTTTATTCACTCAAGCCTGAATTATTAAGGGGTTCACACCAGAAAAATTCCTACCCATAAGAAATGTTCCTGCCAGTAGTAGAACTGAACCCTTGTGCATTGGCACATATGCATGTAACAAAGCTCAGAGCCTATTCTACACTTTAGGTTGAAATATTTTAAGCTTTACAGCAGCAAAGCCACAAATACAATATAGATAACAACGTGACAATTATTGCTAAATATAAAACATTAACACACTTACTGTATCCCTCTGTATCACTGTCAGGCTCTGTCTTCACTTTACACAACTCTGAGTCATGTGGCTCCTGGAATAAATAATGAGCGCATATATTACTTTACAACAACTATCAGTACATTTGGATTACTGTGCCACACAGTACTAGTTAATGTGTTGATTTGATCAAAAGACATCAAGTTCAATTATTACCTCAGGCTCCACTGGATGTATATCAATGTATCTCTCTAGCTCTGTCTTCACCCACACTGTTTTCGTGTCCCATGGCCCACTGCTTTCTGTAACAAAGAAATCAGCAAACACATAATGGCAGTGCCTTCTGGAATTGAATTTTTTGTTTCACTGGCACATAAAGCAAGTTATTGAGTCCACAGCCTGTTCTATACTTATGTGAAGTCTAGAGAAGCAAAACTGGCAAGCATATCAGGTACAATCACAAGATGCTTTAAAAAATATTAAGACAAAAAAACAACAGCATGACAATCATTACGATAATACACTAACACATTTACCATATTCCTCAGTGTCATGGTCAGGTTCTATCTTCACTTTACACACCAGTGGCACATGTAGCTCCATCATGTCACAGTCAGGTGCTGTCTTGCTTTCTGATTCTTCCTTTATGTTGAACTCACTGCCAGTCATAGTAGTGGTACTTCTGACAATCTGTTCACTGCTGCTGTGAGAAACATGATGGTTTTCTCTTCCTGCAATTTCTAAACAAAACAACAGCTTTCATGTGAATATTTCCTTACAGCAAGCATTGTGATGAACTGAAAAGCCATCACATAAGAATGTATATATTTTTTCCTCTCACCTAAATATTACAGGTGACACAGTAAATAAACCTCCAAAGTGCAATCAAAGATGAACAAAGTACTAGTCTATATACCATGATTTCCAATGAAAACAATCATGCAGAAACAACTTTGCCATAGTTAGGATCAGCACCCTGTACTCATTCACTGCACAGTTCACACCCAGCATTCAATGCACAGTCCAAAAAAAAAAAAAAAGGTAAGGGATTTTTTTTTTTTTTTTTTTTTTTTTTTTAGTGTTAGATTTAGATTCAGATTCAGATTCAGAAAACTTTATTATCTCCAAGGAGAAATTCTAACATGGATTTGCTGTCAGCAAAAGGTAATAAAATGTAACAATACTATAAACATGTAAACATGTACGTGTAATCACGCTTATGTACATATTAACAAGAACATTTCCGACACATTGTAAAACTTAAAATACATATCACACTACGCTACTGTTAGGGTGTGGGTGTGCTAATCTAACCCTTATCCCAATCCTTTTCTGTGAATGAGACATTCTAAGAAGCGCCATTTGCCACCAATTTGTGGCATCTCAAACGAACAAAAGCAATTTACATTGTAGTAAAATAAATTTTGAACAAAGAAAAAACAAATGATGAGTCATCCAATTCACATGACGGTAACAGGAGAATGAAAAAGCTTTCATTGTGACTGTAAATTAACTTATTATGTACATATACCACGATGCTGATACAACGACGTTGATCTTAACTGTCCTGTACTGGCTGTAGTTGTAAACTGTCAGTTTCCATGTTCAGGGAACTCTTCAGTAGCGGAGCCAACTCACCTTGCGCATGCCACGCTTGCAGTCTCATCCAGTCTACCACTGGTTCCTCAGCAATATCAATCTCCAGCTTCACTTCAGACAGCACTGGACTGTCTTCGTCCTCCATAACAGATCAATATAAGCACTCAACCTGCAAAGCAACTACACAAAACCAACATGAACAGGAGACGTCATACTTGACGCCGGAAGTTTGCTATGAAAAACTCTACATATCGTCATAATTTTCTTTGCTGACGTTCTGCCGTACGATGGCAAAGTAAAGCAAGTCCAGAAAAGCTACTTTGGAGAAAATCGACCTTTTTGTGTTTTGATTGATTTTTCAGATTATACAATTACATTCTGCTGTTTTGTGTAGTAAACAGATCCAGAACATCAAACTACATTTGCTCATGGTTGTTTCCAGTATTTGTTTGCGTGGTTTTCTGTTTTTGATGAATTTTATGGACATACTTCATTCTACCATATTTTTCTTTAAATGAAACATTGTTAAATAAATTGGCAGAACAGTGGGACTTACTCTGTTCTGCCAAATTATTATATAAAAAACCATTGTTAAAAAATAATATAAATCGAAGTGAGTGGACTTGCTTTTGTTTGCCAACTTATTTGAAAGGAAGATCCCATTCTATCCCGTAACTCGGAGGTCGTAGGGGCACCACAGATCGTTTAACCAGCGTACTCCATCTTTCCATGTCCTCAGCAACCCCGATGGTTTCGCTCAGTGTCAAACCAGTCCATTCTCGAATGTTGTCCTCCCACGTCTTTTTCGGTCTCCCTCTTCTTCTACCTCAATGCACTGTGCCTTGCAGAATGGTCTTTGCAAGACCTGATGATCTGGTGACGTGGCCATACCATCGGAATTTCCGTTTTTTCTCCACTGTTAGCAGGTGATCGTGCTGTCCAATGGCTTGTGTGATGGTCTGTCGGACTTCGTCGTTGGTGATGTGCTGGGTATAGGAAATGCCAAAAAGTCTTCTAAGGAAGATGATTGAACTAATAAAAAAAATGGGCTTTATTCTGTCACATTATTTCGTTATAACTCTGAACAAGCTTGAATACAATCTAAATCTAATCTACAAATCTGTTTAGTTTTATAGTCTTTGGTGTCAGTTCCCAAGCTGAAAACCACAGGAACTATTACTTTGGTGTCAGTTCCCAAGCTGAAAACCACAGGAACTATTACTTTGGTGTCAGTTCCCAAGCTGAAAACCACAGGAACTATTACTTTGGTGTCAGTTCCCAAGCTGAAAACCACAGGAACTATTACTTTGGTGTCAGTTCCCAAGCTGAAAACCACAGGAACTATTACTTTGGTGTCAGTTCCCAAGCTGAAAACCACAGGAACTATTACTTTGGTGTCAGTTCCCAAGCTGAAAACCACTGGAACTATTACTTTGGTGTCAGTTCCCAAGCTGAAAACCACTGGAACTATTACTTTGGTGTCAGTTCCCAAGCTGAAAACCACAGGAACTATTACTTTGGTGTCAGTTCCCAAGCTGAAAACCACTGGAACTATTACTTTGGTGTCAGTTCCCAAGCTGAAAACCACTGGAACTATTACTTTGGTGTCAGTTCCCAAGCTGAAAACCACTGGAACTATTACTTTGGTGTCAGTTCCCAAGCTGAAAACCACTGGAACTATTACTTTGGTGTCAGTTCCCAAGCTGAAAACCACAGGAACTATTACTTTGGGCTTTATCTGTCCATCCAGCGGTGTCTTGCTTCTGACCGGAGGAGACATTCGCGCACTTTTTTTCCGAAACCAATGGACGAATTTCTTTGAAACTTGGTATTTAGTTAGGAAATAGTGAACATTGCCCGATGACCCCCAAAACAATATGCATATCGGGTGATTTCATCGTGTTTGTGTCATTTTAAAAAATAATCATATTTTCTTCCAAACTACTGGAGAGATTTGATTCAAGTTTGGTATGCACTTAAACTTTACTGTGCTTTCAAGATAAAAACCAAACTTAGGAAATCAATTGACGTAATCATGGGGACTTTTTTGTTTTGTTAAATTAAATAATACTTGTTTGTTGTTGTTTGTTTTTCGTTTGCACTTCTAATGTAAATAAAGTGTACATATGCCTTCTGTTCAGCATCAAACGAAACTATGGTATATTGAGTGACGTCATCGTGGTGACATAATATTAAAAAAAAAAGATACATTGTTTACATTTTAAACTTATTTTTTTAAATTTTTACCTTAACAAAAAATATATATTGTATGTATAAGTTGCTTTTAATATTGTATGTGATAGCCATTCACTTATTTGACAACGCGTATTTTTGAAAAAAATAATGCACAATAATGAGATCTTGTGACTTACTTGTTTCTGACAACACTGGACGGGCTTTGTCCTCTGTTTGTGTATATGTGTGCGTGTGTATATGTGTGCGTGTGTATATGTGTGCGTGTGTATATGTGTGCGTGTGTATATGTGTGCGTGTGTATATGTGAAAAGAGAAACGGAAAAGAATGAGCAGCAGAAGCGCCAATAGGAGTATGCATAGAAAGTAATATTAAACAGAAGCCGCTGGGTGCAAAGTAAAAGAATATTAAAATATATAATGAAAGAAAGAAAATGAAGAATGGAACTGAAGAAAGAAACCAACCAAACAAACAATAATATTAACAATGCAAATGATTGAACATGGGACTACTTTATTTCACTAGGTTTGATTGTAACGTGTTCCTGCAGAAACTTACAGTACTCAGGCAATCATTATTATTGACTGAATGGAATAAAATCATTGACCAGTCCACACACACTAGCAATAATAATAATTTGTATTCCTGTTTTTCTTCTGTTTTAATTGTAACGAATACATTTCTTGCATGTGTGGTCAAGACTCCATCAGTATTCAGAGTGTCACGCTACGCAGTTTGCAGTCGTGCGCCTATGTATATAGTTTAATCATCAGCCTGTACATAGAGGTTAAAAGTTACGGTAGTAAGGGGAGAGTATTAGGATAAATTAATTAAGTTTATAATTAATAGAAGTAGCGAGTGAATCACGCCCGTGCAGAACGCACTATTGTTAGGAAACAGTAGTTGGCTATTTTGTTATGAGAAGATTGATTGCTGCCATGCGATTTGCTGTGTGTGGAATGCGTGCTCTAATCGCGAATGGTTCTGGAAATAAATTATAATTGAAATGAGTATATTCAAGAACATTCTAGGTCAACAGTATAAAACCTCTTGCACTGCATATTTTGATTAGGGAAGAGAAATTTTTCACATCGCTTGTGTAGTAAGATCGGCGTACAAGTAAAGTCGGTGGATCTGTGTTTTTCTCAAGGTGACAGATAGTGACAGTGTCTGTGAGACGTTACTGAACAGACTGTCAACGAAAAAGAGCCTAAGTCGGAAGAGGAAGATTATCTAAGGAACACTTTGGGAAGTGTTTGTTGAACTTACATTTTCTTAAACCGATCTAATACCTGCTGTGTATTTACGGTGAAATCCGAGCTACGTACGTGTAACGTCGGGTGCCCTGTGACGCTGCTTAGGACTTCTATGTGCCTGTGTACCACCTTGAATAACCATCTGTGCCTGTGTGTCTGTCACGTCGTTCGTATCTCTTTGTCTCCACAGGCCGGAGGACTCCCACTGGTATCGTAAGTCGCCTGTTTCAATTTCTCAGTTGGCCATATCGTTCGGGGGGCTGGGTTATGAGTGTGAGAGTGAATGGATAGTTGATTATGTTCTCTTTGATTCTATTTTATGTTTCATATTATCTGCTACATAAATACCAAAGAGAGAGTGGAAGGATTTTCTAAAATGAATTATAAATTAAATGAGTATAAGTTAATATAAGAGAATTCGCTGTTATGTAGCGGAGGAATGACAGGAAGGAGGTGAATGGAAGTGCATGTGTGCAATGACAGAAGTTATGACAGGGAGAATGATTAAGAATGATGAAAGGGAGACAATCATACCGTCAGAGGAATGATTGTGCAATATGTTGTAATGTAATTATTTATGGTTATGTATTTTGTATGTATTGCTGCGGATGTACCAAAACCAAGCCAAAAACCAGATTCAGTGATTGCTGTACTGTAGCCCAGCTGGGGTGATGTGATGTGCCACATTCTGTGACGACGCTTTTCCTTGGGTTGACCTCGTTTCTAAAGGTTGAGTTTGTCGGAAGGAAAACCTTATTTTGTTTACATAACACACACACACACACACACACACCCCGCAATTCACAACAAATAATTATAACTATGATAAACAGTTGTGAAACAGAAATATTTATTTACAGGTGATAACTTGTAAATTACAGCAGATTAAAATATATTTAATTAGTATTAAGTAATAACTTTTGACTGTGAAATATTACATACCTAGTAGAATAGTTTTGTGATGTATAGTTGTTCTGGGGGAATTAATTCGCCAGACCATTATTAGTTATCAATTTGAACAATTTTCTTACAAATTCTATTTGTATAAAATATAAATTTTCTTTATTGTTTTATATAATAGAAAGAAGTTGTTAACAGCTGTTTGAAGTTTAAGTGAAACAAGGTTTGAATATATATAAAGATTTAAAGCGATTGCTTACATTTATTTACGTTGTTATTAGTAAGCTGATCCAGACATAATTATTATAAATCTTTTGTACATTTTGTAGTTAGTCATCTATTTTCATTTTGATTTAATTATCATTATTATTTTGAGTGAATAATTGTTTTATGTACATTTTTGGGTTGTATTAGAGGGATTGAGGGTTGGAAGGTTGGGAAGGGGGAAAAAGGGAGTTATTTTGAGTGTGAATGTGTGAGTGAAATAAAGAAATTGTCTTGTCACTTCTGGTTTTGTCTTTTAGATTTTATTTAGGTGTTGGGTTGTTTTCTCGTGTGGAAGTGCACGCATGTCGAACCACTGTTGAGGCAGTTGGGACGTGACATATGGTGGCAGCGGTGGGATAGATCTAGGATAGGGTAGGGGGAAGTAGTTAGGGTAGCTTTATTTGTTAATTGTTTAGATACCAGAAGTCAGTGTTTATTTCTTTGTCGTCTTGTGCGTCGGATGATTGGCCAGTGGGTGGTTGGTCGGGAGTGAGGTTGCGCTGTGCAAAAGAGTTCACACCTCGAGCGTGTGTGCACAAACGGGAAATTGAGGCAGGCAACTTTGTCGTCGAGGCCTAGACGATAAGGGATTTCTCCGGCTCCTGTTACTGGTTACTTGTCATTTGTCCGACTGTTTGTATATGTGTTGATCGTTATTTGTTTCATTTGTTATTCACCCATTATTTTCATTTTTCATCCCTAGTCCGCGACTGTATGCTGACGAGAGCTGCGACTCGTAGAGCAGCTGAGCAAGCGCGAGCGATGGACCAGCGCACCGGGACCGACGCAGCCGCTTCGCGTCCGGGACCGTCTGACGGGAAACCCACAGTGAGTACGCCTTCCACTCATAGATCTCGCATGGCAGCCAATCTAACTCCTACCTCAGTTAAGTCCGTTGCAGGGAAAGGTAGTGACAGTATGGATGTATATGCTAAATACAGAGAGCTGGGCACTAGCATGGGGCTGAAAGACGCAGTTCTAGCCAGTTTTGTGGTAGACGGGGCGACTAGGGAGCAAGAGGCCGCTAGATTAGCGAGGGAGCTGGAACTAGAGCGGAAAAATAGAGCTGCGGAAGCAGCTAGGCTCGAGAGGAAGATGGAACTAGAGCGTAAAGAAAGGGCAGAAGAATTGGCCTGGGCGGAGAAGAGAAGAGCAGAAGATTTAGCCATAGTAGAAAGAATTTAAGGCTAGAGCAGGAGCGCAAGGATAAAGCTAAAGAAATAAAGCTCTTAGAAAAGAAAATAGAAGCCGAACGAGAATGTGTCCAGTTGCGTCTGCAAGAAGAGCGTACGGCTAGAGAGCAGGCTCGGGAAGACGATAGAGAAAGGCTTAAAGCGCAGTTGGAGCAAGAGAGAGAACCAGAAGCCCAACGTAGGAGAGATAGAGTTCAGCCTGATAACTACAAGATCAAGGTCCAACCATTTGATGGCAAAGAAGATATTGAAAGCTATCTTCAGCATTTTGAGCAGATAGCCAGAACGCAGAAATGGAAGGAAGAAACGTGGTCGGCTAGGTTGTCACCGTTGCTGTCAGGGGAGGCAAGAGAGACTTATTTGAAGTTGACTCCAGAGCAGATAGGCGATTTCGAGGTAGTCAGGGGGGCTCTTCTGAAACGATTTAGGAGGGATGCTGACTACTACCGCAAACAGTTCAGGGGAGCAGGAAAGAAGGGACAGAGACTTTTCCGCAGTACTTGAGTAGAGTACAAGTCTTAGTGAAGAGATGGTTTTCTTTGGCTAAGAAGGATATAGATGATGCGGGCGTAGTGCTTGATGTCTTTCTGACTGAACAGTTGTTGTCAGTAATGAACCCTGAGTTAGAGCTGTTTGTGAGGGAGAGGCAGCCTGAGAACGGCGAGCGCGCAGCTGAGATTGTCCAGTTACATGTAGACGCGAAACGGACAGTGAGTAATAGACCAGTGTTCGGTAGCGTGCCGTACAAGGGGGGTAATCGTGCCAGCAGTCAGTCTGTAGGGGCAGCGAGGAGTGGTCCTAGCGGCAACAAGGGTGAGGAGGACAAGAGAAAGGAACCTAGTGGGGAGAAAAGTCCTATGAAGTGTTTCAAGTGCGGGAAGCTAGGTCACATAGCGAAGGAGTGCCGTAGTCCGAAACAGTTGCTACGCATCACTGTCAGTCCGGATTCAGGACCGATTCACTCTGAAATGACTAGGACTAGCTTTAGCACCATTCAGCCGTATAACCCTTGGAGCATGGGAACAGTCAGTGGTCAGCCTGTGAAGATTCTGAGAGATACTGGTGCCGAGGTGGGGGCAGTAGCAGCCAAGTGGGTGCGTCCCGAGGATATGACAGGCAGAGAGATTGAGGTCATGTTCGCTGATCAGGTCAAGTCAGGGAAGTATCCTACAGCGTATGTAGAGGTAGACTCATCTTTCGTGAAGGGTATAGTAGAACTGATTGTCATCGAGCAAGTCGTACCCGATGTCATTCTAGGCAACTGGGTTACCTTCAAGGGAGGCTATCGTAGTCCAGTGGCTGTAGATGGATTAGAGTGTGCGATAGCCGCCGTTCAGACCAGGGCACAGGCCAAAGCAGAAGGGAAGCAGGAAAAAGCACTGCGGATTCCGAAGCCGTTCCAACTCGACGTGACGCCCGATCAGTTGGCCAAGTTGCAGGAAGAAGATCCTACTTTAGCTAGAGCTAGAGAGTGCGAGAAGCAAGGGACGAAACTCAAGTCAGGCAAAGCGATGGTTAGCTTCTGCAAAAAGAAGGGCATTTTGTATAGAGTGCACCATCAGGGGGGAGAGGAGCTGACGCAGCTAGTCGTGCCTAGCAAGCTCAGAGGAGAGGTGATGCGCCTGGCGCACGACCCTCCTATGGCCGGACACTTGGGTGGAAAGAGGACACGGGAGAGAATATGGGGAGTGTTCTATTGGCCAGGAATGTACGGGGATGTTAGACGATTCTGCGAATCATGTCCCGAATGCCAGAAAACAGTTCCTAGGGGTAGGGTAGCAAAAAGTTCCGCTGCAGAAACTACCTCTAGTCGATGAACCGTTTCAGAGAGTTGCAGTTGATATCGTAGGGCCTATAAAACCTATGTCAGACAGAGGCAACCAGTACATTTTGGTCATGGTAGACTATGCCACGCGGTATCCTGAGGCAGTAGCACTGAAAGGCATAGAGGCTGAGAGAGTTGCCGAAGCTTTGTGGGAGATCTGGACAAGAGTGGGAATTCCCAAAGAGATATTGACAGATCAAGGGACACAATTCATGTCAAGCGTGATGGCTGAGGTAAACAGACTCCTAGCAATCCATGGGAAGGCAACAACACCATACCATCCGATGTGCGACGGGCTCGTTGAGCGTTTCAATGGTACACTCGTGTCGATGCTCAAAAAGCTGACGAAGGAGCAACCCAAAGCATGGGATAGATACATACCAGCGCTGTTGTTCGCGTATAGGGAGGTACCTCAAGAGAGCACAGGTTTTTCTCCTTTTGAACTGCTGTATGGCAAGACAGTGAGGGGTCCCATGTCAGTTCTGAGAGATTTGTGGACGAAGGACAGTCAAGGAGAAGAGGTGAAGGTGGTAGTCAGTACGTAGTGGACTTGAGAAATAGAATTGAGGAAACGTGCGCACTAGCAAAGGAAAGTCTGAAGAAAGCAGGCGATAGGCAGAAAAGGCGTTTCGATAGGAAGACGAAACCTAGAACGTTTGAGGCAGGAGACAAAGTGTTGCTTTTGTTGCCAACCAAGCACAACAAACTAGAAATGAGCTGGAGGGGGCCATACGAAGTCGTAAGTCGTAGAAACGAATGCGATTATCAGATCCGCATAGGGAGCAAGGTGAAACTGTTTCACGCCAATCTACTGAAACTGTACCATCAGAGGGTACAAATCGCCACAGCCGTAGTAGTCGATGAAGCAGACGAATGGGAAGAAGTACCAACAGTCGAGGGTATACCCACCGTAGTGCTGAAACAGACGGAGACGTTAGATGACGTGCATCTTGATGCAGATAGCCCGGAGATCCATGCAGGAATTAGGAGGCTATTAGTACGTTATCCTGACATTCTGACCGACTTGCCTTTGCGCACCACGTTGGATGAGTGCGAAGTACGACTGGATGACGACCGTCCAGTAAGGACAAAACAGTACCGTTACCTCATTCAAAGATGGAGACAATCAAGGCAGAGGTTGAGACGATGCTAGCTATGGGAGTGATCGAGCGAGCAGCTTCACCATTCAGTTCACCGATCGTTCTAGTAAAGAAGAAAGACGGGGCAGTCAGATTCTGCGTCGATTTCAGAAAGCTCAATAGGCAAGTGATTTTCGATGCTGAGCCGATGCCAGACATAGACTACCTGTTCAACAAACTCTCAAAGGCCAAGTACTTGAGCAAGATCGATTTGTCTAAGGGGTATTGGCAAATACCTATGAAGAGTGAAGATAAGTGCAAGACAGCTTTCACCACCAATGAGGGTCAATTCCAATGGTGCGTCATGCCTTTCGGACTGAAGACCGCTGGTGCAGTCTTTTCACGCATGATGCGCAAGATGTTGATGCCATTGAAGATGAAAGAAGTCAACTTCATGGACGATCTCATGGTAGCCACAGAAACTCTAGAGAGACATTTAGAGTGTTTAGACATCTTGTTTAAGCGGCTGAGAGAAGTGCAGTTAGCAGCGCGTCCGTCCAAATGCTACCTGGGGTTTCGCAAGCTGGAGTATTTGGGACACATAGTGGGAGAGGGCAAAGTGCAACCAGAACAGGGCAAGATGGACAAGATCCAGAATGCACCACGTCCTACTACCAAGAAACAGG
Source organism: Oncomelania hupensis (assembly GCA_036898135.1). NCBI lineage: Eukaryota > Metazoa > Mollusca > Gastropoda > Littorinimorpha > Pomatiopsidae > Oncomelania > Oncomelania hupensis. The sequence continues at coordinate 50,022,658 of CM072522.1, forward strand.
TCAGGTCATTCCTTGGATTAGCAGGGTACTATCGGAAGTTTGTGCCGAATTTTGCTGCGATAGCGGTGCCGCTGACCGACTTAACCAAGGGAGGCAAATCAGGTCCCGTACAGTGGTCCGATGCTTGTGAGGAGGCATTCCAGACGCTCAAAAACCGCATATGTTCCAAACCTGTATGCTGTATGCCAGACATGGAGAAACCATTAGTGCTGCAGACAGACGCATCAGAGATTGGAATAGGGGCGATTTTGTGCCAGGACCAGGGTTTGGGTTTGCAGCCAATTGCATGTGCCAGCAAGAAGCTAAACCAAGCAGAGAGGAACTATTCCACCATAGAGAAAGAGTGCTTAGCATTGGTGTGGGGGGTACAAAAGTTCAAGCAGTACCTGTATGATCGGACAGTCATTGTGCAGACCGACCACAGACCTTTTCAATACCTGCAACAAGCAAAGACTACAAATTGTAGGCTCATGAGGTGGGCACTTCAACTCCAACCTTTCGATCTGATAGTGGAGAGTATTCCAGGGAAGGAAAATGTACCAGCTGATTTCTTGAGCAGAACTGAGTAGCGTGTTTGTTAAGAACTAAAACTGTTAGTTTTCGTCTTGGTGGGGTGCTGTGTCACGCTACGCAGTTTGCAGTCGTGCGCCTATGTATATAGTTTAATCATCAGCCTGTACATAGAGGTTAAAAGTTACGGTAGTAAGGGGAGAGTATCAGGATAAATTAATTAAGTTTATAATTAATAGAAGTAGCGAATGAATCACGCCCGTGCAGAACGCACTATTGTTAGGAAACAGTAGTTGGCTATTTTGTTATGAGAAGATTGATTGCTGCCATGCGATTTGCTATGTGTGGAATGCGTGCTCTAATCGCGAATGGTTCTGGAAATAAATTATAATTGAAATGAGTATATTCAAGAACATTCTAGGTCAACAGTATAAAACCTCTTGCACTGCATATTTTGATTAGGGAAGAGAAATTTTTCACATCGCTTGTGTAGTAAGATCGGCGTACAAGTAAAGTCGGTGGATCTGTGTTTTGTCAAGGTGACAGATAGTGACAGTGTCTGTGAGACGTTACTGAACAGACTGTCAACGAAAAAGAGCCTAAGTCGGAAGAGGAAGATTATCTAAGGAACACTTTGGGAAGTGTTTGTTGAACTTACATTTTCTTAAACCGATCTAATACCTGCTGTGTATTTACGGTGAAATCCGAGCTACGTACGTGTAACGTCGGGTGCCCTGTGACGCCGCTTAGGACTTCTATGTGCCTGTGTACCACCTTGAATAACCATCTGTGCCTGTGTGTCTGTCACGTCGTTCGTATGTCTTTGTCTCCACAGGCCGGAGGACTCCCACTGGTATCGTAAGTCGCCTGTTTCAATTTCTCAGTTGGCCATATCGTTCGGGGGGCTGGGTTATGAGAGTGAGCGTGAATGGATAGTTGATTATGTTCTCTTTGATTCTATTTTATGTTTCATATTATCTGCTACATAAATACCAAAGAGAGAGTGGAAGGATTTTCTAAAATGAATTATAAATTAAATGAGTATAAGTTAATATAAGAGAATTCGCTGTTATGTAGCGAAGAATGACAGGAAGGAGGTGAATGGAAGTGCATGTGTGCAATGACAGAAGTTATGACAGGGAGAATGATTAAGAATGATGAAAGGGAGACAATCATACCGTCAGAGGAATGATTGTGCAATGTGTTGTAATATAATTATTTATGGTTATGTATTTTGTATCATTGTATGTATTGCTGCAGATGTACCAAAACCAAAAAAAACCAGATTCAGTGATTGCTGTACTGTAGCCCAGCTGGGGTGATGTGATATGCCACATTCTGTGACGACGCTTTTCCTTGGGTCGACCTCGGTTCTAAAGGTTGAGGTTGTCGGAAGGAAAACCTTATTTTGTTTACAAACACACACACACCCCGCAATTCACAACAAATAATTATAACTATCGATAAACAGTTGTGAAACAGAAATATTTATTTACAGGTGATAACTTGTAAATTACAGCAGATTAAAATATATTTAATTAGCATTAAGTAATAACTTTTGACTGTGAAATATTACATACCTAGTAGAATAGTTTTGTGATGTATAGTTTTGTTCTGGGGGAATTAATTCGCCAGACCATTATTAGTTATCAATTTGAACAATTTTCTTACAAATTCTATTTGTATAAAATATAAATTTTCTTTATTGTTTTATATAATAAAGAAGTTGTAACAGCTGTTTGAAGTTTAAGTGAAACAAGGTTTGAATATATATAAAGATTTAAAGCGATTGCTTACATTTATTTACCTTGTTATTAGTAAGCTGATCCAGACATAATTATTATAAATCTTTTGTACATTTTGTAGTTAGTCATCTATTTTCATTTTGATTTAATTATCATTATTATTTTGAGTGAATAATTGTTTTATGTACAGTTTTGGGTTGTATTAGAGGGATTGAGGGTTGGAAGGTTGGGAAGGGGGAAAAGGGAGTTATTTTGAGTGTGAATGTGTGAGTGAAATAAAGAAATTGTCTTGTCACTTCTGGTTTTGTCTTTTAGATTTTATTTAGGTGTTGGGTTGTTTTCTCGTGTGGAAGTGCACGCATGTCGAACCACTGTTGAGGCAGTTGTGACGTGACACAGAGTGTACGCGATTTCTGTCTTGTTCGGTGTTTCATAACATTTCTTTCTACAAGCACAAGGTGGAAGGAGTGGATGCTTCTCCCGAGCTCGATTCAACATGTCTTCCCGCGACC
>CM072522.1:50025924-50035924 GCA_036898135.1 Oncomelania hupensis
ATGATGATGAGGCACTGTGGTCTAATGGTAGTGCTTCGGCTTGAGGATCTGAAGGTCCGGGTTCGAGCCCTGGCCGAGCCATTGTGTTGTGTCCCTGGGAAAGACACTTTACTCCTGTTTTCCTACTCCTTCGGATGAGAGTATAAAACCGAGGTCTAGTCTGTGTGTCGCATACATTCCATCATAACGGACTTTAAAGATCCTGACGCTCATGTCCTAGACGGGTGAGTGCCGGTAACAAGAACACACCCAGGATGCACTTGGTCCTTCTCCCCCATCCCTGGCTGCCCAGGATTGTGCTCAGTTGTCCGGGCGTCATACCAAGCGCCAAAGGCTGCGGGTGGGCGTCTCGGACGGTTTGAGTTAGATCCTGTATCGGCCAGCGCCTTGATCCTTAGGCTAAGGCGCCTTATAAATGACGAACATTATTATTATTATTATTATTATGATGATGATGATGATGATGATGATGATGATGATGATGATGATGATGATGATGATGATGATGATGATGGTAATGATGATAACGCGATTGTCCTTACGAATTTCGTGCAGGTTCGTGGGACCAGCCACTACAGTCAGTGTTCATTGCAGTGTCCCCCCACGTGTGGAGGTGCGGACTGAGGGCCAGGCGGTGGCAGAACTGGGAAAGAGGCTGTCACGTCTGGTGCTGACCCAGCAGCAGCTGGACATATTGACCAGAGATCCGCCTCTGGCTTGCATCACGGGTCCGCCGGGGACTGGTTAGTAATAATAATATTAGATGTATACGCGCCTTAATCTAAATCAGATACAAAGCGCGGCGATCTGAAACCTACATAAACGCTTTCATGTTATAGACACTCCTACATACACAACAACACACATTCATCACTCAAACATGTGGTGTAAAAGGCCAGTCGGTATTAGAAGACGGAAAATATGTCTGATATAATAATATCTAATATCTAAAACAAATGATCTCAAAATAATAATACTAATACTATATTATACGATGCTATATACGCGCTTTTCCCCAAATTACTAATCAGGCTCAAAGCGCGGCGATCTGTACCAACTTACACGCTACCATGTTACACCCACTCTGACACACACAGCAAACACATCTATCACTCACACACAGCAAACACATCTATCACTCAAACATGTGACACCCACAGCAACACATCTATCACTCAAACATGTGACACACACAGCAAGCACATCTATCACTCAAACATGTGACACACACACAGCAAACACATCTATCACTCAAACATGTGACACACACAGCAAACACATATATCACTCAAACATGTGACACACATAGCAAACACATCTATCACTCAAACATGTGACACACACAGCAAACACATCTATCACTCAAACATGTGACACACACACAGCAAACACATCTATCACTCAAACATGTGACACCCACAGCAAACACATATATCACTCAAACATGTGACACACACAGCAAACACATCTATCACTCAAACATGTGACACACACATCAAACACATATATCACTCAAACATGTGACACACATAGCAAACACATCTATCACTCAAACATGTGACACACACAGCAAACACATCTATCACTCAAACATGTGACACACATAGCAAACACATCTATCACTCAAACATGTGACACACACAGCAAACACATCTATCACTCAAACATGTGACACCCACAGCAAACACATCTATCACTCATGCATGTGACACACACAGCACACACATCTATCACTCAAACATGTGGTGTAAAGGCAGGGAGATCGCTATTAGAAGACGGAAAGGAAATCACATTGTTTTTGTTATTCCGCTACCGGATATTCAGTTGACTACTTCAATAATGGTACTCGATGCAGTCAATCTAAACAGTTGACAATCATCTAAGTTATCTCTTTTATAAGGGAAACTGCATATTCAGTCATGACAGATTTAATTTCACAGTTTATTTATTCTAAGTATTTTATATGAAGTAACAAAGACAAGTTGAATTTCAACAAACAAACTAAAAAAAATGTCGAGTGTTTTCTTCTCCAAACTGCAACGTTATGGTGACTGCAGAATTATCATTTCTGTAACCAGGCTTTATATCCACCTTCTGAACAAACTACCAAACAAGATCAGAATTGAGGAAGAAGTCTAAACGGCTTTGCTGGGGGGGGGGGGGGGGAAGGGGAGATGTGTTTCTACGAGTGGATCTCCATGGATCTGGAAAAAACATGTTGTCTATCATTAGTTTAACCAGTTCATGAGCTCTTAACAATGTTTATCTGTCTGTAGTTGTTGCAGTCTAAATCGAAATCGAATACCAAGTTCCAGTCTCCCCCCAAGATTGCATGTTGACACTCTTCATACAGCTTTACCGTTTTATATATAAACTAGGATAATCATTGTTTGGCCCATACACACTAACAATCACAACATCTTTTTCATGCATCTTCAAGTGTATTATAAGCCAGTTGCCATTTACATTTCTGTGAACATTACATATTTTATATTCAAATTTATTTTTCATAAGAATCGCAACTACCCCTACTCTGTGGGTCACCCTGACGGTGTCCTGACAGTAAACACATCCTACACACAACATCCTGAGCAGTGCACACCTCCATCCAGTGCCCAAACTGTAAACAGCGACAACACACAGTTTTGTTTCCATGTTTGTGTCTGTTTTTGTGGTACAGTGTAGCTTTCATCTCCCCAGTCTGCACAGTGGACTCAAGAGGTTTGTCTGGGACAGTGATGTAGGAAACCTTCTGCCCGTGTAAACACGGGTTAGTTTTTTCCTCTCAGTTCCTTATCTTCTCATTGAAAATCTTGAATCTCAGCACGCAGCCTAATCGAACTAGGGATGTTTGGATTGTCATGACATGACAAAGGAATATTGGAGATCCACAGCTTCGTAGCTACGGTTTCTTTGCTATCATCTTTGAGAATGAAAAGATTTTTGTCAAACAATATGACCGTATGGCACTAAGCTTAATCCCTTCAGCTTCATCCCTGCAATCCGCAACCTGGAGAAAGTGCGTCATCGCCTTTTTCAAAGTCTGCGATTTTGGGGAATCCTGTCAATTGCGTTAATGTTTGTGAACACGCCAGCTTATAACATGGCGATTGGATCTCGTAATACATTGATTAAGGCTGTGTTTTTATTCATCCACGCTACTGTTGTCACCGACCTTCATCCGTTTTAGTAGCATCTCCGGATGACGAACACACCGACTGATACAGTGCGATAATCTCCTTCCATTTAGCGCAATATTAGTGCGAGGAGCAATCTCAAAACCATACGGTTCATTTGCAAGGATGGTCATGTATAGGCTTTAGGCCTATTAATTGTCTTCTGCCGGAAAAGCGAGAGCCATGGGGGACTAATCAGGCTTAACGACATTTCGGTTGTCCGGAAAAGATAAAATACATATGATGGCTGCTTCGCTTTATTTTTGGATCGCCTGAGCCCCTCTCTCCCCCCTCCCACTCCTCTCCCCTCCCACTCCTCTCCCCCCTAACCCACTGCATGCGCAATGAACATGTCTACCGACGTGGTGGATCGCGCTATACAAGTCATCAACATCAATATCAACATAGGATCCATCATCTTACGTTACATTACATTACATGATTATTGCTTTAGGTCCAGCGGACTCTTCCTAGTCAAATCAGGACCGGACAACCCCTGATCCGCAAAGATCTGCTGAAACAACCCTAGTGGTAAAACTGAAAGCTCTCCACCAGCCAGTCACTTTACAATAAAGACATCCCACGCAGGGAACGTTGGGGCTATACTCTTTTTATCGAACCCTCGTTTATAGAAACAAAATAGAATACAAACATTATTATAAATTATCAACAAAACACATACATAAAAAATGCCTACATTGCTAAATAATAACATCATAGGAAGCCCTAGTGACCACCTGGCAGAAAGCGTCCAATATTCCCAAGCTGATCCAACAGACCTCACACACAAATAAGGAGTCTTGTCTCGGAAGAGTTTTCAAGAGAAAAAAAGGTAGGAGACTGGTCTAGCGAAGAAGAGTATAGTATAGCAGATTGATAGAACAGAGAAGGAATGAGAAAGAACACATGAGAAAGACAGCGACAGTGGGAATTTAAAGCACTAAATTTCCAGAAAGTGGGGATATTATTTATACTAAAAACCCCTGGACCACCAACCGGGGAATCATCATCTTACGTGGATCGTATGCATATACCTAGGATGGATGTACTGGGTAGCTGCTGTCACACTTGCCGTTGTAGTATGATGTTGTAGCAGTGACTGTTTGCAATGCTTCACTGTTGCATTCTTTGCAGTTGTTCACTGTTGTAGCATGAGGTTCTAACAGTGACTATTTGCAGTGCTTCGCTGTTGTAGACTTACATAATGTATTTACTTTTGCAAGTTGCAGATTTTACATGATTTTTCTGTTTACTGTGTGATTTCCTCAGTTCATGTCATATTTTATGCTTTTTACTCGCTTACAGCGATGACTTGTCGAGTAAGTGCTTCTCAATGCCACCACCACCACCACCACCACCACCACCATCATCATCATCATCGTCATCATCATCATCATCATCATCATCATCATCATCATCTCGAGGGAGCGTTGAAGCCTCGTGATCTAAGGCGGGACTAACTTGCCTTGTCCACAGGATGTGGGACCGATCTCGCCTCTGGGCTTTAAGTTTCTCCGAAAATTATTTACTTTCGACTAGGGCTACGTCTCGCTAATTTTCTCAGGGTACTCGGGTTTTGCTCCCTCCAACAAAGTTTTAAATCACTACTAATATTAGATAGGTGGGGTTTGGTCGCGCCACAGGCTGCGACTACGCCTTCCCCAGAAGAGGCGGCCCACAATTTCCCTATAATAAAGGACAATAAATAGTTTTTGTTTAAATGTCGTCATCATCATCATCATCATCATCATCATCATCATCATCATCATCATCATCATCATCATCATCATCATCATCATTTAATCAATATGATGGTTCACTGAGACTATGGCTGTGTGACCAAATGTAGCATCAAATGTCTTTACAATAGTCCTATTGTCCGTAAACTACTGCTACACAACACATAAATACACACAAGGTGCTAGGTTTTTATTGCTAATTCCAAGCTATACACGGATAACTGTTCTTCAAATCTCTTCCAAGACTCCTCATGTTGGGTCAGCCTGGGAATATTGGACGATTTCTGCCAAATGGTCACTAGGGGTTCCTATTAAATTATTATTTAGCAATGTAGACATTTTATATGTATGAATTTTGTTGATATTTTATAGTGATGATATATTCTATTTTGTGTTTTTGTAAACGGGGGTTCGATAAATTAGAGCATAGGCTCAGCGTCCCATGAATGGGATTCCTTAATTGTAAAGTGACCGGCTGGTGGAGTGCCTTCATTGTTACCACTAGGGTTGTTTCAGCAGATCTTTTATACAGATCAAGAGTGAATCCTCATCTTTCAACCTCTTTTTGGTCTTGATTTTGTGGTCCTGATTCGGGTCTTTGCAGTCCGCTGGACCCTATAAGCAATGAATAACTAACTATATTTTATTCGGATCGGGTGGGAGTCCTCTTTCAACCAATTTGTGATCCTGATTGGGATCTTTGCAGTCCGCTAAACTCTTTAAACAAACAATGACTGACTGATTTGATCCTAAACTACAAGAGATACGAAAGTCAAAACTTGTTTTAGAGAAAACAGATTGATCTTTCATAAATGTTCCGTTTTTGTGTTGAACATGAAGAAGGTCAAGGTCATTTTAGATCGTACAAAAACATTTTTTTAAATGTTTCATTGTAAAGTGCAATGGGCCCAATATTATGTAACCCATAGTATGCTACGACTTTGGGTTATTTGATTATACATAAACATCAGAGGTCACGTAAAGGTCAAGGTCATCTCAAAGGTCAAGGTCATTCCAAGGGCAGTCTTTCTTGCATAATACAATTTTTTTTGGCTAAAGGATGAATGTTTTCTTTTTTAGCTGGAGTGCAAGCTTATCTCAAGGTCAAGAGCATTGAAGGATCAAAGGAAATACTTTGCAAGCTAATGTCACCATTTCTTTTCTATTTTCGGGCAGTCATTTTTATGTTAAATATTTTAACGGACCATGCGAGTCATATGGGCTTAACCCTTCTAGTTAGATTTTAAAGGCACGAGAAAAAATCGGGAGTTAGCCTGTTGTATGGTAACGAGCGCCTGTGGCAGTGGCGAGAGGTTTGATACCAAACAAAACAAGAAGGCAAGCAACTCCAGTGTATTTCCAGACACTTAGGCATATGGCTGAAAAGCAGCTTTTCCAAAGGTGTGAACGTTTTTAGTTTTTAGCAGTGCTGTTTACTCGGCGTTATCCTAACGAAGCAAAATGAAAACATGGAATGTTCGACAACTATCTGAACCACCTGCAGCGTCAGCAAAAACAATTTAAAATCGGTTCAGCCAATTTGGAGGTACAGTATACAACGTATTTAAAAAAATGAACCACGTCGACTTTGACCCTAGCTTGAGAGAGTGTAACTATGAATGACATAACATGTTTAACAGTAGGTAAAGCACGTGCATAAGGAAAATTGTTCAAAATATATCGAGTATTCTTGAGGTATGTCTAATGCAAATGTGCTTTCAACACAAAAAAGTTAAATTTATAGAAACAAACGACCGACAGTCTGACTGGGCTATACTGAATGATGAGTTGAAGTACCTGTATTCCAAAAAGCCCACAAAATCGGGTCCACCGTCTGTTTCTTTGTTTGTTTTTTGTTTTTGTTTTTTTGTTTTGTTGTTGTTGTTTTTTTAAGGAATAGAGCAAAACGTCTTTAGCAGCAAAGTAACTCCAAAGACCTTGACCTTTACGATAGAGCAAACATGATGGCATGAAAGCTTGCAACTAGTTTAGATAATATTACTGTGAAGCTTGGTCACAATCTGTTCAGTGGTTCTTTGGATATGGCGGGAAACGGACAGACTGACAGAACGAAAGACCGACCGACCGACAGACAGACTAACCTGCAGTTTGCTCGTTCTGATTCCCGACTATATAAAAAAAGAAATAATGACACGCTCTCGGTGGGACGCCGTGCAAGGAAACTGAGTTTATCTTTACCCCAGACCTACAGTAGCTGGATCAATGGCGTCTGTGCTAGCAACGTTGATCTTCCAAATTTCGTTTTAAGCCTTTTTGTGTTGTCAGCGCACCCCAGATTGTTAGTCAAGTATAAACATGGAAATAAGCCTATTTGAGGGTTCAGCAAGCAACTTTGAAAATGGAGTAGGTGTAGAGAAGAGACGGTTGCCCTTGTTCAGCACTTTATAACTACAGTGAGGATGAAGTGTTGATATGTTTCCCTATCCATTGTATAACTACAGTGAGGATGAAGTGTTGATATGTTTCCCTATCCATTGTATAACTACAGTGAGGATGAAGTGTTGATATAGTTCCCTATCCATTGTATAACTACAGTGAGGATGAAGTGTTGATATGTTTCCCTATCCATTGTATAACTACAGTGAGGATGAAGTGTTGATATAGTTCCCTATCCATTGTATAACTACAGTGAGGATGAAGTGTTGATATGTTTCCCTATTCATTGTATAACTACAGTGAGGATGAAGTGTTGATATGTTTCCCTATCCATTGTATAACTACAGTGAGGATGAAGTGTTGATATGTTTCCCTATCCATTGTATAACTACAGTGAGGATGAAGTGTTGATATGTTTGCCTATCCATTGTATAACTACAGTGAGAATGAAGTGTTGATATGTTTCCCTATCCCTTGCTTTCTATTTTCGTTTGAGGGTTAGGGGTGGGGAGAGGGTGGATTGTGCACGCGCGCAGCCAATTGTAGTTATTGAGATGTGTGACAAAGAATTTCCAATTCTTAGTCGGATATCCCGCGCCATGAACATCCGTGGCCCTTAGGTGTGTGTGATGTCTGGGCAGATAAAGTCAGCACATAGCAATCTCTATAGTAACAGTAAATAGCAGACGACAGTTTGGCCAGACTGTCGCACACGAGAAACAAAGTCAGTAGATTTGTCACACAGGAAAAATGACATGATTAGAAAACACTGCACATCTAGGGCTGCAGAGGACAGACAGATAGAGTACGCTGATTAAACGATCATCTATGTTGCCATAATGACTTCCGAGTTACTTCACTGGATAGGATAAATAGGATATTGTAGATAGGGCAAGCACATCTAGAGATCTATCACAACACCACGTCGTCTTCACTGCCTTATAGGACTGCTTTTCTCTTTGTACAGATTTTGTCTTTTGTCTCAAGCTGTACAAACACATTACGTATTCTTCATCATTCTTGTTATTTAGTCATCATCATCATCATCATCATCATCATCATCATCATCATCATCATCATCATCATCATCATCATCATCATCATCATCATCATCATCATCATCTCCTTCTTCTTCTTCTTCTACTTCTTCTTCTTCTTGTTTCATGCATTCATCCATTTTGTTATTAATCCATCATCATCATCATCTTCATCATCATCATCATCATCATCATCATCATCATCATCATCATCATCATCATCATCATCATCATTATCATCATCATCATCATCATCATCATCATCATCATCACATCATCATCATCATCATCATCATCATCATCATCACCATCATGATTTATCCGTATACGTGTGCAGGCAAAACAATATTGGCTGTCCAGAGGCCACGATGTCCACGTCATCAGTCTGTACTATGACGCTCTGTCTGCCAGCCGTCTGATCCACAACCAGCTGCAAGTGACCATGGCTGCTGATCCCACAGCTCCCCCTGCCGCGGTGCACGTTCACTCCTATGATTTCTACAATGATGGCGATGTGGACGTGGCATTCAATGATCTGTCAGCGGCTGTACGTGGGGGTACGCTCTGTGTCCTCATCGATGAGATGTACTTTGACAAGGAGTGAGTAGCAACAACGTGTGGATGCTGCTGCTGCTGATGCTGATGATGATGCTGATAATGATGATGCCGGCGACGAAAACGACGACGACGACGATGATGATGATGATGATGATGGTGATGATTGCGACGACAACAATGATGATGGTGAAGATTATGGCGTTTTCATGTCATAGTCCTGTGGATTGTACAGATGTTTACATTAGCCAGTGGACTTTCGCTGTAAGCTATAGGCCTATTGCTATAATAGCAAAGCCCACTTACTCTTTTTTTCTAAAAATAGCATAAATGAAATGATGTCAAATCAATTGGTTTTTTTTTGTTTTTTTAGTGTTCTTGGATTATTTGTTCTTCTTCATCATCATCATCATCATCATCATCATCATCATCATCATCATCATCATCATCATCATCATCATCATCATCATCATCACGAGAGTTATTGAGTCTCGAGTATCTGCGCTATGTAACAGGCAGGAGGTGCGTGGCATCAACCCCTGGACTGCGCTGAGTCCATCAAGTAACAGTACAGGTTTATTAACACCGCCAGTAACACTTTGTCTTCTGTGGTCAACACGTCATCAAAACACTTTCTCTGTCTAACAGCAGGGAGAGAGGTCGACGTACACAGGACCTGGTGTGGAGATTACAGAGCAGCGTGCAGCATCTCCACCTGTGGTGTGCTGGTGTTAGTCACACAGACATTCCAGCCTGCCTGCAGGAAGAGGTGGTCACCACGCCCCTTCGCTCCGCACCCGCCGTCATCAGGTGGGTAACTCATGTAATAAGTAGTAGTAGTAGTAGTAGTAGTAGTAATAGAAACAGCAGCAGTAGTAGTGGTAGCAGCAACAGTGGTAGCAGTGGTATTAATAGCAATAGTAGTAGAAGTAGCTGTACATGTAGTTATAGCAGCAGCAGTAATAGCAGTAGCTATAGTGTTAGCAGCAGTAGTAGAAGTAGTAGTAGTAGTAGTAGTAGTAGTAGTAGTAGTAGTAGTAGTAGTAGTAGTTGTTGTTGTTGTTGTTGTTGGTGTGTTGGTGGTGGTGATGGTGAA
>CM072522.1:50040924-50153424 GCA_036898135.1 Oncomelania hupensis
TATCTCCCTCAGTGGTCAATAATAGAGGGTGTCCATTAGCGATGCTGTATCTCACTCAGTGGTCAATAATAGAGGGTGTCCATTAGTGATGCTGTATCTCACTCAGTGGTCAATAATAGAGGCTGTCCACTAGCGATGCTGTATCTCACTCAGTGGTCAATAATAGAGACTGTCCACTAGCGATGCTGTATCTCACTCAGTGGTCAATAATAGAGGCTGTCCACTAGCGATGCTGTATCTCACTCAGTGGTCAATAATAGAGGCTGTCCATTAGCGATGCTGTATCTCACTCAGTGGTCAATAATAGAGGCTGTCCACTAGCGATGCTGTATCTCACTCAGTGGTCAATAATAGAGGCTGTCCATTAGCCATGCTGTATCTCACTCAGTGGTCAATAATAGAGGCTGTCCACTAGCGATGCTGTATCTCACTCAGTCTGTCTGTGAGTACGATGAAGCGTCTTTATGCCTGAAGAGCTGGGCTTGTTTTGTTATGAACAGAAAGCTCCACTGTCGTTCAACATATTTATTGTATTACAAGGCAATGTAGCGTGTGTTGTGAAAATTTCCAATCAACAAAACAAAAAATGTGCGCCCCAACCTTAGTAAAGGGATGGAGTGAGTCCACTAACGATGCTACATCTTCCTCAGTGCAAAACTCATGCTGATGCCTTGGTCTCATTTCAGATGGCCGCCACCACATGGACACCAGGGACAGCCCCCACCACTCGACGACGATGGCTGCCACGACAGTGCCGACTTCAGTAGAGCTGCTTGCAAACAACAACAGTAAGAGTCCCAGTAACAGTAACGCTTCTCTGTCTCTTCTCTCTGTCTCTGTCTGTCTGTCTCTCTCTCTCTCTCTCTCTCTCTCTCTCTCTCTCGCTCTCTCTCTATCTCGAGTCTCTCCTTATGTGTGGGTCTCATGTCTTTACATCAACACAAACCTACACTGTGTTTTCCATTCAACATATATTTATTGTTTCTATAAATTCATGTAGTGTGTGTGACAATTTCTCACTCATGCTTCTCTGCTCATTATATCCACCACTAAATGTCACTCCCACTTCTCTCAGGCATCAATTGATAATCTCTTTCACAGACACTCCACATCACAGGCACTCAATTGATAATCTTCCAAGCTCGTCAGCAGCTCACCCTGTACACTCTGCCAACATAAATATATACAGGTAATGTAACAGTGTATAAAATACAATGTACACGTACTGCCAACATAAATATATACAATTAATGTAACGGTGTATACAATACAATGACACATACTGCCAACATAAATATACACAGGTAATGCAACAGTGTATACAATACAATGTACACATACTGCCAACATAAATATATACAGGTAATGTAACAGTGTATACAATACAATGGTAATACAAGAAGGGAAAGAAGCGTTATTAAAACACGTTGTATAATATCATAGTGCGTATCCACTAGGTTCTGACTACCCATTGCTGAAGTAACAGTGGTGATGATGATGATGCTGATGATGATGCTGATGATGATGCTGCTGCTGATGATGATGATGATGACGATGATGATGATGATGATGATGATGATGATGATGATGATGATGACAACGACGACGACGATGATGATGATGATGATGATGATGATGATGATGATGATGATGATGATGATGATGATGATGATGATGATGATGATGATGATGATGATGATGATGACGATGACATTTCTTCAGTTTTGATTAGGACGCTAAACGCAAGGCTATATAATTCTATAGCCAATGGATGACGACAGCGACAATGATCAGGTTGAGGTTGAAGGTTAATTGGCGTGGATGTGGACATTGACTGTTGCAGCCCCAACAGTGGTGATACAATGGAGTGTGACCACTAGAGATGCTGTATCTCAGTTAATGATGATGATGATGATGATGATGATGATGATGATGATGATGATGATGATGATGATGATGATGATGATGATGATGATGGTGATGGTGATGGTGATCGTGGTGGTGGCAATGATGATGATGATGATGATGATGATGATGATGATGATGATGATGATGATGATGATGATGATGATGATGATGAAAACTCATACTGATGCCTTGTGTTTTTCAGACGGCGGCGACCACGTGGACACCAGCGAAAGCCTCATCCACAACTCCACCACCACCACCTCCACCACCATCACCACCTCCACCACCATCACCACCTCCATCATCACCCCCACCAGCATCATCATCACCACCAGCATCATCATCATCATCACCAGCCCAGCAACGTCAACAACGACGACGTCGCCGATAGTTAGGAGATCGTGACACTAAGAAACCAGGTTCCGCAGCAACGGCCACAGTAGAAGTAACATTGTCCGCAACAACCACAGCAGCGACGACGACAACGACACTGCCAACCACAGTAACCCTGACCACAACAAATACAGTGACGCTGTGAGAAACCACGAGGAGAGTTACACCATCAGCAACATCACCAACACTGGCAGCTCTGTCAGTAACAGCAGTAACACCAACGATAACAGTAACTCTTTCAGTAGCAGCAGTAACATCAACGATAACAGTAACCCTGTCCGTAGCAGCAGTAACACCAACGATAACTGTAACTCTGTCAGTAACAGCAGTAACACCAACAATAACAGTAACTCTGTCAGAAGCACATACAACAGCTAAAACCAAAAATAACAATCACAATATCAACCGCAGTAACTCACTGTTGTAGTAGCAACAGCAACGATAACATCAACTCCGCCAGTAGCTGCTGCAACGACTGCAAAGCACATTATATAACATCAACAACATGGACAACAGTAATTAACAACATCAACAACATGGACAGCAGTAACCAACAACATCAACAACATGAGCAACTAACAACATCAACAGAAGACATCTTATTGTGCAACTAGAAGGGCAAAGCCCGCATGACTCACATGCTCCTTATGGAACTTGCAATATTCTACATGAAAATGGGTGCCCAGAAAAATCTTAAAACATACGGTGAAATTGAAATGCAAAGTAATGGTGATTGTGGGTTTTTGCCATGATGTTGGAAATTGACCTCAAGCTCCCAATGGATACTTGTCATCCATTTCATTGTTTAGTTATTATCAAACGATAGGAATGTCTATGTACTTGTTTTATTACATTTCTTTATTCCATGTATTATTAAACAATAGGTATGTCTATGTACTTGTTTTATTACATTTCTCTATTTCATGTATTATCAAACAATAGGTATGTCTAT
Organism: Oncomelania hupensis; assembly: GCA_036898135.1. Lineage (NCBI taxonomy): Eukaryota > Metazoa > Mollusca > Gastropoda > Littorinimorpha > Pomatiopsidae > Oncomelania > Oncomelania hupensis. The sequence goes on from CM072522.1 coordinate 50,044,178, forward strand.
GTACTTGTTTTATTACATTTCTTTATTCCATGTATTATCAAACAATAGGTATGTCTATGTACTTGTTTTATTACATTTCTTTATTCCATGTATTATTAAACAATAGGTATGTCTATGTACTTGTTTTATTACATTTCTTTATTCCATGTATTATCAAACAATAGGTATGTCTATGTACTTGTTTTATTACATTTTTTATTCCATGTATTATTAAACAATAGGTATGTCTATGTACTTGTTTTATTACATATCTTTATTCCATGTATTATCAAACAGCGTTTATCATTAACGTCTCTATAATTGTAATACTGATTAGTTTTCATGATCAAATACGAACAATAAGTGATATTTCTTATTTTAAATAATAGTGTTATTTTCTGATTGTCTGAAATAATTAACGTTTGGAAAATTCCACTGGCCGGTTCAAGATGTGCCCAGAAAAAAACATAAATCAATCGGTGACATTGAAATGCAGAGTATTGGTGATTTTTGTTTTGCCATGATCTTGGACATTTCCTCAAGCTTTCAATGGACACTTGTAGTACAGTGATTGTGTTGATCCATTTCATTGTTATTATCAAACGATAGGAATGCCTTTGTACTTATTTTATTACATTTATGTATTTCATGTATTATCAGATAATAGGAATGTATTTGTACTTGTTTTTACTACATTTCTTTATTCCATGTATTATCAAACGATAGGAATGTCTATGTACTTGTTTTATTACATTTCTTTATTCCATGTATTATCAAACAGTGTTTATAATTAATGTCTCTATAAGTGTAATACTGATTAGATTTCATGACCAAATACGAAGAGCAAGTGATATTTCTTATTTAAAATAATAGTGTTATTTTCTGATTGGCTGAAATAATGACCGTTTGGAAAATTCCACTGGCTGGTTGAAGATGTGTTAAATAATTTGATAACGTTTCTGTACTTTTCATAATTGTGCAGCAAAGAAATTATTTATAAGAACTGAATTGTGACGTTGGAAATAATTGTATAATGAAAAGAACATTGCCATTCTCTCCGTAGTCATTGTAGACATAACACATCTTATGTGATGTATCTGTTGTATAGTCATTGTAGACATAGCACATTTCAGTTGATGTAGCTGTTGTATAGTCATTGTAGCCATAGCACAATACAGTTGATGTAGCTGTTGTATAGTCACTGTAGACATAGCACATCTCAGTTGATGTAGCTGTTGTATAGTCACTGTAGACATAGCACATCTCAGTTGATGTAGCTGTTGTATAGTCATTGTAGACATAGCACATCTCAGTTGATGTTGCTGTTGTATAGTCATTGTAGACATAGCACGTCTCAGTTGATGTAACTGTTGTATAGTCATTGTAAACATAGCACATCTCAGTTGATGTAGCTGTTGTATAGTCACTGTAGACATAGCGCATCTCAGTTGATGTAGCTGTTGTATAGGCAAGTCAGTAAGTCAGTCGTTGTTGTTAATGTATTGTGTTGTATAGTCAAGTCTGTTAGTCAGTCGTTGTTGTCAGTGTATAGTGCTGTATAGTCAAGTCAATCACCGTTGTCAATGTATAGTGATATATAGTAAAGTCAGTTAGTCAATCGCCGCTGTCAATGTATAGTGATGTACAGTATAGTAAAGTCAGTTAGTCAATCGCCGCTGTCAATGTATAGTGTTGTATATTACAGATAATAATAATAATAATAATAATAATAATAATAATAATAATAATAATAATAATAATAATAATAATAATAATAACAATAACAATAATAATAATAATAATAATAATAATAATAATAATAATAATAATAATAATAATAATAATAATAATGTTCGTCATTTGTAAGGCGCCTTAGCCTAAGGATCAAAGCGCTGGCCGATACAGGATCTAACTCAAACCGCCCGAGACGCCCACCCACAGCCTTTGGGCGCATGGTCTGACGCCCGGACAACTGAGCACTATCCTGGGCAGCCAGGGATGGGGGAGAAGGACCAAATGCATGCTGGGTGTGTTCTTGTTACCGGCACTCACCCGTCAAGGACACGAGCATCAGGATCTTTAAAGTCCGTTATGATGGAATGTATGCGACACAGACTAGACCTCGGTTTATACTCTCATCCGAAGGAGTAGGAAAACAGGAGTAAAGTGTCTTTCCCAGGGACACAACACAATGGCCCAGCCAGGGCTCGAACCCGGGACCTTCAGATCCGCAAGCCGAAGCACTACCATTAGACCACAGTGCCTCCCAAGATAGTGATAAATCATGTTGTAGCGTGTTGTACTTACATTCGATTCCACTTTCCTGTTGAAGAATACAAAGTCTGTGCATTCATTTTGGACTTCAATTCACAGGGAATTGCTAGATTGATACGTTCTCTTTTCAATATTGATTTCATATGCGAATTATGCGTTGATTTCTCGTTTTATCCTTACATAGCTTTCTAAATATATTTTTCCGTATTATTTCAATACCCTGAATTCTTTCGAAATTGATTTTGGGGAATTACATATAGAAGACAGAATTATTTTCAGAAATGATAATTAATTTTGAAAAATAATTCGTTAATTGTTAATACCTTGTTCTGACTTTTTCATGGAGAAAAGCGCTATATAAATATCCTTATTATTTCTTTTTATTTAATACCTTGTTTGTATAGGAAGGTTCATCTTGCTTGAAGTCTTATAAACGTAAAATATATATCTTGATCTTGTTGGTATTTGTTCTCAGTAACTGATGTTACACCCCCCGTGTGTTTGCAGGAGGTTTCAGTATAAATAGTATCCCCGCTTTCTGAAAATTTAGTGCTTTAAATTCCCTCTGTCGCTGTCTTTTCTCCTTTGTTCTTTCTCATTCCTACTCTGTTAGTGTGTGTGTGTGTGTGTGTGTGTGTGTGTGTGTGTGTTTGTGTGTGCATACTTGAATACGTGGATACATTATGGGCAATGTATAAATTCCATAGCAGTTCAGGTCAAAAAAGCGGCCCAGCTTATAACCTGGTACAAGCATCAGCTGGATCCTCTCTAGGTGACAGATAACACAAACCAGCTGTCCTGCCCCTGTTGCCGACATCTTTCAAATCTGGACGGGCACAAATACCTACAAACTGACAAGCGTGCACATTCGCACACAAATATGCACATACAAACGAGCGCACGCGCACTCACACACACCCACAGACACAGGCACACAGCTACAATGACAGCCTCTCTCTCTCTCCCTCACAGACACACACACACAGCTACAATGACACAGCCTCTCTCTCTCACTCACAGACACACGCACACAGCTACAATGACACAGCCTCTCTCTCTCCCTCACAGACACACGCACACAGCTACAATGACACAGCCTCTCTCTCTCCCTCACAGACACACACACACAGCTACAATGACACAGCCTCTCTCTCTCACTCACAGACACACGCACACAGCTACAATGACACAGCCTCTCTCTCTCCCTCACAGACACACACACACAGCTACAATGACACAGCCTCTCTCTCTCACTCACAGACACACGCACACAGCTACAATGACACAGCCTCTCTCTCTCCCTCACAGACACACACACACAGCTACAATGACACAGCCTCTCTCTCTCACTCACAGACACACGCACACAGCTACAATGTCACAGCCTCTCTCTCTCCCTCACAGACACACGCACACAGCTACAATGACACAGCCTCTCTCTCACAGACACACGCACACAGCTACAATGACACAGCCTCTCTCTCTCCCTCACAGACACACGTACACAGCTACAATGACACAGCCTCTCTCTCTCTCCCTCCCAGACACACGCACACAGCTACAATGACACAGTCTCTCTCTCTCTCCCTCACAGACACACGCACACAGCTACAATGACACAGCCTCTCTCTCTCCCTCACAGACACACGCACACAGCTACAATGACCCAGCCTCTCTCTCTCCCTCACAGACACACGCACACAGCTACAATGACACAGCCTCTCTCTCTCCCTCACAGACACACGCACACAGCTACAATGACACAGCCTATCTCTCTCCCTCACAGCCACACGCATACAGCTACAATGACACAGCCTCTCTCTCTCCCTCACAGACACACGCACACAGCTACAATGACACAGCCTCTCTCTCTCCCTCACAGACACACGCACACACACACATACACACACACATTTATGTTGAAACGACGTTGTGATGACTGTCATGAAACTCTATATACTTTATTTTGACACACTTACCAAGATTTTGACATAATTTTGCCAATTTTTGAAGCTATCCCTAACCCTAACCCTAACCCAAACCCTAACCCTTCACCTAACCCTAAGCCTAACACAGCCCTAACCCTAACGGAACACTATTTTGGCGTCAAAATAACGGAGCCGTCAAAGGAAAGTACGTAGAGTTTCAAGTGTATGTCAGAGTAACGTCGTTAGTACCTAGCCCCCCCCCCCCCCCCCCCCCCCCCCCCCACACACACACGCACGCAACCATCGCGCGTATTTTATGTTGCAGGAGGTACATGTAGTGATAATGTGATCCCATCCTGGTTCTCCCTCACCCACCCTACCTCCTTCCATACCTTGGTGTCCATTATTCACAGGCATTGAATCACCCTACCTCCTTCTATACCTTGTCCATTATTCACAGGCATTGAATCACCCTACCTCCATCCATACCTTCATGTCCATTATTAACAGGCATTGAATCGCCCTACCTCCATCCATACCTTCATGTCCATTATTAACAGGCATTGAATCGCCCTACCTCCATCTATACCTTGTTGTCAATTATTCACAGGCATTGAATCACCCTACCTCCGTCCATACCTTGTTGTCCATTATACACAGGCATTGAATCACCCTACCTCCTTCCATACCTTATAGTCCATTATTCACAGGCATTGAATCATCCTACCTCCTTCCATACCTTGTTGTCCATTATTCACAGGCATTGAATCAAGAATGTGCAAAATAAATCTCTCAATCTCTTTGTGTCTTTAACTCTGTCTGTTTGTCCGCCTGTCTGTCTGTCCCCCATCTCTCTCAGTCTCTGTCTCTCCCTGTCTCTCTCTGTCTCTCTCTCTGTCTCTCGCTCGCTGACTGACTTCTCTCTCCCTCCCCTCTCTTAAGCAAACATGCTTTTTTTTTTCCAAAACGAACAATTTATATTATGAGAGGTGACGAACCGTGCCAACATTCATACCCTCTGAACAAAGCATAATTTTGACAGCAGTATTGATGTATGTGTGTGTTTGTTTGTGCGTGCGCGAGTGTGTGTGTGTGGGTGTGTGTGTGTGTGTGTGTGTGGGTGTGGGTGTACGTGTGTGTGTGTGTACAGCTCATTGAACTATCACGGAGGCAGAGTAAAATGTCAGGCTGGGTACCTATCAACCAGTGATGATGGGCTCTACAGTACAAGGGAGTGGAAGAGGACAAGATTGAGGTTTGGGGTGGCGTAACTGGCAAACTGTGCTGATTTTATTACAACGTTGTTAAACTTAACCGTGTTGCTTGTCATACAAGTTTTCAAAATGTGTGTGTTTGTGGGTTTGTGTATGCATGTGTGTGTATGTCTGTGTGTATGTCTGTGCGTGTGTGTGGTCTGTGTATGTATATCTACGCGAGCGTTTGTGTATGTCTGTGTACGTGTGTCTGTGGTCTGTGTCTGTATATCTCCGCGAGTGTTTGTCAGTGGGTTGGAGTGAGAGAGAAGAGGAGGGGAGACATGTGGGGTAGGAGGGTGGGGAGGGGAGGACAATAAAGAACCCTCCATCAAGCCATTCCATGTGGAGATATTTAGGGCTTGTACAAGTACTAGGCTATACATTCATTATTCCAGTTCAAAACCTGCTAGAATCGCTATTGACAAAATCCAATACGAAAGCCGGAATGAAGCGGCGAAAGCTTTAAAAAAAGAAAAGAAAAGAAAAGAAAAGACTAGATAGAGTGTATTTATATATCAGCACTCACACACACACACACACACACACATGCACACCCACACACACGCACGCAAACACACACATTCTTTATATCTATCTATCTATCTATCTATCTATCTATCTATCTATCTATCTATCTATCTATCTATCTATCTATCTATCTATCTATCTATCTATCTATCTATCTATCTATCTATCTATCTATCTATCTATCTATGTTTGTGTACGTGTGTGTGTGTGTGTGCGGGCGTGCGACTCTCTGTCTCTCTCTGTCACCGTTTCTCTGTCTCTCTGTCAATCTCTATCTCTCTCTGTAGTTACTGTTGCCCTCTAAGTTGTGACAAACCAACAAAGGAGCCAGCCTTAAAAAATGATTGCGCTTCCCTCCCGCCTGTCTCTCCTCCAACTCCCCTCCCCCTTCCTCTTCTTCCCACCCTTTTCCTCCAAGTCAGCATTAGCCTACCGATGACACTCATCTCAGCAATACTCAAGGTTCCTGTTTGGACGACATTCCCATGCTTCCATGTCAACACTAGTCAAAACTTAAAGAGTCAAGCTAAAAAAAACAAACAAAAAACAAAAAAACTGAAGCACTTGAACACGTATAAAAACTAAAAAAAAAATAAAACTAAAGAAGAAGAAGAAGAAGAAGAAGAAGAAGAAGAAGAAGAAGAAGAAGAAGAAGAAGAAGAAGAAGAAGAAGAAGAAGTAGCAGTAGTAGAAGAAGAAGAAGAAGAAGAAGAAGAAGAAGAACAACAACAACAACAACAACAACAACAACAACAACAACAACAAGACGAAGAAGAAGAAGAAGAAGAAGAAGAAGAAGAAGAAGAAGAAGAACAACAACAACAACAACAACAACAACAATAACAACAAAGGTGAATCATACACTAACAATGGAACACACGAAATGCAATATCAAACTTTGTATGCACATATATATATATATATATATATATATATATATATATATATATATATATATATATATATATATATATATATATATATATATATATATATATATATATATATATATATATATATATATATATATATATATATATATATATATATATATATATATATATATATATATATATATATATATATATATATATATATATATATATATATATATATATATATATATTACAAAAATACAAGTTATATTAAATCCCTCACACTGGCATTCTAATAAAGGAAATAAAAGGAAAAAAAATGGGAATATTGAACACATTCAAGTTATGCAAGTGTCAGAAAAATCTACATCAATTTTGCAGTTTACCTGAGGGTTTCATTGGGAACGTAGTTTAACGATTTTACAGGGCTACAACTCTTTGTGGGGAGCAAGCCACTAATAAATTAAAAGTACCCGCTGTTCGCTCCCTTCTTAAGATGGTTGTTCTGCCAGCGAATTATTATACAAACTAGCAGTTATTACCCGTGCAAATAAATTTTTGATGACCCATTTGCTGGGCTTGATGTTATAATTATGCCCGTTTTTGAAACATTTTCCTGGAAGTGACTTTTTTTGTGCATTCTGCAGCATTTAGTCATTTTATGTTTGTTTTTAATCTGAAGAAGAGCAAAGCACGAAAATTCATTTGTCTTGTATTGTTGTATAATTAAAAGTATCTAATATATTTCTTTGTTGTGTTTCTGATTTTTATGCCCGTTATATGTTTAGTTATCTTTGGGTGTCCAAGCTGTCAGCCACTGAGTGAAGTCAAATTTATTTGAGACTATAATGTTCCATTGTAGCCTACATAGTGCATAGTTTATGTTGTGGTGTTGGTGTACAATAACTACCTTTAGGAAATATGTCAATTGCCTGAAAGTGGAAGAAATTGTAAACACAACAGGAACTATTTTGAAAGTAAAATCATGAACACAACTAAGATATATATCAAAGATACTTTTAATTAACATTAGCTCGAAAATTAATTCACATTGTATAAAAGTATCTGTGATATAATAATCTTTGTTGTGTTTATGATTCTGGAAGTGGAAGGCTGAAGTGCACTGTCAGTGGTGAATCACTAAAAAGAGACATAGATTAAAGATAAACTTATAATTGTAATAAAACACAATAACCATTTATTTGAGGAGAATAGCATTACTGATTTATTGCACATGCATGTGATTAAAACAATAAGGCAATGCTATCACAGCATGCACAGAATTTTTTTTTTAATTATAATACATACCAATGAAATACCAAATTGAGGCAATCATTTTTAAAAAAAAAAAAAGCACCAGATATTTAATTTTGGAACAATTCAGTTTTAATTTATATTCTAAATATTTATTTTTAATGTAAAGTTTGCTTTTATTTTTATTTATTTTTTCTGATCAATCGAATGACAATTAATTATGCTATGAAATTTACAATAAAACTATAATGTTATTTTCTAAATGTCTTTTTTTTTAACAGACCTACCTATACCTAATTATTTAAAAAAAAAAAGCATAAGATGTTAAGTGTTCTAAAAAGTACATGCATCATGGTTAAATGAAAACAATTTTTTAATATGAAGCAGTTATTAATATCCGTGCTATGATTTTATTTTTATGTATATATTTATTTATTAATTTATTTATTTTTGGCATTTTACTTGTGCACACCCTTTTGTGTTTTTTATTTGCCTCTCCTCTCTTTTTCTTTATTATCTATACCTCCCTCTCTCTTTTATCTCTCTCCCTCTGTATTATTAAATAATTAAAAAAAGTGTCCCAAGCAAGATTCGAACCCGTGTCGCTTTAATAAAAGTCCAATGTCTTATCTATTGATCCACGGGCTGCTATATTTATCCAGCCTTATTTTAGGTCCTATATCATAAAACATGGTGAACCCTTGATCTTATTAGTGTTATAAACTTTAAACTGCATTAAACAACAATATAACGCTGATTTAAAAGCGAGATCAAAACCAAATTTATGAAATGAAGGCTACGGAGCGGAATCACTACACGCAAACAAGCTGTTTTGGACACCATTTTCACCATTTCTACGAAGGATTTCGTTCTTGTGAGTATTGTATTCGAAATCGCTTTTAATCGATGTTACTTTGCTGTTAAACGCACTTTTGAGTTTGTAATTCAAAACGTCTAGGGCTTTTATTATTTCTTAGGCCTTTCATTCTCTCTTATCTGTTTATTCATTAGCGGAATGGATGAAAACATAACGTCGCACAATAGCCGTTTGGTTCAAAGTCATAGGCAGACATTTGTAATTCATTAATCGCTCTTACATTGTAATTCATTCGGCCTTTTTACACTGTCTTATGTGTGATGAACACCCCTCTTTTTTTTAAATAGGCCTTTTTGGGAAAAGGCGCTTGGTTTAAACAGTCTTTTAAAACTATTGTGTTGTTGTTTTTTTGGGGGGAGGAGGGAGGAGGGGAAACATGGGAGTAGACACATAGCAGTGGAAAAACGTTACTATTCTGTTGATTAAAATAAGGCCTATTATTTCAATGCAGTTTATTTTTATGTCACAGGACCAGTGAATGCCGTTGGAGGATTTAGCTGTTTTTGACACCATTTTCAAATGGCATCCCAGTACATAAGTCAGCAACCAACACATTGTGACATTCAATCAATTGTACAAGAACTGGGAAGCCTAAAAAAATTTGCAAAAGATTTGGCCTATATTCAAGTAAATCTTCAAGATGGAAACACTCAAACAGCTTTATGAGACCTACCTGAGCAACGTCAACAACAAGCAACCGCATTTGATGATATAATTGTTAAACTTCTCAGTGTCAAAAAGCGATCAAACAATGACTACAATCAACTGAAGAAAATGAGACAAACAATCCTACAACTACAAGTAAATGAAAAAACAGAGAAACCAGATGCTGTCTTTACCAGAAATACAGTAACTTCAATAAGCAGCACTCCAACAACCCAAGTCACTTCAGCAACCAAATCATCAAGCAGCACTCTAACACACGAGGTTCTTGAACACGACGACAAACTTGATGAATCCGACATTCTGAGCGATTTGAAGGAAGACGATGAATTAGTCCTGAGCGAAATAAAAGAAGACGATGAGGTGTCCAAAACAGCTAAATCCTCCAACGGCATTCACTGGTCCTGTGACATAAAAATAAACTGCGTTGAAATAATAGGCCTTATTTTTATCAACAGAATCGTAACTTTTTTCCACTGCTATGTGTCTACTCCCATGTTTTTCGCCCCCCCCCCCTCCCACTTAAAAAAACCCAAACAATATTTTTAAGAAATCGAATGTTTAAAGCGCCTTTTCCCAAAATGGCCTATTAAAAAAAAGAGGAGTGTTCATCACACATAAGACAGTGTAAAAAGGCCGAATTATAATGTAACAGCGATTACTGAATGACAAACTTGTACATATGATTTTGAACCAAATGCATATTGTGCGACATCAAAACGCGGACCCAGTTCTATCTCTGTCACAATTTCGCAAATAATCAACAGATAAGACAGAATTTTATTTATTATTTAGTAGATGTATTTTTATTTTTGATTTATTTATTTGTTATTACCTTTTATTAAATCTATTAATCTAAATTAAATTAAATGTATTAAATTTAGTAATAAGGAGGGAGAGAGATAAAATAGAGAGAGGGAGGTATAGATAATAAAGAAAAAAAAAGAGGAGGAGAAGCAAATGTTTAAACCAAGCGCCTTTTCCCAAAATGGCCTATTAAAAAAAAAGAGGGGTGTTCATTGCGCATAAGACAGTGTAAAAAGGCCGAATTATAATGTAACAGCGATTACTGAATGACGAACCAAACGGCTATTGTGCAACGTTATGTTTGCCCCCATTCCGCTAATGAATAAACAGATAAGAGAGAACGAAAGGCCTAAGAAATAATAAAAGCCCTAGACGTTTTGAATTACAAACTCAAAAGTGCATTTAACAGCAAAGTAACATTGATTAATAGCGATTTGGAATACAATACTCACAACAACGAAATCCTTCGTAGAAATGGTGTCAAAAACAGCTAAATCCTCCAACTGTATTCACTGGTCCTGTGACATAAAAATAAACTGCGTTGAAATAATAGGCCTTATTTTAATCAACAGAATCGTAACTTTTTTTCCACTGCTATGTGTGTCTACTCCCATGTTTTTTAGCCCCCCCCTCCCCCCACTCCCCCCCCAAATAAAAACAACAACAATATTTTTTAAAAAATCGACTGTTTAAACCAAGCGCCTTTTCCCAAAATGGCCTATTAAAAAAAAAAGAGTGGGTGTTCATCACACATAAGACAGTGTAAAAGTCCGAATGAATTACAATGTAAGAGCGATGAATGAATTACCAATGTCTGCCTAGGACTTTGAACCAAACGGCTATTGTGCGACGTTATGTTTTCATCCATTCCGCTAATGAATAAACAGATAAGAGAGAATGAAAGGCCTAAGAAATAATAAAAGCCCTAGACGTTTTGAATTACAAACTCAAAAGTGCGTTTAACAGCAAAGTAACATCGATTAAAAGCAATTTGGAATACAATACTCACAACAAGGAAATCCTTCGTAGAAATGGAAAAAATGGTGTCCACAACAGCTAAATCCTCCGCACTGGCACTGGTCCGGTGACATAAAAATAAACTGAGTTGAAATAATAGGACTTATTTTTATTAACAGAATCGTAACTTTTTTCCACTGCTATGTGTCGACTCCCATGTTTTTTGGTCACCCCCCCTCCCCCTCCGCCCCCCCAAAAAAAAAAACAACAAAAAAACAAACAACAATATTTTTAAAAAATCGAAAAAAGGGTGCAATTAAAATGGGAAAAAGAAAAAAAACATAAATAAATAAAAATAAAACCATAGCACGGGTATTAATAATCAACAGATAAGACAGAATTTTATTTATTATTTAGGCTAGTAGATTTATTTTTATTTTTGATTTATTTATTTGTTATTATCTTTGCTGCATAAAGACATCGAGTATAATTTATGGGGAAAGAAAAGGTTATCTATGCCTATTGCCCAATAAAATAAAAGCTCTAGACGTATTGATTGACAAACTTTAAACTGCATTGAACAGCAATATAACGCAGATTAAAAGCTATCTAATGCATACTCACCACAAAATGACATCCTCCAACGGCAATGTCACTGATCCTGGGACATAAAAATAAACTGCGTTGAAATAATAGTGCTATTTTTAATCAACAGAAAGGGTAAAACTTTTGTTTACACTGCTACGAATACGTGCCCACTCTTCTGGCCCTTCCTCCCACCTCTCCCTCTTCCCCCCCCCCCTCCTCCTAAGAACACCACAAGCGTGTGCACGGCCTAAACCACAAAAGGAAAACAAATCGACATTTCGAACCAAGCGCCAATAGCGAAAAGCCCATTGTGATAAACGGGTGTTCATAAGACACAATAAAACATTGTAAAAAAGCTGAATTACAATGTAACAGCGATTAATGAATTACAAATGGCTGCCTACGACTTTGAACCCAGCGGATATTGTTCGACGTTATGTGTGCCCCCATTCCGCTAATGAATAAACAGATAAGAGAGAATGAAAGGCCTAAGAAATAATAAAAGCCCTAGACGTCCTGAATTACAAACTCAAAAGTGCGTTTAACAGCAAAGTAACATCGATTAAAAGCGATTTGGAATACAATATCTTTTATTAAATCTATTAATCTAAATTAAATTAAATCTATTAAATTTAATAATAAGGAGGGAGAGAGATAAAATGGAGAGAGGGAGGTATAGATAATAAAGAAAAAAAGAGGAGGAGGAAAAAAACATAAATAAATAAAAATAAAATCATAGCACGGGTATTAATAATCAACAGATAAGACAGAATTTTATTTATTATTTAGGCTAGTAGATGTATTTTTATTTTTGATTTATTTATTTGTTATTATCTTTGCTGCATAAAGACATCGAGTATAATTTATGGGGAAAGAAAAGGTTATCTATGCCTATTGCCCAATAATAGAATAAAATAAAAGCTCTACACGTATTGACTGACAATCTTTAAACTGCATTGAACAGCAATATAAAGCAGATTAAAAGCTATCCAATGCATACTCACCACAAAATGACATCCTCCAACGGCAATGTCACTGATCCTGGGACATAAAAATAAACTGCGTTGAAATAATAGTGCTATTTTTAATCAACAGAAAGGGTAAAACTTTTGTTTACACTGCTACGAATACGTGCCCACTCTTCTGGCCCTTCCTCCCCCCTCTCCCTCTTCCCCCCCCCCTCCCTCCTCCTAAGAAAACCGCAAGCGTGTGCACGGCCTAAACCACAAAAGGAAAACAAATCGACATTTCGAACCAAGCGCCAATAGCGAAAAGCCCATTGTGATAAACGGGTGTTCATAAGACACAATAAAACATTGTAAAAAAGCTGAATTACAATGTAACAGCGATGAATGAATTACAAATGGCTGCCTACGACTTTGAACCAAGCGGATTTTGTGCGACGTTATGTTTGCCCCCATTCCGCTAATGAATAAACAGATAAGACAGAATGAAAGGCCTAAGAAATAATAAAAGCCCTAGACGTCCTGAATTACAAACTCAAAAGTGCGTATAACAGCAAAGTAACATCGATTAAAAGCGAGTTGGAATACAATACTCACAATGTGCAACGAAATCCTTTCTAGAATGATATCCGGAAATGCTGGCAGGGTGAAGGCCAAAAACTGATTGGTTGATCTATTCTAAAAATAGCGTCTCACACCATGTGTTTTTACAGTGTTTTTGAAGGTAGTAAAATGCAAACTAAAGCCGTTTTGCGATCGAAAAGAATGTTAAGTTTCGTTGTATCGGCAGCCCGTGATCGAGCGCCGAATGGCAAAACTCGCGTGGAAGCAATTATATGGACAGTTCAGCTGTAATCTGTAAAACTTGGAGCCTAGTGAAGCTCAAAATTAACTTCACAACAAAGCCGCTGGTTGGCTAAAACGGCCCCTCGTGACCTCAAACGGCTGCTCGATTAATATATAGATTGGTTAGAGATTCCATTTTGAAAACTTGTATGACAAGCAAAACGGTTAAGTTTAACAACGTTGTAATGAAATCAGCACAGTTTGCCAGTTACGCCACCACAAACCTCAATCTTGTCCTCTTCCACACCCTGGCAGAGCCCATCATGACTGGCTGATAGGATAGATACCCAGCCACACGGGTTTATAGGTACCCAGCCTTACTGCTTGATAGGTACCCAGCCACACTTGTTGATAGGTACCCAGCCACACAGGTTGATATGTACCCCACACCCACTGGTTGATAGGTACCCAGCCACACAGGTTGATATGTACCCCACCCCCACTGGTTGATAGGTACCCAGCCACACTGGTTGATAGGTACCCAGCCACACAGGTTGATATGTACCCCACCCCCACTGGTTGATAGGTACCCAGCCAGACGTTTTACTCTGTCGCCGTAATGGTTCAACGAGCTGCACACACACACGTACACACACGTACACACACACACACACACCCGCGCACGCACACACAAACACACATACATCAATACTACTGTCATAATTATGCTTTCTTCAGAGTGTATGAATGTTGTCACGGTTCGTGGCCTGTCACAATGTAAATTCCTCGTTTTGAAAAAAAAAGCCTGTTTGATTAAGGGAGGAAGAGAGAAGCCAGTCAGCGAGCGAGACAGAGAGGTAGAGACAGAGAGAGACAGAGACAGAGACAGAGGGGGACATACAGACAGGCGGACAAACAGAGTTAAGACACAAAGAAAGAGAGAGGTAGAGACTTACTTTGTACGTTTTTGATTCAATGCCTGTGAATAATGGACAAAGTATGGATGGAGGTAGGGTGATTCAATGCCTGCGCATAATAGACATGAAGGTATGGATGGAGGTAGGGTGATTCAATGCCTGTGAATAATGGACATGGTATGAATGGAGGTAGGGTGATTCAATGCCTGTGAATAATGGACAACAAGGTATGGATGGAGGTAGGGTGATTCAATGCCTGTGAATAATGGACAACAAGGTATAGAAGGAGGTAGGGTGATTCAATGCCTGTGAATAATGGACATGAAGGTATGGATGGAGGTAGGGTGATTCAATGCCTGTGAATAATGGACAACAAGGTATGGAGGGAGGTAGGGTGATTCAATGCCTGTGAATAATGGACAACAAGGCATAGAAGGAGGTAGGATGATTCAATGCCTGTGAATAATGGACAACACGGTATGGATGGAGGTAGGGTGATTCAATGCCTGTGAATAATGGACAACAAGGTATAGAAGGAGGTAGGGTGATTCAATGCCTGTGAATAATGGACAACAAGGTATAGAAGGAGGTAGTGTGATTCAATGCCTGTGAATAATGGACAACAAGGTATAGAAGGAGGTAGGGTGATTCAATGCCTGTGAATAATGGACAACAAGGTATGGAAGGAGGTAGGTGGGGGCGGGGTAGGGACAGGATGGGATCACACAATTATGACAGAGTCCAAATTATGGTTTTAATACAATGTTAGAAGTGTACCACAGTTGTTGGAATTGATGTAATGTTTTAACAAATTTTAGAAGCGTATTACAGTTGCTGGAAATGCTTAGCTTTGATCTAAAGAAGTCTGTGTTAGTGTTGATAATAAGAGGTTATACAAACGAAAACGTCATTAGCGCCGAAATTATCCGAACCTTAAGGAAGCGGAAGATAAATGAATTGTTGAGATATATGGTTAAAAGGGGTAGTGGAAATGTCAGAAATTGTTTTGGGTTTTGTGAAATTAAAACAAGAAACAGGAAATAAGTAAAACAAGAAATATGTTTGTTGATTACGGGAGTGGGTTATAAAGGAAATTTGTGAAGCATGAATATAAATAAAGACATTGATAGGTTTGGTTATTCAGCAATATAGAGTTATTGTATAATATATTTGTAAATATTAAGAGATGTGGAAGTGATTACAAGTATAGATGCAATATTAGTAATTTAGAAATAATGGTTTAGAGGTAAGGTGAATGTTTATAAGTGATAAGGTAGGTAGTGAGGAGATGTCTTGGTCTGGGAAAGTAATTTTTATTAAAGTTAGAGGAAAGACGTGGAGGATGGTTAATGTAGTTTTGTTTCACCTTTAACATCGGGGAGCCAGTTAGGTGGTGAATGAAACTCCACAGAATGGTGTAAGGATGATAAGAGATAGTGAGACGGTTTGGGGAAGTGTCTGGAAATTAATATTAATAAGAGAAAGAACGCATGTCCATATAGGTGTTGTTATAAATATTCATAATTGCACAGTTGACCAATCGTTATTAAGTCGGGAGGCGAAATGTTCAGGCTGAATACCTATTTTGATATATAAGATGATGCACGAGAGAAGGGAGCTAGCCACCGCTCTCTGTCTCAGCTCTCAGTTTCTTTGTTCTCTGCCTCCACATTAAGTGATGGAATTATACTAGAAAGGTAGGATGAAGATTTTGTATTTTGATGTTTGATGTGTGTTGTGCAATAAATAAATAGTTAGAAAAACAAAATGAAAGAGTTGTGGTTTAGCAAATTAAATCTCTCAAAAAACTGTCTCTCATGTTGTCTGTGTAAAACATTGTCTCCGTAGAATGCTATAGTTGATCCCCGGACGTGAAGGCGATGAGCTGACCGCGTCATACTTGGTGGACCTTGCGGGGTAGAGAAAAAAATTAGAGAAAAAAAGGTAGAAAAAAAGAGTAGAGGAAGAAAAGAAAAGAAGAGTAGAAGAAATACCTGTAGAACACATTTACTACAATGGAATATCTTAGTTCGGAAGTTTTGTGGGAAATGTATGTAGAAGAGGAAGGACTTTTAACTGAAATAGAAAACATTCTCATTGACAGAATTTTTGACCCAACAGAGAGTCCGGCGCATCCGGATGATGCACGTGCAGGAGATCTGTATGACTATTTTAGAAATTGTGATAATTTCTATGATATGATTACTACAGCAAGGGTGTCAACTTGCATAGACTATTTAGAGAAACTTTACAAGGCTTGTGTCAGGGGTGTGAGGCAGAGTTGCGTGTAGGGAAAACCCGTGCAAGATAGGGATAAGAAAATGACAATAACTGAAATTAGTGATAGGGGTGATAATGTTGGAAAACAGTAGTAAACGATGCAGTCAATTAGGATACCGGTGGTACAACCACGTAATGTAATTTCAGCCTCACTAGATTCATTAGACTTAGCACATACTACCTTCTCACCAGTGCAAACTCGTGCTCAAAGGCAGAAGAGAGAGGCGGAGTTGAAAGATAGGTTAGAAAGGATTCAAGGAGGAGATGTTTTAGGCCTAGACTTTCAGGAACATGTAGTAGAAGTACAGACTTTACAGGAAGAGATAGATCAGGCTAGAGAGTTGATAGAAGAAGACAGAAGGAATCTGCAGGCAGCCCAACATCAAATAGAACAGGATAGACAAAATTTACTACATTTAGTGGCTCGGTTGGGTGAAGAAAAACAGAAATTAGTGGCAGAACAAAATCAGTTACTGTCAAGCAGTTCCTCCTCAGACTCAATACAATTACAGTCTTCAGATCCAGTGGGTGGACTGGAAGAAATAATAGAGGAAGAAAATCATATTCATACAATAACAGAGGAAGTCTCACATAGGCCTACTTCTTCTCAGAACTCGTTGAGCAGCATATCAATTGTGTCACACACAATGGCCGAAACAGGAAATTTACCTAATACCTTGTGCCCTGAAGCTTTTAAAGGATTGGAATCGGAAGACGCTAGTGTATGGCTCAATAGGTTTGAACTGTATACTAAACTGAAGGGTTGGAGCAAGGAGCAGATGGCCAGTGCCTTTCCACTCTTTCTGAGAGATGTGGCAGCCATTTGGTATGATTCACTACATAGTGAAAAGAAATCCACCTACGAGGCAGTGGCACAAGCTTTCAAAGAACGGTACTTTCCACACAAAAGTATGCGTTGGGTCCGTTTGGATCAATTTAGCAATAAGAATCAACAAAAGGATGAAACTGTCCTCGACTATACGCAAACCATGATCAGGTTGGGGAAAGAGCTGTTGAAATCAGATAGAGAAACAATGGAAGCCATCGTGCGAGGTTACAAACCGCATATCAAGACCTATGTTATGGAAAAAGAACCTTCTAATGTAGATGAAGCATTGAGATATGCTAGGATGGCGGAAGCTCTCAGAACAGACACCGGAGACACTGCCATTCAGATGTTTCAACAACAAATACAACAACTTCAGACTCAGTTGTCAAAAGACATTGATAAGCTGAGGCAGGCTACTATAGCCTCACTAGGAGAGAATAAAGCAGGTGAAAAACAGACCACCAGGGAACCCCAACCCAGATTCCAGAAAATACCAGGGGATACCCGTCACGTGACTACTGCACCCCAAGGAAAATCCCCTTGCTCGCATTGCTCTTGTGGAAAAAGCAAACAGCTAGCGATGAATCCTCAGGCCACGCCCACTTACAGCCAGCGTCTCAGGCAATGTTTTGGTTGCGGTGGAACAGATCACGTAAGGAATTCATGTCGGTTCCAAAACGTCAAATGTTTTTCTTGTGGAAAAATTGGACATTCACATGTTGTGTGTCGCTCCAACCCTAAACAAAATGGCACCGTACCACAATAGGGATTTCCTCAGTCAGACTCTTTCAATCCCCGTTTGAGGAGAGGTTGGCTGAGGAACCCAAAATCTGAAAACCTGTTGACAACATACAAGGATCAAGATAGATACAGGAATAGAGTAGAAATAGAAATTGAAAGAAACAAAGCGTTTGCCTTGGTCGATACTGGTGCTGCAATTTCATGTATGAGTTCACAATTTTATTATAAATCAGGGTTGTCTACAGGTTTCCCCCTACAAACACCCCAAGTTTCCCAGGTTCATGGGGTAGACCAACAAGTGATTAGGGTTGATGGACAGATTTCTATCCCATTCAAGATAGCAGATGTGGAAATAGTACAACAATTTGCCGTTCTCTCAGGGATGGCTATACCTATTATTTTAGGGATGGATTTCATTGTACAGCATGACGTTGTTATTGATTTTATACAGAAAAACTTGTTCTTGTATCATGGATTATCAGCTACCCCCCTTTGCTTGGAAGACTGGACCCATGAAATCATTGTTGACACATTGATAGAGTTACCTCCAAGGAGTGAAACTGTCCTATCATTAAGAACTAGGGAACCTGTTACTCTTCACTGCGCATTGTTAGAACCCAGAAAGGATTGTTGGGATGTTTGGCATGTCATACCTGCTAGAGGGATTTCTCGTGTTCGAAATGGACATTTGATAGGAAAAATCTTGAATCCAAATAACTCGAGCATCACATTAACTCCAGGTACAGTCGTTGGACATTTGGAACAAATAGGTTCGATTGTCGCATCACCCACAGGTAAGGTGACGGTGGCTAGCGTACTACAAACAGTGGATATTCAACAAACAAACGACCTTGTTGACTATGTCAAGTTACTTCGTGACCAGTTAGGGATTGATATCATAGATGCTGATGTGACGGATGAACAGAGGGTCACACTGGCAAAGTTCTTGCTGTCAAACAGAGATATTTTTGCAAAAGACATGTCAGAGCTTACTGCTACACATTTGCAAGAGATGACGATAGACACTGGTTCAAACCCTCCTATCAAACAACGCCCTTACCGAGTCTCGCCTGACATGAAGAAAGAGATAGACAAACAGATAGAAGACATGTTGAAAAACAAGATAATTAGGCCTAGCACTAGTGCCTATGCGTCACCAGTCGTCATGGTGAAAAAGAAATCTGGAGAATATCGTTTTGCTGTTGACTATCGAAAGTTAAATTCTATCACAACAACCATCAATTACCCTCTGCCTAAGTTTGAAGATGTTACCGACATTTTAGGCAAAGCAAGCGTTTTCTCTGTCATGGATTTGATGAGTGGCTTTTGGCAAATTCCGGTAGCAGAAAACTCAAAAGAAAAGACGGCATTTATCTGTCATTCCGGTTTGTATGAGTTTGAACGCATACCATTTGGTCTCAAAAACTCTCCAGTCGTTTTCCAGAATGTTATGGAATGCGCGCTTCGCGGACTCCACTACAAAACAGCATTAGTTTATGTGGATGATATCATTGCTTTCAGTAAAGACTTCGAGTCTCATCTGCAAAACCTTGCTGATGTCTTTGATCACCTCCGTGCCGCCAACTTGCGACTCAAACCTTCAAAATGTCACTTTGGAGTGAAAGAAGTAGTCTATTTGGGGCATGTCATTTCCAAACACGGAGTAGCGGCCGATCCAGAAAAGGTAAAACTGGTTAAAAATTTTCCAGTCCCAAAAACACAAAAAGAAGTTCGCGCCTTCCTAGGCTTAGCAAACTACTACCGAAAGTTTGTGATGGGTTTTGCTTCTATTGCTTCCCCATTGAACAAACTGTTGTCAAAAGACATCCCATTCTTGTGGACACAGGATTGTCAGACTGCATTCGATACACTGAAAGACGCTCTCACATCTGCGCCAATTCTGGCCTACCCAGACTTTGATAGACCATTCATATTGTATACGGATGCATCTTCAACTGCTATCAGCTACATTTTGGGTCAGATGGACGATGAAGGAAAAGAAAGGGTGATCAGCTATAATGGTAGAGCACTGAGAGCGTCTGAAAAAAACTGGTCCATATCAGAAAGAGAATGTTTGGCGGTAGTTGAGGGGATTCGAACCAATAGGGTCTATTTGGCAAACAAACGGTTTGTGGTGAAAACGGATCATTCTGCCATTCAATTTCTACAGAAAGTAAAGGATCCCACAGGTTGCCTAGGCCGATGGATGATTTTTCTACAGGCCTATGATTTTAAAGGGGAATACAAACCCGGCAAAATGCATGGAAACGCTGATTCGCTATCAAGACGACCCTATGATGACACTTCAGATGTAGAGGAAGAGAAAGAAACCTCGCATGTGTTGGGTGTACAGACTTCTGAGAGTAATCAAACACAGTGTGACCAGCCCGAAACAGATTTGTGGTGTAGAGAACGAGACTTTCTTGTGAGCTCACTCCAAACACCCACAGTCAAAGAATTACAAAGAAAAGATTCTCAGCTGTTCCAAATGATTGATTATTTGGAAAATGGGTCAATACCAGTGGATGACAAAGTAGCTAGAAAATTGGCTTTAGACTCCCAAGATCATGTTTTGGATCAAGACGGTGTGCTTTACCACTTGTGGTATCCGAGAGGAGCAGGATTGAGAGAAGAGAGAGTGGCCAAGCAATTAGTGGTTCCTCAATGTTTGAGAAATGAGGTACTGTTATCCTTTCATGATTCACTCATCGCTGGTGCCCATCAGGGAATAGACAGAACCTACCAGAGTATTCGCATGAGATACTATTGGCCAAACATGTACGCTGATGTTAGTGAGTATGTTAAAAGTTGCCTTGACTGTCAACAAGCTAAACGACAATATGGAGCAAAGCGCCCTCCACTGTGTCCTCTTCCAGTACCTAATTTGTTTCAAAGACTCCATATTGACTTCTTAGGTCCTCTAGAACCTACACCTGAAGGCTACAGATACATTCTACTCATAGTAGACGCCTACTCCAAGTGGCCAGAAGCTTTCCCTCTACATACCTCAGATGCAAATGAAGTAGCGTGGGTTCTATACAAAGAAATATTTTGCAGATATGGGGCACCCGATACACTGTTGTCTGATCGAGGCCAGAACTTCATGTCCAAACTTGTAACAGAACTCTGTGCTATTTTTCAAGTCACGCGACTGAGAACAAGTGCTTATCATGCACAAACTAACGCTCAGTGCGAACGCTTCAACAGCTTCTTAGCATCATCACTTCGAACCTTGTGCGCTGAAAATACAAATGATTGGGCAAAGAAGTTACCCGCAATTTTGTCGGCGTACAGAGTTACACCTGCCACAGAGTCCACTCAATTCACTCCTTATTTCTTACTTTTCAAGAAAGAGTGTCGGTTACCCCTTGATGTCGCTCTCATTCCACCTGCAAATCTCCCAACATCGGCTGCACAGTGCATGGAAGACATTGTGAGTGGTTTTCAAATGACACAAACGATTGTGCATGAAAATGTAAAGAAGGCTCAAGAAAAGTACAAGAAGTACTATGACAAAGACTCTGCATCACATAAATTTGTGATAGGTCAACGTGTGTGGTTGTACACCCCTAAGATCAAGGTAGGCACATCCACCAAACTACAACGTAAGTGGGATGGTCCGTACTACATTTGTGTTGAGTTGCCAGGCAATGCATTTATCTTACGCCGCTGCTCGGACAATAAACAATTGAAGTCGCCTGTGCATGCGATGAGACTGAAGCCGTTCTTTGACCCAAAAGATCGTCCAACAAATGTGTTGTCTGAAGTAGAAATGTCGGATTCCGAGATAGAAACGAGCAGTGAGGTAGAAGATGCAGATGCAAATAATAGGGTGGAGAGCGGAGCCACTGGTGAAGTGAAACAAAATGAACGGGATACTCGTCACCTTCAGGCGGAACATAAACAAACGGTAGACCTGAAGAAAGACAGGGATGAAATCGGAGTCAAAGACAAAGCTGACAGTGACAGTCATTCTGAATCGTCAGATACTGACAAACTATATGAAGTAGAACGGGTTGTAGCCTGTCGTAACAAAAACGGCAGGAAACAATACAAGATAAAGTGGAGGGGCTATCCCAACACGACGTGGGAACCTCTACACAATATTCCGGATAATTTAATTAGAGATTTTCACATCAAAAAGACACATCAAGGTCGGCGGAGACGACGTCCCCACACACGAACAATGTGTATTTACTGAAATGAAATAAGAGACAGACATAAGTCGGTGCGACTTTGACATGGTTTACTTTAATGGTGTTTTATTACAAATAATGTGTATAAAATAAATGAATGTTTTTTTTGTTATTTCAGTTCAATGGTAAGAGAAATATAAGAGAAATATCTTTCTTTTGTTATTTCAGTTAAAATGTAACGTGACATTGTAAGTAACTGTATATGACCAATACAGTTGAGAAGTATTTTTTTTGTTGAATGCATTATTAGAATTTGTTCTACATATGCATGCGGATGTAATAACTTGACTTTTTTTCTTTGCAGTATGAAAATGCGAGGATCCCAAATAAGTGAAAATGATGCAAACACACTTCTGACGGGGAGAAGTCGTTTGTTGTATGCGACTTATGAATGTGTATTAATTCCTTTGAATTAACCATTTTTTTTTCTATTTTTCAATTTTAGACATGTTTGGAGCCATGTCTACATAAAAGTTTGCGGGGTTTACTTATTTGTGCTGTGGGATTGCAATCACAAATGAATTTGTGTTCTTGTTTAATTATGTTAATGATCAGTGGCGATGTTTTGATGGTTTTAAAACGATTTGTTTTGTGTTTCATGCCAGTACCATGTTGTACGATGTGATGTGATGCCGCGCGATACGGAACGGTGCATTTGATGGTTGTTGCTGAAGCTACGACGGGATTTGTTTTAAAATTTGTTAAATACATTTCATATAGGCATGTGGACATGATGTGTTGTACGGTGTGCCTCCTGGGCTTTGTTGCGTTTGTTGCATATTTTGTGACAGATAAGTTATCTTCATTCTGTGCAGGACAGTAAAGAAAAGGGAACAGCGACAGTGTTGTGTTCACCATTGAACGTGTTGAGTGCATATATAATGATGGAATGACGTCTATTATATTTTGTTTCTTCTTACAGGAAAGTATAGAGGGAGCAAAGGTTAAACGGTAAGGCAGTAACGTGCTGCAGAAATAAATAAATAGTATTAAGATTGGAATAAGTGTAATTGTGGATTAATAAGTTAGTTGTTATTATGCGCAATGCGTACGCCTTCGGGTGTGAAAACTTGTGCGCTATATGGGTTGACCTTTCTTCTCTCAGAACCTTGACCTGGCCAGTCTTGTTTCAAGAGAGATGTAATAGTTGTTTTTTTTCTACTTGTGGAGGGTGCACACTCCATTGGTAGTTGGTAGAATAAATATAGTTTAAAATGAATATGCATACCTTATATTATTGTTTGAATTTTTACAGGAAGACATGGCGCTCATAACAATAGTAATCTTCGCCACCACCCTCATTATCCTTGGGCCTACTAAAGGAGCAGCGCAGGAGTCGAGGTTGAACTATGGAGTTCATTTTCGCGCTGTGACCAAGATTGTTACGGGTACACAATCCTGGCAACACACCTTCCAACTCAAATTCCCACGATGGACGTTCGCACCACTGACGTTGCTACAATGTGACGAAAACAGGCAAGATCATTGTTTTCTTCAATCCAGAGATATTTTTAACACCATTGCGCTTGCTTACAATAATCAGAGCTCTATCCTTCAGGAAAAGATGAGAGAAACAATGCGAACTGCCAAGAAAATTCTGAGTACCTCTTTTGTCATTACAGAACAACCACAAAAACGAACAAAAAGACATGGCATGTTTTTTCCTTCAGAAGTTGAGTTTCCAGTGCAGCAGTCAGAGTTCAAATTACAATCAAGATCTAAACAAGGGCTTTTCGATTTTGTAGGAGATTTGGCATCAGGACTGTTTGGCGTCGCTACACATGGAGAGGTACAGACTTTAAAGACACATATTAACCAACTATATCAGTATCAGAAGAATATAAGTGAAGGAATGGATGCAGAACTCCAACTAATGCACAGTTTTGTCAACAAGACCAGCGAAAATTTCCACAATGTTTATCAGTCTATTCAACAAAATCATCGGATGATGGAAGACATGAATACAATGTTTCGGAAGAACATTTTGGAGTTACGGCAGCTGGAACACGAAGTTGTGGTTTTACTGGTGCGACTAATCAATAAGTTCCATTATGCTGTGCGTTTGGAACGTCAGTTAGAATCATTTTTGCAAGGAATACACGAGTTGGTCCAACGACGCCTGTCGCCAACTCTGGTGTCTGAAAGTACTCTTAGACAAGCACTCATTTCAATCCAACGCAAGCTCAGATATAATTACCCTGACTTCGAAATTGTAAATCGACACCCAGCATTTTACTACTTGGCGCAACCAGTTTTGTTTTCATCACATCCTGATTCCATTTGGATAACGATTAATGTACCTGTTTCTTCACGAAATGCTTTGTTTCAGGTTTACCAAGTCATCACCCAACCAGTTCCGTTGAATCATTCTACAACGCATGCCACACAACTAACAGGAATGCCAGATTATGTAGCAATAACTGACGATAAATCCACGTACCTGGAAATGACGAATACTGACTTTTTGTTATGCAACGGAGATTCTATCAAGTTTTGTCCCATAACACAAGGTCTCCAGGTAGTTGAAAACCCTACCTGTGCAATAGCATTATTGGTAGAAGACAAGCCTGATCAATATTGTCAATTTCGGGTGAAAGAGCATGCTGTTAAACCTCACTTGTTAGAAGTAGAACCAGGAGTAGCGTTGTTGTCTAACATTTCTGAAGTAATACTAACGTGTCGTCATGAAGTTGTTAAGAAACCAGGCTGCATGTACTGCTTAATCCAGATCCCATGTGAATGCTCCTTAGTGGCAGATGATTTCCGATTGTCAGCACGTTTGTCGGCATGTACTGCTTTATCAGATATTGATGAATTTATAAAATATCCAGTGAATGTCGCCTTGTTGCAACAATTTTTTAATGCATCAGAAATCAAACACATTATGACGTCCACAACGTTTACTCAACCGGTCGAGTATACTGTTCCCCATTTACAAATAGACGAACACGAATTTCAAAACGACTTAGAACGTGGTTCTAAGTTGGATGCGGATTTGCAAACCGTGGCACAGAAAATGAAAAGCAACGAGCGAGTATTTCGACAATTATCGTCATACTCTTTTAAGGATCAATGGGAGGAAGAGATTAACATCACGCAGTGGCCTACACTGCTCGGTCTTTTGGCATTTGGCATGACTATTGTATTGTCTGTTGTAATGGTATTCACGTATCGTCGTTTACGTGTTTTGTGGATGATTGTTGCCATGCTTAGTACTGGGCCACAGGTACAGGCACAGAAAGCTGCAACTGTTCCTCAAGGTCCTACAAATCCCCCACTTATTTTCTCGCAGGTCAGGATCGAATGGGAATCATCAAACCACTAAACCTGAATGCGAACAACCCCTTGCTGATCATGTTTTGCTGACTATTGAGCTTTTTAGTTTGTGTCTTTTGTTGATGGTTCTTATTCGATCGGCGGGATTAATGCTAAAGACAGCCATTTATCGCACCGACGCTGTCCTTGAACTCAGTGATGGACACACCTTTGTTGATGTCTATTTATTGACACTTCCCTACTGCCCTAGTCATTATTTTCCCATCATGCGAACGTGGCTGA
Source organism: Oncomelania hupensis (assembly GCA_036898135.1). Classification (NCBI taxonomy): domain Eukaryota; kingdom Metazoa; phylum Mollusca; class Gastropoda; order Littorinimorpha; family Pomatiopsidae; genus Oncomelania; species Oncomelania hupensis. The sequence continues at coordinate 50,070,436 of CM072522.1, forward strand.
GATCTCTAAACTTAGTTACAAATGTCTGGTCTTCTAATGATTTACAGATAGTGTGGTCCTCATTTCATATTACAAACAGAGATACTAAAGAACGTCTACAGTTTCCAACCACTGTCCGATTGACTTACTGGCAATCTTGGCGAATTAAGAAGATCATTAAGAATGGTGACTACGTCGTGAATTTAAAATTGATTCACGGAGGCAGAGCAATATATCTGGCTAGAGTGTCTAAAGACCACTTTGATAATGTAGTCGGCATGTACACCTGTCATCGTAATGACTACCCAACAGTTTTGGGAGAGAGCACATGGACAATCGCAGGGTAGCAACACGATCAGTGAGGCAACCATCAAACCCAGATCATATGAGGCAACCATCGAACCCGGATTCTTTGCATTCGGTGGATTAATATGTAGTACTTTTATAGTACACTGCTAACTGGGTGCAATGACAATATATTTTTTACACACTATATAGCCTTTATAGTGTGTAAGTGGAACATTACAACGTTATAGCACTGATGTGTATGCTCCATGTTAGAGTATTATACACATGTGTATATTATTTTTGAAAATGGTATAAAGTTACATTGTGTGAACTATAATAATGATTGTTTTTATACATAATTGTTTTTTCTTTTCTGTAACTTTTATCCATTTATGTATATATTTACTGTAATAACGATTTTGTGTTTTTTTAATGAAATGTTTAATATTGTAAGCAGTAATTTTTGACCATGTACTTATATTTCAGCCAATCCTGGAGCTGAACATTTGTATTTTTGGTTAACTTTGCTAATGTTCATTCACTGATCCAACATACTTAATAAAAATTTGTCAGTTTCAGATCAATTTCGCTGTCTGGTGACACGAGTCTGAGAGTACTGAAAATGGCAAGTGACGATTGGAAAAAAAGCCGGACCTCGGGGCGGCGCCACCTCAGCAACAAGAGGGGCACCCACATCAGTATTCCCTGAATGGCCTTGGCTACTGACGTCACTGATGAGTTGCTGTAAGCACGTTTGATTGTGATCTTGTGGTGAGCTGGGATCTTAATGAGACGTTTATTTCCTGAGACCCACAGCCCCACATAAACTATAAAAAAAAAAAAAAAAAAAATAAAAACATTCAAAGACATTGGGAGCCCAACACGAATGACAAAGTGCGGTCTTCCAAAATCTTCATTCAACGGAACACAATCGGCGAGAAAAAAAAAAAAAACAGCAACGAAAAAAAAAAAAAGGGACATAACCAGACTCTCTTACTCAATATGTCATTAGACAGTGAACAAAAACACTCAATTTGAAGAGTTACAAATTTCAGTGCTTTTATTTAATATATCAGTGAATGTACTTTTTCAGAGTTAAATGTTTTATAATTGTTGTATAAATAACTGCTGATTATTTCACGGAAATATTGTTAATTGTAGCGTTTCCGTGTTTTTAATTATTTGACGATAAATGTAATTCATGATACACTATCACTTTAATAATTGATAATTTTATTGTTGTTGTTGTTGTGATGTATTGTGTTAAATGCAAACACTTTGTTATTTTGGCTTGTTAGTATTTTTTTTAGGTATTTGAATGTGAATTTGCCAAACAATGTTTTCTTCTTTTTTTTCTTAAGTATGTTGTTTGTGTTGACGTAGACGTGCCAATATGTTTCAAGTTGTAGTTTTATTTAATAAGTTAATGTTGTAAGTTGTCATGACAAGTATGTTTTTTACCTATATTTTAATTTAGATTATTTTTTGTGGTAGAAAGTGTTTGATTTGTTTTTAGTAGAAGTGATGAATCTTGTGTATTAATTATTTTTGTAAAATTAATTTTGAATTGATAGTGATTAGAACTATAGGTAGTATTATATATGTTAAATTACTGTATTATGTAAGTATTAAGAGACTATAAAGAGTTTTTTTGATAAGCCTTCTTGAATTTATTTTTTTTTATATAGCAATTAGTTACATTTTGCCTATATGTGCTTTTCAAAATTGTTAATAACTGTAGTTGGTAGGTTTTTTAATCGTTCATGGTTGCTCTCCTTGTCGTTTATGCTGTTTGGGATTGATATTTCTCCTTATTGTTAGTAGTCCTGATTGTGATGTAGTCTTTGCTATAGTTTAGATAATTAAATTTTCAGTATTCACAAGCGAGTTTATTTTTCTTTTTTTTTTATCATCATCTACCCAGCTTATATCTTGCGCCGCGTGCAGCAGACAGTCTGTCGCTCACACAACGGTTCATGAGCCGCGTGCCGCGCGCTCATTTATTTTTTTTCTGCTAGTGTTTTCGTTTTTATTTATGTTGCTTATGCTAACCATGCGCATATAACGGCATATAGTCCTTTTTTTCTTTCACCCTATTTTACTTTGTACAATTATTATTAGGTTGGCTTTAAACAAGTTGTATTGCATGTTTGTTTATGTTTTATACGATGAATATCTTATTTGTTTTGTACTTTTAAAAAAAAAAAAGTGTAATGGTTCCTAATGCTGTTTGTCTATTATGTTTTTGAATGCCTATTTGCAATTATTTTTATAGTTGTTTAGTATTTGTATTTGGCAGTTGATTTTTTTTACTATTGCTAAATAATGTACCTATACATAAACAAAAAAAGGTTATCTCCCTTTAAGAACTTGAACATTGCTCATTCGAGCATCCAAATATATACAATTGTCTTATGTTTTGTCTATGCCTTCAGTTTAGTTGATCTGTTTTCCCTGCGTTTTTTTTTTCTTTGTTTGTCGGTTTAATTACTTGTTATTTGGTTTTTTTTTATCTTTTAATACCATTCTGAATATTTTTTTTCGAAATCCATTTATATTGCTCCTTTATACATAAATTACTGTTGTAAACTTAAAATTGACGCTTGAATAACTGAATAATCAAGCTAACTTCACATTAGTTATTTTTATATTTGACAAGTACATTGTTGTTTTACAGTTTGTTTGTTTGTTGTTTGTTTTATTTAATGTTATTCACCGAAGTGATTTTAGACTAGAAACTCACATTGTTAGACCTTGTTTGACATCTTGTAGATTTATTGCCGACATTGGTTTTTTATGCACATGTTGTAACCCATGTACTTCTTTTGTTGTAGCTGGTTTATTATTAATTATTTTCGATTTATTTTTTTAAAATAAACTAGTCACCTACTTGATAACAAAATTACTTTGTCACGCAATGCAGTTGTGCAGTGTCTATAATTTGATGGTTGATTGTTTTTCCTCATGAGTATAGTGACTTATCAATTGTTTGCTTGTTACATGTAGTATTTTGTGTTGACATTTATTTTATGTTTATTTTATGCTTAATTTTTCGTTAATTTTTTTTATTGACTCGATTAAATTTTATTTTTTTGTTGTTAAACAAAACACTTTATATGGGTTGTCTGTGGTTTTATACTGACCTTAATTAATGACTTTCTGTGTTACGATTTGTTTGTTTTTTTGGGTTGGCAATTTGTTCCCCACTTTGTAGACGTTATATTTGTTTAAAATCATACTTTAACACTGTCGACATTGGCTGTGTTTGTAAAGGTTTGTTATGTAATTGTTATTTTATTATAATCCGTTTAAAAAAAAAAAACTTTAAGTGTTTTTTAAATGTGTATATGTTTTTTGTGTTGATATTGCATGCAAAGTGTATCCATTTTTTAAATTCTTGAACGGTATTATCGGTTTACAACACACACTCAATAAACTATGATATCTGAGACATCTTTGAAACGTAGAGCATTTTAATTGCTCCGTGACGTTTGCATATTTTTTATGTGGATGTCTTCTCACGTTGAGTGACTTTTGAAGTCCTCCGTGCTATATTTGGTAGATTCCCAGGGTCCCATGTCGTTTACGCGTTGAGTTGCTTTCGCAAAAACTCCGTGATATTTTTTTTTGCATAACCGCTAACGGTTATATACATTGGGTCACCGGTCGAGTCTCTTCTTTGATTTGTTGGTCCATGCATGCCTTGGTCGTTGTGTCGAATATTATTCATTTTATACTTGGTGTTGTCACTTTATTTTATTGTTATGTATCGTGTTTTTTAGCATAGTCTAGTACATTGTCTTTACCTATCTTGTTATGATTTTTCGTGCGTTTTTTTTCTTCAGTGTGCTTCAAGTGTATCATTGTAATTTTTATGTTTTCGGAGAGAGGACTCTCCTTTTCCGGACCAGGGGCATATATGACAGAGTCCAAATTATGGTTTTAATACAATGTTAGAAGTGTACCACAGTTGTTGGAATTGATGTAATGTTTTAACAAATTTTAGAAGCGTATTACAGTTGCTGGAAATGCTTAGCTTTGATCTAAAGAAGTCTGTGTTAGTGTTGATAATAAGAGGTTATACAAACGAAAACGTCATTAGCGCCGAAATTATCCGAACCTTAAGGAAGCGGAAGATAAATGAATTGTTGAGATATATGGTTAAAAGGGGGTAGTGGAAATGTCAGAAATTGTTTTGGGTTTTGTGAAATTAAAACAAGAAACAGGAAATAAGTAAAACAAGAAATATGTTTGTTGATTACGGGAGTGGGTTATAAAGGAAATTTGTGAAGCATGAATATAAATAAAGACATTGATAGGTTTGGTTATTCAGCAATATAGAGTTATTGTATAATATATTTGTAAATATTAAGAGATGTGGAAGTGATTACAAGTATAGATGCAATATTAGTAATTTAGAAATAATGGTTTAGAGGTAAGGTGAATGTTTATAAGTGATAAGGTAGGTAGTGAGGAGATGTCTTGGTCTGGGAAAGTAATTTTTATTAAAGTTAGAGGAAAGACGTGGAGGATGGTTAATGTAGTTTTGTTTCACCTTTAACATCGGGGAGCCAGTTAGGTGGTGAATGAAACTCCACAGAATGGTGTAAGGATGATAAGAGATAGTGAGACGGTTTGGGGAAGTGTCTGGAAATTAATATTAATAAGAGAAAGAACGCATGTCCATATAGGTGTTGTTATAAATATTCATAATTGCACAGTTGACCAATCGTTATTAAGTCGGGAGGCGAAATGTTCAGGCTGAATACCTATTTTGATATATAAGATGATGCACGAGAGAAGGGAGCTAGCCACCGCTCTCTGTCTCAGCTCTCAGTTTCTTTGTTCTCTGCCTCCACATTAAGTGATGGAATTATACTAGAAAGGTAGGATGAAGATTTTGTATTTTGATGTTTGATGTGTGTTGTGCAATAAATAAATAGTTAGAAAAACAAAATGAAAGAGTTGTGGTTTAGCAAATTAAATCTCTCAAAAAACTGTCTCTCATGTTGTCTGTGTAAAACATTGTCTCCGTAGAATGCTATAGTTGATCCCCGGACGTGAAGGCGATGAGCTGACCGCGTCATACAATCACTACATGTACCTCCTGCAACATAAGATACGTGAGCGTGTTATCTGTCAACTAGAAAGGATCCAGCTGATGTTTGTACCAGGTTATAAGCTGTGCCGCTTTTGTACCAGAACTGCTATGGCATTTATGAATTGCCCATAATGTATCCATGTATTCAAGTTTGCAGAAACACAAACACACACACATAAATGTCTGTATTTTTATAATAATGCAGTATCATTTGTAATGGGTTCTCTTATTCAACGCTCCTATATAATCTAAAACGGCGTCCTATATCCTTATATAATTACAACTTTATATACCCGGTAGTAGACATAATCATGACAAAACGAGAGAAAACTCGCTTTAGTAATAATAGTGCCCATACCCCGCTGTTCATAGAATTTATTGTTCTGTAGTTTTGACACGGGTCTACATGTAGTTGAGTGGACACAAAGACATGACTGTAGGGCATTAAAGAAGTTCACCCACTGGTCGAGGCCTATGTACAATACGCTTGCATTCAGCTCAACAATATTTTGCTTGTGTTTCTTGTGTGTATTGTATTTCCAGTCTTATCTGGACGTACTTTGAATTAGTCGGGTAAGGGAGGGGAGGGGAGGGGAGGGGAGGGAAAGGAAGGTGAGGGGAGGAGAGGGGAGGGGAGGAGAATGTGGGAGGGAAAAGGGAGAGGGAGGGGGGAGGTCAGAAGAGTGGAATAGAGCCAAATGTGGGTCTGTCAGTCGGTCGGACCGTTGGTTGGAAGCCATTCCTCCAGAACCACTCAACAGATTGTCACCAAACTTCAGAGCAACATTACCTGAGTTAGTGGCCTGCCTCTCGGGCCATCATGTTTGCTCTATAGCAAAGGTCAAGGTCACTGTAATTATTTTGCTGCTAAACACGTTTTGCTCAATATCTCCAAAACGGCAAAAGCGATTGTGCTGTGGTTTGGTACACATGAACTTCAAATCATGGGCCATCTTTCAGCAGCAGTCTCATTGTCAGCCAGTCGGTCCGTCGTTCCAAATTTCTTTTTGTTTTCTTTTTCAACACGCACTGTTTGCATTATCTCAGAAATATCTCAACAAAAGTTCATTATTTGGAATGAGGTTAGATCATTCGTATTTGTACTTTCTCAAAGGTCAAAGTACCACCTTGGAGATGCCGGGGGTTTCAGTTTAAATAGTATACCCACTTTCTGGAAATGTAGTGCTTTAAATTCCCACTGTCGCTGTCTTTCTCCTTTGTTCTTTCTCATTCCTACTCTGTTCTATCAATCTACTATACTATCTTCTTCTTCGCTAGACCAGTTACCTACCTTTTTTTCTTGAAAACTCTTTCGGGACAAATTTCCTCATTTGTGTGTGAAGTCTGTTGGATCAGCTTGGGAATAGTGGATGCTTTCTGCAAGGTGGTCACTGGGGCTTCCTATGATGTTATTATTTGGCAATGCAGGCATTTTATATGTATGTTTTTTTATATTTTGTAATGTTTAAATGTCTTGAAATACATTTGAATGGCTTGACATCTTGTTTTAGATCAGCCAAGACAGCCAAGAACATTGTGACACGCAGCCTTGTATATGTGTAACACTATCCTGACACCTCAGCAAAGTCCTCCGAGTTATGGGATAGGATAGGATAGGATAGGATAGGATAGGATAGGATAGGATAGGATAGGATAGGATAGGATAGGATAGGATAGGATAGGAACACTATCCTGACACTACAGCAAAGTCCTCCGAGTTATGGGATAGGATAGGATAGGATAGGAACACTATCCTCAGTGCTCGTTTTTCTCTTTAGATTTTTGTGTAAGCGCGACCTCTACTACACAAAACATTTGTGCGCTGGCTGTATAAACAGGACGTATTTATATCTTCGCCTCTCCGCGAAAGGTATGTACGACTGTTTTATTGATTAAATAATTTATTGATTGATTGATTTGTATAATTTATTTATTTATTTATTTTCGTATGTTATCTATTAATGGTTAAACCATAGGTGCAAAGTTGAAACCTTATTACTTATAACGAACTAACGCTAATTTCGATCTACGGCTTTACTACTGAGCCGTATTTATATTTATCTAGAATTTATTTATTTCTTTTAATTCGTATCTTTGTGCATTTCTGTATTTCTGTCTTTCTTTAAAATTATATCTATGTGGCAAAGAAGTTGTCGTGGGTTCTTTGCGGGAGGTAGCACTTTGGTCAGTGGCGTGCATTGAATGATGGGCGGTAACTCTATCCGCCTATTTAGTCATCATTATTTCTTATTACTGTTGTTATTCGTGTTTGTGTGTTTCAATGTGCTGCGGCTGTTGTACTTGTGTTTTTCTTCGTCATCATCATCATCATCATCATCATCATCATCATCATCATCATCATCATCATCATCATCATCATCATCTTCTTCTTCTTCTTCTTCTTCTTCTTCTTCTTCTTCTTCTTCTTCTTCTTCTTCTTCTTCTTCTTCTTCTTCATCATCTTCATCATCCATTTATATTATTGATATCTTGCTGTGAATGATAAGTTGTAAGTTAACGTTATGGTGGTTCATCTTCTTTATTCCTACATCACTTGTAATGTTAGTATTCTCTTCGGTTTATAATGTCATTTAGTGATCACTTCTAATGTTACTATTCTCTTCGGTTTATTATGTCATTTAGTGATCGCTGATCATCTTAGCAGTCAGTCAGTTAAAAGTGTAGATGCAAGCACTTGGTTGTGCATATGATGTCATTGTCAACATTCCATTCTTTGACATTCCTCAGCTTATACCTTTGTTTTTGTTTGATTGTTTCATAGTTAGTTTTTATTGGAGTTGAATCAATAGAGAATTGCTTGTAAACCATCATGGACGTGTCCTTGTGTTCGTCCATCTTCTTTTTCCTTTTCCCTATTCCTTGTCCTCACCTCACCTGCCGCTCACCTCACCCACACCCACGATTGATTTTCCTGGTCTTAACCCAACCCTTCAACACCTAGACATCTTAACTACTGACCTTGTTTGTTTAATGTTATCATGCATATCTGGTGGAATAGTCGTCATTTTGCCCCCTCCTACATGTAGTGTAAACCTTCTCACTGGTACAAACTTTTCTTAAGCCTCTCTCACCATCAACTTTATTCTATCCCAGCACTCATTCACATTCAAACCCTCATGTAAGTCTCTCTTCCATTCATCATTTCGTGAAAACCTCCTCATACCCTCATAATCGACCTTCGCAAACTAGTATCTTACAGAATCAGGCTCTGTCTTGGCGTTCTCACCGCTAAGAAGGGACAATTCTATAACCAAGTGATGGCTGTTACCTAGGGGCGGGAGAAGGTTGACTGACGACACAAATTTACCATTGGTTAAAATCAAATCAACAACATTTGCTGTTTTCAAAGCTCTATAGCGGGAGTCTAATCTTAAAGTCCTTCCACGTATCATTCACACTCACATTCTCCAATATTCAGTCAGAGAGAGAGAGATAAAGAGAGAGAGAGAGAGAGAGAGAGAGAGAGAGAGAGAGAGAGAGAGGGAGAGAGAGAGATAGTGTACAGAGGTGTTTATGGTGCAATCACAACATATCACAACAGCAGACAGCTATATTCAGTCATTGCCAAAACTCGGGTAAGGGGCCAATAGACCCATTGGGGTTTGAGATGACAGAAGCGAAGATTTACGTCCTATGATAAAATGTTAAGGACAATGTAAAAAGGGTTGGAGGGCCATATACCAAAACTAAAGACCAAACCAGGTCTGGTCTCACGCTATGTCCAGACGATAGGAGGCAAGGAATGTGAAAGCCAGAGCACGTGTGGCTATAGATAGGGGTAATGGTAATTGTAGATTATAGTCACACAACACCGAAGCGTATAGGCGACTACTGGTCACATTATTCTGACAGCAGCGAAACAGTTGATGGTAAGGGGAAAATAATAAGGTCACACATTGGCAAATCCGGGATTCGAACCAGGTACCTTTCGGTTACTAGTGAGCCGCTCTACCAACTGCGCTATCCGGCCCCAAAAGAGATAGGGGTGTCCATAGTGTGGCTATAGATAGGGGTGCCCATAGTGTGGCTATAGATAGGGGTGTCCATAGTGTGGCTATAGATATGGGTGCCCATAGTGTGGCTATAGATAGGGGTGCCCATAGTGTGGCTATAGATAGGGGTGCCCATAGTGTGGCTATAGATAGAGGTGCCCATAATGTGGCTATAGATAGGGGTGCCCATAGTGTGGCTATAGATAGGGGTGCCAAAGATGACATACCGCAACAACGCCCGGCAAGGGGAATATGAAACGTTATAAAAACATGCAACGCGCGGTTATGCGAGTCAGACCCCTCACAAGGGGAAATATTAAGTATATATTGTAAAATGAAAAACCAAAATAACCCCACCATTATATCAATAACAATGTACATGGAGATAATGGGAGAATTAGGATAGGCAAGACTGGCAGGAGAGTGCCATACTCTCCCTTTATTAACACATTGCATACAATGACATTATTGATAATGTTATGTACTTGGTTTACCCGATATTACAATTATATTATTGATAATGTCATGTACTTGGTTTACCCGATATTACAATTATATTATTGATAATGTCATGTACATGGTTTACCCGATATTACAATTATATTATTGATAATGTGATGTACTTGGTTTACCCGATATTACAATTACATTATTGATAATGTCATGTACTTGGTTTACCCGATATTACAATGAGATGTGCCAACAATAAGGCGCCAACAAAGGAGCGATCTTATAGCATATGTCATCCATTTAACACGCCACATTCTACTAAGGTCATCTATATCATGTAAAATATATATAGTTAAAACATTGTGTATGTACACCCAATCTCCCATGGTTCAAGCAGGAAGGGTCCCGCAGTTAGTTTGATGAGCAAACAAGCTATGTCATCACACGTTTTTAGAAAAGTTTATGTTTTTTCTCCTTTCTGTACGTAAGACCGGACCTACCGCTAAGGTGAGTTGTTAACAGTTCTTCGCCACACTGGGGCCTCTGACCACGTCGGCAGGAATACGCTCAGCAATTTCGTCCACCTTTCGGCCAGGCAGGTAGGCTTAGAGCTGATGTATCTTGTCATTGCTATAGGAAATTTCACCCCACACTCCCCCACCCCCTTCCCTACAATCCAAGCAGGACCATCCCGGGCGGCAACCCCAGCACCACATCCGCCACAGGGGCCGCTGAGATCAAGACGGGCAGCCGGCGCCGGGACCGCCCGAGCGAAAGACCCCGCCTACGGTCGCCGACCCCCTGAAAGGGAGTTGTAGAACCCGGTTCGCGTTCAGCGTCCAGGACGCCAGCGCCAACCCGCTCCTGTGTAAGAGCAACCGGTGCCCTAGCTGTCAGGCTGCGGACCGTCTCAAAAAGAACCGCAACGGACTGAGTTAGCTTTCCTACTAAGCTCTGGTTTCAAGTGCAACCCAAAGACTGGTTATTATAGTTGTAGACAATAGTAGCGCTGAACAGCGCACACGGATCGCTGGCTACGGCACACTGCTACGGCTACGTATCTGTGCAGTTGGTAAAACTCCGGCACCCAAGGTCTGGTTGTTGATGAAACAAGTGATCCCACCTACACCTTTTATATTTGCTGACAATCTCCTTTGTCGAACAGCGGCATGATGTAGTGCTAAACACGGCTGTGTCATCTTCATAAACATATCTATCTATCTATCTATCTATCTATCTATCTATCTATCTATCTATCTATCTATCTATCTATCTATCTATCTATCTATCTATCTATCTATCTATCTATCTATCTATCTATCTATCTATCTATCTATCTATCTATCTATCTATCTATCTATCTATCTATCTATCTATCTATCTATCTATCTATCTATCTATCTATCTATCTATCTATCTATCTATCTATCTATCTATCTATCTATCTATCTATCTATCTATCTATCTATCTATCTATCTATCTATCTATCTATCTATCTATCTATCTATCTATCTATCTATATTTGTATACGCTTAAGCTTATTGCACACACACACATACAGACACACACACGCACGCACACACATATTTCGAGATGTTACTCTCTGACCAACAAGGAAACAACATGAGCACACAGATAAATATCCAAAAATTACAACATGCAAGCAGCGTCATGTACACTGTATGGGCAAACAATGTTGAATGAATGAACATTGAGGTTTAACGTCTACACCCACCATTGGCCATAGGGCAGACGTCTACACCCACCATTGGCCATAGGGCAGACGTCTACACCCACCATTGGCCAAAGGGCAGACGTCTACACCCATCATTGGCCAAAGGGCAGACGTCTACACCCACCATTGGCCATAGGGCAGACGGGGATAATCATCCCAAGGAACAAGGGGTAGGGATCTTAAAGAACACTGAACCAGCAGTGCAATCATAACTGCTGAAATGGACAGAAAAAAACTGCCAAATTTTATTTCGCCCACCACGGGATTCGAACCGGGGTCATCGGTGTGCCGGGCGAACGTTCTACCACTTACATGTAAGGTACGGCGGTGGACAACAAACTTGAAATCAGACACACGCACGTAGGCTGCATTTCAACAACACTCTGTCAACATGACTTGTGAAGGCCTCTCTCTCCACCTCCCTCTCTCTCTCTCTCTCTCTCTCTCTCTCTCTCTCTCTCTCTCTCTCTCTCTCTCTCTCTTCTCAGTCCCACAGCCACGTATTATCAAGATTGCAAGCCCACCATCCCCACCCCACCCCACCCCAGATAAATGTGGAAATACAAAAAGACTTGGTGCAGGTAACACGTAGACACTGGGAGGTAGGAACCTTTTGTGTGTGACAACTACTGTCTTGACCTGTATAGACATTACTTTGTCAACTAAAACCTTTTGTGTGTGACAACTACTGTCTTGACCTGTATAGACATTACTTTGTCAACTAAAACCTTTTGTGTGTGACAACTACTGTCTTGACCTGTATAGACATTATTTCGTCAACTACAACCTTTTGTGTGTGACAACTACTGTCTTGACCTGTATAGACATTATTTCGTCAACTAAAACCTTTTGTGTGTGAAAACTACTGTGTTGACCTGTATAGACATTATTTCGTCAACTAAAACCTTTTGTGTGTGAGAATTAGTGTCTCACGGAGCAGTCGTGCTTAACGGTGAAAGTCTGATGACATTCCTACAACACACGCAAGCCGTGGCGTCCTGAAAGACTAAAAGGGAACAGGAGACAGCAATAGTAAAGAAGACTTCATGTTCACAAAGGTCTTTTATAAAGGTAAGCTTATATATCGCAGTAGCACAAAGCTTGTTGGCAGTGTGCCCAGGTCGTCTTTTGGAAGTGACGGATTTGATACATATTGCAAACTTTACATGGGCTACTGAGTTTTAACGTTGGAATTGACTTCTTTAGTTAGTCTTGTTCAACGTCTGTCAAGTGTTAGGCACCAGTAATGTAAACACGAGTCCTGTAGTCCTATACAGAATTAATGATCCTTTATAAAGCACAGTGATATTGTTACAATGATTTTATACAGCACAGTGACATTGTTACAATGGTCTTTATAAAGCACAGTGACATTGTTACAATGATCTTTATACAGCGCAGTGACATTGTTACAATGATCTTTATACAGCGCTGTAACATTGGTACAATGATCTTTACAGGTATACTGGGCAGTAACATTGTTAAATGATTTCGACTTGGTAGTTCATGTGATAGTTCATAGTGTTGTTTGTTTGTTTGTTTTCTTTAAACCCGCTATTGGAATGTCTTTAATGTTGGAGTCCAACTGTAACATGACGATGGTTGAGGTGAAAAAGGAGTTACATTGGATTTGAGGGAGATTGAGGGATTGGGTGGAGGGGATTGGTGTGTGTGTGTGTGTGTGTGTGTGTGTGTGAAGGGGAGGAGATTGATATTTTATGTGGACAGTGGACTGTAGACTGTGGACAGTGGACAGTGTGTTGTTAATACAGTGACACACAATAGAAAGGGGGGGGGGAGGGTGATGGTAGAGAAGAGGATTGTATTTGCCCACCCTATGTTACCTGTCTACCCCTAGTTACCTGTTTACCCCTATGTTACCTGTGTTACCTCTATGTTACATGCCCACTCCTATGTTACCTGTCTACCACTATGTTACATGCCCACCCCTATGTTACCTGTCTACCCTTATGTTACCTGTCCACTCCTATGTTACCTGTCCACCCCTATGTTACCTGCCTACCCCGTCAATTACAGCGTCTTACACCTCTGGTTAGCACGCATTTACCACTTGTTGCTTAACATGTGAACATTCATCTACCACTTGTTGCTGAATATGTGAACAGTCATCTACCACTTGTTGCTGAATATGTGAACAGTCAGCTACCACTTGTTGCTTAACATGTCACCAGTCAGCTACCACTTGTTGCTTAAAACGACAAATCCCGGACGGATCCCCAAATGTCACGGTCAGGAAAGAATTACATACAAAAGAAAGAGAAATATGAGAAATACGGATGCTAAAAGGAATAACCTGCTCATTGGTTTCAATCAATAAGCCCACGAGGGACTTAGTTTGTACACACGCTGTGTGGTTGGTGGTTACAGGGTAAACGTATGAAGTGGCAGTTTTGACAAACCTAACTTTGCTTTCAAACTGACTTATTCTCAGGTGACTTTTATATCAAGATTATTCTCAGACTTTCGTATGTAAATATTTATTTACACATTTATTTATATATTAAATTATATAATTAATATTATGTTTTTCTTACAAGTTCTGTTCAAAATAGTCATGACAGCAAAATTTGAGTGAGATGCAGTAACTGATCTGATAATTACATGTGATTACCGCAACCAAACTGTTGCGGACTCATAGCCAAACTTGATTGATCCTTTATTGGTTGATTTAGAAAGAGCTTGATAACTGAGTGAAACAGAGTTACAAACACTGATTTTACAAGCTGATTGATTATTAGGTAAGCTCTCTGCTGGGTGTTAAAAATACAAGATGGGCAATACCAAAGTTCTGGCATTGTTTGATATCCAGACAGAGCGTGTTATCAATTGGAAAGCTTGATTTTAATCTGATAACACATTTATTGTAATCAGTCTTCTTCCCGATTGTTCATTTATTGGGTAACTTAAAACTTTAAAAGTAATTAATTTAACTAGCTTATTAACGCCATTGTGATTGATGGCAGAACTCAATGACTATCCTATCATTTCCTATCCCGTAACTCGACGGTCGCTGGGGCACTACAGATGATAGTTTATCCAGCGTACTCCATCTTTCTCTGTCCTCAGCAACCCTCATGGCTTCACTCAGTATCAAGCCAATCCATTCTCGAATGTTGTCCTCCCACTTCTTTTTCTATATCTCTCTTCTTCTGCCTCATTGCATCGTGCCTTGCAGGATGGTCTTTGCAAGGCCTGGTGCTCTGGCGACGTGGCCATACCATCGGAGTTTTTGTTTCTTCACCACTGAGAGCATGTCATCATGTTGTCCAATGGCTTGTGTGATGGTCTGTTGGATTTCGTTGTTAATGATGTGCTGAGTATAGGAAATGCCCCGAAGTCTTTTGCAGCACCTCATCACCATGCTTTGTATTCTTAGTTGTAGATCTGTTGTGAGTGTCCATGTTTCGCAAGTGTATAGAAAGATGGAGATGACAAGGGAGCGCAGCAGCTTTAGCTTGGAATGTAGACTGATGGTCTTGTCTTTCCAAATTGGCTTCAAACTCGTCAGGGCAGCAGTTGTTTGTACGATCCTGGAGAGGACTTCCTGTCTTGACCCACTGTCTGAAACAATGGCTCCTAAATATTTGAAGCTATAAGATAAGGTCTCCACGATCCAAAGCAAGGCTGGCATATGCCTTACAGAAGAACAAGAAGTCTTGGATAGATGGACAGAGGACTGCTCTGAATTTTACATCCACACACCAAACGGAGACCCATCAGATCTAGCATGTCCCCAGAACAGAGAAGAAGAAGGAGAAATCCTCCCAGTTCTCCGAGAAGAGGTTGCGGAAGCAGTGCAATCGCTGAAGAGGGGGAATTCAGCGGACGGGACAACATACCCGCCGATTGTGAATAGATCAATAACTTGGTCAATGTTGTGATCAATAACTTGGTCAGTGTAGAGAACGGGATTTTTCCGGGTTTTTTATAATTCGATTATTGTACGGTGTTTTTGATTGGCTATGATTCGGGAGCCAATGATATGAAGGTTTGAATTAATCAAAGTTTGAATTAGAGGAAAAAATGTTCACTCACTCAAAAATTCTGTGTCAGGCTGGTGTACCCGTGGAGCAGTGTGTGTGTGTAGGCCAAAAAAGTTAAAAGAAGTAAAGAAAAAGAAAATAAAGTTAACGTTGAAACTTAAAGGGGAAGAAAGCACTGTGAGCGTATCAAGGTGTTATAGGTTCGGTGGGACTTTCTCTCTGGAAGTGGATTAATTTGTTTGTGCTGTAAAAATTACAGGTATCTATGTTTCCATGATTGTCGGATTCTGATAAGTATATTTTGAAATTGCATTTGTTGTATTGGAAGGTGGTGAGCTGTTGTCCACTAGGACGGAATATAATTTTTCATTGATGAAATAATATTATTAAGTACATGGGGCGATAGTTGTAGAGTAGTGTAACGAAGGGTTTTTGTGTATTATTATAATCTAAATAAATATATGTATAACTACTTATGGTGTATTGAATGAGTGTGTGGGTGTGGCTGTCTGACGCTCAGTATAAAGGAGTGTGTTCTATCTCTGTTTACTTTAACTTCTCATCCTTCACCACACACATGCTTTCAGACAAGGACAAAGTCTACACAATTGTTTCTCTTTGCCCTCTGTTATACTATTACTCATTCAATTATTCATATACACATTAAACCATTCATATACACTAAATTCACAGATACATTAAATCATACAATTATTTCCAGCATATAAATAGTTCACACAGATGATAAATGAGTGCATACAGTTAATGTAATTCTTTCATCCAGTCCAGTTAAGGAGTGCACACCATTATTTAGTACGTGCATGTAATTCTTTCTTTTATAAATGTACACAGTTTCTTTCAGAGTTCAACACTAGTAGAAGTCGTTGTCCCTTTCTGAGGACGTCACTCGACTTCACTCTTTTGCATTAGCATCGACACAATTATTTTCACTTCGATGACTTGTAAATTCCAGAATGCACAGTTTCAGTTTACTGACCTATTTCACGGATCAAACACTCCCGGCGCGGTATTCACAGCCGACGCTGGGGTCACAGCCACACACTGAAGACGCTGCAGATGTCTTCGTGGCGTAGGTCCGGAACTTTACTTCGGCACCGTTGTTGCAATTCTGCACCAGTGATGGTATCCGAAGGAGAGGCAAGGCAAAGATGGTGTCCACATCCGGTCAAGCCAGTGATGTCATGGGGACCAGATCCATCCGCCGCACATCAGGGGTTCTTTGCTCCGTAACCGCCCCGCTGTATTCTTATACAGCTAAAGTCCTAAGAGAATCAGGTCTTTCCAGAGCACCCACAAAAAACGTCCTCTCGCTTAGGCTGATGTTTCGTCTCTGCTCTAACAACAGCTCAGAAACTAAATTATAATTTCTACCGGAACACACAGTGACGTCATAACGTCTTTCTATATAACTGCGTGCAAAACGCGTTCGTTACACTACCCCCCTCCCAAAGAAAAAAAGAACCGACCGAGGTTATTTTTTACAAGTTCTGAGGATAGTGTCAAAACACAGCAACGACCACGAAACCTTGATCTATGGAACCGATTGATCACGATCAGCGCGTGACAACAGATCCGCAAACACATTCTGTGTACCTGGAAGTGGTTCAAGAGTGAATCTGAACTATTGTACGGACATGAACCATCATCCTGGATAACGCCAATACCTACTGTAGGGACAGTATGCTTATCTGTAGAAACATCCACACTGGAAACACAACACTGAGGTTCCACAACCTCGACATCTGGAAGCAAAAAAGTAGAAATGGAAGCTTTCGGTTTACGACCGAACAT
Organism: Oncomelania hupensis; assembly: GCA_036898135.1. Taxonomy (NCBI): domain Eukaryota; kingdom Metazoa; phylum Mollusca; class Gastropoda; order Littorinimorpha; family Pomatiopsidae; genus Oncomelania; species Oncomelania hupensis. The sequence goes on from CM072522.1 coordinate 50,087,819, forward strand.
CCGATCAAAAAGACTGAAACCTGCACTTTCTGACGGCAATTCTCTACATTCGAAGAGCAATGCAGGAAGATAGCGATGCCAAGCTTTAGGTTGAGAATGAACAACCTTTCGAAGCATAGAAGTGCCATGAAACCGTTCAACAGTACCATTTGCTTGAGGATGGTAGGGAGAAGTACGTATGGCTTGACCACCACACAAAGCATGAAACTGTTTCATCAAATCTGAGTTGAACTGAGAACCTTGATCTGAAAGAATTTCCTTGGGAAAACCTAACCTTGAAAAAATACTCATCAAAGCTTCAGCAACAGCAACAGAAGAAATGTCTTTCATAGGAACAGCTTCGGGAAATCTAGTAGCCAAGTCAATCAAAGTCAGAATATATCTGTGACCTTCAACAGATGGAGGAGACAAAGGCCCTACTAGATCAATAGCGACCCTCTCGAATGGAGTCGAGATAAGAGGCATAGTCGCCAAAGGAACAGGGGGAACTTTTCCTTTTGAAATTGTTTTCTGGCAAATGTCACAAGTGTGAACATAAGCACTCACATCAGCAGAAACACCAGGCCAAAAGAATTGGGATAGAATCCTAGTCAAAGTCCTACGAACTCCACAATGACCTGCCAAAAGTTGATCATGCGCAGCAATCATGACTGAAGTGCGAAGTTTTTCAGGGACAACAACCTGATGCAAAATATCCTTGGATTTCTGATACCTTCTGTACAAAATATCATCTTTAAAATAAAAAGTATAAGTAGCAGAACCAACAACCTTTTCTTCACCTGAAACAGCTAACTTAAAACAACCTTGCAAAGTAGCATCATCTTTCTGCAATTGAATGAGTTCAGCACGAGTGACCTTCAAGTCATCGCACACAGTGACAAGAGGTTTGTGCGGGAGATCCTGCTTCCTAGCCTGAGCACGAGTAGTGACAGCAGCAACAGGAACATCAGCAGCAGCAGCAACTTTGGTATCTTGAGTCTGCTGAACAATCAAACCTGGAATATTTCCCACAATCAAGTCAGCAACTGGATCCTCAAGAACACAACAAACCAACTCTCCAACAAAATATGGACAAGAAACAACAACTTTAGCCTGCTGATAGATGTTTATCTCTCCACCAAAAGTTTTACAACGAACAGTACCTGGTACATACTGCTCATCAGAAACCAAACGTTTTCGAACACCACAAATGGTAGCACCTGTGTCTCGCAGAACTGAGCAAGCAGTAGAATTTACCGAACCAACTTCTAAATGCAAGTGACCAGGTGTCTGATCAAAAACAGAACAAACAACTTCAGAGTCTACAGGGACAACTGCACAACCTGAGCTTGATTTATTTGTCTTATCATCTGAAGCTGTGGCTTTCATTACAACAAAGGGACAAGCTTTTCTAGTATGACCACCAATGTTGCAAACAGGGCAAGGATTTTGACTATTTCGAAGGGGACATTGTCTAGGACCATGACCTTTACCATCACAAAGAGGGCAATTATCAAAATTGTTGTAAAATGAACCACCTCCACGTCCACGTCTATAAGATCCCCGAGTTTGATCAAAACGACCTTCGACCTTTTGGTTCGAATCTGTGTATGTTGGGTCTTTCTTTTGAAAACCACCACGATTTCTCCAATAGCCACGACCTCGATAGTTGGAGTAACCACCGCGAGAATCTGCAGAGCCAGCAGCAGCTTGCGATTCCTCAGCTACATCAACTGATCCTACTGAACCGAAAATTGTAGCAGCCGATTTGCGTGCTAAGTTCTTTCCGGGACGAGCAAGACGATAACTTTCAGCAGTTTTAACCATATCATCCAGTGTGACAAGTCCACGCTCGCGAATGAAAGTAGCGAGATCTTGTGACACACATTCTAGAAACTGTTCACCTAACACAAGATTCATTATTCCTTGCATGTTTCTAGGAACACCGGACAAAGCTATCCACCTATCAAACAATCTGTTCAGTTCAATACCAAATGTTTGGAAAGGTTCGTTTGAGTCTGGTCGGACTTCACGGAATTTCTTGCGAAAACCTTCAGCAGTACACTGGAACTTCTTAAGCAAATTGTCTTTCAATGTTGGATAATCAACCTGACCATTTGCAGCAAGACTGTGGTATAAGTTCAGTGCATTACCTTCTAACAAAGCTGAAAGAAATGTAACCCATGTGCTTTTATCCCAGCCAAGGGCTGTAGCATGAGTCGCAAAACGAAAAAGGTAAGAATCTATGTCATCTTGTCTTTCTTTGAAAAGAGGCAACTTGGGGTAAACAGGTCTAGCACCAAAAGAAGTACTATCTCTACCTCTGTTTCCATAACCCGTATCTTGTTCCTCAGGTCTATGTTCCGTACGTAACTCAAGTTCCTTTTGTTTTGTTTTCTCTTTTTCTAGTTCCAAAGCTAACTGAACATCTGCTTGTTTTTTAGCTAAGTCAATCTCCAATGTTTTCTGTTTTGTTTCTTCTTCTAATTGTTTTTCGTCTCTAACTTTTTGTCTTTCAATACGATCAAAACAATCCTGTACATATTTCCCACGTTCTTTTTCAGGAATACCCAAAGTTGTAGCTTGAGCAATAAAAGATTGGAACAACTGATCATAATCATCAGACATGGCTAAGTACAATGTAGGTCAACAACCAACAAAAAAAATTTACTATAAAAGTATCAAAGTGTTCAAACAGTAAATCAATAAAATATCAAAGTATCAAAATAGCAATGACAAAATGCAATCAATCAAACAACTATAGATTGCTCAATGAATCCTATGAAAACAATGAAGTTTCTTCACAAGCAGATTTACAGTACAATGCACAGTTCAAGTTATCATAAAACAGTCAAGTCTTAAATGTATACAAAGCAAATTATATATTATATTATCCCAATATGTTTTACAAGTTCTGAAGCATGACAAATTTTTTAAATATCAAATGGAATACACTAAGTCAATATATTCACAACATATGTTGAAGAACTTCAACTGAAGTTGATAATAAGCACAATGAATATACAGTGAAAGGTTAAATTATGAAGTTAAGTTTTTATCCAAAATTTGTTCAACAGTCTTTTAGTTTTAAAGTATGATAATATTATTATGCATAAGTATTCACAAGTATTCAAAGTTTATATTAATGTCAATAGGAATTTTAAAAAAAATTAAATAAATTTCTAAGTCAAATAAAATATACCAAACGCTCAACCATTCACAATCAAAATTGTTACCTCCCTTGTCCCAAGAGAATAATTATATGAACCAGTTTTTTAAAAAAAACTACCCTAATGAAAAATATATACAATGCCCACAAAGGAAATATTATTTAAACAAAGTTATTAAATAAAGAATTATGAAATGAGAAAAAAAACAATTAACTCTCAACACAGTAAGCACTAGAACTAAATAATACTATAATACCAAGTTGACGGCCAAAGGAAAATAAACAACAAATTAACAAAGTCTGATGAAGATTAATTTTATAAATAATAAAAATTAATAACTGTCACAATAACTACTACACTATTCTATATCCAATTAAATTCAAAGTCAACTCAAATTTACTAAAACAAAATAAAATAAAAATCACAAACACAAACTATGAGTACTAACAATCCAACATTAACCAAAGGAAACAATGTATCAACAACTAAATTAAATCAAGGGAAACAATTTAACAACAGTAAGCTAAATCAAGGGAAACAATTTAACAAGACTAACCAATTATAACCACATACATAAATACAGAATATTACAATATCAAAATCAATGCAAATCAAACAACACAATGAATAAATAAAGCAAAGTAAATTAAATGGGGCTGAAATCCTAACACTATAACCTACTTAAAATAAGGGCAAAGAGAACATACACCCAAACAAACGCATGAAAGGACAGAACCCTACACAGCAAAGAACTAACCAAAAACAAACAATCCCACTAACAGAAGAACAGAGCTGAAAATAAGAAAATAGCAACCCGCAGACAGAAAAAGAATTAAACCCTTAGTGCCCAGAAACTGTACACAGGCACAGCCGTTACGCTGGAGACGGCATTGTCACACAAAACAAAACATCACAGTCATACACAATATAATGAATAATTCCAAGGGAGATAAGCCCACTAGTCTAACTGTATATAAATATAATAACTAGTGGTGCCCTCAATAAATATAAATATGTATGACTTAATGCTAACACAGAGAGAGTCTAGGGTCACCAAATGTAACGGAGGGTTTTTTGTGTATTATTATAATCTAAATAAATATATGTATAACTACTTATGGTGTAATGAATGAGTGTGTGGGTGTGGCTGTCTGACGTTCAGTATAAGGTGTGTGTTCTATCTCTGTTTACTTTAACTTCTCATCCTTCACCACACACATGCTTTCAGACAAGGACAAAGTCTACACAATTGTTTCTCTTTGCCCTCTGTTATACTATTACTCATTCAATTATTCACATACACATTAAACCATCTTCATATACACTAAATTCACAGATACATTAAATCATACAATTATTTCCAGCATATAAATAGTTCACACAGATGATAAATGAGTGCATACAGTTAATGTAATTCTTTCATCCAGTCCAGTTAAGGAGTGCACACCGTTATTTAGTACGTGCATGTAATTCTTTCTTTTATAAATGTACACAGTTTCTTTCAGAGTTCAACACTAGTAGAAGTCGTTGTCCCTTTCTGAGGACGTCACTCGACTTCACTCTTTTGCATTAGCATCGACATAATTATTTTCACTTCGATGACTTGTAAATTCCAGAATGCACAGTTTCAGTTTACTGACCTATTTCACGGATCAAACACTCCCGCGCGGTATTCACAGCCGACGCTGGGGTCACAGCCACACACTGAAGACGCTGCAGATGTCTTCGTGGCGTAGATCCGGAATTTACTTCGGCACCGTTGTTGCAATTCTGCACCAGTGATGGTATCCGAAGGAGAGGCAAGGCAAAGATGGTGTCCACATCCGGTCAAGCCAGTGATGTCATGGGGACCAGATCCATCCGCCGCACATCAGGGGTTCTTTGCTCCGTAACCGCCCCGCTGTATTCTTATACAGCTAAAGTCCTAAGAGAATCAGGTCTTTCCAGAGCACCCACAAAAAACGTCCTCTCGCTTAGGCTGATGTTTCGTCTCTGCTCTAACAACAGCTCAGAAACTAAATTATAATTTCTACCGGAACACACAGTGACGTCATAACGTCTTTCTATATAACTGCGTGCAAAACGCGTTCGTTACAAGTAGTAGATAATGAAATATGAATGAAAGGCGTGAGCATGTTTACTTGTAGTAATTTTCATTCATGAAGTGATTACCTGGATATGAATAATAGTGGTGGAGAAGGAAAGTGGTGATCGCATACGAAACGGAATGGGACAAACGAGGAACAAAGGGAGGTGAGAAAGGGTGAAACTAAAGAATATATAAAGTATCCGAGTCAGAGAATTGACATTTGTATATATGTATGTCGTATAGCGGCCTACTGGAGGCTTATTTGGAGGCGAGAGGCCTACTCAGGAGCGGTTGTGGTTCCGTGCTGTCCAGGTGGGGACAGAGGGAGAGATCGGAGGCCACGTGTGAGAGACATCGGAGAGGGTCAGACTTACGCCCTTTGCTGACCAGAGACTACGGTTTCTACTACGGGTGGAGTGGAGTTTTTCGATTGCTCCTCCCCCCGTCGACATTCGTCGTTGGTAACATCTACTCTGGCATCTGGTGCCAGCTCGTGTGAATCGTGTACATCGAATAAGGTACTGTGCTTGATTATTTGAATTGGCCTTGGAAGTGACTGCCGGGCTTCGTTTATCCGTCTCGTGTATTCTAGGTCTACGTCTTCAGGATTGTTATGAAGCTGATGTTGAGTGAGACAGGTATTCAGAATTAACTGTGATAAGAATTATTGTATTAAAGAATTTGAGTGAAAGATTGATGAGAACTATTGTGAATATTTATATAAATTTTGAGAACGTGGAACGGATATCTGGTGTTGGTGTTTGTTTGTGTTGGGAAGAGTCCGTATATTTATGGGTGTGGTAGTTAACAGAGAGTCCAGCACGCACGTTTAATTCGTTTAGGAGTCAAATATATTTTGCATACACTTACACTAAATATCCGCCCGCCACATCTGGTGACCCTGTTTGTCTCTGTGTTAGTATTGTAGTTTGAAGGTTGGTAGTATCTAGGTCAATTCTTTCACATTATTGGGTAGAGTTTAGATTGTCTCCCTTGTTTGCCTGTGAAGTGATTTGTGACTTGTGATTGTGTGATGTTTGTTGTTATTAAGTAGTGGTTTTAGACCGTCTCCAGTTTCACGGTAGGGCGCTCCTGTATAGTTTCAGAGTTGTTCAAGGGCTTAGTATCTTTTTCTACCTGTGGGGTCTATATTCTTTTTCATTGCTCTTTCTGCTTTACTAGTATTGGTTTGTTTACATTGCTTGTAGTTATCTTTGTTCTGTAGGCCTAACTTTGTGTGTGTGTGTGAATCAGTGAATGAGTTAGTAGTTCCACGTTCTTATTTTATTATAGGTTAGTTACAAAGCCCCTTAGTGTTAATTTAATTTTGATTTTCTTTTCGTTTATCTTTGTCATTGGTAATTTTGCAATTGATTGTTGATTTTTTTTTCTTTGCTTAGAGTTAATATATTTCTTGATTTGTTTTGACTTTATTATTAGAAATTTTGGAAATATTTGTTGGTTGTGTTAGTGTTTAGTGCTGGTATAATTCATTATCTGTTTCTTTAACTTGCTCAGAAATAATTTTTGAAATTTTCTGTTGAATTGTCCTTTGTTGTGTATATACATTTCAGTATTGATTGAACTTATTGTTTGAACTTACGTTATTATTTTTGAGTTAGTAGTATTTTTGAGTTAGTAGTATTTGATTTGTTCATATTATTGCTGTTTTGTCTTATTAGGTGTTAGTATTTGACATACTTGTTTTTATTTAATTATATTTATTAAAGTAGTGTTGACTTTGAGGTATTGAAAATTTTTTTTTTTGAAATAATTTATAGGGTTTAGACATTTGAGGACTTAGATTAATTGAACACTGCTGTTATTGATTTGGTGTTGAGTTATCTTCGACTATTGTTTATTATAAAAATATTTATTTTACAAAAAGGAAATTATAGTTGTTGATATTGGATTGTTTATACTTTGTCATTTAATTGATTTGCTTTACTGCTATTTATTAATTAGATTTGTTGATATTTGATTGTTAGTAATTCATCAGTTTATTGATTTGGTTCCTGCTATTTATTGATTACTTACATTTGTTTCACTTTGAGTTTAATTTTGACTTAGCTTGGCCTGGGCTATTGTTAGTTTTTATTTTTATCATTCTTTCTTGGGTATTTGGGACTTAGTGTATATATAATAGTTTAGGTAGGTGCTAATATTGATTTATATTTTCAAAAAAAAATTAAACTTTAAAACTTTAAACATGGATAACTATGATGATCTTTTTGAAAAGTTTATCAAACAAGCTGCTACTCTGGAAGTCGCTGATAAACATAAATATGTTCAAGAATGTTTTGATCGACTTGATAGACAGAGAGAACGGGAGGCTAAACAAATGGACAAAGAAATGGAATCCAAGAAGCTAGATACACAAAAAGAAATGGAGCTGGAAGCTAGAAAACTGGAATCCAAGAAGCTAGATACACAAAAAGAAATGGAGCTGGAAGCTAGAAAACTGGAATCCAAGAAACTAGATACACAAAAAGAAATGGAATCCAAAAGAATGGACATTGAACTTGAGAGGGAAAAAACAAAACAGTTAGAACTACAGGCTAATCAGGGTGGTCATGTTGCTGGTCAAGATCATGATCATGATCAGACTTATGCGAAGCATCAGTTCAAAGCTAGACCAATTTTTCCTAAACTTCCTATGTTTAGAGAAAAGACTGATGATATTGATTCATACTTGTTTCGTTTTGAAACAAATGCTAATGCACTTGGCTGGGAAAAGGGTCAATGGGTTGTTTATTTGTCTGCCTTACTTGAAGGGAATGCTTTGAGTTTGTATCATAGTTTAGCTGCAAATGGACATTGCGATTATGACATTTTGAAAGATAATTTGTTGAAGAAATTCCAATGTACTGCTGAATGTTTCAGAGAGAAATTCCGTGCCACCAAACCAGACGCTAATGAACCGTTTCAAACTTTTGGCATTGAGCTTAATCGACTGTTTGATCGATGGGTTGCACTTTCGGGTGTCAAACGTACTCTAGATGGCATAGTTGATTTGGTACTAGGCGAACAATTTCTACAAAGTGTGTCTGCAGATCTTGCCACTTTTATTCGCGAGAGAGGATTGGTCAGCCTCAATGACATGGTGAATTGTGCCGAAAGTTACCGTCTTGCTCGTCCGGGTAAGAATTTGGCTCGCAAAGCCAGTACTTCTACGTTCGCGTCGGTTGGTCAGTTCAATACCGTTGCTGAAACTAATGCCGCTTCGGGTCGTTCGGATTTTCGCGGTGGATATGGCGGTTATCGACGTCAGGTTGGTTACCGTGGCCGCTGGAACTTTAATCGAAGTTCGCCATCCACCGTTCCAGATTCTCAGCAAGGTCAAGGTCGTGGTGGATTCGGACGTGGCTCGTCCATGAATTTTGCTAGTAAATGTCAACTTTGCAAAGGCAGTGGCCATTCTTCATTCAAATGTCCACTTAGAAACAATCCGACAAATCCATGCTACATTTGTGGGTTGGGGGACATGTAAAAAAAACCTGTCCGTTTGCATCTTCTGCACTCAAAACAGATACACAAAAGACTCAGGTTGTCTCTGCTGCATTGCCTGTCGATCCTGAAGTTGTCTGTTCTGTTGCTAGTCCAGCTGTTGGTCATCTGCATTTGGAGTTGGGTACAGTGAAGGGTACGCCGTGTTCTGTACTTCGTGACACAGGTGCTACGATTTGTGGTGTGCGTCAGCGATTGGTGTCATCTCTCGAGTACATCGAAGGTCAAGTTCGTTGTAAGACTTTTGGAGGTGAGATTACTGTCTATCCGCTTGCCAAACTTGCAGTGTCCACTCCATATTTTTCGGGTCAGTTGGTTTGTGATGTGCTTCCTGACCCAGTTGCTGATTTGATCATTGGGAACATTGCTGGGTTGACAGATTCTGTTGTTGGTGCTCAGGTTTCAGTTGAGTTGAGTGTGGCAGCTGTCACTACTCGAGCTCGCACTGCGAAGAAAGATTTTCCTCATACTCCTTTAGTTGATGTTTCTCAAGACTTTGGCGTTTCTCGTCAGGAGTTGATTGATTTGCAGAAATAAGATTCCAATCTTGCTTCATGTTTTGCGTTTGCTCAGTCTGGAGAAAGGAAAGCTGTTGGTTCTGCTACTTATTTTTTCTTTGAGGATGCAGGTGTTTTGTATTGTTCGTACGAGAAGCCTGGTCAAATTCGACAGCAGATTGTTGTTCCAGAGAAGTTGCGTGCTGCTGTTTTGGCTACTGCACATGATCAGTTGCTTGCTGCTCATTGTGGTACTCGTCGTACTTTGACGCGAGTTCTTTCAAAGTTTTTTTGGTCTGGAGTGTCAGCGGATACTTCAAGGTACGTTCGTACTTGTGATGTGTGTCAGAAGTCAACTTCGAAGGGGAAGGCTCCGCCAGTTCCGTTGGTGGTGGTGCCTCAGTCATCTAGTCCGTTTGAAAGGGTCCACATTGACTTGGTCGGTCCTTTGTCTCCACCTTCGGAGGAAGGCCATCGATACATTTTGACATTGGTCGACTTGGCAACTCGTTTTCCGGAAGCCGTGCAACTTAAAAACATTTCTTCAGTGGAGGTTGCAGAGGCTTTGATGTCGATTTTTGCACGGCTGGGTTTTCCAAAGGTGATACTGTCCGATCAAGGTACTCAGTTTACCTCTGAGTTGATCAAACAGTTCTACGCACTGTGTGGCACTAGGGCGATTCGGACGTCTCCGTATCATCCTCAGGCAAATGGAATTGTGAAGAGGTTTCACAGGACGTTGAAGGCGATGCTTGGGAAGGTTGTTCAGTCTCATCCAAAGGCGTGGCATCGTTACTTGCCTGCTCTGCTTTTTGCTTGTCGGGAGTTACCGTCGGAGAGTACTGGATTCAGTCCCTTTGAGTTGATGTTTGGTCGCCAACCTCGTGGTCCGATTTCGTTACTTGCTGATTCTTGGACCCAGGACCAGTCGTCAAAGGATGCAGATGCACAGCCATTGTATTTGCATGTTTTCGAGTTGAAGAACATCATTGCTGAGACTTGTGAATTGGCTAAGCAAAACTCTGCACAATCATCAGCAAAGAACAAAGCTTACTTTGATAGGTCAGCTAAGAAACGCACTTTTGACGTTAAAGATGAGGTATTGGTTCTGTTGCCATCCGAGACAAATAAATTACTCATGAAGTGGTTAGGACCATACACCATACAAGAATGCATGCATCCTGACTACAAGATTGTGGTCAAGGGGAAGACAAAGATTTTTCACGCTAACATGCTGAAGCGGTACTACTGTCGTCCCCAAAACGCTGCTGAGGTTGAAGTCTGTGGTGATACAGTTGTTTGTGAAGGTGAGGTTGTAGATTGGGGTGATGTGATTTCAGACAGTTTTTTTGATGTTGACAAGGGAAAGGTTTCTCATCGTAGACATGTTGGTTGTTGTTCAGTGGGTTCGGCAGTTGTGAATTCAATGGTGTTACGTAAAGAAACAACAAGACAGATTTTGGCGTCTGTGGGTGTTGTACAGGATGATGAGGATGAGGATGTTTTGCTGCCAACTTTACCTTTGGCATCATCTATGACTGATGAGGACATTTCGTCGGTTGTTTTTGATGATTTGTTGCCTGCGTCAGATCGTCAGGATCTTTTTTCTGTTTTTTCTGATTTTGCTGATATTCTGACAGCAAAACCGGGTTCTTTTGTAGGGGGTTTGTTTTTGGATGTACATTTGACATCAGATGTTCCAGTACGTCGTAGGGCTTACGATCTGCCGTTTGCTTCACGTCAGGTTGTTGAACGTGAAATTCAGACGATGTTGGAGCTTGGACTTATTGAGAAGTCCAGTTCGGCATATTCTTCGCCTGTGGTCTTGGTGCAGAAGAAAGATCATTCGTGCCGGTTCTGCATTGATTATAGGGCGCTGAATAAGGTTACTCTTTTTGACGCCGAACCTATTCCGGATGTCACCGAGTTGTACACAAGACTTGCAGCCAGTGTGTTTTTCACTCGCATTGACTTAGCCAAGGGATACTGGCAGATTGTCGTCAATCCTGTGGATAGGCATAAGACTGCTTTTGCCACCCACTTGGGTCTGTTTCAGTGGGTTAGAATGCCATTTGGCTCCTGCTGTTTTTGCTCGCATGATGAAGGTGTTGGAACTCCAGGAAGTTTCAGCTATGAATTTTTTCGATGACATCCTTGTGCACAGTGAAGCTTTCCAACAACATCTGGTGCATGTGAGGGGAGTTCTTCAGAAGCTGAAGCAGTACGGTCTTACTGCTCGACCATCGAAGATTGCTGCTGGTTTTCGCAGTCTTGAGTTTCTTGGGCATGTGGTTGGTGAGGGAGTGTTGCGGCCTGAGGGGAAGAAGATTGAGAAGATTTTGGCCATCCCTACACCTACAACCAAGAAACAGGTCCGTTCGATTCTGGGGCTGTTGGGATTCTACAGATGCTACATCCCAAATTTGTCTGCACTGCTTGCACCCATTTCGGATCTTACGAAGGATTCAAAGGTCAGGTCCATTGTGTGGTCAGCTGAGTGTGATGAGGCGTTGACTGCGGTGAAACGCTTGTTTTCTACTGCACCAGTCTTGCAGTTGCCACGATTGCAGGAACAGTTTGTACTCCGTACGGATGCCAGTTCGTTTGGTATTGGTGCTGTCTTGATGCAGGAGATGGAGGGTGTTTTGCATCCGGTCTGTTTCGCCAGCAGGAAGTTGTTGCCCAGGGAAGTGAGGTACAGTACCATTGAGAGGGAGTGTCTTGCCATTGTATGGGCTGTCTCGAAGTTCTCACGTTTCCTGTGGGGTGTTGCGTTCATCTTGCAGACAGACCACAGACCGCTCACATACATGCAGACATGTAGATTCAAGAATACACGAATCATGCGATGGGCTCTTTCTTTGCAAGAGTACAATTTTCATATTGAACCTCTTCCGGGATCTCGCAACATTCTTGCTGATCTTCTGTCGCGTTCTGCTGTCGATCAGTTTGTGCCATAGATGTTGCGGAAGAACTTCTGTTCTTGGAAAAGACTGCTGCTTTTCAAAAAAGAAACCTCGGTCGGTCTCTTTTTTTCGTAGAGGGGGGGGGAGGGGGAAGTAGTGTAGAGAACGGGATTTTTCCGGTTTTTTTATAATTCGATTATTGTACGGTGTTTTTGATTGGCTATGATTCGGGAGCCAATGATATGAAGGTTTGAATTAATCAAAGTTTGAATTAGAGGAAAAATTGTTCACTCACTCAAAAATTCTGTGTCAGGCTGGTGTACCCGTGGAGCAGTGTGTGTGTGTAGGCCAAAAAAGTTAAAAGAAGTAAAGAAAAAGAAAATAAAGTTAACGTTGAAACTTAAAGAGGAAGAAAGCACTGTGAGCGTATCAAGGTGTTATAGGTTCGGTGGGACTTTCTCTCTGGAAGTGGATTAATTTGTTTGTGCTGTAAAAATTACAGGTATCTATGTTTCCATGCTTGTCGGATTCTGATAAGTATATTTTGAAATTGCATTTGTTGTATTGGAAGGTGGTGAGCTGTTGTCCACTAGGACGGAATATAATTTTTCATTGATGAAATAATATTATTAAGTACATGGGGTGATAGTTGTAGAGTAGTAGATAATGAAATATGAATGAAAGGCGTGAGCATGTTTACTTGTAGTAATTTTCATTCATGAAGTGATTACCTGGATATGAATAATAGTGGTGGAGAAGGAAAGTGGTGATCGCATACGAAACAGAATGGGACAAACGAGGAACAAAGGGAGGTGAGAAAGGGTGAAACTAAAGAATATATAAAGTATCCGAGTCAGAGAATTGACATTTGTATATATGTATGTCGTATAGCGGCCTACTGGAGGCTTATTTGGAGGCGAGAGGCCTACTCAGGAGCGGTTGTGGTTCCGTGCTGTCCAGGTGGGGACAGAGGGAGAGATCGGAGGCCACGTGTGAGAGACATCGGAGAGGGTCAGACTTACGCCCTTTGCTGACCAGAGACTACGGTTTCTACTACGGGTGGAGTGGAGTTTTTCGATTGCTCCTCCCCCCGTCGACACTCGTCGTTGGTAACATCTACTCTGGCATCTGGTGCCAGCTCGTGTGAATCGTGTACATCGAATAAGGTACTGTGCTTGATTATTTGAATTGGCCTTGGAAGTGACTGCCGGGCTTCGTTTATCCGTCTCGTGTATTCTAGGTCTACGTCTTCAGGATTGTTATGAAGCTGATGTTGAGTGAGACAGGTATTCAGAATTAACTGTGATAAGAATTATTGTATGAAAGAATTTGAGTGAAAGATTGATGAGAACTATTGTGAATATTTATATAAATTTTGAGAACGTGGAACGGATATCTGGTGTTGGTGTTTGTTTGTGTTGGGAAGAGTCCGTATATGTGTGGGTGTGGTAGTTAACAGAGAGTCCAGCACGCACGTTTAATTCGTTTAGGAGTCAAATATATTTTGCATACACTTACACTAAATATCCGCCCGCTACAGTCAGTGTTGTGATCAATAACTTGGTCAGTCTTGTGATCAATAATTTGGTCAGTGCTGTGATCAATAACTTGGTCAGTCCTTGTTTCTCTTTAAATCAAAACACAATTAGTTTCGTTAAACTGTTAGAACTTGAGAACTTCGAGAAATTGCTAGTTATTCACTTTTGAACGTTGGTCCAATAATTGTGGCCTACAGGGCAATATCCCATAATGCGTGAATAATGCGAGTTGTTGCTGTAGGCACAATGTACATAGGGCAGAGAGAGCAATGATTTGACAAAACCGAGTAAGTCCACCTAAGGTCAAAAATGAGTTTTTTGCGCCATCAAACTTGCAAGAGAATGACGCATCTTACCTGTAAAAATCAAATCCGAACTATGTTTAGATTTGGAGATATCATAGAGTAAGTCCTTGTTAAAAAAAATTTAAGTGGGGGAATAAACTGATAAAACCAAGCAAGTCCCCTGCGATTTTGTTTCGGCGATCCTCTGGCTGATGCTCGAGTTGGCATGATGACGTCATTTTCTATAATAACCTGACAAAGAAAAGTAAGTCCTCCCGACCAATGAGAAAGCGCCTTAAGATGAAGTGGACCAGTGAAAATCCATGTTATTGCTGCTGTGCAATATTATTTTCCTGTGAAAATGATGACGAAATTTTGGTCAGCAAAGGACGTGTTCGGCTTTTTGAAAAAGAGTTTTCTTCATGTACTTTCCTGCCCACCATGAAGGATCCTGTAGATCTTCCGCCTACGCGGCAACTTCCACGAGGTGTGGAAACAAACAAACAAACTATCCTATCCTATCCTGTCCCGTTACCCTGAGGTCGTATGGGCACCACAGATGATCGTTTAACCAGCATACTCCATCTCTCTCTGTCCTCAGCAGCCCTGATGGCTTCGCTCAGTGTCAAACCAGTCCATTCTCGAATGTTGTCCTCCCACCTCTTTTTCGGTCTCCCTCTTCTTCTACCTCCTTGCACTGTGCCTTGCAGAATAGTCTTTGCAAGGCCTGATGATCTGGTGACGTGGCCATACCATCGGAGTTTCCGTTTCTTCACCACTGTGAGCAGGTCATCGTGTTGTCCAATGGCTTGTGTGATGGTCTGTCGGACTTCGTCGTTGGTGATGTGTTGGGTATAGGAAATGCCCAGAAGTCTTCTGTAGCACCTCATCTCCATGCTTTGTATTCTTCGTTGTAGATCTGCTGTGAAGGTCTATGCCTCGCAAGCATATAGGAAGATGGAGATGACAAGGGAGCGCAGCAGTCTTACTTTGGAATGTAGAATGATGGTCCTGTCTTTCCAAATGGCTTCAACTTTGTCAGGGCAGCAGTTGTTTGTGCGATCCTGGAGAGGACTTCCTGTCGGGACCCATTGTCTGATACAATGGCTCCTAAATATTTGAAGCTATGCACTGTGTTGAGGGATTGGCCTTGGACTTTGATGTCCGTGTTGATGCCATTGGTGTTGTTGGTCATCATTTCTGTCTTCTCTGCACTAATTTCAATTCCACAAGCTTTGGAGGTGGTGTCAAGCCTCTGTACCAGCTGTTCAAGTTCTTGTTCCTCTCCAGCCAATCCATCAATGTCATCCGCAAAACGAAGATTGGAGATTGCTCTACCTCCTATGCTGACTGTGCCTTCGTGATCTGCAAGATCATCTGACATGATGCGCTCTAGGAAGATGTTGAAGGGTGTTGGAGAGAGTAGGCATCCTTGACGCACACCGATTGTTGTTCTGAACCAGTTCCCGATGGCGCTGTTGTGGAGGACTGCCCTGGTAGCCTTGTCATACAGGTTTTTGATGACTTCAATAATTTTAGGTCTGATGTTGTACGCTTTCATTGTTGCCCATAGAGCTGCATGCCAGACTCGGTCAAAACGTTTTCTTGAAGTCTATGAACACATGATATAGATGTTGTTGGTGCTGTAGGTATTTCTCACAGATTATTCTGAGGTTGAAAATCTGTTCAGTGGTACTTCGCCCTGCCCTGAATCCTGCTTGCTCTTCAGCTATGATTTGTTCAGCTTGGAGTTTCAACCTGTTGAGTAATATTTTAAGGAGGACCTTGCTGGGATGGATGATGAGGCTGACGGTGCGGTAATTTTCACACTTCTGAAGGTTACCTTTTTTGGGAAGAGTGATGACAAGCGACTGGGCCCATGGTATAGGCCACTCTCCACTCTGCCAGATCTTGTTACAGATAATGGTGAGGGCATCAATCATCGCTTCTCCTCCTGCTTGTAGAAGTTCCGCGGGTTCTTTAGCGATTGCACTGCTGCCTCAACTTCTTCCCGGAGAATTGGGAGGATTTCTTCTTCTCTGTTCTCGGGACATGCTAGAACTGATGTGTCTCCATTTGGTGTATGGTTGTAAAGGTCAGAGCAGTATTCTGTCCATCTGTCCAAGACTTCTTGTTCTTCTGTAAGGCATATGCCAGACTTGCTTTGGATCGTGGAGACTTTGGGCTGTTTGAAACTTGTCAGCCGCTTTACAGTCTGGTAGGCCTTCTTGCTGTTGTTCTTGTTCAGACTGTTCTCTATTTCCTGGCATTGATCTTCTATCCAGTTCTCCTTTGCTGTGCGCATGCCTTTTCGGATGTCATTGTTGATTTTTCGGTAGACATCAGCTCCCTGTGAGGTGTTCTTTTTCTTTTTCTTTTTTTTAATCTCTCTTCGTTTATCACACAGATCCAAAAGTTCAGGTGTGATCCACGGCTTCTTCTTTGGTCGGTGCTTGCCAAGGATCTCAGTGGCGGCATCTGTCACAGCTGAGTTGAAGGTGGTGGTCATGGTGTTGACATCTACTTCACCAGCCCCCAAAATGAGCAGTGGTGCAAATTTCCCTTCAATAGTGGCCTGAAATAGTTCTGCCACCTCCGGGTCTTGCAGTTTGTCCAGGTCGAACTTCAGTCTAGTGCAGTATTTACTCTCTTCAAGTGGAGCCGGAAAGACATCATCAAGAGATCGTGGTCACTTCCGATGTCTGCTCCTGGAAAAGTGCGTGTCCTGCCAATGTTGATGCTTGATCTGAAGCGTTTCTTGACCATGATGTAGTCTATTTGGTTGTGATGCTCCCCCCCCCCCCCCGGGACTGTGCCATGTCCATCGTCTGGAGTTTTTGTGGAGACCAAGCGTGTTTGCCAGTACCAGATTGTTGTAACTGGCAAACTCCAAGAATCTCAGACCCCTGTCATTTGTCTCGTTGTTGCAATGGGGTCCACATGTGTCTCCCCAGTTGTGGTGCGCATCTTGGCCAACCTTGGCATTCCAGTCGCCTTGCACTATGACTATGTCCTTCTTCGGCACTTGGTCAAGGACCGCCTGTAGATTTTCATAAAAATCCTCCACTTCGCTGTCGTCATAGTCTGATGTTGGTGCATAGGTCTGGATGATGGTGATGTTGAAAGGGACTGCTCTCAGGCGGATGGTAATGAGTCTACTGGAGACTGGGCGGCAACCCATGACAGTGGCTAGAATGTTCTTGTGGACCAAGAATCCAACCCCGTGTTCGTGCCTGTCATCTCTACCGCTGAAATAGAGCTTGTGGCCTTTGTCGGTCGTTGTTTCACCTAGGCCTTTCCAGCGCAGTTCGCTGATACCTAGAACGTTCCATCGATAGCGGTCCAACTCGTTAGCCAGTTCTTCTAATTTTCCTTCCGCAGTTAGGGTCCTGACATTCCAGGTTCCTATGACGATGTTGTTTCTCGTGCGGATCTTGCTAAATTGTCCATCAGTAGCATACTTAACACCTCCGTCCTGGTGGCCAACGGAAGGCGCGGTCCTTGAGCCGGGCGACGACCTATCCAGTATGGAATTAGTGGATAGTGTCATCATGCATGTAGTGTGTCTTGGGCAAAAAAGGACCTGGCGGTGCCCAATCCTCTCCAGGCTGTTGGGCACAGCCGAAATCCACGAATACAGTGTGGCTCGCCTTGGCCCCGAGCACGTGGTCGTTGAACCTGTAGCAACGTGAGGTTCCTCGCCCTGGCCGGTGACTTCTGTGTAGAAGACTTTCGCCCAGTGATGCCGTGCTAACATTACCCCTGTTAGTCGCCTCTTACGACACGCCGGGAAACGTTGGGCCTATTCTATTCAGTGCCCGAACCCACAATCAAACAGCAACAAATATATTACAGACACACAACAAGGGCAACAAAATACAAGACATACACGTGGTGTAAAGGCAGGAAGATCGCTACAATAGGAAACTGAAAGGAAAATAGTTTTGTATTTTTAAAATTAAATTGGCTGCATCTAATATTATTTTGAAGGGAGAGCAAAAAAACCCATGACTCCTGCATACCAACCCAGAAATATTAAGTGAAAAATGGCTAAAAACAATAAACAGGCACACATATACACTCACTGTAACTGCCGCACCCACATCTTACAAAACCCAACTTATATGATTCATCTCGTCAGACTTTTTAACAAAGAAACGAAACGGCCTATGGGACTTACTTGGTTTGGTGAATTTTGAAAACAAGGATTTACTTAATAATAAACTGACAAAACCAAGCGGATTTGACTTACTTGGTTTTGTGAATTTTTTTAACAAGGATTTAATTCAATAATAAACTGACAAAACCAAGCGGGTGACTTGCTTGGTTTTGTCATGTTCTCAACAAAGATCTATCTCAAGAATAATCTGACAAAACAAAGCAAGTCCACAAATAGTCTTAAAACATCAAATCTATCAAACATTTCTTTAACATTCAAGGTATGCACTCTTAAATCGAGGAATTGCATTATAATATGCCCTTAAACTTCCAAAAACGATCGCGTAATATAGCGCAACACAAAACGTCGATTTTCTCGAAAGTAGGTTTTGTGGACTTGCTCGGTTTTGTCAGTTCACGGCAGAATAGTCCTAAGGTATATAACACGACCTGTATGAACAATGTACATAGGGCAGAGAGAGCAATAGACCTAAGGTATAGAACACGACCTGTATGAACAAGGTACATAGTGTAGAAGTTATGATAGAGAAATATAGAAGGTTGCATGCATACACGTCAGTCCAGATTCAGCTTTTCTCTTCATTTATTATCACTCTCAGTTGGCCTTATATAACAGTTATAGTGAACACATAACATAGACATTCATACATGGACAATGCAAGTAAATTCAGTTCATGAATTAATAAGATTCATTCACTCAAAGCACATAACTGAGTTGTAATCTGCTACATCTCTCTTCTCAAAAAACAAAGTGAAACATCAACAGATTTAAAATAATCAAAATTAAGGCAGTTAATGTTTTTAAAGTACATGGACATCAATTGAAAAAAATAGAGAGTGTTAGTTACTGAAAATATGAGATCCAAACTTTTGACAATTAAAGAGTAATGGACAATGCATTAATTATGCAAAATAAACATTTATGACAAATTTTGACAGATACCATTTTCCGGAACCTGCCTACTTGAAGCAAAATTAAATAGTCATTTCTCTGGAGTATAACGGTCTGGTGGCTTACTGTGTCGCCCATAGCGTGTAACCGTGGTGCCCGGTGGCGGTGCCCTGGCAGGCTCTGCGGTGGCTGGTGGCATGACGTCATCATTGGCCGGTGGCTCTGGTTGTCTGACGTCATCTGGCCCCTCGGCTTGTGGTGGAGGCGGTAGGACCAGCGGCTCCTGAGTCTGCCTCAGCAAGGCTCTGTTTCGGCGGTACGTGGCCCCGTCCTCGGTGCGCACGATGTAGGAGCGAGGTTGCGGTGCAGTCGACACCACGACGGCTGGCTTCCAGGTGCCATCTCGTGCCATCTGCATGCGTATGGCTTCTCCGGGATGGAGATGGGGAAGGGGCTGGGGAAGGGCCGTCTTGTTGTAGTCTTGGGCTTGCTGCGTCTGCCGCTGCCTTATGGTCTGCTGAACTTGTTCTTGGGGCGGAACACTGGGCTGCAGGTAGGCGTCTGTTGCTGGCAGTCTGGTTCTCAGACGCCGGTTCATCAGTAGCTGGGCTGGCGACGCGCTGTTTGGCAATGGCGTCGTTCTCAGCTGTAGAAGGGCGATGTACGGATCTTGCTGCGCGGCCTTGGTTTTCTTCAGCAGATTATTTATTGTCTGGACATTTCGCTCAGCCAGGCCGTTAGATCTGGGGTGCATGGGGCTGGAGGTCGTGTGTCGGAAGTTCCAGGCTGAGAGAAATCTTGCGAACTCTGAGCAACTAAACTGGGGCCCGTTGTCTGTGATCAGTTCTTTAGGGATGCCGTGACGTGCGAACTGGGACTTCATGGCAAGGATGACGTCGGCTGATCTCGTGGACTGCTGAAGGGTGGATACCTCGCAGAATTTGCTGTAATATTCCACGATCAACAGGTAGTTCTTGCCATCAAACTGGAAGAGATCAGCAGCGAGCTTCTCCCTTGGCAGAGAAGGCACGTCGTGGCTCATCAGGGGTTCCTTCTGCTGGGCGTTCTGAAATTGCTTGCAGACTGCACAGCGAGCGACGAGGTTGGTGATCTGGGCTGACATGCCGATCCAGAAGAAAACTTGCTTGGCTGTTGCGAGGCATTTGTCGCGGCCCATGTGACCCTGATGAATTCTCTGCAGCATGTCGTTCTGAAGAGACTTGGGGACTATCAGCTGTTCTCCTTTGAAGAGCAGGCCGCCGCTCTCGCTTAGTTCGTCTCGAATGCCCGTATACGCTCGGATTTCTTCAAGGGTGTCCTTCTTGTGGTCTGGCCATCCCTCCAGTATGTGGCGACGAAGAAGTTGAAGCGTTGCGTCTTTGGCTGTCTCCTGCTGAAACAGTTCAAGCTTCTCGTCTGAAAGGGGTAGGCTTTTAACGATGAGGTGTATTTGAGCCTCCCAGTCGTCGCTGGCTGGCGCCTTGCATGGTAACGCTGCTCTAGAGAGAGTGTCTGGAATGTGCATGTCTTTGCCTGCCTTGTAGACGAGCTGCACGTTGTACTTCATAAGGCGGAGCAGCATTCTCTGAAGTCGTGGTGGCGCTGCTGACAAGGGCTTCTTGATGATCGATTCTAGGGGCTTGTGGTCGGATTCAATGGTGACAGGCCGCCCGTAGACGTAGTAGTGGTAGTGTTCAGCGCCGAAGACCACGGCCAGCATCTCTTTCTCTATGTTGGCATAGCGCTTCTCGCAGTCGGTGAGTGACCTTGACGCGTAGGCTACCGGACGATCGTCTTGGACCAGGACAGCGCCAAGTTAGTCTTGTGATGCATCTACTGACAGTAGGACTGGTTTGCTGGCATCGTAGAAGGCCAAGACTGGAGCTTGCGTGACGAGCTTTTTCAGATGGAGGATAGTGTACTCGTGCTGTGGTAGCCACTGCCAAACGATGTCTTTCTTGAGAAGGTCTCGGAGAGGGGCTGTGACGTCTGACAGGTTGGGGATGAACTTGCCTAGATAGTTGACCATCCCGAGGAATCTCTCCAGCTCTGTGCGACTTGATGGCGATGGCATGTCTTGGATGGCTTGAATTTTGCAGTTGTCTGGCTTGAGACCGTTCTGCGTGATGGTATGGCCGACGAACTTCACTTCGTTGACCCTGAGGCTGCATTTGGAGGGTTTCAGCTTGATGCCCGCTTCTCTAGCTGTCTCTAGCACCATGGTCAGCCTCAAGTCGTGTTCCTGGCTAGTCCGACCGCCGATCAGCATTTCGTCCATGTAGGTTTCAACGCCTGGAATGTTTTCGAACGCCTGGTGGAACCTTTTGGCGAAGACCTCAGCCGACGAGTTCAGGCCAAAAGGGAGACGCAGAAATTTGTAGCGGCCGAAGGGAGTGTTAAAGCAAGTAAGGTCTGAGCTGTTCTTGTTCAGACGAATTTGCCAAAAAGCGGAGTTGGCGTCGAGGACGCTGAAAACCTTGTTGCCGCTCTGTCTGCTGGCGATCTCTTCTATCGTAGGAAGTTGATAGTGCTCCCATCGCACGGCTCGATTCAAGTCTCTAGGGTCTAAACAGAGTCGCAGTCCGCCTCCTTTCTTCTGAACGATGACCAGGGAGTTGACCCAGTCGGTGGGATGATCGACCTTTTCGATCACGCCTTCCTTTTCCATACGTTGTAGCTCTTTCTGGAGGTCGTCGCGAAACGCCGCTGGAACTTTTCTGGCAGCATGGACTACCGGTGAGATTGTGGAGTCGATTCTAATGGTGTAGTCATCTTTCATGTTGCCCAGGCCTTTGAAAACGTCTGCGTATGAGGAGAGAGTCTCGTCTTCAACGACGCCAACACGTTGGATCAGGCTCAAATTTTCGCAGCTTGACAGTCCGAGGATAGGCTTGGAGCAACTGTCAACAATTTGAAACTCCAGCAAGTGCTCCTTGTCCTTGGTCGTACAGGTCAGCTGGCTCTGTCCCTTCACGTGCAGACGTTCACCGCTGTACGTTGTAAGATGAGCGCGTGCCTTCTGGAGCTTGGTGTTATTCAATTTGCAGAATAGGCTGTACGGCAGAATGTTGACCTGCGCGCCGGTGTCGAGAGTGAAAGTGATGCGCTGCCCATGCACGTCGACGACGGTCGTCCAATCTTTTGACAAGGATGACGCCTGGTCGATGTTGCCGACGAAGAAGTCCATGTCTTCATTCTCAGTAGCGTCTTCGTCTGGGGTGTCTTGACTACATGCAGCGTTTTCAACCATCTTGGCGGATGAAGATTTGCATACAGCTGAATAGTGGTTCTTCTTGCCGCATTTTTTACAGTTCTGGCCGTATGCAGGACACTTGCGTTGTTGATGTGACTTGCCACAGTAGAAACATTTCTCTATAGTTGGCGGTGTGTCTTTACGCTTGACCTTGACAGCGTTGACACTGTGAACGTCGTCTTTCATGATCTTGACTTGCGCTTCAGACGCCTCTGCCGCTCTGCAAATGTCTTCCGCCTTAGTGAGGGTGAGGTTTGCTTCTCGTAGCAATCTTGTTCTCAAGTGGTCGCTGTGGACTCCTCCGACGATTCTGTCTTTAATCAGTGACTCTTTCAGCTCTCCAAACTCGCAGGATTTCGCTTTCAGCTTGAGGTCAGTTACGAAAACGTCGAAGGTTTCGCCCTCGTTCTGGTTTCTGGAGAAGAAAATATGTCTCTCGATCGTGATGTTCTTTCTTGGTGCGCAGTACGTTTCGAATTTCTTGAGGATGCAATCAATGACGTGGAGATCTGCTGCAGCGTTACAGTGTTGAAATTCGTTGCATTCGTCTGCCGCCCAGTGGAACGTATTGTAGATGTCGAGCGCCTCAGGACCTATGATGTGAAGTAGAGTCATGCTTTGCACCTTACGGTTCTTGGTGTCAAGTCCACTTGCGGCTTGATAAATAAGGAAGGCTTGCTTGAAGCGTTTCCAGTTGTCTGCGATATTGCCTTCAAGTTGCAGTGATTCTGGTGGGTTTAGGCGATCCATGTCTCTGACACCATGTAGAAGTTATGATAGAGAAATATAGAAGGTTGCATGCATACACGTCAGTCCAGATTCAGCTTTTCTCTTCATTTATTATCACTCTCAGTTGGCCTTATATAACAGTTATAGTGAACACATAACATAGACATTCATACATGGACAATGCAAGTAAATTCAGTTCATGAATTAATAAGATTCATTCACTCAAAGCACATAACTGAGTTGTAATCTGCTACACATAGGGCAGAGAGAACAATAGTCCTAAGGTATAGAACACGACCTGTGTGAACAATGTACATAGGGCAGAGAGAACAATAGGCCTAAGGTATAGAACACGACCTGTGTGAACAATGTACACAGGGCAGAGAGAACAATAGGCCTAATGTATAGAACACGACCTGTGTGAACAATGTACATAGGGCAGAGAGAGCAATAGGCCTATGGTATAGAACACGACCTGTGTGAACAATGTACATAGGGCAGAGAGAGCAATAGGCCTAAGGTATAGAACACGACCTGTGTGAACAATATACATAGGGCAGAGGGAGCAATAGGCCTATGGTATAGAACTCGACCTGTGTGAACAATGCACATAGGCAGAGGAGGCAAAATAAAATGTGCATCAGAGAACTTGAATCCATTTGCGAAATGGGTTTAACCGATCCACCGACCCACCGAGTGACAGACTGACGGAAAGACCGATAGTTTGGGCTCATTTTGCTACCCCAACTTCCCTCCCCTCTCCCCCACCTTCTCCCTCTTTCTCCCTTGCCCACTGTTGTAAAGTATGTCTAGAGAAATCTAGAAAATACCACACACACACCAAAGTGTAAGGGTTTGATGGGAATGAAAGGTAAGTTTGGTAAGGAAGGTCTGTATGACGACCACAAAACAAACAGCCCAGCAGCGTGATTGCAGTTGACAGTGGTTTATGGTTCCTCCACTGCACACTTACAAGTGGTCACAAGTGGGTTAACCAAGCAAGATATAGGACGCAAGGTTAGGAGAGCGTTTGTCGAGGGGCAAGTAGCTCAGTTGGTAGAGCAGTTTACTAGTAACCAAAAGGTCCCTGGTTCGAATCCCGGATAGACCAACGAGGATATTAATTCCCTCTTACAATCAGCGGGTTCGCTGGTGTCAGAATAATGTGACCAGTAGTCGCCTGTACGCTTTGGTGTGGTGTGACAATAATCTACAATGAACCTTGTATATAGGGTTTGTTGTTTATAGCAGGATCTTGACGTTGCCGTGCATGTACTGAACATATTATACATATAGCCTAGGCAACTCTGCTTCAAAATATATGTAATAAATAATGTTCTCCGCCACTCGTACATTCACAGAGCAATTCCTTTGCGAAACATCAACTCTGCTTCCTCGTTCGGGGGTCCGACATGGGTGTTGTTCCTGCGGTGGACACAGACTAGGCATTCCACGGTCCAGGGCGTGACTTTGCTTGATCGTCTGGCGTTAACATGTTGGAAGACTGCACACAATTACGTATGTCTGTTGTCTCCTTGCAAAACATCGCCGTGGGACACGGCCTTCAGTCACCTAGTTATGCCAAGGAAACTGCTCCTTGTACGTCATTTGGCCTGAGACTGAGGTATTTATTGCCAGCGTTGATGTTAGCCCCACCTGTATTGCTGTTAGTCACACCTGTATTGCTGTTAGTCACACCTGTATTGCTGTTAGTCACACCTGTATTGCTGTTAGTCACACCTGTATTGCGGATAGTCACACCTGTATTGCGGATAGTCACACCTGTATTGCTGTTAGTCACACCTGTATTGCTGTTAGTCACACCTGTATTGCTGTTAGTCCCACCTGTATTGCGGTTAGTCACACCTGTACATCTGTGACACAACGTATTTTTATCTATCACACGTTTGATAGCACCAACAGTCTGGCCTAGAAGTACTTTTTGTTTTCTTTCAGACCAACACCTCTACCATATCAGAGACAAAACCTTTTGCAAAAATTGGAATAAAGTGTGCAAACTTGACTTGACTTTTGAACAGAAAGGCAACAGTCAGAGACACGCAAGTCAGAGACGCACAAGTCAGAGATACATAAGTCACAAAATCATAGGTCAGAGGAGGTGGAGCGATGGCGGCGAACAATCCAGGCCCCACTGCACAGGACCAGTGGCGGGACTTTGTGACCAACCTTTACCCTAACGCCACCACAGGAACCATTTGTGTTCCACCCTTCAACTTCAACCGTGTGCCTTATACGACACAAACTGTGCCAGGCACCAGCGAGATTGCTTTTGTCCTGCCTGTTCCACCTGTTGCTGTCCTACCTGCTGCTGTCCCACCTGTCCTACCTGCTGCTGTCCCACCTGTCCTACCTGCTGCTGTTCAACCTGCCCTACCTGCTGCTGTCCCACCTGTCCTACCTGCTGTAGTCTCATCTGTCCCAGGTCCCATTCACAAACTGTCATCCCCACAAGTTCTATGGACAAAAGAGTCGCCTTGGGTCGCCCCTGTTCGAGTCCAGGATAGCGACTTCAGTGATGATTTTGGCCAGCAGCATGTGGTCACAAACCTGAAGGCTCTGGGAACGAATCAGCAGGAGGTCATGTTCATCCTCTCTCAACTCAATTTCGGACAATATCTGAATAAACCCACGTATGCTGCGTCCATTGCACAGCTACAGATCCCACTGCCAAAACACTTGGACACGCGGCAAACCAAGTACTCACATGGCGAGGCAGATGTAATAATAATAAACCGCCGTTACGGTGTTCTGATTGGAGAGCTCAAGTCCGTGGGCAGGTGGCAGGCTGTCAAACAAAACGCCACTGCTGCTGACAGCGATGTGGCCAAGAGGGTGGAGAAAGCCATCACACAGCTGGACCGGTCGGAGAAAGTCATCAGTCACGTGATCAGTGACCTGGCCCCTAATCTGACAGTGCGCAAAACGTTGTTCTTGCCCTACGTCACCAATGGCCAGCTACACAGGGTGCTGACGTCAAACGGTCCGTTATTGCAGGTAACCCACTCTCTGAGAAAGAAAGAGAAAGAGAGAGAGATGATGAAGATGATGATGATGATGATGATGATGATGATGATGATGATGATGATGATAATGATGATGATAGTAGTATGTAGATATGCGGATGGACAAGCGTGCACCTGCACCTAAAAAGTGGGTCACGTGACAGGGGGATGACGTCATAGGTGCACATGTACTCTTAGGTCATGATGCCCCCAACGTGAGGGTCTTGTGCCCTGTCAAAAGTGATGGATGACGTATGGCCCGGGGGGATATAATTTTATTGATAGTGGGATCGCAAGTGCGCATCTCGGTGAATGGATATATGACTCAGTGGTCTGTGCGTGAGATCAAGCACCCCAAAGACAGCAAGTGCGCATCTTGATGAATATAGAATGACTCAGTGGTCGGGGGGCGTGAGATCAAGCACCCCAAAGACAGCAAGTGCGCATCTTGATGAATATAGAATGACTCATTGGTCTGGGCGTGAGATCAAACATCCAAAGGCAGCAAGTGCGCGTCTCACTCAAAGACAGCAAGTGTGCATCTTGATGAATATAGAATGACTCAGTGGTATGAGCGTGAGATCAAACATCTAAAGGCAGCAAGTGCGCGTCTTATGGTTTTTAGGATCATGTTTATACAGAGCCACATAAGAATATATGATGACTCAGTGGTCTGGGCGTTAGATCAAGCACCCCAAAGACAGCAAGTGCGCATCTTTTTGTGTTTGTATACATTAATAGTTATACCTAGACACGCTAATTTAATGATCGGTAATAAACTTTAGCACCACTCATAAATGTTAAAATGATGTATTATATATAACCCGAAGACATAGTTAGGATTAACGAAAGGGCGGATCAAAAGAAGACGGGAGCCAGCAAAATTTTAGTACCATTCATAAATATCAAAATCTCTCTCTTTTTCTTTCTCTCTCTCTCTTTTTCTTTCTCTCTCTCTCTTTCTCTTTCTCTCTCTCTCTCTCTCTCTCTCTCTCTCTCTCTCTCATTTTTTATCGATCTCTGCACACACAATATCAAAAAATGTCACTTTTGGAGGGGATATTGAATATCTAACTACAATCTGTTGTGTGGCGTGGTTGAATATATAGACAAATCTTTACAAACATAGATAACTGAATACTAATCAAATGCTGTCAGCACGCCTGAAAAAAAAAAAAGTCTAAACATATATGCCACCCCTGATGACGCCCGCCAACATGTTTAACAAGTCACACACATGATCACACTTGTTTATTAGTCGGCTTATAGATTTAGCTATCACTTTTTAAAGAGTAAATACTGTGTGGATAGTGCTCAATTGTCTGGGCGTCAGATCATATACCCAAAGGCTACAAGTGCGCTTCTTGGTGGTGGTTAACAAAAGGCTGCAAGTGTACGTCTCGATGGTTTTTGAGTTAGATAATATATTAGCCAACGCCTGATAAAGTATTACATGGTTAGTGCTAGTTGTCTAGGGCGTGAGACCATGCACCCAAAAGGCTGCAAGTATGCGTCTTGGTGGTTTTGAGCTAGATCATCTTTCTCCTCTTTTTCTTATTTATCTCTCTCTCTCGCTCTCTCTCTCTCCTTTTCTCTCTCTCTCCCTCTCTCTCTCTCTCTCTCTCTCTCTCTCTCTCTCTCTCTCTCTCTCTCTCTCTTTCTCAGCATATAAATGTATACAATTGTTATTAAAATATACATTTATCTATGTATACTAATAGAATAATGTGTAAGCAGGAAAGCAATGAGAGAGAAAGTTGTGCAATTTAAAATGAAAACAAAAACCAATACTCAATGATACAAAAACACAGTGTGAGCTGTATGTGAACGCATGCAATAAATGATCTTACCAGAACTTATGTGTCTGTCCTCTATCTCTCTCACACCCTCTCTCTTTTTCTCGCTCTCTCTGTGTGTCTATATTTTGTTATACAAACACACCCAAGAATAGTTAATGACCATTGATGGATATGTAATGACTCGGTTGTCTGTACATTAGACCAAGCACCCAAAGGCTGCAAGCGTGCGTCTTGACAATTTTGATTTAGATCATGTATCAATTGACCAGCGCCTTGGTAAGTATGGCGAGATATCCCGAGGGGGGTGATTAGCCAGCAGGGGGAAGGGGTGAGACAAAGTCTATCGATGACGCATGATAAAAAGTGGTAAACAGGAGCAGAATCGATGTAGTGGTTTTTGAGATATTGAATTTATATGAGGCGAATCGCGCAAATATTTTAAAGTATTTGATTTATTTTATTGATTTGAGTCTCTCTCTCTCGCTCTCTCTCTCTCTCTCTCTTTTTTTCTCTCTCTCTCTCTCTCTCTCTCTCTCTTTCTCTCTCTCTCTCTTTCTATCTCTCCTCTCTATCTCATCTATCTATCTCTCTCACGCTCTCTTTCTCTCTGCATATAAATGTATACAATTGCTATTAAAATATACAATCATCTATGTATACTAATAGAATAATGTGTAAGCAGGAAAGCGAGGAGAGAAAAAGTCGTGCAATTTAAAATGAAAACAAACCAATACTCAATGATACAAAAACACAGTGTGAGCTGTACGTGAACGCATGCAATAAATGATCTTACCAGAACTTATATGTCTGTCCTCTGCCAAACTTGTAAAATATCCATGAAAAATCCTCTAACAATAATCTTAACTTTTGTAGAAGATATTTGATCAAGCTAATGCATTAAAATTGATGCTGTTTGCATTAGTTGTTGGGAGCTTTACAGTCAACGAAATCTAGTACTGAAACCTTAAAATGCCACACATTTAAAATCACTAATAATATCTTTTACAATTAATCAATCATTGCGTTTTTTATATTTTTTTTCATGCACCAAAGTTATATCTTACAATATTTACAACGTTTAAAGCACTTAAAATACAAGTGATCACAGAAATTATAGTTAAACTTTACCAAAAAGGTGTTTTTTTATCAATCACAATAACAGTACCACAAAGTACCACACCACGCTGGCCCATTTTTTTCTTAAAGGCATGTTTGGACATGATATGGAAACGGCTGACGCAAGCATAAGATATGGGAAGTAACTCTCTCTCTCTCTCTCGCTCTCTCTCTCTCTCTTTTTCTCTCTTTCTCTCTCTCGCTCTCTCTCTCTTTCTCTCTCTCTCGCTCTCTCTTTCTCTCTCTCTCTCTCTCTCTCTCTCTCGCTCTCTCTTTCTCTGCATGTTTGGACATGATATGGAAACGGCTGACGCAAGCATAAGATATGTGAAGTAACTCTCTCTCTCTCTCGCTCTCTCTCTCTCTCTCTCTTTTTCTCTCTTTCTCTCTCTTTTTCTCCCTCTCTCTATCTACATCTTATTATTACTCTCTCTCTCTCTCTCGCTCTCTCTTTCTCTGCATGTTTGGACATGATATGGAAACGGCTGACGCAAGCATAAGATATGGGAAGTAACTCTCTCTCTCTCGCTCTCTCTCTCTCTCTCTCTCTCTCTCTCTCTCTCTCGCTCTCTCTCTCTCTCGATCTCTCTCTCTTTGCTCTATTTTTTTAGTTGATGATCACACTTATTTTTATTAGTCAGCTTATAGATTTAACCATCTTTTTTTTTTTTTTTGATTTAGCCCTCCTTTTTTTAAATCCTTTTTTATTTACCTACACACCCACCCACCCTCAGCCCCTCTCCTCGCACACCCAGCACACTCCACCATCCTATCATTGAAATACTCAAAACTATGTTGAAAAAATGCGCACCCCATGCAGCGATGATGACATGGATGATAACGTGCATGGTCATGTATGCAGTATCTACACACGCACACGTACGCACACTTGCCCACACAAATTTTTAAAACTACATATGAAAATACAAGGAAATACTTTGAAAACACTGACCCCATACAGCGATGATGGTGTGGACGCACACCCCGTGCAGTGATGATAACATGGATGATGACATACATGTACATGTATGCAGTGTCTACACACGTACGCACACTTGCATACGCAAATTTTTAAAACTGCACGCCAAAATATAATAAAAACACGTACCCCCTGCAACGATGATACCGTGTTCATCCATTGTAAACAGTGTCTGCACACGTGTGCATGCATGTATGCAGTGTCTGCACACATATTTTGTAACACTGCACACGGATTTTGTAACACTGCACGCCCAAAGTTTTAAAAGTGCACGCCAAAATACAATGAAATACGCTGAAAACAAAACACGCAACCCGTGCATTGATGATATCATGTGCGTGCACGTGTGCGTGCATGTATGCAGTGTCTGCACAAACATTTTTAATACTCTGTACGATCAAATTTGAAACACTGCACGCCCAAATTTAAAACAATGCACGCCAAAATACAATGAAATACGCTGAAAACAAAACACGCAACCCCGTGCATCGATGATACCATGGGCGTGCACGTGTGCGTGCATGTATGCAGTTTCTGCACAAACATTTTTAATACTCTGTACGATCAAATTTGAAACACTGCACGCCCAAATTTAAAACAATGCACGCCAAAATACAATGAAATACGCTGAAAACAAAACACCCACCCCGTGCAACGAAGATATCATGTCCGTGCATGTATACAGTGTCTGCACACTTATTTTTTTGGTCGATGTTTGCCAAGGATCTCAGTGACGACATCTATCACATCCGAGTTGAAGGTGATGGTGGTGGTGATTAAGTATTACATTGATCCTAATTTGGTATAGTTATAGAATATGACAACCAAGTCTGTCGCACAAAGACTAAATAAGGAAAAAATGCCAAGGGATGTCTGATAGCACAGTGGTTGGAACACTCGCTACTGTGTCGCACGTTAACCACCGTCCAGGATGATTAGCACTTGGATGGGTGACCACAAAACGTGAAGGACTCAACTATGACTGACTACCTAAAGCAGTGAGGGAGAGAGATGGGCATCACCATCATTATGCTGGCCCAAGATAAGTGAGATCTCAAGACTATGGGACTATCTTTATTTTTATATACAAGGTGGTCTATAGCTGTATATGCTTTGTGGATAGCACAGTGGTTGGAGCACTCACTACTGTGTCGCAAGTTAAGCACCAGCTAGTGTGATTAACACTTGGATGGGGTGACTAAATACCTACTCTCTTGAGGGTGGGGAAGGTAAAGCAGCGAGGGAGATAGAGAGGGGCATCACCATCATTACGATGGTCCCAAGATAAGTGTAATCTCTTTAACATCACGCTCCCCTACGTTCACAAGGCTATGAGACTCTCTTTTATCATTATATACAAGACAGCCTATAGCTGTATACGTTTTATTTTGGCTAAATCAACACTAAAACTATGAGAGCAATTAAACTGAAGAAATGGACAGTGAAAAATTGCATTTGTTGACAAATAACTTATTCATTGTTGAGTGTAAACAAAACAGACCCCACACCAAGACCACACGAGATGTAAATGGGTGCAGTGGTCTGCCCGCCCGCGCACGCACGCCCCGCGCACACCCGCGCACGCCCCGCACGCCGGCCCGCTGCCGGCCGCTCGCTGCCGCACACCATTAAATGAACGCCGCAACAAACAAATGCCGCACTCAGCCGGTAAAAAAAAAAATAAAAAAATAGGCATACTCATATCTGATAACACGCAAGCCAATATCAGCCGGTAAAAAAAATAAAAATAGGCATAACCATATCTGATAGCACGCAAGCCAATATCAAACATGTATACCCATATCCTAAATGTCCGTCTACAAATAATAATACATGTCCCAGACATTGATTGATTGTTGATTTAGGTCTAGCAGACTCTTTTGAGTTAAATCAAGCCCGGACAACCCCCAATCTACATAAAACGATCTGCTAAAACAACCTTAATAAAAAAAACTTAAATGTCTTTTATCGACCAGCCACTTTATAATAAAAACACTTTACGCAAGATATGATTAAGGCTTTATCCCAACTAATCAAACCCCTGATTATAAAAACAAAATAAAATACAAACATCATTATAAATTATCAACAAAACGCATACATATAAAATGCCTATATTGTTAAATAATAGCATCATAAAAAGCCCTAGTAACCAACCAACAAAAAGCGTCCAATACACCAACAAAGAGTCTTGTCCAAAAAGTAAGTCATTGATCTGATAAAAATAGTATAGCAGAGTGGTAGGATAAAACAAAATATAAAAAGGGTAAATAAAAAAAAACAGCACCAGTGAGCGGGATATAAAAATAACAAAATAACCAAACAAACATGTATGTATGCGTCTTTGCATATGTGTTGTGTGTGTGTGCGTGCGTGTGTGGGGTGTGGGTGCGTGTGTGGTATGAATGGATGCATGTGCGCGTGCGTGTGGGGGTGTGGGTGCGTGCATGTGTGTGTGTGTGTGTGTGTGTACATATGCGTGTGTGTGTGTGTGTGTGTGTGTGTGTGTATGTGTGTGCGTGTATAAATTCATCATAAAATATTGTTAAAGATGTATATTTGTGTGTGTGTGTGAACGTGTATTTATGTCAAAGTGGGGACTCGACTGTGTTGATTTAGTCATAAATGGGGTCTTTTGCTAGGACCCCACTTTTTTCCAGGGCCCCACTTTTTCAAAGTGCTCGCAAGTGCTCTTTAAGTGCATGCAAGTGCAGTTGTAGTGCATGGAAGTGCAGTTGTAGTGCATGTGCACTTAAAGTTCACTTCGCGAAGTGTAGTTGTAGTGCATGTGCACTTAAAGTACACTTGGCCAAGTGTAGTTGTAGTGCATGTGCACTACAACTACACCAGGTCAAGTGTAGTTGTAGTGCACATGCACTACAAGTACACTTGACCTGGTGTAGTTGTAGTGCATCTTCCAGACGGGTAGGATAAGGAACTTTCCTCGACGATTAGGGTAAGGCAGTGCCTCGACGATTAGGGTAAGGCAGTGCCTCGACGATTAGGGTAAGGCAGTGCCTCGACGATTAGGGTAAGGCAGTGCCTCGACGATTAGGGTAAGGCAGTGCCTCGAAAAAGGGTTAGGGTCAGGGCTAGTTGCAGCGCTGCAACTAGCCCTGACCCTAACCCTTTTCGAGGCACTGCCTTACCCTAATCATCGAGGCACTGCCTTACCCTAATCGTCGAGGCACTGCCTTACCCTAATCGTCGAGGAAAGTTCCTTATCCTAGCTGTGTTTTTGAACAAACTTGACCTACTTCGTCCCTAATAGGCGAGGAATTAGGTCAAACTTTTTGCGAAAAAGGTGCTTTTTTGAACAAACTTGACCTACTTCGTCTCTTAGGAGCGAGGAATTAGGTCAAACTTCTGGCAAAAAGGTGTCTTTTTTGAAGAAATTTGCCTCTTAGGCGGCGAATTAGGTCAAAGGACCCCATTTCAACATGAATACACGAATGTGTGTGTGTGTGTGTGTGTGGGTGTGTGTGTGTGTGTGTGTGTGTGTGTATGTATACGTCTCTGCATGTGTGGTTATAATACTCTGCACACACGTTTTGTATAACTGCATGCCAAAATACTCTTATTAGCACCAAAAAAAAAAATGCATGCCCGTGCATGATGCGGCATTTGTTTGTTGCGGCGTTCATTTAATGGTGTGCGGCAGCGAGCGGCCGGCAGCGGGCCGGCGTGCGGGGCGTGCGCGGGTGTGCGCGGGGCGTGCGTGCGCGGGCGGGCAGACCACTGCACCCATTTACATCTCGTGTGGTCTTGGTGTGGGGTCTGTTTTGTTTACACTCAACAATGAATAAGTTATTTGTCAACAAATGCAATTTTTCACTGTCCATTTCTTCAGTTTAATTGCTCTCATAGTTTTAGTGTTGATTTAGCCAAAATAAAACGTATACAGCTATAGGCTGTCTTGTATATAATGATAAAAGAGAGTCTCATAGCCTTGTGAACGTAGGGGAGCGTGATGTTAAAGAGATTACACTTATCTTGGGACCATCGTAATGATGGTGATGCCCCTCTCTATCTCCCTCGCTGCTTTACCTTCCCCACCCTCAAGAGAGTAGGTATTTAGTCACCCCATCCAAGTGTTAATCACACTAGCTGGTGCTTAACTTGCGACACAGTAGTGAGTGCTCCAACCACTGTGCTATCCACAAAGCATATACAGCTATAGACCACCTTGTATATAAAAATAAAGATAGTCCCATAGTCTTGAGATCTCACTTATCTTGGGCCAGCATAATGATGGTGATGCCCATCTCTCTCCCTCACTGCTTTAGGTAGTCAGTCATAGTTGAGTCCTTCACGTTTTGTGGTCACCCATCCAAGTGCTAATCATCCTGGACGGTGGTTAACGTGCGACACAGTAGCGAGTGTTCCAACCACTGTGCTATCAGACATCCCTTGGCATTTTTTCCTTATTTAGTCTTTGTGCGACAGACTTGGTTGTCATATTCTATAACTATACCAAATTAGGATCAATGTAATACTTAATCACCACCACCATCACCTTCAACTCGGATGTGATAGATGTCGTCACTGAGATCCTTGGCAAACATCGACCAAAAAAATAAGTGTGCAGACACTGTATACATGCACGGACATGATATCTTCGTTGCACGGGGTGGGTGTTTTGTTTTCAGCGTATTTCATTGTATTTTGGCGTGCATTGTTTTAAATTTGGGCGTGCAGTGTTTCAAATTTGATCGTACAGAGTATTAAAAATGTTTGTGCAGACACTGCATACATGCACGCACACGTGCACGCCCATGGTATCATCGATGCACGGGGTTGCGTGTTTTGTTTTCAGCGTATTTCATTGTATTTTGGCGTGCATTGTTTTAAATTTGGGCGTGCAGTGTTTCAAATTTGATCGTACAGAGTATTAAAAATGTTTGTGCAGACACTGCATACATGCACGCACACGTGCACGCACATGATATCATCAATGCACGGGTTGCGTGTTTTGTTTTCAGCGTATTTCATTGTATTTTGGCGTGCACTTTTAAAACTTTGGGCGTGCAGTGTTACAAAATCTGTGTGCAGTGTTACAAAATATGTGTGCAGACACTGCATACATGCATGCACACGTGTGCAGACACTGTTTACAATGGATGAACACGGTATCATCGTTGCAGGGGGTACGTGTTTTTATTATATTTTGGCGTGCAGTTTTAAAAATTTGCGTATGCAAGTGTGCGTACGTGTGTAGACACTGCATACATGTACATGTATGTCATCATCCATGTTATCATCACTGCACGGGGTGTGCGTCCACACCATCATCGCTGTATGGGGTCAGTGTTTTCAAAGTATTTCCTTGTATTTTCATATGTAGTTTTAAAAATTTGTGTGGGCAAGTGTGCGTACGTGTGCGTGTGTAGATACTGCATACATGCCCATGCACGTTATCATCCATGTCATCATCGCTGCATGGGGTGCGCATTTTTTCAACATAGTT
This sequence comes from Oncomelania hupensis, assembly GCA_036898135.1. Classification (NCBI taxonomy): domain Eukaryota; kingdom Metazoa; phylum Mollusca; class Gastropoda; order Littorinimorpha; family Pomatiopsidae; genus Oncomelania; species Oncomelania hupensis. The sequence continues at coordinate 50,123,226 of CM072522.1, forward strand.
TTGAGTATTTCAATGATAGGATGGTGGAGTGTGCTGGGTGTGCGAGGAGAGGGGCTGAGGGTGGGTGGGTGTGTAGGTAAATAAAAAAGGATTTAAAAAAGTGAGGGCTAAATCAAAAAAAAAAAAAAAAGATGGTTAAATCTATAAGCTGACTAATAAAAATAAGTGTGATCATCAACTAAAAAAATAGAGCAAAGAGAGAGAGATCGAGAGAGAGAGAGAGCGAGAGAGAGAGAGAGAGAGAGAGAGAGAGCGAGAGAGAGTTACTTCCCATATCTTATGCTTGCGTCAGCCGTTTCCATATCATGTCCAAACATGCAGAGAAAGAGAGAGCGAGAGAGAGAGAGAGAGAGTAATAATAAGATGTAGATAGAGAGAGGGAGAAAAAGAGAGAGAAAGAGAGAAAAAGAGAGAGAGAGAGAGAGAGAGAGCGAGAGAGAGAGAGAGAGTTACTTCACATATCTTATGCTTGCGTCAGCCGTTTCCATATCATGTCCAAACATGCAGAGAAAGAGAGAGCGAGAGAGAGAGAGAGAGAGAGAAAGAGAGAGCGAGAGAGAGAGAGAGAGAGCGAGAGAGAGAAAGAGAGAAAAAGAGAGAGAGAGAGAGCGAGAGAGAGAGAGAGAGTTACTTCCCATATCTTATGCTTGCGTCAGCCGTTTCCATATCATGTCCAAACATGCCTTTAAGAAAAAAATGGGCCAGCGTGGTGTGGTACTTTGTGGTACTGTTATTGTGATTGATAAAAAAACACCTTTTTGGTAAAGTTTAACTATAATTTCTGTGATCACTGTCACGACCTAATGTCGGACAGAGATCCCTCCCGAACAACCCAGCTATCTAACTATCTACCCGAAACTAAACAGTCACACGCACACGCACACAAAATAAGTAACAAACACGTCAATGAAGTTTTAAAATAAAAAAACAAGTTTACTTCCCAAAATCACACACACTTTCATACGCACAAGACAACAATCACACCAACCATACATAAACAAAGCATCAACAGAAATATAATCGGGTGAAATGGAAAATGAAATGAAATGAGATGATAAATGACTGAATTGGAATGCACTATTTAAACATGACACAAAAACAACAACAAAGTAAATCAAATGGTATTTCACACTTTAAACTGCTTAGGCCAGAAGAAATACCATTAGGAAAAAAAACCTCCAAAATTGTCTTTGGTTATTAACAAGGCACGAAAGTCAAACGTTCATTTATAGTTAATAGGTGCCTTTCTTTGTTTCAAAAGAATTAATATAAAAACCAGTCGATAGTCAAAAAGAATAAATAAATAAATAACGAAGACCACGTGGCAGAAGACCGTTGAGCCGGCACCGCTGGCGAAGGTCCAGGGTAGAACACCCCGAGGGGGGTAAGGCACTGTCCGCAGAAGGCGGCGAGGAAAGCTTCAACCTGCCCACCCTCGGGGTTCTCTGGCAACCGCTGCTGCACCCGGTCGTACCGACGGTGCGGAAGGTTGAGACGGTTCCAGACGCAGACCCAGTCAAACCGGTAACTGCCAATGCCGCTCTGTCTTGACTGAAAACGCCCGGTGTCACCCAGCTCAGTAGCCGACCGGGTAAACGTGGTGATGGCCCAGATGACCAGTGGATTATGTGGTTAATGAAGATGTCATTGATGACGAGGGATGAAGAACGAGGGATGAAGAACGAGGGATGAAGAACGAAGGATGAAGAACGAGGGATGAAGAACGAGGGATGAAGAACGAGGGATGAAGAACGAAGGATGAAGAACGAGGGATGAAGAACGAGGACTCATCCTGTAATCAGGCACGAGCATAAGTCCCAGTGCAAATATACAATTATTTACCCCCTGCCGATTATTATCCCAAAGAATGTTCATATATACCACCGATATATAACCCGGGAAAGATAATCTCTATTACAAATGAACATGATGTTTTCTTAATTACGGAATATATGTACATATACACAACGTCTAATATATACATTCTCAAACATTCCAACACATTCACAACACATAACCTGGGGACATATAAAATGCTACCTGCCCCTGACCCAACCGTTCAACCTAACAAAATGCAATAAAAAAGCAAAACGGGAGAAATAAATAGGAACACAAACAAACTATCTTTCATTTACACCAAGACAAGAAGCAACGGCTGTAAGAAAACAAAGCATTCACTTACCAGTCCGTGTTTGAATCTTTTGACCTTGTGGACACTCGACTGTCTGCTTATACCTAGATATAAACACACCTATAGACCGGTCACAACAGACCTAAGATGTCTACTGTCCTTGACTTCAGTGCTAGACTAAATCCAAGTTGGTCGCACAACCACATCAAAAAATATGTCTCCCTGCCTCAATGTCGCTAACCTACGTATATATATATTCCCACCCCGAACTTTCTAGAAAAATAAAAGAACTCACTACGATAATTCTAAAACCAAAATCAAACTTTGCTGTGCCCTTCTATATTATTACTAAATTTCATAAAGCTGTACACGCTATTCAGCCCGTCGCTAAACAATAACAGCACGAGGTGCAACGCTAAGATCGTTTCGCACGTGCGCTTCACTTTCTTGCTACTACGACTTTTAGAATTACAGTTAAAGGGACACATTCACATTTTTAACTTTAATATATTTTTACATAAACACTGTCAACCTGACATACCCCCCCACCAAGATTAAACTACCAGTTTAATTACAATTATGGTTTTAAACAGGGATATTTACATTTTACAGTTTTGTCTTTTAAACATTTCTGGACAGAAAATCAGCGTCAACATTTTGCTTGCCTGGTATTGCTTCCACGGTGAAGTCATATGCCTGCAACTGCATAGCCCACCTCATCAACTTGGGACTCTGAGGCTTGATCCTATGCAACCACTGCAAAGGACTGTGGTCCGTTTGTACTCGGAAGTGACGTCCCAAGAGGAATTGGCTGTACTTCTGTACCCCGAATACCACCGCCAAGCATTCCTTCTCAATGGGGGAATAATTCCTTTCTGCCGGGTTCAACTTCTTGCTGGCACAGGCCAACGGCTGGAACCCAAACCCCTGGTCTTGGAGAAGTACTGCTCCCAGCCCGACGTCAGACGCATCCGTTCGTAGCACGAACTCCTTGGTCCAATCTGGTAGGCAACAGACGGGTTGACTGCACAGCTTCTCCTTCAACTCGTCGAAGGCTTTCTGGCATCGTTCAGTCCACTGCACTGGCCCCGGTTTTGTTCCACCTTTTGTGAGATCTGTCAGTGGCAAAGCAATTTCAGCAAAATGGGGAATGAAACGACGGTAAAACCCAACCAACCCCAAAAACGATTTCACCTGTTTTTTCGTTGTGGGTGGTTCCACCTGGCGAATCTTCTCCATGACCCGCTCCAACGGAATCATCTTGCCATTTCCCACCATGTGACCTAAGTACTCAAGCTGCCTGAAACCAAAATAGCATTTCGATGGTCTAGCAGACAATGTTGCCTCTCTCAAACGACCCAGTACCAACCTCAGGATCTCGATATGGCGTTCCTTAGTCTCGGTCGCAACTAATATATCGTCCATGAAGTTGTCCACTTCTTCCAACTTGAGAGGAATCAACAATGCTCTCATCATCCTGGAAAAACAGGCACCTGCCGTCTTCAGCCCGAATGGCATGACTACAAATTGGAATTGACCCAATTCCGTGGTGAAGGCGGTTTTAGGTCGGTCCTCTAGCTTGACGGGAATCTGCCAGTATCCCTTGGAGAGATCAATCTTCGTCAAATACTTGGCCTTCCCTAACTTGGCAAAAAGGCATTCAACATCAGGTAACGGTTCAGCATCAAAAATTACCTTTTTGTTGAGTCGACGAAAATCGACGCAGAAACGGATGGAGCCATCCCGTTTCCTGACCAACACTACCGGTGAACTGTAGGGCGACTGGGCTGGTTCGACGACCCCCAGCTTCAGCATGGTCTCGACCTCCTTACGGATGATGTCTTTGTGTGCAAAAGGTATCGGGAACTGCCGAGTTCGCACTGGAGTGTCGTCCATCGTCCGAATTTCGCATTCAGCCAGCTCGGTCCTCAGCGGCAAATCGGTGAGAACATCAGCGAACTGTCCCACCACTTCCCGAACGGCATCATGGATCTCTGGCGTTTCTGGATCCAGATTGATGTTGTCCAAAGACTCCTCTGCAACTAAGGGGAATACAGGTAGAGATCCGGAACTCTCCTGAACCTCGGAGTCATTCTGTTCGTCCAGAACAGATACAGCGGCGACAACTCCATTTCGCTCCAGGTAACGCTGCAACAGATTTACATGGTAAGTTTTTACCTTGTCTCCCACCCGTATTTTGTAATCTGTAGGACCCACTCTGCTTTGCACTACGTAAGGTCCCTTCCAAGACATTTTCATCTTGTTCTCTTTGCATGGGGACAACATGAGCACCTTACATCCCACTGGGAAAATCCTGAGCTTTGCCTTCTTGTCGAAGTGACGCTTCTGACGCGCAGCTTCCTTTCCAAGGGATTCTTTTGCTATCCTGCAAGTTTCTTCAACTTTTTCACGCAAATCGAGCACGTGTTGTAAGGCTGTTTTGACTTCCTGCTCTTGCGTCTCTCGAGTCCACAGTTCCTTGAGTACCTGCATCGGTCCTCTGGGTGTACGACCGTACAGCAACTGAAAAGGAGAAAAACCTGTACTTGCTTGTGGTACCTCTCTGTAGGCAAACAACAATGCCGGGATATACCTGTCCCATGTTTTTGGCTTTTCTGAACACAACTTCTTGATCATGGACTTTAAGGTTTGATTAAACCGTTCCACTAGCCCGTTGCACATGGCATGGTATGGCGTCGTGAGGTTTCCCTTAACAGCTAACAACCTGTACACCTCCTTCATTACCTCTGAAGTGAATTGCGAACCTCGGTCAGAGAGCACTTCACCTGGGATGCCCAACCTTGTCCACATCTCCCATAATGCTTCGGCGATGGTTTCTGCCCTAATGTCTTTTAAAGCAGTAGCCTCTGGGTACCTGGTTGCGTAGTCCACCATGACCAAAATAAATCTGTATCCACGGTCAGAGCATGGAATGATCGGCCCAACAATATCAACCGCTACCTTCTCAAACGGCTGATCCACTAAAGGCATGCTTACCAATGTTGCTTTAGGCACTCTACCTTTGGGTAACGCTCGCTGACACACGTCGCATGACTGGCAATACCGGCGAATGTCTCCCGACATCTGAGGCCAATAGAAATCAGTCCAGATCCGATGCAACGTCCGTCTTCCTCCAGCATGTCCGCTCATGGGAGTGTCGTGGCCCAACTTCATGACATCCTGTCGAAGAGACTTTGGGACACATATCTGTTTATACGTCCTCCCCTCATCCTCGACTACCCTCAACAACAATCCCTTCTTTCTGAAGAACTTGACTCTGCCCTTTTGCTTTCCTTGGCTAACAACGAGCTCACCTGTGTCTGCAGCCCGTTGGGCTCTGGTAAGTGTAGGGTCTTCCCGTTGCAGCTTACTCAGCTGTTCTGGAGTAACGTCCAACCCTGATATCCTGTCGACAGGCAATGGATGTGTCTCCCTCTCCTTCTTGGCCTGGGCTCTAGTTTGGACTGCAGCCAAACTTCGTGATGCATAAACTGGCACCTTGACAGATTCACCACTAGTAAAAGTAACAGTGTTGCCTATTACAATGTCACGGCACAGATGGTCCGCTACTAGCATGTGTATTCTCCCTCTTATCCATGGAGAAGAAACAACCACAGATGCAACAGGGTACTCACGCATGACGGTTGGATCTGCAAGCGATACTCTTTGTTTCATCCCCGCCAAAATGTCTTCCTCTGAGACTAACCTGGCTGAAACGATGCACAGCTCAGCTCCTGTGTCTCGCAAAGCTACCGCTGGGATACCGTTCACGATGACCTTAGCCTCTGACACGACTTCCAGCTGGTTGCATTGGTCACACAAACTGGGGACGTCTCGCATCTCTGGCTCCGGCGATTCCGGTCGCATCGCTGCTGACCTGGTTGTCTTCCCTTGCTTGCAATCTCTCCGGACATGACCTGGTTGCTTGCACTGAAAACAAATAATTTCCTTTGTTTTCACATCACCTTTGAGCTTAGCGCCCGACCCACTCGTCTTACTAGATTCTGGCGACCGATCTCCCGTCCGCTTTTGTCGTTTGCCATCCTGGTTAGATCCGACCCGATCATCCCTCACCGACCGTCTGGCTAAGACGCGATCGTCGGCAACCGTCGCAGCCTGCTCTGGGGTGACCGCCTTGTGCTCCCGCACAATGATAGCTAACTCTGGGTTTAGAGTGTTCACAAACTGCTCTAAAACAAAAGCGTCTACTACCTGCTTTGGGTCCTTCTGGTCGACGTTGGCGAGGCAAAACCACCGAGACAACATCTGCTTGAGCCTCTTGATGAAAGACGCAAAGTTCTCGGCCGGCTCCTTCCTCATCGACCTGAACGTACGCCTGAAGTAGTCGGCGTCCCGTCGAAAACGAAACAGTAAGGCCTTCTTCACTTCATCGTAGTTCTTGGCATCCTCTGGCGTCAACTGCAAAAATGCCTCCCGAGCTGCACCCTGCAAAAGTGGAACTAACCTACTCGTCCACGTAGCTCTTTCCCAGCCATGCATTGTCGCAACCCGCTCAAAATGTAGAAGATACTGGTCCATGTCATCCTTATCATCAAAAGACGAAATCTTCACCCGGTACCCACTATCATTTAACTTACTGCTCTGTGCTTTTAGTACTTCCTTTAAAGTACTCACTTCCTCGATTCGCAGTTCCTCTTGTTTTTTGAGCTCCTCGCGGCGTACCCTGAGCTCTTCCTGACGAAACTCCTCCAGTCGAGTGTCACGTTCCGCCTGCCTCTTGAGCTCCTCCTGTCTCAATCTGAGCTCCTCCCTCCGGAACTCTTCCTGCTGCCTGAGCTCCTCCTGACGAGCGTCACGCTCCTCATCCGCTCTGGCGAGGTCTGCGGCCATCTTAACCAAGTCTGGCCCCATCGTCATTCCTGACGAGACAAGCATAGACATGTAACGTCCCACCCCCGACTCCTTACCAAAAGATGTCGCTCCTCCTGACGCTCCTCTTGACGGTGACATACCTCGTCCCTTTGCCGTCATCTTGAACGCGCTGATCGGTGTTGCCTGGGGTTTGGTGCGTCCTCCACGTGGAGTGGTTTCAGTCACGGGTTTCCCGACAATACCAGTGACCACAGTCTCCCCAGTGGCTGCCACAACCAAGTCTTTCGCGTCAACATTCTCATCAACGTCACTATTACTCAACTCAGGCTGATACTTTCCCCCAGATCTTAATGCCATTCTTGAAACAACCTACCTAACACCCTAACAAACACCCCACCCTACTTCCCCACCTAACCAACTACTTACAATAGAAGTGCAGACAGTCGTCGCGAGTGAGTGTCCGCGTCTTGGCCACAGAACACGGACTGGCAAGGAACGTCCTCTCCCAGCCGCAACTCCCTCGTGGAACCTGGTGTAAGTCCGCTTGCACAAGGCCCCGGACGCCCGCCTACCTCCCACTGAAAAATAGTTGCATACACACCACAATCTCACAACACACCCTAGCTAAACACAGGCCACTAATACTACTAACACTATCCTAGCAGTCAGTTGGTCAGTCAGTCGTCGTCAATCGTAATCACGTCAGCAATCGTATCACGTCGGTCAATCGTAATCACGTCAGGGTCACCAAATATATGTCACGACCTAATGTCGGACAGAGATCCCTCCCGAACAACCCAGCTATCTAACTATCTACCCGAAACTAAACAGTCACACGCACACGCACACAAAATAAGTAACAAACACGTCAATGAAGTTTTAAAATAAAAAAACAAGTTTACTTCCCAAAATCACACACACTTTCATACGCACAAGACAACAATCACACCAACCATACATAAACAAAGCATCAACAGAAATATAATCGGGTGAAATGGAAAATGAAATGAAATGAGATGATAAATGACTGAATTGGAATGCACTATTTAAACATGACACAAAAACAACAACAAAGTAAATCAAATGGTATTTCACACTTTAAACTGCTTAGGCCAGAAGAAATACCATTAGGAAAAAAAACCTCCAAAATTGTCTTTGGTTATTAACAAGGCACGAAAGTCAAACGTTCATTTATAGTTAATAGGTGCCTTTCTTTGTTTCAAAAGAATTAATATAAAAACCAGTCGATAGTCAAAAAGAATAAATAAATAAATAACGAAGACCACGTGGCAGAAGACCGTTGAGCCGGCACCGCTGGCGAAGGTCCAGGGTAGAACACCCCGAGGGGGGTAAGGCACTGTCCGCAGAAGGCGGCGAGGAAAGCTTCAACCTGCCCACCCTCGGGGTTCTCTGGCAACCGCTGCTGCACCCGGTCGTACCGACGGTGCGGAAGGTTGAGACGGTTCCAGACGCAGACCCAGTCAAACCGGTAACTGCCAATGCCGCTCTGTCTTGACTGAAAACGCCCGGTGTCACCCAGCTCAGTAGCCGACCGGGTAAACGTGGTGATGGCCCAGATGACCAGTGGATTATGTGGTTAATGAAGATGTCATTGATGACGAGGGATGAAGAACGAGGGATGAAGAACGAGGGATGAAGAACGAAGGATGAAGAACGAGGGATGAAGAACGAGGGATGAAGAACGAGGGATGAAGAACGAAGGATGAAGAACGAGGGATGAAGAACGAGGACTCATCCTGTAATCAGGCACGAGCATAAGTCCCAGTGCAAATATACAATTATTTACCCCCCTGCCGATTATTATCCCAAAGAATGTTCATATATACCACCGATATATAACCCGGGAAAGATAATCTCTATTACAAATGAACATGATGTTTTCTTAATTACGGAATATATGTACATATACACAACGTCTAATATATACATTCTCAAACATTCCAACACATTCACAACACATAACCTGGGGACATATAAAATGCTACCTGCCCCTGACCCAACCGTTCAACCTAACAAAATGCAATAAAAAAGCAAAACGGGAGAAATAAATAGGAACACAAACAAACTATCTTTCATTTACACCAAGACAAGAAGCAACGGCTGTAAGAAAACAAAGCATTCACTTACCAGTCCGTGTTTGAATCTTTTGACCTTGTGGACACTCGACTGTCTGCTTATACCTAGATATAAACACACCTATAGACCGGTCACAACAGACCTAAGATGTCTACTGTCCTTGACTTCAGTGCTAGACTAAATCCAAGTTGGTCGCACAACCACATCAAAAAATATGTCTCCCTGCCTCAATGTCGCTAACCTACGTATATATATATTCCCACCCCGAACTTTCTAGAAAAATAAAAGAACTCACTACGATAATTCTAAAACCAAAATCAAACTTTGCTGTGCCCTTCTATATTATTACTAAATTTCATAAAGCTGTACACGCTATTCAGCCCGTCGCTAAACAATAACAGCACGAGGTGCAACGCTAAGATCGTTTCGCACGTGCGCTTCACTTTCTTGCTACTACGACTTTTAGAATTACAGTTAAAGGGACACATTCACATTTTTAACTTTAATATATTTTTACATAAACACTGTCAACCTGACAATCACTTGTATTTTAAGTGCTTTAAACGTTGTAAATATTGTAAGATATAACTTTGGTGCATGAAAAAAAATATAAAAAACGCAATGATTGATTAATTGTAAAAGATATTATTAGTGATTTTAAATGTGTGGCATTTTAAGGTTTCAGTACTAGATTTCGTTGACTGTAAAGCTCCCAACAACTTATGCAAACAGCATCAATTTTAATGCATTAGCTTGATCAAATATCTTCTACAAAAGTTAAGATTATTGTTAGAGGATTTTTCATGGATATTTTACAAGTTTGGCAGAGGACAGACATATAAGTTCTGGTAAGATCATTTATTGCATGCGTTCACGTACAGCTCACACTGTGTTTTTGTATCATTGAGTATTGGTTTGTTTTCATTTTAAATTGCACGACTTTTTCTCTCCTCGCTTTCCTGCTTACACATTATTCTATTAGTATACATAGATGATTGTATATTTTAATAGCAATTGTATACATTTATATGCAGAGAGAAAGAGAGCGTGAGAGAGATAGATAGATGAGATAGAGAGGAGAGATAGAAAGAGAGAGAGAGAGAAAGAGAGAGAGAGAGAGAGAAAAAAAAGAGAGAGAGAGAGAGAGAGAGCGAGAGAGAGAGACTCAAATCAATAAAATAAATCAAATACTTTAAAATATTTGCGCGATTCGCCTCATATAAATTCAATATCTCAAAAACCACTACATCGATTCTGCTCCTGTTTACCACTTTTTATCATGCGTCATCGATAGACTTTGTCTCACCCCTTCCCCCTGCTGGCTAATCACCCCCCTCGGGATATCTCGCCATACTTACCAAGGCGCTGGTCAATTGATACATGATCTAAATCAAAATTGTCAAGACGCACGCTTGCAGCCTTTGGGTGCTTGGTCTAATGTACAGACAACCGAGTCATTACATATCCATCAATGGTCATTAACTATTCTTGGGTGTGTTTGTATAACAAAATATAGACACACAGAGAGAGCGAGAAAAAGAGAGAGGGTGTGAGAGAGATAGAGGACAGACACATAAGTTCTGGTAAGATCATTTATTGCATGCGTTCACATACAGCTCACACTGTGTTTTTGTATCATTGAGTATTGGTTTTTGTTTTCATTTTAAATTGCACAACTTTCTCTCTCCTTGCTTTCCTGCTTACACATTATTCTATTAGTATACATAGATAAATGTATATTTTAATAACAATTGTATACATTTATATGCTGAGAAAGAGAGAGAGAGAGAGAGAGAGAGAGAGAGAGAGAGAGAGAGAGAGAGAGAGAGGGAGAGAGAGAGAAAAGGAGAGAGAGAGAGCGAGAGAGAGAGATAAATAAGAAAAAGAGGAGAAAGATGATCTAGCTCAAAACCACCAAGACGCATACTTGCAGCCTTTTGGGTGCATGGTCTCACGCCCTAGACAACTGAGCACTAACCATGTAATACTTTATCAGGCGTTGGCTAATATATTATCTAACTCAAAAACCATCGAGACGTACACTTGCAGCCTTTTGTTAACCACCACCAAGAAGCGCACTTGTAGCCTTTGGGTATATGATCTGACGCCCAGACAATTGAGCACTATCCACACAGTATTTACTCTTTAAAAAGTGATAGCTAAATCTATAAGCCGACTAATAAACAAGTGTGATCATGTGTGTGACTTGTTAAACATGTTGGCGGGCGTCATCAGGGGTGGCATATATGTTTAGACTTTTTTTTTTTTTCAGGCGTGCTGACAGCATTTGATTAGTATTCAGTTATCTATGTTTGTAAAGATTTGTCTATATATTCAACCACGCCACACAACAGATTGTAGTTAGATATTCAATATCCCCTCCAAAAGTGACATTTTTTGATATTGTGTGTGCAGAGATCGATAAAAAATGAGAGAGAGAGAGAGAGAGAGAGAGAGAGAGAGAGAGAGAGAGAGAGAGAAAGAAAAAGAGAGAGAGAGAAAGAAAAAGAGAGAGATTTTGATATTTATGAATGGTACTAAAATTTTGCTGGCTCCCGTCTTCTTTTGATCCGCCCTTTCGTTAATCCTAACTATGTCTTCGGGGTATATATAATACATCATTTTAACATTTATGAGTGGTGCTAAAGTTTATTACCGATCATTAAATTAGCGTGTCTAGGTATAACTATTAATGTATACAAACACAAAAAGATGCGCACTTGCTGTCTTTGGGGTGCTTGATCTAACGCCCAGACCACTGAGTCATCATATATTCTTATGTGGCTCTGTATAAACATGATCCTAAAAACCATAAGACGCGCACTTGCTGCCTTTAGATGTTTGATCTCACGCTCATACCACTGAGTCATTCTATATTCATCAAGATGCACACTTGCTGTCTTTGAGTGAGACGCGCACTTGCTGCCTTTGGATGTTTGATCTCACGCCCAGACCAATGAGTCATTCTATATTCATCAAGATGCGCACTTGCTGTCTTTGGGGTGCTTGATCTCACGCCCCCCGACCACTGAGTCATTCTATATTCATCAAGATGCGCACTTGCTGTCTTTGGGGTGCTTGATCTCACGCACAGACCACTGAGTCATATATCCATTCACCGAGATGCGCACTTGCGATCCCACTATCAATAAAATTATATCCCCCCGGGCCATACGTCATCCATCACATTTGACAGGGCACAAGACCCTCACGTTGGGGGCATCATGACCTAAGAGTACATGTGCACCTATGACGTCATCCCCCTGTCACGTGACCCACTTTTTAGGTGCAGGTGCACGCTTGTCCATCCGCATACCTACATACTACTGATGATGATGATGATGATGATGATGATGATGATGATGATGATGATGATGATGATGATGATGATGTGATTCTCTTGGCAGAAACGGGTGTAGGGCTGCAGAACCAGTTGAATAATTTACAACGCGCATCAGTTTCATTAGGTCTCAAAGGAAATGCAGACAAAAGTGACATTATTGTATTTAGGACAGACGGATATTTAGGTGCAAGAGAAAGGTGGCTGTTTGACGGTAATATTATGTCGGTTGTAAATGCTTACAGATATTTGGGTATTTACTTTTCAACAAAATTTAGCTTTACAGCAGCATGTAAAGATCTATCTAGCAGAGCTTTAAAAAAATAAAAATGAAATAAAGCACTTATTTGTGTAATAAAGAAACTAAACAATATTTCAGTAGAATCTCAAATTTGGGGGTTGGAGAAAGCAGCACACAATTATGAAATGGTTCATTTGCTTGCATTAAAAAAGGTTTGGGCTGTAGATATGCGTCCACATAATGACATTGTATAGGGAGAATTAAACAGATATCCTATCTCTATTAATTATGTTGCTAATTGTGTTCGTTATTGGTTAAGATTAACACAGATGAAGCGCATAGAATTGCGAGGGAAGCTTATTTAATGCTGTATAATTTAGATGCTAGAGGTAAGACTATTTGGGTTTCTAAGGTACGATCATGTGTTTGTGAGATAGGTTTTGGCTATGTGTGGATGCACCAAAATGTTGGTAACATCAAACAGTTTCTACGTGCGTTTAAAGGACGCTTGACTGATTGTAGGTGGCAGAACTGGGATGAACACGCTAGTAATAGTGATAGATTTGCTTTCTATAGAATGTTCAGTCTTTCTATACATTATATACCAGTTTATCTGCAATCGAATATAGATAAGCAAATGAAATTTATTATTATTAGAGTTCGTTTTGGTGTGTCAGACCTAGCTGTTCATTATTACCAGGGCCGGATCTGGGGGGGGGGGGTTCCTGGGTTCCGGAACCCCCCCCCCTGGCCATTCGATGTACCTCACTCAGTCAGAAAAAAAAATATATGGAGTTTTTTTTAAAGCTCTTAATTTAGTTGACACTGTTGGTAAGTAAAACGTTCCTCATTCTACTCAAGTTCCTCGAGCGGACACGTTTTTGTCACCCCTAACCCCTTAAAAAATTTTTGGACCCCCCCCCTCCAACAGTAAGTGATCCGGCCCTGATTACAGCTATGGGCAAGTGACTGATAGCGAGTTAGTATGTCCCTTGTGTAAATTATCAAGAGAGGACGAAGTGTCAGACCTAGCTGTTCATTATTACAGCTATGGGCAAGTGACTGATAGCAAGTATGTCCCTTGTGTAAATTATCAAGAGAGGACGAAGTGTCAGACCTAGCTGTTCATTATTACAGCTATGGGCAAGTGACTGATAGCAAGTATGTCCCTTGTGTAAATTATCAAGAGAGGACGAAGTGTCAGACCTAGCTGTTCATTATTACAGCTATGGGCAAGTGACTGATAGCAAGTATGTCCCTTGTGTAAAGTATCAAGAGAGGACGAAGTATCAGACCTAGCTGTTCATTATTACAGCTATGGGCAAGTGACTAATAGCAAGTTTGCCCCTTATCAAGAGAGGACGAAGCGCATTTTGTATTACAGTGTCCATTTTTTGAAAAAAAAAATTGAGAAAACAGTTCATTGCTGCTAAGTTTATTACAACCCAAATGTATTTAGCTTAAATATTTTGTTGCCATCGATATGCCAAAAAACTGTTCGAAAGTTGTGTATATTTTTTGTTGAAAGCGTTTAAAATGATGGCGTTAGCAATTTCGTAAGATTTACTGATTTGTTTCATCTGATTGAATGTTTATTATATATGTATATCTTATTTGTAAATTCTGTGGGTTCGGGCAAATAGAATAGACCCAACGTTTCCCGGCGTGTCGTAAGAGGCGACTAACAGGGGTGATGTTAGCACGGCATCACTGGGCGAAAGTCTTCTACACAGAAGTCACCGGCCAGGGCGGAGGAACCTCACGTTACTACAGGTTCAACGACCACGTGCTCAGGGCCAAGGCGAGCCACACTGTATTCGTGGATTTCGGCTGTGGCCAACAGCCTGGAGAGGATTGGGCCCTGCCAGGTCTTTTTTTGCCCAAGACACAACACATGATGAGGCTATCCACTAATTCCATGCCGGATCGGTCGTCGCCCGGCTACACAAGGACCGCGCCTTCCGTTGGCCACCAGGACGGAGGTGAAAAGTATGCTACTGATGGACAAATTAGCAAGATCCGCACGAGAAACAAAATCGTCATAGGAACCTGGAATGTCAGGACCCTAACTGCGGAAGGAAAATTAGAAGAACTGGCCCACGAGCTGGACCACTATCGATGGAACGTTCTAGGTATCAGCGAACTGCGCTGGAAAGGCCTAGGTGAAACAACGACTGACAAAGGCCACAAGCTCTATTTCAGCGGTAGAGATGACAGGCACGAACACGGCGTTGGATTCTTGGTCCACATGAACATTCTAGCCACTGTCATGGGTTGCCGCCCAGTCTCCAGTAGACTCATTACCATCCGTCTGAGAGCAACCCCTTTCAACATTACCATCATCCAGGCCTATGCCCCAACATCAGACTATGAAGACAGCGAAGTGGAGGATTTTAATGAAAATATACAGGCGGTCCTTGACCAAGTGCCGAAGAAGGACATAGTCATAGTGCAAGGCGACTGGAATGCCAAGGTTGGCCAAGATGCGCACCACAACTGGGGAGACACATGCGGACCCCACTGCAACAACGAGACAAATGACAGGGGTCTGAGGCTATTGGAGTTTGCCAGATACAACAATCTGGTACTGGCAAACACGCTTGGTCTCCACAAAAAATCCAGACGATGGACATGGCACAGTCCCGGCGGGGAACATCACAACCAGATCGACTACATCATGGTCAAGAAACGCTTCAGATCAAGCATCAACATTGGCAGGACACGCACTTTTCCAGGAGCAGACATTGGAAGTGACCACGATCTCGTGATGATGTCTTTCCGGCTCCATTTGAAGAGAGTAAATACAGCAAAGTGCACTAGGCTGAAGTTCGACCTGGACAAACTGCAAGACCCGGAGGTGGCAAAAATATTTCAGGCCACAATTGGAGGGAAATTTGCACCACTGCTTATTTTGGGGGCAGGCGAAGTAGATGTCAACACCATGACCAATACCTTCAACTCAGCTGTAACAGATGCCGCCACTGAGATCCTTGGCAAGCACCGACCAAAGAAGAAGCCGTGGATCACACCTGAACTTTTGGATCTGTGTGATAAACGAAGAGAGTTAAAAAAGAAAAAGAACACCTCACAGGGAGCTGATGTCTACCGAAAAATCAACAATGACATCCGAAAAGGCATGCACACAGCAAAGGAGAACTGGATAGAAGATCAATGCCAGGAAATAGAGAACAATCTGAACAAGAACAACAGCAAGAAGGCCTACCAGACTGTGAAGCGGCTGACAAGTGTTAAACAGCCCAAAGTCTCCACTATCCAAAGCAAGTCTGGCATTTGCCGTACAGAAGAACAAGAAGTCTTGGACAGATGGACAGAGTACTGCTCTGACCTTTACAACCATACACCAAATGGAGACCCATCAGTTCTAGCATGTCCCGAGAGCAGAGAAGAAGAAGAAATCCTCCCAATTCTTCGGGAAGAAGTTGAGGCAGCAGTGCAATCGCTGAAGAAAGGGAAGTCAGCGGGAGTGGACAACATACCAGCGGAACTGCTACAAGCAGGAGGAGAAGCGATGACTGATGCTCTCACCATTATCTGTAACAAGATCTGGCAGAGTGGGGAATGGCCTACACCATGGACCCAGTCGCTTGTCATCACTCTTCCCAAAAAAGGTAACCTTCAGGAGTGTGAAAATTACCGCACCATCAGCCTCATCAGCCATCCCAGCAAGGTCCTCCTGAAAATAATACTCAACAGGTTGAAACCACAAGCTGAACAAATCATAGCTGAAGAACAAGCAGGATTCATGGCAGGGCGAAGTACCACTGAACAGATTTTCAACCTCAGAATAATCTGTGAGAAATACCTACAGCACCAACAACATCTATATCATGTGATCATAGACTTCAAGAAGGCATTTGACCGAGTCTGGCATGCAGCTCTATGGGCAACCATGAAAGTGTACAACATCAGCCCTAAAATTATAGAAGTCATCAAAAGCCTGTATGACAAGGCTACCAGTGCAGTCTTCCATAACAGCGTCATCGGGAACTGGTTCAGAACAACAATCGGTGTGCGTCAAGGATGCCTACTCTCTCCAACACTCTTCAACATCTTCCTAGAGCGCATCATGTCAGATGCTCTTGCAGATCACGAAGGCACAGTCAGCATAGGGGGCAGAGCAATCTCCAATCTTCGTTTTGCGGATGATGTTGATGGATTGGCTGGAGAGGAACAAGAACTTGAACAGCTTGTACAGAGGCTTGACACCACCTCCAGAGCTTATGGAATGGAAATAAGTGCAGAGAAGACCAAAATGATGACCAACAACACCAATGGCATCAACACGGACATCAAAGTACAAGGCCAATCCCTCAACACAGTGCACAGCTTCAAATATTTAGGAGCCATTGTGTCTGACAATGGGTCTCGACAGGAAGTCCTCTCCAGGATCGCACAAACAACTGCTGCCCTGACAAGGTTGAAGCCCATTTTGAAAGACAGAACCATCAGTCTACATTCCAAAGTAAGACTGCTGCGCTCTCTGGTCATCTCCATCTTCCTATATGCTTGCGAAGCATGGACCCTCACAGCAGATCTCCAACGAAGAATACAAAGCATGGAGATGATGTGCTACAGAAGACTTCTGTGCATTTCCTATACCCAACACATCACCAACGTTGAAGTCCGACAGACCATCACACAAGCCATTGGACAACACAATGACCTGCTCACAGTGGTGAAGAAACGGAAACTCCGATGGTATGGCCACGTCACCAGATCATCAGGCCTTGCAAAGACCATTCTGCAAGGCACAGTGCAAGGAGGTAGAAGAAGGGGGAGACCGAAAAAGAGGTGGGAGTACAACATTCGAGAATGGACTGGTTTGACACTGAGCGAAGCCATGAGGGCTGCTGAGGACAGAGAAAGATGGAGTATGCTGGTTAAGCGATCATCTGTGGTGCCCCTACGACCTTCGGGTTATGGGACAGGATAGGATAGGATCACTGTACACACCCCTTCAATATGGAGCATATGACTTGTACTAAATAAAACATTTGTAGTCGTCTTTTCTCTCTCTCTCTCTCTCTCTCTCTCTTTCTCTCTCTCTCTCTCTCTCTCTCTCTCTCTCTCTCTCTCTCTCTCTCTCTCTCTCTCTCTCTCTCTCTGTCTCTCTGTCTCTGTCTCTCTCTCTGTCTCTCTGTCTCTGTCTCTGTCTCTCTCTCTGTCTCTCTCTCTCTCTGACCATACCTCAGTTTTCAACTGCGCAGTAATTTATTATAATGTATGTGAACGTGTATCAGGTTCAGTTCAGTTCAGGGTTAAATTAACGTCCCCGGACACAGTGCGTATAGGGGACTTGAACGTGTATGTGTTAGTAGGCCTGTATATAGCTACAGTGTCCCCCACAGTAGTAGGCCTGCATATAGCTACAGGGCTCCCCACAGTAGTAGGCCTGTATATAGCTACAGTGTCCCCCACAGCAGTAGGCCTATATATAGCTACAGTGTCCCCCACAGTAGTAGGCCTGTATATAGCTACAGTGTCCCCCACAGTAGTAGGCCTGTATATAGCTACAGTGTCCCCCACAGTAGTAGGCCTATTATAGCTACAGTGTCCACCACAGCCGTAGGCCTATTTATAGCTACAGTGTCCACCGCAGTAGTAGGCCTATATAGAGCTACAGTGTCCACCACAATAGTAGGCCTATATAAAGCTAATGCTTCTGATATAGTGTCCAGCACAATACTAGGCCTATAAAAAGCTATTGCTTAAAATACAGTGCCCACCACAATATTAGGCCTATATAAAACTAAGGTATTTATAAACTGTCCACCACACTATTAGGCCTATATAAAGCTATGGCTTCTGATATCGTGCTCACGTCCCATATACGGTCAGGTGTGTGGGGACTGTAATCTACTAAAGGAACAAAACTAAAGTGCTCACAGCAGCAAAGTGTGGTCAGACTCACTGATCTTTACTTTCTTCAGTGGGTCAGACTACAAATTAATCAACTGTGTAATTCACAGAGCCTATGTCAGTGCCTTGGGGCAGCGGACGTCTCACACGCCGTACAGCTCTGTGTCTGTGCTGACCAGCTATCCCATCCCAGTACTTTCTGGGATGTGACTTCCGCTGTCCTAACCAAACTGGCCAGCTGGTGGCGACGCATCATGGCGTCTCCAGATCCTCAGCTCAGCGGTCCAAGAGGGGAAAGGCTGTACCTAGATGTGGCAGCTAGGTAAACATTTTTATGACTCATGTTTTATCAGCTTTTCTTTTACATTGATCATTGGAGTACTGTTAAACTGTACAAGCTGAACGTATGTTTTATATTGCCAATGTTAGTAATGGTGGTGGTGGTGGTTATAATAATGATGATGATGATGATGATGATGATGATGATGATGATGATGATGATGATGATGATGATGATGATGCCGCATTTGTCCTTACGAATTTCGTGCAGGTTCGTGGGACCAGCCACAACAGTCAGTGTTCACTGCAGTGTCCCCCCACGTGTGGAGGTGCGGACTGAAGGCCAGGCGGTGGCAGAACTGGGAAAGAGGCTGTCACGTCTGGTGCTGACCCAGCAGCAGCTGGACATATTGACCAGAGATCCGCCTCTGGCTTGCATCACGGGTCCGTGGGGGACTGGTTAGTAATAATAATAACATTAGATGTATACGCGCCTTAATCTAAATCAGACAAAAAGCGCGGCGATCTGAAACCTACATATACGCTTTCACGTTATAGACACTCCTACATACACAACAACACACATTCATCACTCAAACATGTGGTGTAAAAGGCCAGTCGCTATTAGAAGACGGAAAATATGACTGATATAATAATAACTAATATCTGTTACACTCGGTTTGATGTTGGTGTTTTTCTATCAGTATCTGAATCAGCCCCGATGCTTGAATTCCTGATAGGCGTGTGTAACTCAGATTCGTTTATCCACGCAGCCTGCTCAAGCAGCATACAAGTCACAAAGTCGACGTATGAAGTTTTCCACTTTTATTCAGCACACATCAACAACTGCATACAATTCTCAACTCAACTCAACTACTTTCCAACTCACTCTCAACAACAATCACTATCTTATTTTTGAAACAGCGCGGCACTTAAATAGTCTCTTGATACTCCCGAATAACCTGGATCAATCTCGTTTGACGCAATTTAACCAATCGCTTCTAACTTCGTCATTACTGTCTTACGTCATACATATTTTCTTCTCCTTCCGGAACGTCCTCTTGCTTCGACATGTATCGGGAAATTTCTATCGAGAGTAAACACGCAGATCCAGAAAATTCTCCAGTAATATCGAGTAACCAAAATCATCAACGTTATACAAAGCTTCTCCTAACAACAATGCAAACTCAAATCAAAGGTAAATAAACTCCATTATTGAATACTTTGCAAAACGAAACGATTAGATCTATCGTGCGCGTTTCCGACATACTTTCGTTCGCGTTTCAACGTAACATAACCCCCCACTCAAGAAGAAATTTACCCAATTTCTTTCAACAACGTTGAAACGTAATGCACAAACAAAGTTCAGAATTAAAACTTATTTCAGACTGTCTGAACACTGTCAATGTTCTCAGCTCATTCACACAGAGTCAATGTTTCTCATCTTCAAATCTGCCTGGATATTGTCAATGTTCACAGTTCATTCACACAGAATCAATGTTTCTCATCTGCAAGTCTTTCTGGATACTGTCAATGTTCACAGATCATTTACCCAGTCAACGTTTTTCATTTTCAAGTCTGTCATTACCAATATTCTTAGTTCGTCCACACAGTCAATGTTCTTTCATCCGCAAGGAAACGACGCCCTCGTCAGTTGCGGTCGTCATCGGCCCAGGGTCAAAGACAGTGATCTCGTGGGCTTTCCTGGAGTCAGTGTATCCTCCGTTGTCTTCCTTTTCCGTC
This sequence comes from Oncomelania hupensis, assembly GCA_036898135.1. NCBI lineage: Eukaryota > Metazoa > Mollusca > Gastropoda > Littorinimorpha > Pomatiopsidae > Oncomelania > Oncomelania hupensis. The sequence continues at coordinate 50,143,770 of CM072522.1, forward strand.
GGATGTCCGACGCAGTCGACGTTGTCAGCTCCCAGAATGCATTCGCTGGGTCTCACGGTCAGGTTAGCTTCTGCGAGACGGTGGAACAGCTTCCTCATGGTCTGCAAATGCTCCTTCCAGGTCTGGGTGTGGACTTCATGTTCGACCAAAGACATAGAGCCCGGGACATCACTGAAGCTATGGGGAAATTCGCACATAAGGTCCTTGAGCTCCAACTTTTGACCTTCCGTCAAGCTTGGTCCTAGCTTAACATCATCGATGCCTTCTTTGCTGTGGAAGTCTCCCAGTTCCAACAGTTCTTCGCTGTCAAAGCTGTCGTCGATCTCAGCTGCTGTTGCTATGTGCACAGTCTCTGGTGGCCTTTCCACGTACAGCTTAAGGAGGTTGGCGTGGTATATCTTGGAATGCTGGCCGACCTTCACCTTGTAGTCGTTAATTCCCACCACGGTCTCCACTTCGTACGGGCCTTTCCACTGCATCAGCAACTTATTGTGATCAGTAGGTAGCAGCACCAGCACTTTGTTGCCAGGTTTGAACTTCCTGCTCACAGCCCTACGATCGTAATAGTGCTTTCCACAGTCTTAGGACTTCTTCAGGTTTTCTCTGGCTATCTCGAGAGTCTGCTCCAGCTTCTCCCGTAGCTCAAACACGTACTGGTAGCTGTTCTTCGCCTCTGGGGTCTCTACTTCTTTCGTCCACAGTTCTTTCAGGATGTGCATCGGCCCTCTGATGGTTCTTCCGTACAGCAGCTCGAACGGAGAAAAGCCGGTGGACTCCTGCGGTACTTCTCTGTAGGCGAAAAGTAGGGCGTTGATGTAGCGATGCCATTGTCTGGGCTGCTCGCTGCACAGTTTCTTCAGGGTGGACTTCAGCGTAGCATTGAAATTTTCGACGAGCCCGTTGCACATCGGATGGTAGGGTGTCGTAGTCAAATGCCGGATGCTCAGCAGTCTGTTGACCTCCTTCATACAGTCAGAGACGAACTGTGTCCCGAGGTCTGTCAGAATTTCTTCAGGCACTCCAAGTCTACTGAACATGTCCATCAGCGCCTCTGCCACAGTTTCAGTGTCAATCTTCTTCAGAGGCACTGCTTCTGGGTACCGAGTCGCATAGTTCACTAAAGTCAGTACCCACCGATGACCTTCTTCACTCGGAGGTCTTATTTCGCCGATTAAGTCTAAGGCCACCCTCTTGAAAGGTCGGTCGATCAGAGGCATCCTCTGCATAGGCACTTTCGGGACCCTTCCTCGAGGTATGGTCTTCTGGCAAATGTCACATGATCGGCAGAAACGGCTGACGTCCGCATGAAGTCCTGGCCAGTAGAACACCGCCTGGATTCTATCCGACGTCTTCTTGATACCCAGGTGACATCCCATGATTGAGTCATGCGCTACTTCCATCACCTGACGCCTTAGGGGTAACGGTACCAAAACTTGACGTAGTGGTTTACCTCCGTTGACCCTTGGGTGCTGGAAGATTCGATACAGGATCTTGGCCTTCACCTCAAACTAGACCGTGCCACTGCCCTTAGTCACGTGGTCTTGGCGGTTCCTGTACTTGTTTAAAGTGCTATCAGCTTCCTGGAGCTGGATCAGCTTATCTCTGTCCACGATGGCAGCTTTAGAGTTGTCGGCGACCTTCAGTGGCGTAGACGTCTTGTCTCTCTTGGCCTGGGCCCTGGTTGTAACAGCACCGACGATCTCTGGTCGGCAGGGCTGAGCCGGAGTAACCACATTGTCCCATAGCAACTCTGTAAGGTCTCCATCGGGAAACGGCAATGGATCCTCCTCCACAACTTCGACGCGTTGGGTTGAGGCAGGACTCCACTCTGGATCGGGGTCGTCGGGTCGTCTCGCGCCGTCGATGTTCCCGATCATCAAATCGTATAGCGGCTTTTTCAGGCAAACCGCTTCTACTTCGCCTATGTAGAAAGGGGTGTTGACATGATTTTTTTGCAACTGGCGCTTTCACACATTTGCTGTCGGCCATGAGTGTCCATTTAGAATCGCCAGTGAATTGTTCTTTAGCGATTAGGTCTTCTCTGACGATGACCCCACTACAGCCAGAGTCTCTTAAGACAGTCACTTCATGATTTCCGACGCGTCCCTTTGAAACAGGCATGTTCTGGACGGTCACAGCTGCGCTGGCGACGACGGGGATGGATTTTCCGTTGGCAAGGAGGAGTTGGCCATCAGTCATGCACTCTTGCACGTCCGCAGGGGTAGCTGTGCGCTCGGTCTCACTCGGAAGAATGACGCTCCCGCCGCACACCTGATGGTCAGATCTACTGGTTTGCCGTTGATTGGAGAAACGTCTCTGTCGGTTGCCCGCCGCTGCGTTGTCCGTACTGCTCCGCTGTCCGCTATTTTTGTTTTGAGGACAATTAGCCGCTCTGTGGTCTGTAGCGTTGCAGGTGAAACAGCCTCTCGAATGCCCTTCCCTGGGAGGAGGCGTGGAGTCAGTGTGTCTCTGGCTCGTCTGGCTCCCCTGGATCCGGTTCCCATGGCTTGCCGTCTTCTGAAAGTGTTTCGTCGCGCTGGGTGGCCCCAACGTTTTCTCATGAGCGATGAGATATCTTTCAGCAGCCTCAGCAACGTCTTTTAGCGTCTGCAACTTTTGTATTTCCAAGTGGATCGCGAGGTCCTTAGGGCAGGCGTTGAGTAATTGTTCCCTCACGATCAGCTCATGGAGACTCTCGTAAGTCTTCCCTTTGCCTGATAATTCCACCCACTTGTGTAGATATGATGACAGGCGCTCCACAAATTGCTTTGGTGTCTCGTCTGACAAAGGCCGGAATTCACGAAAGCGTTGACGGTAGCCCTTTTCTGTAAAGTTGTAGCACTGCAATAGGGCCGCTTTCAAAACGTCGTAGTCTTTGGCGTCATTATTCGACAGTCTACTGTAGACATCGAGCGCCTTCCCCGTCAGTAGTGCGCTGAGTATGATCGCCCAGTCTTGACGTTGCCATTTAGCGCTTTCGGCGAACCTTTCAAACCTCGCTAGATAGCTGTCGATCTGGTCCTTTTCGTCGGCGACAGCTGGCAATTTTGGAGCCGTGTTGTCACTGATAACTTGTGGCGCATGCTGCTGTTGCTGGATGCGCGCCAACTCTAGTTGGAACTGCCGATCAGCTTCTCTTTCCTCACGCCTGCGCTCATCTTCTCTTTCTTTACGCTGCTCTTCTCTTTCTTGCCGCTGCTGTTCAATTTCCAGACGCTTCAATTCTAATTCTCTTTCTTCACGGCGACGCTGCTCTTCTAATTCTCGTTCTTCACGGCGACACTGCTCTTCTAATTCTCGTTCTTGTATTCTCTCCTGGGACTTGACGTACTCCGTCAACTGTTTCCCTTTTAGATTCAGTTGAATCCCTTTCTGCCAGAAGTCAGCCATCTTGATGCTTCTGGAAAGTTCTTTCCTGGAAAGTTCTTTTTCTGGAAAGTTCTTGACTGGAAAGTTCTTGACTGTGCTGTACCTTTCTAGACTGTTCTAGAACAGCACGCTCTCTGCAGTAGCGCTGATGCTTGTCACTAGTCGCCTTCGCTGACGCAGGCCCCGCTGTCCTCGTCGTATGCGACGCTGCACCACGCTGGTGTTGATGTATACGCTCCTGTGCTGAAGTAGACTCGACGTCCGCGCGTCGCTCTCTCTAATACTGGCGATGTAGCTCCGAGACTGTCCCTCGACGTAGTCTTGCGGCAGCCACGTAGTCCCGATCTGTTGTTCGCTCACGAAGCAACTCTTCAGCGACTACACGCCCTTGCAGTCAACCCGAACCTATCGGGGATGTAGTCCCAGTATGTTGGCCCCTCTCGACGCAACTTGTTGGCGGCTACCCTCGATGACTGCCTCTCGTAACGTTGACTCGCTTGTTGTAGCAGTTGAACCCTTGGCTATGGCGTGAATCGCGGCTTGACCCCCAAAATGTTACACTCGGTTTGATGTTGGTGTTTTTCTATCAGTATCTGAATCAGCCCCGATGCTTGAATTCCTGATAGGCGTGTGTAACTCAGATTCGTTTATCCACGCAGCTTGCTCAAGCAGCATACAAGTCACAAAGTCGACGTATGAAGTTTTCCACTTTTATTCAGCACACATCAACAACTGCATACAATTCTCAACTCAACTCAACTACTTTCCAACTCACTCTCAACAACAATCACTATCTTATTTTTGAAACAGCGCGGCACTTAAATAGTCTCTTGATACTCCCGAATAACCTGGATCAATCTCGTTTGACGCAATTTAACCAATCGCTTCTAACTTCGTCATTACTGTCTTACGTCATACATATTTTCTTCTCCTTCCGGAACGTCCTCTTGCTTCGACATGTATCGGGAAATTTCTATCGAGAGTAAACACGCAGATCCAGAAAATTCTCCAGTAATATCGAGTAACCAAAATCATCAACGTTATACAAAGCTTCTCCTAACAACAATGCAAACTCAAATCAAAGGTAAATAAACTCCATTATTGAATACTGTGCAAAACGAAACGATTAGATCTATCGTGCGCGTTTCCGACATACTTTCGTTCGCGTTTCAACGTAACAATATCTAAAACAAATGATCTCAAAATAACAATACTAATACTATAATATAGGATGCTATATACGCGCTTTTCCCCAAATTACTAATCAGGCTCAAAGCGCGGCGATCTGTACCATCTTACACGCTCACATGTTTCACCCACTCTCACACACACAGCAAACACATCTATCACTCAAACATGTGACACCCCGATGGTATGGCCACAAAAAAAAAAAAAAAAAAAAAAAAAAAAAAAAAACATCCTTAGTTCGATTAGGCTGCGTGCTAAGATCCAAGATTTTCTATGAGAAGATAAGGAACTGAGAGGAAAACGTGACCCGTTTTTACACGGGCAGGTTTCCTACATCACTGTCCCAGACAAACCTCTTGAGTCCACTGTGCAGACTGGGGAGATGAAAGCTACACTTTACCACAGCAAACACATCTATCACTCAAACATGTGACACACACAGCAAACACATCTATCACTCAAACATGTGACACCCACAGCAAACACATCTATCACTCAAACATGTGACACCCACAGCAAACACATCTATCACTCAAACATGTGACACACACAGCAAACACATCTATCACTCAAACATGTGACACACACAGCAAACACATCTACCCCTCAAACATGTGACACACACAGCAAACACATCTATCACTCAAACATGTGACACACACAGCAAACACATCTATCACTCAAACATGTGACACACACAGCAAACACATCTATCACTCAAACATGTGATACACACAGCAAACACATCTATCACTCAAACATGTGACACCCACAGCAAACACGTCTATCACTCAAACATGTGACACACACAACAAACACATCTATCACTCAAACATGTGGTGTAAAGGCAGGGAGATCGCTATTAGAAGACGGAAAGGAAATCCAATTGTTTTTGTTTGTCAATTGTTTAGATTGACTGCATCGAGTACCAATACTGAAGTAGTCAACTGAATATCCGATAGCGGAATATCATCTAAGTTATCTCTATTATAAGGGTAACTGCATATTCAGTCATGACAGATTTTATTTCACAGGTTATTTGCTCTAAGTATTTTATATGAAGTAACAAAGACAAGTTGAATTTCAACAAACTACAAAAAAATGTCGAGTGTTCTCTTCTGCAAACTGCAACGTTATGGTGACTGCAGAATTATCATTTCTGTAACCAGGCTTTATACCCACATTCTGAACAAACTACCAAACAAGATCAGAAATGAGGAAGAAGTCTAAACGGCTTTGCTGGGGTTGGGGGGTGGGGGGAGGGAGATGTGTTTCTACGCCAAGTATATCGTTGGTCGTCAGGATTAGTGGATCTCCATGGATCTGGAAAAAAACCTTATGTTGTCTATCATTATTTTAACCCGTTCATGAGCTCTTAACAATGTTTATCTGTCTGTAGTTGTTGCAGTCTAAATCGAAATCTAATACCAAGTTCCAGTCTCCCCCCAAGATTGCATGTTGACACTCTTCATACAGCTTTACCGTTTGCTCAATTCTATATATAAACTAGGATCATCATTGTTTGGCCCATACACACTAACAATCACAACATCTTTTTCATGCATCTTCAAGTGTATTATAAGCCAGTTGCCATTTATATCTCTGTGAACATTACATATTGTATATTCAAATTTATTTTTCATAAGAATCGCAACTCCCACTACTCTGTGGGTCACGTGTCGGACGGTGTCCTCACAGTAAACACATCCTACACACAACATCCTGAGCAGTGTACACCTCCATCCAGTGCCCAAACTGTAAAAAACGACTACACACAGTTTTGTTTCCATGTTTGTGTCTGTTTTTTGTGGTAAAGTGTAGCTTTCATCTCCCCTGTCTGCACAGTGGACTCAAGAGGTTTGTCTGGGACAGTGATGTAGGAAACCTTCTGTCCGTGTAAAAAACACGGGTCAGTTTTTCCTCCCAGTTCCATATCTTCTCATAGAAAATCTTGGATCTCAGCACGCAGCCTAATCGAACTAGGGATGTTTCGATTGTCATCACATGACAAAGGAATATCGGAGATCCACAGTTTCGTAGCTACTGTTTCCTTGCCACCATCTTTGAGAATGAAAAGATTTTTGTCAAACAATATGACCGTATGGCACTTAGCTTAATCCCTTCAGCTTCATCCCTGCAATCCACAACTTAGAGAAAGTGTGTCATCGTCTTTTTCAAAGTCTGCGATTTTGGGGAATCTTGTAAATTGCGTTAATGTTGTGAACACGCCAGCTTATAAAATGGCGATTGGATCTCGTAATACATTGATTTATGCTGTGTTTGTATTCATCCACGCTACTGTTGTCACCGGCCTTCATCCGTTTTAGCATCTCCGGATGACGGACACAGCGACTGATACAGTGCGATAATCTCCTTCCATTTAGCGCAAGATTAGTGCGAGGAGCAATCGCAAAACCATGCGGTTCATTTGCAAGGATGGTCATGAGTATAGGCTTTAGGCCTATTAATTGTCTTCTGCCGGAAAACCGAGAGCCATGGGAGACTAATCAGGCTTAACGACATTTCGGTTGTCCGGAAAAGATAAAATACATTTGATGGCTGCTTCGCTTTATTTTTGGATCACCTGAGCCCCTCTCTCCCCACTCCCACTCCTCCTCATGCGCAATGAACATGTCTACCCACGTGGTGCATCGCGCAATACAAGACATCAACATCAATATCAACATAGGATCCATCATCTTACGTTACATTACATTACATGATCATTGCTTTAGGTCCAGCGGACTCTTCCGAGCCAAATCGGGAAAGAATACAAACATTTTTATAAATTATCAACAAAACACATACATATAAAATGCCTACATTGCTAAATAATAACACCATAGGAAGCCCTAGTGACCACCTGGCAGAAAGCGTCCAATATTACCAAGCTGATCCAACAGACTTCACACACAAATAAGGAATCTTGTCCCGGAAGAATGTTCAAGAAAAAAAGGTATGTGACTGGTCTAGCGAAGAAGAATATAGTACAGCAGATTGATAGAACAGAGCAGGAATGAGAAAGAACAAATGAGAAAGACAGCGACAGTGGGAATTTAAAGCACTAAATTTCCAGAAAGTGGGGAAACTATTTTTACTAAAAAACCCTGCACCCCAACCGGGGAATCATCATCTTACGTGGATCGTATGCATATACCTAGGTGGCTATGGGATGGATGTACTGGGTAGCTGCTGTCACACTTGCCGTTGTAGTATGATGTCGTAACAGTGACTGTTTGCAATGCTTCACTGTTGCAATCTTTGCAGTTGTTCACTGTTGTAGCATGAGGTTCTAACAGTGACTATTTGCAGTGCTTCGCTGTTGTAGACTTACATACTGTTTTTACTTTTGCAAGTTGCAGATTTTACATGATTTTTCTGTTTACTGTGGGATTTCCTCAGTTCGTGTCAAATTTTATGCTTTTTACTCGCTTACAGCGATGACTTGTCGAGTAAGTGCTTCTCAATGCCACCACCACCACCACCACCATCATCATCATCATCATCATCATCATCATCATCATCATCATCATCATCATCATCATCATCTCGAGGGAGCGTTGAAGCCTCGTGATCTAAGGCGGGACTAACTTGCCTTGTCCACAGGATGTGGGACCGATCTCGTCTCTGGGCTTTAAGTTTCTCCAAATATTATTTACTTTCGACTAGGGCTACGTCTCGCTGGTTTTCTCAGGGTACTCGGGTTTGCTCCCCCCAACAAAGTTTTAAATCACTACTAATATTAGATAGGTTGGGTTTGGTCGCGCCACAGGCTGCGACTACTCCTTCCCCAGAAGAGGCGGTCCAGAATTTCCGAATAAAAAAGGACAATAAAAAGTTTTTGTTTAAATTCATCATCATCATCATCATCATCATCATCATCATCATCAACATCATCATCATCATCATCGTTATAATTTAACCAATATGATGGTTCACTGAGACTATGGCTGTGTGACCAAATGTAGCATCAAATGTCTTTACAATAGTCCTATTGCCCGTAAACTACTGCTACACCACACATAAATACACACAAGGTGCTAGATTTATATTGCTAATTCCAAGCTATACAGGGATAACTGTTCTTCAAATCTCTTCCAAGACTCCTCATGTTGGGTCAGCCTGGGAATATTGGACGTTTTGTGCCAAATGGTCACTAGGGGTTCCTATTAAATTATTATTTAGCAATGTAGACATTTTATATGTATGTATTTTGTTGATATTTTATAGTGATGATATATTCTATTTTGTGTTTTTATAAACAGGGGTTAGATAAATTAGAGCATAGGGTCAGCGTCCCATGAGTGGGATTCCTTGTAAAGTGACCGGCTGGTGGAGTGCCTTCATTGTTACCACTAGGGTTGTTTCAGCAGATCTTTTATACAGATCAAGAGTGAATCCTCATCTGTCAACCTCTTTTTGGTCTTGATTTTGTGGTCCTGATTCGGCTCTTTGCAGTCCGCTGGACCCTATAAGCAATGAATAACTAACTATATGGTATTCCGATCGGGTGTGAGTCCTCTTTCAACCAATTTGTGATCCTGATTGGGATCTTTGCAGTCCGCTAAACTCTATAAACAATGACTGACCAATTTGATCCTAAACTACAAGAGATACGAAAGTCAAAACTTGTAATATTTAGAGAAAACAGATTGATCTTTCATAAATGTTCCGTTTTTGCGTTGAACATGAAGGTCAAGTCATTTTAGATCGTACAAAAACATTTTTTTTAAATGTTTCATTGTAAAGTGCAATGGTCCCTATATGTAACCCATAGTATGCTACGACTTTGGGTTATTTGATTATAAATAAACATCAGAGGTCATGTAAAGGTCAAGGTCATGTCAAAGGTCAAGGTAATTCCAAAGGCAGTCTTACTTGCATTCTAATTATTTTTTTGCTAAAGGATGAATGTTTTCTTTTTTAGCTGGAGTGCAAGCTTATCTCAAGGTCAAGAGCATTGAAGGATCAAAGAAAATACTTTGCAAGCTAATGTCACCATTTCTTTTCTATTTTCGGCCATTCATTTTTATGTTAAATATTTTAACGGACCATGCGAGTCATATGGGCTTAACCCTTCTAGTTAGATTTTAAAGGC
>CM072522.1:50158322-50320822 GCA_036898135.1 Oncomelania hupensis
ATCCTATACTCTTCGATTGTCCTGTAAGATGTAATTGCTATCCTATCCTATCCCGTAACTTGAAAGTCGTTGGAGCACCACAGATAATCGTTTAACCAGGGTACTCCATCTTTCTCTGCCCTCAACAACCCTCATGGTTTCGCTCAGCATCAAGCCAGTCCATTTTCGAATGTTGTCCTCCCACCTCTTTTTCTGTCTCCATCCTCTTCTGCCTCTTTGCACCGTGCCTTGCAGGATGGTCTTTGCAAGGCCTGATGCTCTGGTGACGTGGTTTCGTAGTTTCTTCACACTGTGAGCATGTCATCGTGTTGTCCAATAGATTGTGTGATGGTCTGTCGGACGTTGTCATTGGCGATCATAGCTACATGATAGAAAAGTAATGTCCTAACAATGGAGGATGTATTATATCATCCACGTTTTAGAGTTAGAGTATTAGAGTTTTGTTAAGATCGCCAGTTGAAAAACATTTTCTAAGTTTTATTTAGCTGTTTCCTGTTAAATTGTTTGATGATTAACCTTGTTTTTTTTAGATGCTTATGTGAGGTTTTAGCAATTGTGAAGGTGTATGCGTGTGTGTGCACAATCTCCGTAGTGACAATAGACGATGCATCACATACGTCAGGCGGGGGTAGTACTTGGAGATTTCTGGATGGGTAACCATGCTAGCAATGTTTCATGTTAAGCAACGTCATGCGGGGTGTAATACTTGGATGGATGACCGTGCTAGCAATGTTTCATGTTAAGCAGCGTCAGGCGGGGGTAGTATTTGGATGTTTCATGTTAAACAAGGTCAGGCGATGGTAGTACTTGGATGTTTCATGTTAAACAACGTCAGGCGGGGGTAGTGCTTGGATGTTTCATGTTACACACCGTCAGGCGGGGATAGTACTTTGATGTTTAATGTTAAACAACGTCAGACGGGGGTAGTACTTGAATGTTTTATGTTACACACTGTCAGTCTGGGATAGTACTTGGATGTTTCATAATAAAAATGTCAGGTGGGGGTAGTACTTGGAAATTTCATGTTAAACTACGTCAGGCGGGGGTAGTACTTGAATGTTTCATGTTACACACCGTCAGTCTGGGATAGTACTTGGATGTTTCATGTTAAATAACGTCATGCGGGGGTAGTACTTGGTTGTTTCATGTTAAACAACGTCAGGAGGGGGGTAGTACTTGGATGTTTCATGTTAAATAACGTCATGCGGAGGTAGTACTTGGTTGTTTCATGTTAAACAACGTCAGGCGTGGGTAGTACTTGGATGTTTCATGTTAAACAACGTCAGGCGTGGGTAGTACTTGGATGTTCATGTTAAACAACGGCAGGCGGGGGTAGTACTTGGATGTTCATGTTAAACAACGGCAGGCGGGGATAGTACTTGGATGTTTCATGTTAAACGTCAGGCGGGGGTAGTACTTGGATGGGTGACCATACTTGTAAGGCAGCCTCACAACGACACCACGCCATTGAAACAAGCGCACAACCCACCCCAGTCCCCAAGCTGTGTGTGGGTAACTGGCGGTGCTTAGAACCGGGCAAGAAAAAGCAGATAGGCTCCGCCCTCATTAAGCTTGCCTAGAAAGAAGGGAGGTCCTAAACGTGTGAAAGGTTAGGGGAGTAACACCATCTTTAACCTTTGTGGTGGACGACAAAACAAAGCCCAAAGGCGTTTGTGGTTGAACATCCATGTTTAACGTCTACACCCACCATTGGCCATAGGGCAGACTGGGATCACCATACCAGGGAACAAGGGGTAGAGATCTAAATCAACACTGAACCACCATTGGCCATAGGACAGACGGGGATTACCATCCCAGGGAACAAGGGGTAGAGATCTAAATCACACTGAACCACCATTGGCCATAAGACAGACGGGGATCACCATCCCAGGGAACAAGGGGTAGAGATCTAAATCAACACTGAACCACCATTGGCCATAGGACAGACGGGGATCACCATCCCAGGGAACAAGGGGTAGAGATCTAAATCATCACTGAACCACCATTGGCCATAGGACAGACGGGGATAACCATACCAGGGAACAAGGGGTAGAGATCTAAATCATCACTGAACCACCATTGGCCATAGGACAGACGGGGATCACCATCCCAGGGAACAAGGGGTAGAGATCTAAATCAACACTGAACCACCATTGGCCATAGGACAGACGGGGATCACCATCCCAGGGAACAAGGGGTAGAGATCTACATCAACACTGAACCACCAGAGTATAATATTCATACTGCTAAAATGGACAGAACAAACTTGACAAATTTTATATAGCCCACCACGGGATTCGAACCTGGGTCGTCGGTGTGCCAGGCGAACGCTCTACCACTTGAGCTACGGCGGTGGGTATCGTTTGTGGTTACTGACTGAGTGATATTAAATTAACGTCCCTTGATACAGAGCGTATGGAGGACTAGAACTAAGGCTGGTTGCATAAGTCTGCCCATCTAGGCTAATAAAAGTTCTAGAATAAAAGCCTACAACACCCCTAAAATGATGAGAAATATAAGACAATGGAAATTAAAAGGTAAAATCAGCGCAGGAAATTAAAAAAAATTAGCCTGCGGAAGAGTGAAAAAAGGACTTAAAACGGAGACTATAAAACTATAACCACAGGATAAAAGTGGTGGTTAGATGGTAAAAAGAAACATTAAAGTTAAGAAATGGAAACCTTTAAGTTTGATAAAACGCTGAATTGCCAGACGGTTATTCACACAGTTCACAACAGGGATAATAACAGCGTGGTAGATTTCACATCTCACAAACACTCGCAACGTTTGTGTTTTTTTTTGGCTTTTTTTTTGGAGTAACATTTACGTCCCCGGACACATTAAGCGTATACGGGACGGGTGAACCTGTTCTCAACTTCGCGTTTGTGGTAAATACCGTGTCGCTATTTATGGCTCCAGGACCTTGCCTTCATGGCTACTTTTGATTGGTTAGATCAAGGTTAAACCCATTCAATAGGACCTAATTAGAACAAGCTGACACAAGCGTCTAAATGTATCTGTCACAAAAGTACAGTATTACTTGCAATACAATATTTCTAAAAGTCTCGTCGAAACAATGGTAGCTAGCTCGCAGGCTTAATTAAGTTGGAACGGAAAGGAGCATTCTAAACAGTACTTGTTTTGTTCGTCTGTGCCCTAGTAGATGGCCAGACATAATAAACAATACACGTTTTGTTCATCTGTGTCCTGGTAGATGGCCAGACATAATAAACAATACACGTTTTGTTCATCTGTGTCCTGGTAGATGGCCTGACATAATAAACAATACACGTTTTGTTCATCTGTGTCCTGGTAGATGGCCAGACATAATAAACAATACACGTTTTGTTCATCTGTGTCCTGGTAGATGGCCATACATAATAAATAATACACGTTTTGTTCATCTGTGTCCTGGTAGATGGCCTGACATTAATAAACAATACACGTTTTGTTCATCTGTGTCCTGGTATATGGTCAGACATTCAAACCTTTGTATATACTTCATCTTATATAGCGCATTTCCAGCCCAAGAGCAGCTTAAGGCGCTGGCCGTTACAGAATCTAATTCAACGCATTCCAATCGACATACCAAAAGTTGTACATGTGGAATAACCAATAGCTCACAGTGAGAAATTGTCTGATACACAGATCATAAGCTCGGGGAACATAAAACCTCCCGAGCTGCTTAACGTCAAACATAGAAACGGGAACATAGAAATGGGGACTAGGACCTGGGGAACATACTGTACATCTAAAAAGACTTTGGATAGAAATGACGTAGACCACACAAGAAATTCTCACTTTGTTTTGTTTTTTAAAGGAAAACACAACTAACTCAACAAAACACAAAACATTACTACGCTACCACAAACTGTTGGATGGCAGTCTGCATGTTGTTGTTGCTGCTGCTGCTGATGATGATGATGATAATGCTGCTGCTGCTGATGATGATGATAATGTTGTTGATGATGGTGATGATGACGACGACAACGACGACGATGATGATGATGATGATGATGATGATGATGATGATGATGATGATGATGATGATGATGATGATGATGATGATGATGATGATGATGATGTTGAAAAGCATTAAAAGAATAAAAGAAATGAAAGCGATCTTCACTTTCATGTGTTCTTCTTTCCTATACCCAGCACATCACCAACAACGAAATTCGACAGACCATCACACAATCCATTGGACAACACGATGACATGCTCACAGTGGTCAAGAAACGGAAACTCAGTATGTCCACATCACCAGAGCATCAGGTCTTGCAAAAAACCATCCTGCAAGGCACGGTGCAAGGAGGCAAAAGAAAATTGGCAAAGAAACAGGGGTGGGAGGACAACATTCGAGAATGTACTGGCTTGACACTGAACGAAGCCATGAAGGTTCTCGATGACAAACAAAAGATGGATTACGCTGGTTAAACAATCATCTGTGGTGCCCCTACGACCTTCGAGTTACGGGACAGGATAGGATAGGATGTTAATGCGAATGTTCTTTGTTATTGAAGAAGAAGAAGACGAAGAAGAAGAAGAAGAAGAAGAAGAAGAAGAAGAAGAAGAAGAAGAAGAAGAAGAAGAAGAAGAAGAAGAAGATGATGATGATGATGATGATGATGATGATGATGATGATGATGATGATGATGATGATGATGATGGAGCAGAGTGCCTAGCTACATGCTTAACACAGTGTAGAACAATGTCTGCTGGCGCTATAAGTGCCACATAATGGCTCACTCAGAGAGAGGAAGTCGTCAATGACGTATGGGGAAGTAAAATTCGATGCAACTGAAGACTGCTAAGCATGACACAGGCGGGATGTCAGCGTAGTAGAGTCTATTAATAATATAGAAGCCTTGGTTTGTTCGTTCAGTAGATTGTGGTCATACAGATTTCTTGACTTGACTTCTAATGTGCTGTATTAGTACTTCATTGTGGTCATACAGATTTCTTGTCTTGACTTATAATGTGCTGTATTAGTACTTCATTGTGGTCATACAGATTTCTTGACTTGACTTATAATGTGCTGTATTTGTACTTGATTGGGGTCATATACATTTCTTCGGTCCTGATTTGGCTCGGAAGAGTCCGCTGGACCTAAAGCAACAATAATGTAATGTAATGTAATACATTTCTTGACTTGACTGTATTATGACGATGATGATATTTTCTATAGTAAGTCCTTCATTTAAGACAATGCAAACTGAAATAGCTGAGTCCCAGCACTCTCTCTCTCTCTCTCTTTCTCTCTTTCTCTCTCTCTCTCTCTCTCTCTCTCTCTCTCTCTCTCTCTCTCTCTCTCTCTCTCTCTCTCTCTCTCTCTCTCTCTTTCTCTCTCAACAATTTTGTCCTCATCGCACTTTGTTACTTTTTTGTCTTGATGTGATCTGTGATTGTAGATGCAAGATTAATTTATTTATTTCATTTATTTAATCAAGTTTGTATAGTTCTCATCCCACTCAAGAGCTGCTCAATACAGGATCTAACTCAAGCCACCCGAGGTGACTGGTAAATAACACCTGCTAGCATAAAGGTATAAGATTTAGAGAAATTAAATGTTTATTCATCCCTGTTTTGGGTAAACAGTGATTGTTTGTTTCCTATGGTACCAATAAGGGTAAAAGCCAAAGTCTTGCTCAGCTAAACGGGGAACGGATGTGATGGGGTCAAGTGTTGTGACCGTTGTCAAGCGTCAACGAGTCGGGTTTTTCAACATTCATGTTTGAATGTAATTACAATTTCCCTTCGTGGTTTAGCCCTTGTATTGAAAAGTTATTCTTAAAGCGAATGTTGTTGTTATTAAAGATGACGATAATGGATGATGATAAGACATAAGACATAAGACATAAGACAATTTATTTCGCTTCAACTTTTACATCGAAGAATGCGCATGGGGTACTCAGATGTGTATAATTATATGTAATTCGCTTATGTTTAAATACAGAAGAAAAGCACACAATAAATTTTTTAAAAAGCAATACTGAATGACAAACGCAATCATACATACACATTCTACCTGCATACAGCCTTTGACACTAGGGTGGTTAAATCAATTATAGATTAACACAATGTTCATCAGGAATGACTAGAATTGACAAATTTGTGTATATTAAAAATTAGGCCTACATTGCTCATGTTTGCACACTTTATCGCGCGCACTCACGCTTACACGAAAAATAACATTATATATAACATAAATATTATATGTATTATTTGTCACTAAACTGACTGTCTCTTTTTCTTTCTCTCTCACTCTCTCTCTCACACATACACACATACACACGGCACATATTACACATCATTGTCCGACTCAGAAAGCGGTACATTACTAACACTGTTACCGATATTTAAGAGGGGAGCCAAAATACTACGAGGCTGCTAAGTCAGCAGTAAAAGGGGAGGGGGGGGGGGGGCGATAAAGCGTAGCTGGCCTGGGGTGATTACGCAACGCTTCGTTACGATACTTGGGAGGCCCGGCAAGCAAAGAAGGTTGGAGAGGGGGGTAACGTAGTAGTGAAGGGCGGAAAGTGAGAGGGAGAATTAGGTGGTGATGGGAGGTATAGGGCTTTTGTGCAGAAAGGGAGGGGTGGTTGGGGAAGTTAGTGCGTTTAGGGTTGGGGGTTGCTAGTGGAGTGCAGCTATGGTCGCAGTGTGTGTGTGTGGGGTGGGGGGTGGGGGTGGTATGGTAGGGGGGTGATTTCAGTCATGTTTACTATTGAGTACAGTGATAGCAGAGGGCACGAAGGTCCGCTTCATCCTCTCAGTCCTGCACTTGGCAGCGCGGTACCTCCGTCCCGATGGTAGGAGGCAGAACTCGCTGTGGAGGGGGTGAGTTGGGTCGTTGGCAATCTTTTGGGCTTTGTTGATTGTCCTCACCGTGCCCAGGTGTTCTAGGCTCGGTAGGTCAGCACCGATCACTTTCTCAGCCTGCCTCACCACTCTGTCTAATCTGTCTCTGTCTTCTGAACTGCACGCATGGTGCCACACTGTCAGGTTAAAATTATTTAATCGTTCTTATATAGCGCTTTTCCAGCTCAAGAGCTGCTCAAGGCGCTGGCCGATACAGGATCTAACTCAAGCCGCCCGAGACGCCCACCCGCAGCCTTTGGGCGTGTAGAGAACGGCAGTTGGGTAGAGAGAGGCATAGGCCTAGTGGTATGGAAGGAGTATGAAATAAACTTTATTATGATTGGATGAAATAGTATGATTGATCCAATCAATGACTAGCAGTGAAATGACGTGGTGTTTGAGCGGGAATGTTGTTAGTTTAGGCACTCCTATTCTGTGTTTTGAGGAGGGCAGTGGTTTAAGCAGACACATTGTAGTGGACTTGTTCAACAAGGTTTTCTATCATGGCGGATTGGAAGCATGGTTTGATCGTCCGAACTGCATGTGGTTCTCTCGTATTGCTGCATGAAGCAGGTATTTGTAAAACAATTTTTTGATGTGCCATTGTAATGTTTTGAAGGAAGAATTGTAATATTTTGAACGAAATAAGGATGTGAACGAACTAGTGAGCTGTTTGCTGGTTTGTACTGGTTGAAGATTTGTCAATGAGAAAAGGTATGTGCGATGGTGGTTGTTGATAGAGAGAAATATTATTATTGTTTATTGTGAATTTTGAACGAAGGTGTATGGATAGTATATTGTGACGGAAGTGGAAAAATATTGGAAAATGGTGAGCAGAAGGAGAAATTACTATTCACAAGGTAACAGAAGAAAGAGGAGGAGAGGAATGATATTTAGTTTAAATAAGTAGTCTCAGACAATGTTGTTATTGTATGTTCAGCCGCTGAGCTGGGGCTGTCACGGAAGACAACCCAGATGTTGATATTGATGCTAATGACGATGATGGAGTGATGGCTGTTGCTGATGCACTGTATACCGACGTATGGTATGGTGACATCTTGTATGCTGATAATGGATGCTGATGCATGAGGTCGACTGGAAGACAGCGACTACAACTTGTTAATTTTCAGCCAAATCATCGTGGTGTGAGTACCTATATATATTTAGAGAAAGTGTGATATACACATCGACACATGTGTGTATAACTTGGATGACAGTCTTGAAAGCTGGTATCACAGATAGTCGGTACTCTGGATTGAAGAAGTGTGATGGTGACATGTGTCGCCAATATTGATCAAGTGAAAGACGATTGACAGAGTGGACTTATGTGATTGACTATGCGGACTGGAGTGATAAGAGTATTGTGCATTGTGTCATGGAAGGGGAGATTTCTAAAGTATAATTGAGTGACAGTGCGAAACGAACATTGGAATTATATTGACGTTGGAGGTGATGTTGGAGAAGGGGAGATTATATGTGTTAAACTGATGTGGGGTTGTAAGACAGACAACCGAAGTGTGTAATAGTGGTGATAGTTGGAGGTGAGGAGGTTAAACAATGTTTATAATTAATTTATTTGTGTAATTGTGACTTGGAATGAGTTGTGGTGAAGTGCGGTTGGTGTGAATAATTTTGTAAGTCAAGTGATTGGAAGTGATACGTTCTGACTCCTGGATAATAATTCATGTGCTTAAAGTTAGTTAATATTTAATAGAATAGGGAGAGCGTGGAAATCATATATAAAGGAGTGGTTTTGTTTTGTGAGTGATTGATGAGTGTCTGAGAGCAAAGTAAACAGAGAGAGCATGCACCATACAGAGTAAGTCAGACACACACTCACTTCGCAAACACAATAGTTATTACATTTCTTTAGCTGTTTAATAATTCCACATATATAAGTATAATTTAAGAAAACCCGTGCGTTACAGGGCGCATGGTCTGACGCCCGGACAACTGAGCACAATCCTGGGCAGCCAGGGATGGGGGAGAAGGACCTAGGTGCATGCTGGGTGTGTTCCTGTCACCGGCACTCACCCGTCTAGGACATGAGCGTCAGGATCTTTAAAGTCCTTTATGATGGAATGTATGCGGCACAGACTAGACCTCGGTTTATACTCTCATCCGAAGGAGTAGGAAACGGGAGTAAAGTGTCTTTCCCAAGGACACAACACAATGCCCCGGCCTGGGCTCGAACCCGGGACCTTCAGATCCGCAAGCCAAAGCTCTACCATTAGGCCACCGTGCCTCCCTTTTTAGTCAGAATACTTTCAATACTAGATCTATAATACATGGTCATAATGTCTGGACTGACCTTAAACTGTCTCAGCTTTCTAAGGAAATACAGTCTGCTGTGACATTTGCTGATGACCTTGTCGATGTGCTGGGTCCACGTGAGATCAGCGTTGAGGATGGTGCCGAGGTACTTGTATTCCTCGGCTCGCTCAACCTCTTTCCCAGCAATGACAAGGGGGGCGGGGTTGGTGCTCTTCCGCCTGAAGTCATACAGCACCTCTCTTGTCTTCTCCACGTTGAGGTCAAGGCTGCTGTCCTCGCACCACCGCACAACATGCTCCACGTCTGCCCTGTAGGCCGCGTCGTCGTCGTTGGAGATCAGGCCCACCAGAGCAGAGTCGTCAGCAAACTTGGCCAGCATATTGCCCTCTCTCTGTGCGACGCAGGCGTTGGTGTAGAGAATGAAGAGCGTGGGCGAGAGACAACAGCCTTGAGGGGCGCCGGTGTTGATGGTGACGGTAGTGGAACACGTGCCATCCACAGACACGTACTGGGTTCTACCCACCAGAAAGTCCACTACCCACTTGATCAGCTGGGCATCAACCGACATCAATTTCATCTTGTCGTGTATTAGGCTGGGCCTGACCGTATTGAAGGCTGAACTGAAGTCGATGTACAGGACTCTGGCGGAAGCGTTGGTGGTGTCGAGGTGCTGCAAAAGGGTGTGCACCAGCAGCATAGTTGCGTCGTCGGTGCCCCTGCGAGCCTTGTATGCGAACTGCAGCGGGTCAAGTTGGTCTTCCGTCTGCTGAAGCAGTCGCTTGAGGACAAGTTTCTCCAGGCATTTCATGACGACAGAGGTGAGGGCAATGGGTCTGTAATCGTTGTACTCCTTGCAGAGCGCCTTCTTGGGAACAGGTACGATGCGCGCCTCCTTCCACTGGCGCGGCACTTTGCCAACCTGCAGGCTGCGGTTGTAGAGCGCCTGGAAGACAGCTGCCAACTGCTCGGCACAGGCCTTGAGTAGGCGTGGGCGTATTCCGTCAGGCCCACACGCTTTGCCCGGCTTGAGTCTGGCGAACGCCGTCTTGACTTCTAGCTCGCTGATGTGCAGACTGGGGTCTGGCTCCACCTCCTCCAGCTCCTGTAGTACTCCCTGCAGTCTGTCGTCCGGCTTGTCGAATCTGGCGTAGAAGGTGTTTAGGTCGTTGGCGAGTTGCGTGGGGTCGCCATCTGCTATGGAACTGGCCTTCTTCTTCTTCGTGCCAGTGATCTCTCGCACTCCCTCCCACACAGCTTTTGCGTTCCCTTCTGTCACTTTGCTCTCCAACTTCTGTCTGTATGCTTTCCTGCACTTGTCTGACAACTTCTTGATCTTGCGTTGTCCTGCCGCCCCGCTGTGCTTTTCTTTCAGGGCTTGCTTGAACTCTTTCGTCACCCATGGTTTTTGATTTGGGTAGATAGTCAATGTCTTGGTTTCAATACACAGATCTTCACAGAAGTTGATGTACGACGTGATAACTTCCGTCGTCTAATCTAGGTCTTCTTCAAACACTGACCAGTCTGTGCACTCAAAGCAAGCCTGTAACCACGCAGTGCCCTCTCCACTCCACTCCTTCAAAATCGTCTTCGACTTTGACGACGATGATTAGAATGAGGATGATAGCGATGATGAATCTGCTGCAGTTGAATGTTGTTTTGTCCCCTCATGTAACTGTGGAATGACTTAAACCTATGTGATTAATCAGGTAAAGAAGAGAGAAATTAAAAGAAACTAATAT
This sequence comes from Oncomelania hupensis, assembly GCA_036898135.1. Classification (NCBI taxonomy): domain Eukaryota; kingdom Metazoa; phylum Mollusca; class Gastropoda; order Littorinimorpha; family Pomatiopsidae; genus Oncomelania; species Oncomelania hupensis. The sequence continues at coordinate 50,169,197 of CM072522.1, forward strand.
AATAATAATTGATACTATAATAATTGAAACTGGTTTAAAAAAAACAAAGAAATTGATCTTTGGAATGTAACTGTGGCAGAAAGACGTTAAAGTCAGTTTACAAACGAGGATGAAATGATTGGAATGGGAAATATTCTTCAAACACAAATTCTGCTTTTCTGCAATTTTTAAATAGATTATAATTATACTCTTCGAATGTTCTGTATGAGGTTAATTTGTTTAAAGGTTGTGGGTATATGATAAAAACGTATGGCTGAACAAAGCAGGATGTGTTATATCATCCACATATAGTTGACACTCTCTTACTAAATACATTTTCATTTCAGTTCTTGTTAGAGTGCCATATCAAAATGTTGTTAGAGTGCCATATCAAAATGTTGTTAGAGTGCCATATCAAAATGTTGTTAGAGTGCCATATCAAAATGTTGTTAGAGTGCCATATCAAAATGTTGTTAGAGTGCCATATCAAAATGTTGTTAGAGTGCCATATCAAAATGTTGTTAGAGTGCCATATCAAAATGTTGTTAGAGTGCCATATCAAAATGTTGTTAGAGTGCCATATCAAAATGTTGTGAGAGTGTCATATCAAAATGTTGTTAGAGTGCCATATCAAAATGTTGTTAGAGTGCCATATCAAAATGTTGTTAGAGTGCCATATCAAAATGTTGTTAGAGTGCCATATCAAAATGTTGTTAGAGTGCCATATCAAAATGTTGTTAGAGTGTCATATCAAAATGTTGTTACAGTGCCATATCAAAATGTTGTTACAGTGCCATATCAAAATGTTGTTAGAGTGCCATATCAAAATGTTGTTAGAGTGCCATATCAAAATGTTGTTAGAGTGCCATATCAAAATGTTGTTAGAGTGCCATATCAAAATGTTGTTAGAGTGCCATATCAAAATGTTGTTAGAGTGCCATATCAAAAATGTTGTTAGAGTGCCATATCAAAATGTTGTTAGAGTGCCATATCAAAATGTTGTTAGAGTGCCATATCAAAATGTTGTTAGAGTGCCATATCAAAATGTTGTTAGAGTGCCATATCAAAATGTTGTTAGAGTGCCATATCAAAATGTTGTTAGAGTGCCATATCAAAATGTTGTTAGAGTGCCATATCAAAATGTTGTTAGAGTGCCATATCAAAATGTTGTTACAGTGCCATATCAAAATGTTGTTAGAGTGCCATATCAAAATGTTGTTACAGTGCCATATCAAAATGTTGTTAGAGTGCCATATCAAAATGTTGTTAGAGTGTCATATCAAAATGTTGTTAGAGTGCCATATCAAAATGTTGTTAGAGTGCCATATCAAAATGTTGTTAGAGTGTCATATCAAAATGTTGTTAGAGTGCCATATCAAAATGTTGTTAGAGTGCCATATCAAAATGTTGTTAGAGTGCCATATCAAAATGTTGTTAGAGTGCCATATCAAAATGTTGTTAGAGTGCCATATCAAAATGTTGTTAGAGTGCCATATCAAAATGTTGTTAGAGTGCCATATCAAAATGTTGTTAGAGTGCCATATCAAAATGTTGTTAGAGTGCCATATCAAAATGTTGTTAGAGTGCCATATCAAAATGTTGTTAGAGTGCCATATCAAAATGTTGTTAGAGTGCCATATCAAAATGTTGTTAGAGTGCCATATCAAAATGTTGTTAGAGTGCCATATCAAAATGTTGTTAGAGTGCCATATCAAAATGTTGTTAGAGTGCCATATCAAAATGTTGTTAGAGTGCCATATCAAAATGTTGTTAGAGTGCCATATCAAAATGTTGTTAGAGTGCCATATCAAAATGTTGTTAGAGTGCCATATCAAAATGTTGTTAGAGTGCCATATCAAAATGTTGTTAGAGTGCCATATCAAAATGTTGTTAGAGTGCCATATCAAAATGTTGTTAGAGTGCCATATCAAAATGTTGTTAGAGTGCCATATCAAAATGTTGTTAGAGTGCCATATCAAAATGTTGTTAGAGTGCCATATCAAAATGTTGTTAGAGTGCCATATCAAAATGTTGTTAGAGTGCCATATCAAAATGTTGTTAGAGTGCCATATCAAAATGTTGTTAGAGTGCCATATCAAAATGTTGTTAGAGTGCCATATCAAAATGTTGTTAGAGTGCCATATCAAAATGTTGTTAGAGTGCCATATCAAAATGTTGTTAGAGTGCCATATCAAAATGTTGTTAGAGTGCCATATCAAAATGTTGTTAGAGTGCCATATCAAAATGTTGTTAGAGTGCCATATCAAATGTTGTTAGAGTGCCATATCAAAATGTTGTTAGAGTGCCATATCAAAATGTTGTTAGAGTGCCATATCAAAATGTTGTTAGAGTGCCATATCAAAATGTTGTTAGAGTGCCATATCAAAATGTTGTTAGAGTGCCATATCAAAATGTTGTTAGAGTGCCATATCAAAATGTTGTTAAGTGCCATATCAAAATGTTGTTAGAGTGCCATATCAAAATGTTGTTAGAGTGCCATATCAAAATGTTGTTAGAGTGCCATATCAAAATGTTGTTAGAGTGCCATATCAAAATGTTGTTAGAGTGCCATATCAAAATGTTGTTAGAGTGCCATATCAAAATGTTGTTAGAGTGCCATATCAAAATGTTGTTAGAGTGCCATATCAAAATGTTGTTAGAGTGCCATATCAAAATGTTGTTACAGTGCCATATCAAAATGTTGTTAGAGTGCCATATCAAAATGTTGTTAGAGTGCCATATCAAAATGTTGTTAGAGTGCCATATCAAAATGTTGTTAGAGTGCCATATCAAAATGTTGTTAGAGTGCCATATCAAAATGTTGTTAGAGTGCCATATCAAAATGTTGTTAGAGTGCCATATCAAAATGTTGTTAGAGTGCCATATCAAAATGTTGTTAGAGTGCCATATCAAAATGTTGTTAGAGTGCCATATCAAAATGTTGTTAGAGTGCCATATCAAAATGTTGTTAGAGTGCCATATCAAAATGTTGTTAGAGTGCCATATCAAAATGTTGTTAGAGTTCCATATCAAAATGTTGTTAGAGTGCCATATCAAAATGTTGTTAGAGTGCCATATCAAAATGTTGTTAGAGTGCCATATCAAAATGTTGTTAGAGTGCCATATCAAAATGTTGTTAGAGTGTCATATCAAAATGTTGTTAGAGTGCCATATCAAAATGTTGTTACAGTGCCATATCAAAATGTTGTTAGAGTGCCATATCAAAATGTTGTTAGAGTGCCATATCAAAATGTTGTTACAGTGCCATATCAAAATGTTGTTAGAGTGCCATATCAAAATGTTGTTAGAGTGCCATATCAAAATGTTGTTAGAGTGCCATATCAAAATGTTGTTAGAGTGCCATATCAAAATGTTGTTAGAGTGCCATATCAAAATGTTGTTAGAGTGCCATATCAAAATGTTGTTACAGTGCCATATCAAAATGTTGTTAGAGTGCCATATCAAAATGTTGTTACAGTGCCATATCAAAATGTTGTTAGAGTGCCATATCAAAATGTTGTTACAGTGCCATATCAAAATGTTGTTAGAGTGCCATATCAAAATGTTGTTAGAGTGCCATATCAAAATGTTGTTAGAGTGCCATATCAAAATGTTGTTATAGTGCCATATCAAAATGTTGTTAGAGTGCCATATCAAAAGGTTGTTAGAGTGCCATATCAAAATGTTGTTAGAGTGCCATATCAAAATGTTGTTAGAGTGCCATATCAAAATGTTGTTACAGTGCCATATCAAAATGTTGTTACAGTGCCATATCAAAATGTTGTTAGAGTGCCATATCAAAATGTTGTTAGAGTGCCATATCAAAATGTTGTTAGAGTGCCATATCAAAATGTTGTTAGAGTGCCATATCAAAATGTTGTTAGAGTGCCATATCAAAATGTTGTTACAGTGCCATATCAAAATGTTGTTACAGTGCCATATCAAAATGTTGTTAGAGTGCCATATCAAAATGTTGTTAGAGTGCCATATCAAAATGTTGTTACAGTGCCATATCAAAATGTTGTTACAGTGCCATATCAAAATGTTGTTAGAGTGCCATATCAAAATGTTGTTAGAGTGCCATATCAAAATGTTGTTAGAGTGCCATATCAAAATGTTGTTAGAGTGTCATATCAAAATGTTGTTAGAGTGCCATATCAAAATGTTGTTAGAGTGCCATATCAAAATGTTGTTAGAGTGCCATATCAAAATGTTGTTAGAGTGCCATATCAAAATGTTGTTAGAGTGCCATATCAAAATGTTGTTAGAGTGCCATATCAAAATGTTGTTAGAGTGCCATATCAAAATGTTGTTACAGTGCCATATCAAAATGTTGTTAGAGTGCCATATCAAAATGTTGTTAGAGTGCCATATCAAAATGTTGTTAGAGTGCCATATCAAAATGTTGTTAGAGTGCCATATCAAAATGTTGTTAGAGTGCCATATCAAAATGTTGTTATAGTGCCATATCAAAATGTTGTTATAGTGCCATATCAAAATGTTGTTACAGTGCCATATCAAAATGTTGTTACAGTGCCATATCAAAATGTTGTTAGAGTGCCATATCAAAATGTTGTTAGAGTGCCATATCAAAATGTTGTTAGAGTGCCATATCAAAATGTTGTTAGAGTGCCATATCAAAATGTTGTTAGAGTGCCATATCAAAATGTTGTTAGAGTGCCATATCAAAATGTTGGACCAAGGCTGTCGGTGTCCACTACCATTGTTGATTTATTTGTTTAATCGTCGTAACGGAGCCGTTTTCCAGCTCAAGACACGCTCCAGGCGCTGGCAAATACAAGATCTAACTCATATCTGCACAAGAGAAATAAACAAGGTGCTCCAAGAGAGATCATTAGGCGTATTTCAAATCTAATACGCTTATATTAAGTCCGTCTTCCTTTACGAGAATGCACTTTGAAAACAAAACTTAATCGTTCACTTAAGGCAGCCCTAAAAATATTGAAGTATTCAAAAACCTGTATGACAAAGCTACCAGTGCAGTTCTCCACAACAGCGCTATTGGGAACTAGTTTAGAACCACAATCGGTGTTTGTCAATGATGCCTACTCTCTCCAACACTCTTTAACATCTTCTTAGAGCGCATCATGTCAGTTGCCATTGCAGATCACGAAAGCACAGTCAGCATAGGGGGTTGAGCAATCTCCAACCTCCGTTTTGCGGATGATATTAATAATAATAATAATAATAATAATAATAATAATAATAATAATAATAATAATAATAATAATAATAATAATAATAATAATACAGGATGCTATACGCGCCTTACCCCAAATCATTCAGGCTCAAAGCGCGGCGACCTATACCAACATACACGCACACCTGTCTCATCCACCCTCACACATACCAAACACACATCCATCACTCAAACAGGTGGTGTAAAGGCAGGGAGATCGCTATTAGAAGACGGAAAGAAAATCGATTTTTTTTATTTTTGAAATTTTTATATTGACTGCGTCCTGTACCATTATTGAAGGGAGGGAGGAAACCGGAGTGCCCGGAGAAAACCCTCGGTGACCTCAATAGTCTCGTACCTAAGTCACATACGTTCGCCCCTTGCGGGAATCGAACCCGCGACCTTCGGCATAGGAAACCGGCGACTTATCCACCGCGCCACGAGGCCACCCCATATTGATAGATGGAGGAACACGAACGTATAAATGACAAGGTTGAAGCCCATTTGGAAAGAAAAAAAACATCAGTCTACATTCCAAGATAAGGCTGCTGTGCTCCCTTGTCATTTCCATATTCCTATACGTTTGCGAAACAGCAGATGTACAACGAATAATATAGAAAGCATGGAGATGAGGTGCTACAGAAGACATTTTGGCATTTCCTTTACCCAGCACATCAAAAAACAACGAAATCCGACAGACCATCACACAAGCCATTGGGAAACACGATGATATGCTGACAGTTGTGAAGAAACAGAAACTTTGATGGTATGAGCACGCCACCAGAACATCAGTCCTTGCAGAGACTATCCTGCAAGACAAAATGCAAGGAGGCAGAAGTAGAGGGAGACAGAAAAAGGTGGGAGGACAGCATTCGAGAGGATTGACTGGTTTGATACTGAGCAAAGCCATGAGGGTTGCTGAGGATAGAGAAAGATGGAATACGCTGGTTAATCGATCATCTGTGGTGCCCCAACGACCTTCGAGTTACGGGATAGGAAAGGATAGGATGGCAGCTGAGTCACAGCAATCTCTTTCCACGACTTGCATTACTAGCTCAAGTGCTGCTCGATACGCTGGCCGATACAGGATCTAAATCAAGCCGCCCGAGGTTTCTCATACAGTAGTGATGACCTCAGCCTCGGGGAAGTTTAATGTTTATTCGTCCCCGTTTTTGGTAAACGGGCTCTGGGTTTTTCCATGGTACCAATAATGGTGAAAGCGAAAGCCTTAGCTACACGGGAAATGGGGTGACAAAAGCAAGCATTGTGACAGTGATATAGTTTGGCTGACATAAACTTAAATTGTATCAAGTTGTATCAAAACTCCTGTTTTTCCAACATTCATTTTACGCTGTAATCACACATTCCCTTACTGAGTCATTCCCGGTTTATATATATATATATATATATATATATATATATATATATATATATATATATATATATATATATATATATATATATATATATATATATATATTGTTAATGCGAATGTTCTTTTCTTTTAAAGAATAAGAAGGAGAAAGAAGAAAAAGAGGAAGAAGAAGAAGAAGATGATGAAGATGAAGAAGAAGAAGAAGAAGAAGAAGATGATGATGATGATGATGATGATGATGATGATGATGATGATGATGATGATGATGATGATGATGATGATTAGTGTATCCGATACACGGGACATGGTGTGTGGAGTTAGATATTAGTGTATCGGCTACACGGGACATGGGGTGTGGAGTTAGATATTAGTGTATCGGCTACATGGGATTTGGGGTGTGGAGTTAGATATTAGTGTATCGGCTACACGGGATTTGGGGTGTGGAGTTAGATATTAGTGTATCGGCTACACGGGATTTGGGGTGTGGAGTTAGATATTAGTGTATATGCGCTGCCCGCCGGTTTAAGACATTGTACAGACCTTGTTTCCTTCAAGACGCACTAGTTCCGCAAGGCGTTTTCTGTGTAAATAGTAATAACAGTAATAATACTTTCTGAATGATGCTGTACATGATGTAGTTCCCCCGTTGAGGTGCCGGGGGTTTCAGTATAAATAGTATCCCCACTTTATGGAAATTTAGTGCCCACTGTCGCTGTCTTTCTCATTTGCTCTTTCTCATTCCTGTTCTGTTCTATCAATCTGCTATACTATCTTCTTCTTCGCTAGACCAGTCACCTACCTTTTTTTCTTGAAATCTCTTCCGGGACAAGACTCTTTATTTGTGTATGAGGTCTGTTGGATCAGCTTGTGAATATTGGATGCTTTCTGCCGGGTGGTCACTAGGGCTTCTGGTCCTGATTTGGCTCGGAAGAGTCCGCTGGACCTAAAGCAATAATCATGTAATGTAACTAGGGCTTCCTATGATGTTATTATTTAGCAATGTAGGCATTTTATATGTATGTGTTTTGTTGATAATTTATAATGATGTTTGTATTCTATTTTGTTTTTGTAAACGGGGATTCGATAAATTAGAGTACAGCCTCAGCGTCCCCTGCGTGGGATGTCTTTATTGTAAAGTGACTGGCTGGTGGAGAGCTTTCAGTTTTACCACTAGGGTTGTTTCAGCAGACCTTTTATACGAATCGAGGGTTGTCCGGTCCTGAATTGGCTCGGAAGAGTCCGCTGGACCTAAAGCAATAATAATGTAATGTAATGTAACATGATGTAGTGCGAATGTTGTGATGATGCGTACGAATGATGTGTGTAAGCGCATTGAGTTGTTGATGATAAAGATGACTATGCTGATGAAAATGACTACAAGTACAAGATTAAGACGGTACAGATGGCTGTGATAGTTGTATGCTGACGATAGCCAAGTAGGCAATAACATCATCGCAGTCTACTATAGAGCTTCGAATTTACATCCACTCAGAGTTTTCCAGCCAATGAGAACACAGCTAGCTTAGGTAGAACCAGTTCTGGCTGATTCAAGCACAGACATAGAAGAGTTCAAGTTCAAGTTCAAGAATACTTTATTATCTCAACAGAGAAATTATGACATATAATTGCTGATCGGTATGAAACATTAAAACAATACATACATAGATAAAACAAGTACACAGTAGACTACATCTCTAGTAAATTTTCAGTACGAAATGACATCTCAAACATCATCACAAACATCAAAATCTTCTATACAAAAATATTACTTAGCGCTTATTTAAAAACTCAATAGATTTTGGAATACAACTGTTTTTTGTTCTTACAAGAGAACATTTAGGCACACGCAATCTGCGACCAGAGGGCAACATTTCATAATGCTTTGCTAAAACATGTGAAGTGTCTTTCATAACCACTCCCGCCTTCCTCACCACACGGTATTCATGCAGTTCTCTCAAACTGTTTTGTCTTTCACCCGTCACTCTCGCACACACTCTCACCAATCTGTCAAGCACCCTCTTGTTCTTTACACTTAGCCCTCCAAACCAGCAGATAAAACCAAAAGTCAAAACTGATTCAATAAAACAGCGATAAAAAGAAGAAAGAATGGGTCGGCTGATGTTCAAAGAACGGAGTTTCTGAAGGCAGTACAGTCGAGGTCGGCATTTCTTTTCTATCGCAGCTGTGTTTTGGTCAAAGGACAGTTTGTTGTCGAGAATCGTCCCCAGGTATTTGTAGTTTGTCACCCTCTCCACTTTCGCACCGTCTATGTACAGGTCGGGGATGGGGGCGGGGTCTCGTCGGAAGTCGATCGTCATTTCTTTTGTCTTCGTCACGTTAAGGTCAAGAAAGTTGTCTTTGCACCATGTGCAGAAGCGGTTAACTTGTTGAAAGTAGTCAGTGTCAGAATTGGAAAGGTCTTCGAGAGCGGTGTCGTCGGAATATTTGATGAGAGGTGAGGAGTCAGAGCCAGTACAGTCATTAGTGTAGAGGGTGAACAGAATCGGTGACAGAACAGTACCTTGAGGAGAGCCAGTAGAAGTTTTTAGGGTGCCAGAGAGAGTGTTGAAAGGAAACGGCTTGAGTTCTATTGGTGAGAAAACTGATGATCCACAGAATTAGTTTAGGGTCGACATGGAGCTCCAGGAGCTTCATTGCCATCAGGTGAGGTTGAATAGTGTTAAATGCAGAAGAAAAATCAATGAATAGGATGCGAACGAACGAGCCAGCTTTTTCTAGGTGATTGTATGCATTGTTGAGTAGGGTCAGTGTTGCGTCGTCAGTGGATCTGTTTTGCTTGTATGCAAATTGGTGTGGGTCAAGTTGATGTTGTGTATGCTGCTTAAGCTGGCCCAGAACGATTCGCTCAAAGCATTTAAAGACGATAGGAGTCAGAGCAACGGGTCGGTAATCGTTGAGTTCAGAAGGGCTTTTAGACTTGGGAACAGGACAGATTGTAGAAGACTTCCAGAGAGAGGGGACAGTGCAGGAGCGAAGAGACCAGGAAAAGAGCAGTGCAAAGACAGAGGAAAGTTGAGAGGCACATGAGTGTAGATGTCGTCCACCTATCTGGTCAGGGCCAACAGCTTTGCGGATTTCAAGTCGCCTGAATAGCGACTCGACTGCACTCCCCTCTTCCCCCCCTCCCCCCTCCCCAATCCTACCCTCCAAATCCAAAATGACACTGGTCAGATCTGATTGAAGGTCATTACGCTCAAATCTGCAATAAAATTCATTGAGTTTGTTAGCAAAGTCTGTGTTTTTTTTTTTACATGCCTGAAACTGTAGTATGTGACCTATTTTGACCCGTTAACTCTACAGTCAGTCTACATTTACACTGCCTAGAGTACACAGCTACGTCCTAGCAGAAATCTCTCCACTGATAGACCAGGGAAGCAGTACTTGTTGAATATTTGAATTCAATCAATTTAGCCACGGCCTGACATTGTCAAAAAGGTAAATTAACATACTTTTGTTTTATCGTGATGTAGATATATTATTGTTGAAGTATGTTTGTGACATTTGCTATGCTCAGAATTAAATTGTTAGACCGACGTTGCGTGACCACGTGTCGAACACGACCGGTTGACGCCATGTTGAAAGATGTAAGGATCCACTGTTGTTTAACCAATATGTATGCTTGCAGACCAGTGGCTGTACCAGAGAATGTGTATAATATTAATTCTTTCTCTATGTGTATAGTTTGCCATGATTTATATTTATATATGTATAGGAAATTAAAGTGGAGATTCCAGTGGACCACGGACTTAGCAGAATGTTCGTCGCTTATATATAGAGATGTGGAGCTAATCATTGAGGGCTACTTTGGCCTTCAGTGAGTCGCTCTGCACACACCTATTATACAGGGTTGTGCAGAATTTTGTCTCATATGTTACAGACGATCAGCCATTATATCGTGAGTCCAACTCGGCGAACAACAAAGACAAGTTGTGGCTGAAAGTTGACTGCCAAGGCATCTCCAGCATTGCGCGAAGATAGCCCACCAGTCTAACCACAGGGAGAAGACTCCACGACAACACAGCTTGTCACAAAATCCACCACAACGCATCGCTTCAACCACTCAGATAAGTGCCCCTCGAAACAGTGCACTAAAACTGTAACAAAGGACCACAGTAGTCCACTCTTCAAGAACTCTGACCATTAGGGCAGAAAGTATCCAGTGCCCTATGATGAGAAAGTAGCTGCCTAGACTATCAGCGAGCAAACCATTCGCATTGACATTTGAACTTTTAAGTTAGTTTCGTACTTCAAAGATCGTGTATAGAGTATGTCACGTGGGGTTTATGGGTTGCTGGGCTCTGCACAATGGAATGCTGTAACCCTCACGCTTTATCCTGTGGGAACCGCTAGTGAGTCACCCTGTGGATTACTTTAATAAAATTTATTTGTTTAGCTCGTTTTGTGTTAAGGCTGGGATACAGAGATATATAGAAACATGGTAAAAGATCACTGTCACACTAGCTTTCACACGGCTAAGTCATAAGTCATAAGTCATAAGTCATAATCTTTAATAATCCATAAAATGGAAATTACAATGTCGTCAAGGAAATCTTTCACTCATTACAATTATAAATAAGATAAAAACATACATGTAATATGCAACATTAAAGACGGCATGCTGACAATCAGGCAAAAGAGAAACACCACATACACTTATCTTTAGGCATGCATTATACTTTTTTTTATAGCAATGGGAGTCAAACAGTATATAACACATAGTAAGCAAAAGTAAACTACAATCATAAAAAGGGTCTAAAAGACTATTATTTAAGAATTTATACACATGAAAACATAAAAGTGTAGTTTAACATTAAAAAGAGCATACTGCACGTTAATTCTATAGTGCGGTAGTGAGTCCCGCCCATGCGGGAATGCAGCTAGTCAGTATGTTAGTTAGTCGTGTGCAGGGGCGGATCAGTTAGGTTTTGGGGGGGGGGGGGGTTCCAAAAGTCTATTAAAGGGACTTACTCGGTAAATGTTAATGATGGTCAAAAAACGCTTCAGATCAAGCATCAACATTGGCAGGACACGCACTTTTCGAGCAGACATCGGAAGTGACCACAATCTTGTGATGATGTCTTTCCGACTTCACTTGAATAGAGTAAACACAGCAAAGTGCACTAGACTAAAGTTCGACCTGGACAAACTGCAAGACCCGGAGGTGACAGAAATATTTTAGGCCACAATTGGAGGGAAATTTGCACCACTGCTCATTTTAAGAGCTGGTGAAGTAGATGTTAACACCAGGACCACCACCTGCAACTTAGCTGTGACAGATGCCTCCACGGAAATCCTTGGAAAGCACAGGTCATAGAAGAAGCTGTGGATCACACCTGAACTTTTGGACCTGTGTGATAAACGAAGAGATGAAAAAGAAAAGGAACACCTGACAGGAAGCTGATGCCTAACGAAAAATCAACAATGACATCCGAAAAGGCATGCGCACAGCAAAGGAGAACTGGACAGAAGCTCAATGCCAGGAAATAGATAACAGTCTGAACAAAAACAACAGCAAGAAGGCCTACCAGACTGTGAAGCCGCTGACAAGTGTTAAACAGCCCAAGGTCTTCACGATCCAAAGCAAGTGGCTTATGCCTTACAGAAGAACAACAAGTCTTGGACAGATGGACAGAGTACTGCTCTGACCTTTACAACCACAAACCAAACGGAGACCCATCAGTTCTAGCATGTCCAGAGAACAGAGAAGAAGAAGAAATCCTCCCAATTCTCCGAGAAGAAGTTGAGGCAGCAGTGCAATCGCTGAAGAAGGGGAAGTCAGCGGGAGTGGACAACATACCCGCGGAACTGCTTCAAGCAGGAGGAGAAGCGATGATCGACGCACTCACCATTATGTGTAACAAGATGTGGCAGAGTGGGGAGTGGCCTTCACCATGGACATCACTTGTCATCACTCTTTCCAAAAAAGGTAACCTTCAGGAATGTGAAAATTACCGCACCATCAGCCTCATCAGCCATCCCAGCAAGGTCCTCCTGAAATATAATACTCAACAGGTTGAAACCCCAAGCTGAAAAAATCATAGCCGAAGAGCAAGCAGGATTTAGGGCAGCGCGAAGTACCACTGAACAGATTTTCAACCTCAGAATAATCTGCGAAAAATACCTACAGCACCAACATCTATATCATGTGTTCGTAGACATCAAAATGGCGTTTGACCGAGTCTGGCATGCAGCTCTGTGTGCGTCAGGGATGCCTACTCTCTCCAACACTCTTCAACATCTTCCTAGAGCGCATAATGTGAGATGCCCTTGCAGACCACGAAGGCACAGTCAGCATAGGGGGAAGAGCAATCTCCAACCTTCGTTTTGCGGATGACATTGATGGATTGGCTGGAGAAGAACAAGAACTTGAACAGCTGGTACAGAGGCTTGACACCACTTCCAGAGCTTATGGAATGGAAATAAGTGCAGAGAAGACCAAAATGATGACCAACAACACCCATGGCACCAACACGGACATCAAAGTCCAAGGCCAATCCCTCAACACAGTGCATAGCTTCAAATATTTAGGAGCCATTATATCAGACAATGGGTCCCGACAGGAATTCCTCTCCAGGATCGCACGAACAACTGCTACCCTGGCGAGGTTGAAGACAATTTGGAAAGACAGGGCCATCAGTCTACATTCCAAGGTAAGGCTGCTGCGCTCCCTTGTCATCTCCATCTTCCTATATGCTTGCGAAACATGGACCCTCACAGCAGATCTCCAACGAAGAATACAAAGCATGGAGATGAGATGCTTCAGGAGACTTCTGGGCATTTCCTATATCCAGAACATCACCAACGACGAAGTCCGACAGACCATCACACAAGCCATTGGACAACACGATGACGTGCTCACAATGGTGAAAAAACGGAAACTCCGATGGTAATGGCCATGTCACCAGATCATCAGGTCTTGCAAAGACCATCCTGAAAGGCACAGTGCAAGGAGGTAGAAGAAGAGGGAGACCGAAAAAGAGGTGGGATGACAACATTCGAGACTGGACTGGTTTGACACTGAGCGAAACAATCAGGGTTGCTGAGGACAGGGAAAGATCGAGTACGTTGGGTAAACGATCATCTGTGGTGCCCCTTCGACCTCCGAGTTATGGGATAGGACACGATAGGATATGATATGTTATTTACTTTTAAGATTAAATTTTCAAAATAATAATTACCTCCTTTGCTCCCAAAATATGTACTGAGCTTTGCCACACCTTTCGAATCGGAGGGCTTCAATGACGGCGTTCGCGGCAGTTTGAAGCGCTGGGTTGCCCACACTATGACTTTTTCAGCATGCGAGGCACTTTTAAAATGACCAAGCCAAAATGATCTACCTACCACCAAAATGCAAAACATATATATAGTCATATAATAGGCTGACGTCAATTTTTTTTTAATGCTAGCGATCTGAGTCACACTGCCTTCACGATGGACCGATCGATCGCGATCGACGTATTGGGCACTCCTGTCGTAATCCATTAGGAATATCGTTTTCTTTCTTTTCATTTCTTCCGCTCGTGGCGCCCCCCCCCCACCCCCTCCTAAAAAATAAACAAAAACTAAAACTAAAAATAAATAAATAAATAAATAAATAAATAGAATGTCGACGATGACGGGAAATATCAGCACAAAAGACGGTGTTTGTCTGGAGATTGTTTAGAATGATTGCAATGATTGAAGTTTTTTAGGGAGAAGATTGCGAGGGCTTGCATATTGTGGGAAAAGTCAAATACTCGTACCCAAAAAAATAAAATAAAATAAATAAATAAATAAATAAATAAATAAATAAATAAATAAATAAATAAATAAATAAATAATATAATTTATTTATTTATTTATTTATTTTTATTTTTTTTATTTCTTTTTATAATTTTATATTTTTTTTCTCTCTCTCTTTCTTTCTCTCCTTCTTCTTCTTTTTTTCCTTTTTTTTTGGGGGGGGGGCTGGGGGGGGGGGTTCCGGAAACCCCGGAAACCCCCCCCTCGTCCGCCCCTGGTGTGTGTTGTGTTTGCCCTATCTAATTGCTCATTGTACATCTGAATGGCTGTCGGAATAAATGAATGTTTGTGTCTCGTCGTTTTCGTCTTTACTGCCCTATACCTACCACTTCTCTCTATCAACCTACTGGCAAATTCCGTGTACAGAGGATGATCTCTGTCGGCCAAAATTGCTGTCGTTTTCTTCACTACCTGTCTCTTGTGAATAGTCTGTATGTCGTCTTGCTTACTCCCGACCACCCCACCTGCTTTCTTGATGATTTTGTCCAGTCTGTCTTTGTCTCTTTTTGTCACATTCCCACCCCAGCAAGACAGGCCAAATGTCATGACACTGCTGACAACAGATGTGAAAAACATTTGCAGTATTTTATGTGATATTTCGAAAGATCTTAATTTGCGCAGGCAATAGATACGGCTGTGTGTTTTGTTAACAATATGATCTAAGTTGTCGTTCCATGTCAATTTTTTATCTAAAACTATTCCTAAGTATTTGTAACTTTTAACCCTTTCTACTGGTTGACCTTTAATTAAAATTTCATCAAAAACAACATTCTTGCGCCTAAAGTCAATTATAATTTCTTTGGTTTTTCCGACATTTAATTCAAGAAAATTTTTATCACAGAAAGAAACAAAACATGAATGATATGTAGTCCAGCCACTTGATAACAGTTAAAATCCCACATTTATTTCTTCTACTCTATACAAGATCTTCTATATACTAATCTACCTTAAAAAGTCAAGAGTCAATGCAAATAGTTCGATCGCTGATAGTTTAGGCAGCTGTTATGTCTTCATAGGGCACTGGCTACTAGAGTACATGAAGATTGGACTACTGTGGTCCGTTTTACTATAGTTCTGAAGAGTGGACTACTGTGGTCCTTTTGTTACCAGTTTTAAGTGCACTGATTCCTGGGCACTTAGCTTGTGTGGTGCAGGTTTGAAGCCCTTTGATGAGGTAGCTTCTGGTACACGATGGGTCGTCGTGTAGTTTGGTCCCGTGACACGCTGTGGTGTCTTGGAGAGTGTTTTCCAGGGTTGCTCTCTCAGTCCTGTGCTGTAGAGGCTAAACAGCCAACTCGTCTTTTATGTGGAGTTGGGCGCACGGGATATCTCGCCTGTTCGTCTGTAACACAAGAGACGAAATTCTGCACAACCTTGAATAATAGGTCTGTGCAGAGCGTCTCACTGAAAGCCAAAGTAGCCCTCAGTGATAGCTCCACATCTCTATACATAAGCGACGAACATTCTGCTACGTCCGTGGTCCACTGGAATCTCAACTCTAATTTCCTATACATACATAAATATAAATTGTGGCTAACTATACACATACAGAATTACTAATATTATAAACATTCACTGGTACAGCCACTGGTCTGCAAACATACATATAGGTTCAACAACAGTGGTTCCATCAGGTATACAACATGGCGTCCAAACCGGTCGTGCTTAACACGTGTTCGGCTTTCCTACATGGTAAGGCAAATTCGGATTAACATTCAAATCTATGCATAGCAAATTCCACAAACATAATTTCAACAATAATATAAATATATCACGATGAAACAGAAGTATGTTCATTTACCTGTTTGACAAAGTCAGGCCCCGTGGCTACTTGATAGAATTCTAAGATTATCAAAGTCCTGCTTCCTGGTCTATGAGTGGAGATTTTTCTCTGCTCCGGTCTAGCTGTGTAGACTTCGGCGTATTTCATAGGACTGACTCAATCTATGCTAGGTTTTGACCTATTCAGAACCGGCTCTAACCGCTCTGGCTGAGTCCCTGTTACGAATTTGAGATAAGATAGTGGGCAAGGTTTAAGTTTTCAGTTATGTGCGTGTGTTGTCATTTGTCTGAAATGATGTTGAACATTAAACTTTACACATCAAACACTTCCTCATCTCTCTTTTACAAACTAAAAGACAACTTTACTTCACATTAACTTATTTTTAATGAATGGATGATAGTAAGATGGCTTTCTAACTTAGCCAACACATAAAATAAATATGGACTCAGCTTGACGTAATGACGATCGAGGATGTAGATGATACGAAGAGTCATATAAGTATTCGCAAAGTTCTTTCAAAGTCTTTCGTGCAAAGTCATGATGATACTGATCAATCCGGGTGGATACAATGACGAACGATAGTCGTCGGATCTTCCGCAACGATGAAACTCGGCAAAATAGGTAACCACAGGTAGAATAAGAACAAAGGAAGAAGTCCGACCCTGCAACATAGCGAAGTACCTAACTTCGTTAATTATCAGCTTACAGAGGTCTGAAAATGAGTATCGACTTGCTAGAAAACCGTCTTACCAAAACCGTTAACTAGTTGACATGGTAACCAATGTTGCAATTCATTTCTCCAAGTCGATGATACTCATTTCATTTACAAGATTTATAAAAAACATAACTTCGATCATTGACAAATAATATCACCCCATTATTTAACCAAAAAATGATCGCGCAAACACTCAATCGAACGAATACAAATGTGCATCAACAACAATGAATGGCGGTCGTCCTGACACAAATACATTCTCCTCCGCGGACGCGCAGAATCAAAATTCTTACCAGTTCGAACTTCTTCAAATCCTGCAGTTTCAACCCTGCGTTGAATGGATTGACTAGTTACTTTGCCGACTGTAAAGTTATTGTTAAAAGGCGTGAAAGAGGAACTAAGGAGGTTTCCAAACTCCAGGTCTTCAGCTTCATCCTTCTCAGGCAAAGTTCTGTCGTCTAGTCACGAGCTAACAGTTCTCGTTGCTAAACAATATCCAGGAAGTTGATAAGCTGTCATGGAAATTGAACTCTCTTAATCTGTTAAGTTGTTTGTAAATATTATATATATACTAACATTCAACTCCGTGAAACGATTAAGATTACTGGTTGGCAATATTTTATTCTGTCCAAAGAATGTTTTAAATACCGCAGGAACCACGTCATTGTGTACGTGTGATGCAAAAAACTTCGGTCGACGTCATCCAAAACTAAATATAATCGTGTCTCGCGCCGGTACGTCACATCCTTTATAGTACAGGCTCACAACATAATTATTCTCTGCACTTATACTTGCGAGGAGCTCAAATAAACATTACAGTCCCATTGGATAAGCCTTTCGATCCCACGCACACAGTGCTGACGTCACTGCACTGTTTGCGTCAAGCTCACAGTGTGTGTACCTCCGTTATACTGTAATCGTCTGCTATATACTACATTAACTTTCTAAGATTACAATGACTAAACAAGGCTAAATAGTAAAGTAAGCAGGGTAAAACTTGTCCGTCTGTCACAGAGTAGAGGAAATAAATGTGTGATTTTTACTGTTATCAAGTGACTGGGCTACATATGTTTTATTGCCGTGTGAAAGCTAGTGTGACAGTGATCTTTTACCATTTTTTCTATCTATCTCCGTACCCCAGCCTTAACACAGACCGAGCTAAACAAATAAATGTATTAAATGAAGTCAAAGGGAGATTCACTAGCGATCCCCATAGACTAAGACGAGGGGGTAATAGCATTCCATTGTGCAGAGCCCAGCAACAAATAAAAACCCCACGTCACAAAGACAGTGCATAGTTCCGGTGAGTTTTATTTTGACTGAGTGTTATTGCATCATGCTTTTTTCGACTGCAGAGAAGCTATATAAGTAATGAACTATTCTGCTTGTAGAGTGATTTGAGATGATTTTTGATGATGATCTTTGAAGTGATTTTCGGAAAGCGATCTTGTATGCAGTTGTTGATGTTTGCTGAATAAAGTTGTAAACTCTATACGACGACTCCTGCCTTGTTGCAGAGTGAACAGGTTGCGTGGATAAACGAATTCTTGGCGTACTCTGTCAGCTGCTTGCCTTTTAGATTCAGTTCAATTCCTTTCTGCCCGAAGTCGGCCAGCTTGATACTTTTCTGGAAAGTTCTTGACTACGCCGCGCCTTTCTAGACTGTTCTAGAGCACAAAGCTTTCTGCAGTAGCAATGATGCTTGTTATTAGTCGCCTTCGCTGACGCACGATCCGCTGTCCTCGTCGTATGCGACGCTGCACCACGCTGCTATTGATGAATACGCTCCTGTGCTGAAGTAGACGCGACGTCCGTTTGTTGCTCTCTGTAATACTGGCGATGTAGCTCCGAGACTGTCCCTCGACGTAGTCTTGCGGCAGCTACGTAGTCCCGGTCTGTTGTTCGCTCACGAAGCAACTCTTCAGCGACTACACGCCCGTGCAGTCAACCCGAGTCTATTGGGGTAATCCCAGTATGTTGGCCCTCCCGACGCAACTCGTTGGCGGCTACCCTCGATGACTGCCTCTCGCAACGTAGACTCGCTTGTTGTAGCAGTTGAACCCTTGGCTATGGCGTAGATCCCGGCTTGGACCACAGAGTTGTTGTTGTTGTTGTTTGTAGATTATAGTCACACGACACTTTCGCATATAGGTGACTACTGGACCGATTTATACTGACACCAGCGGGCCAGTTGTTGGTAAAGGGGAAAATAATATGATCACACGTTGACCAATCCGGGATTCGAACCAGCGACCTTTCGGTTACAAGCAAGACGCTCTTACCAACTGAGCTACCCGGACCCACCACAAAGTGTTAAACGTTGGTTTATTTATCAGTAGCTGATTCAGCCCCGATGCTTGAATCTTGATAAGTATAACTCATATTCGTTTATCCACGCAACCTATTCATTTAGTAACAAGGCAGGAGTCGTCGTATAAAGTTTTCCAACTTTATACAGGAAACATCAACAACTGCATACAAGATCACTTTCCGAAAATCTCTTCAACGATCAGCATCAAAAATCATCAAAAAACTCTTTCAATCACTTTCTTTGTCACTCAGACAACGCCTTACTTATATAGCTCTCTGCAATCGAGAAGAAGTTCGAACATTCCAGCATGATGCAATAACACCCAATCAAAATAGGACTCGTCACCGGATCTACGCACTTTCTTACGTCATATAACCTTATTTAAGATAGAAGAATCGCCTATCTATTCCTAGATTTATCGCGAAGCTTCGGTCGGTAGTAAACAAGTAATTCCAGAAAATTCTCAACAGTATCAACCGACGAAAATTATAAACTTAAGACAAAGTTTCTTCTAGCAACAACGCAAACATCAAAATCAAAAATAAATACCCCCTGTTACTGCGTGCTTTGCAAAATAAAATGATCGGATCTGTCGTGAGCGTCTCAACCATAACAGAGAGGAACAGCTGGAACAGACGCTTGACATCACCTCCAGAGGCTTTGGAATGGAAATAAGTGCAGAAAAGACAAACATGATAGCCAACAACACCAACAGCATCAACACGGACATTAAAGTCCAAGGCCAATCCCTCAACTTGGTACATAGCTTCAAATATTTAGGAGCCATTGTATCAGACATGGGTCCCGACAATAAGTCCTCTCCAGGATAGCACAAACAACTGCGCCACGACAGGTTGAAGCCCATTTGGAAAGACAGGACCATCAGCCTACACTCAAGATAAGGCTGCTGCGCTCCCTTGTCATCTTCATCTTCCTATACGTTTACAAAACATGGACCCTCACAGCAGATCTACAACGAAGAATGCAAAGCATGGAGATGACGTGCTACAGAAGACTTCTGGGCTTTTCCTATACCCAGCATATTACCAACGCCAAGTCCGAAAGACCATTACGCAAGTCATTGGACAACACGATGACATGCTCGCAGTGGTTAAAACACTGAAACTTACATTGGATGGCCACGTCACCAGAGAATCAGGCTTTGCAAAGGTCATCCTGCAAGGCACGGTGCAAGGAGGCAATAGAAGAGGGAGACCGAAAACGAAGTGGAAGGACAACATTCGAGAATGGACTGGCTTAACACTGAGCGAAACCATGAGGGTTGCTGAGGACTGAGAAAGATGGAGTACGCTGGTTAAACGGTGCCCCAACGACTTTCGAGTTACAAGATAGGATAGGATAGGATAGGATAGGATAGGATAGGATAGGAGTGGTTAACACAACTTTGCGTGGCCGTCTGACATAGCCGGCAGTGTGTGGTTGGCCGTCTTACATAGGTGGCGTTAAAATGTGGAAAGACTACACATAATTATGTCTGTTGTCTCCTTGCAAAACATCGCCTTGCGACATGGCCTTCAGTCACCTAGTCATGCCAAAAAAACTTCTCGTTGTTCCTCGCACAGTCCTATGTCATTTGGCTACCTGCCTGGGACTGAGGTATTTATTGCAAACACTGCTGACAGTCCCTCCTGTCTATAACTCTGTCACATAACGTATTCTTACTCCATTCATCGGGGCAGGGGGAGGGGGAAGGGGGGAGGGGGAGAGGTGGAGGGAGGGGAAGAGGTAGGGGGAGGGGGGTGCCGGGAGTTTATGTATAAAT
The DNA here is from genome assembly GCA_036898135.1 of Oncomelania hupensis. Taxonomy (NCBI): domain Eukaryota; kingdom Metazoa; phylum Mollusca; class Gastropoda; order Littorinimorpha; family Pomatiopsidae; genus Oncomelania; species Oncomelania hupensis. Next base: position 50,190,146 of record CM072522.1, read on the forward strand.
AGTATCCCCATTTTGTGGAACGTTAGTGTTTAGATTACCACTAATTCTGTCATTCTTATTTGATCTTTCTCGTTCCTAATCTGTTTTATCAATCTACTATCTTGTTCACTAGACCAGTCACCTACATTTTTTCTTGAAAACTCTACCAAAACTCCTCATTTGCATATGGGGTCTGTTGGGTCAACTTGGGGTTATTGGACACTTTCTGACAAATGGTCACTAGGGCTTTCTATGGTTTTATTATTTAGATATGTAGGCATTTTCTTTGGATGTGTTTTGTTATTATTTTTTTTACTGATGTTTATATTCTTTTGGTTTTTGTAAACGGGGTTCTATAATTTAGAGTAAAGCCCACGCGTCCCATTGTCAGGCCTATTTTCCAGTAGTCGAATTTCACTTACTGACTTGTGATAAGAGATTTTCTCTTGAAACATCACATAGACAACGCCCGATGACGCTCTATAAATAGGTGACAGCTACCCAGCTCTCGATAGTCTATCAGCCTCCCGGGTGTCCCACTTTGACTACAATCGGGTTCCACAGCTTATTGTCTCTCCGACCTGGTTTCCTCTCTTCTCCTCATAACGATCCGCTTATTTCCAAGCCAAAATAACGAATGAAGGTTCCGGCCAATTTTTTGCATTAGCTTCTCAAACCGAGCTCAACGACTCGCTCCCTAAACTGCAAAATAAGCTTCACCATGACCGCACGTGCTAATGCTCATAACACATTATTCAAGTTCTTGACTTGATGGCCTTGCAGAGTGACTTGTTATTGTCCATTTACTGAAAAACAAGGTGCCCACACCCCTCTTCCACAGTTTTGTGATGACACCCATGCATTAAATCCTTTTATTGTAAAGTGGCCGGCTGGTGGAGTGCCTGCTGTGTTACCGTTAGAATTGTTTAAGCAGATCTTTTATACGAATCAGGAGTGAGTCCCCTTTCAACCAAGTTGTCCTGATTCGGCTCTTTGCAGTCCACTGGACACTATAAATAATAACTGACTAGCGAACTAACTAACTAACTAACTAACTAACTAACGTATCTTTCCCTATCACACATTGGAAAGTATCAACAGTCTGATCTAGTCTGACTCTCTTTTATTTTCTTTTAGAGCAACATCTTTACCGCTTCAGCGAGACAAAACCTTTTGCTACAATTGGACTTAAGTGTGTAGACTTGACTTGATTTGACTTTTGAACAGGAACGCAAAAGTGAGAGACACTCAAGTCAGAGGCGCTTAAATCAGTGACGATTAAGTCAGAGACGCATTAGTCAAAGACGAATAAATCAAACGCAATAGATCAGATGACATGAAATGGCGGCGAACAATCCAGGCCCCACTGCACAGGACCAATGGCGGGACTATGTGACCAACCTTTACCCTAACGCCACCACAGGAACCAATTGTGTGCCACCCTTCAACTTCAACCGTGTGCCTTATACCATACAAACTGTGCCAGGCACCAGCGAGACAGCCTTTGTCCTGCCTGCCCCACCTGCTGCTGCCCCACATTCTGCTGCCCCACCTGCTGCTGTCTCACCTGTTGCTGTCCCACCTGTTGCTGTCCCACCTGTTGCTGTCCCACCTGCTGCTGTCCCACCCGCTGCTGCCCCACCTGCTGCTGCCCTACCAGCTGCTGCCCCACATGCTGCTGTCCCACCTGCTGCCGCCCTACCAGCTGCTGTCCCACCTGCTGCTGTCCCACCCGCTGCTGCCCCACCTGCTGCTGCACTACCAGCTGCTGCCCCACATGCTGCTGTCCCACCTGCTGCTGCCCCACATGTCATTCCTGTTGCTATCCCACCTGTATCAGGTCACACACTGTCGCCCCCACACGTGCTATGGAAACAAGAGTCGCCCAACGTCGCCCCTGTTCGAGTCCAGGAAAGCGACTTCAGTGATGATTTTTGCCAGCAGCATGTCGTCACTAACCTGCAGGCTCTGGGACAGAATCAACGAGAGGTCATGTTCATCCTGTCCCAATTGAACTTTGGTTCTTATCTCAACAAGCCATCGTACACATCGGCCGTTGCACAGCTACAGCTCCCACTGCCGGCACACTTGAACACGCCACAAATCAAGTACTCACACGGCGAGGCTGACATAATTGTAATTCATCGACGATACGGCGTCCTGATCGGAGAGCTCAAGTCTGTGGGCAGGCGGCAGGCTGTCAAGCAAAGCACCACTGCCCCTGACCGCGATGTGGCCAAGAGGGTGGAGAAAGCCATCACACAGCTGGACCGGTCGCAGAAAGTCATTAGTCACGTGGTCAATGATCTGGACCCTGGTCTGACAGTGCGCAAAACGCTGTTCCTGCCCTACGTCACCAGTGTCCAGCTACACAATGTGCTGACGTCAAACAGTCCGTTATTACAGGTAACTCATCTCTCTCTCTCTCTCTCTCTCTCTCTCTCTCTCTCTCTCTCTCTCTCTCTCTCTCTCTCTCTCTCTCTCTCTCTCTCTCTCTCCCTCTCTCTCTCTCTCATTCTCTCTCTCTCTTTCTATCTTTCTCTCTCTCTCTCTCTCTCTCTCTCTCTCTCTCTCTCTCTCTCTCTCTCTCTCTTTCTCTCTCTTCTCTCTCTGAACATACTTCTATGTTTACCTGCGCAGTAATGTATTATAATTAATGTGAGCGTGTATGTGTTTCTTAGCGTGCGTGCGAGATTGTGCGTGTGTCTGTTTGCGTATGTGAGTGTATGCATGCGTGCGTGTATGAGTGTGTTTGTCACAAATCGCCATTGTGAGAACAGGCTAAGGTTTAAGCTACAGTTCCCACCATGATTCTAGGCCTATATAAAGCTAAGGCTTCTGATAAAGTGTCCACAACAGCAAAGCGTGGTCAGACTAAAGGTCCACCTTGTATTTCACAGCGCCTATGTCAGTGCCTTAGGGCAGCGGACGTCTCACACGCCGTACAGCTCTGTGTATGTGCTGACCAGTTATCGCATCCCAGTACTTTCTGGGATGTGACTCCCGCTGTCCTAACCAACCTGACCAGCTGGTGGCGGCAAATCATGGCGTCTCCAGATCCTCAGCTCAGTGGTCCAAGAGGGGAAAGGCTGTACCTAGATGTAGCAGCTAGGTAACCATTTTTATGACTCATGTTTTATCAGCTCTTGCTTTACATCAATCATTGGTGTACTGTTAGCGTCAGGTCAAGCTGAACCTATGTTTTATATTGTAAATGTTAGTAATGGTGATGGTGATGATGATGATGATGATGATGATGATGATGATGATGATGATGATGATGATGATGATGATGATGATGATGATGATGATTCGTTTGTCATTACGATTTTTGTGCAGGTTCGTGGGACCAGCCACTACAGTCAGTGTTCACTGCAGTGTTCCCCCACGTGTGGAGGTGCGGACTGAGGGCCAGGCGGTGGCAGAACTGGGAAAGAGGCTGTCACGTCTGGTGTTGACCCAGCAGCAGCTGGACATATTGACCAGAGATCCGCCTCTGGCTTGCATCACGGGTCCGTGGGGGACTGGTTAGTAATAATAATAACATTAGATGTGTACGCGCCTTAATCTAAATCAGACACAAAGCGTGGCGATCTAAAACCTACATATACGCTTTCACGTTAGAGACACTCCTACATACACAACAACACACATTCATCACTCAAACATGTGGTGTAAAAGGCCAGTCGCTATTAGAAGACGGAAAATATGTCTTATATAATAATATCTAATATCTAAAACAAATGATCTCAAAATAATAATACTAATACTTCAATATAGGATGCTATATACGCGCTTTTCCCCAAATTACTAATCAGGCTCAAAGCGCGGCGATCTGTAACAACTTACACGCTGACATGTTTTACCCACTCTCACACACACAACAAACACATCTATCACTCAAACATGTGACACACACAGCAAACACATCTATCACTTAAACATGTGACATACAGCAAACACATCTATCACTCAAACATGTGACACACAAAGCAAACACATCTATCACTCAATCATGTGACACACACAGCAAACACATCTATCACTCAAACATGTGACACACACAACAAACACATCTATCACTCAAACATGTGACACACACAGAAAACACATCTATCACTCAAACATGTGACACACACAGCAAACACATCTATCACTCAAATATGTGACACACACAGCAAACACCTCTATCACTCAAACATGTTACAAACACAGCAAACACATCTATCACTCAAACATGTGACACACAGTAAACACATCTATCACTCAAACATGTGACACACACTGCAAACACATCTATCACTCAAACATGTGACACACAGCAAACACATCTATCACTCAAACATGTGACACACACAGCAAACACCTCTATCACTCAAACATGTGACACACACACAGCAAACACATCTATCACTCAAACATGTGACACACACAGCAAACACATCTATCACTCAAACATGTGACACACAGCAAACACATCTATCACTCAAACATGTGGTGTAAAGGCAGGGAGATCGCTATTAGAAGGCGGAAAGGAAATCCAATTGTTTTTGTTTGTCAATTGTTTAGATTGACTGCATCCAGTACCATTATTGAAGTAGTCAACTGAATATCCGATAGCGGAATATCGTCTAAGTTATATCTATTATAAGGGTGTAGAGAACGGGTTTTTTCCGGTATTTTTTAAATTAAAATTAATTAATGATTTTTTGATTGGCTAAAAGCCTTGAGCCAATGAATGAAGAGATAGTTTGAATTAGAGGGGAAATTAGTCAGTCGAATGGTTGGTGTTATACTGTGAGGTCGAGTGTGTGTGTAGGCCAAGGATAGAAAAAAAAAGTTGAAAGAAAAGAAAAGAAAAGAAAGGTAACTGAAAGAGGAAGAAAGCATTGAAACTAATCAAGGTGTATTGGTTTGTGGCCATTTCTCTCTGGAAGTGGATTGTTATTTTGTGCTGTAAATATTACAGGTATTTATAACGTTTTACATGATTGTAAAATGGCGGATAAGTATATTTTTGTATTGAAAGGTAGTGAGCTGTTGTCCACTGAGATGGAATATTGAATTTTCATTGATGTAATAATATTATTAATTACGTGGGTCGATAGTTGTAGAGTAGTAGATAATGAAATATGAATGAAATGCGTGAGCTTGGTTAATAGTAATTTTCATTCTTGAAGTGATTACCTGGATATGAATGATAGTGGTGGAGGAAGGAAAGTGGTGATCACATACGAAACGGAATGGAACAAAGCAAGGAACAAAGGGAGGTGAGATGGGGTGAAACTAAAGAGGAATAAATACATTATCCGAGTCAGAGAATTGACGTTTCTATATGTATGTTGAAATAGCGGCCAACTGGGGACTAGGCGCCTGTTGGGGCTACTGGCCTACTGGGAGCAGAATTGGCTCTGTCCTGTCCGAAGCGAGGACAGGGTGATTTCCGAAGCATCGGAGGGGGATCGACTCTATGTCCACACTTGACCAAGACAACGTTTTCTCCGAGAGGACTGGGGCAGGAGGATAGTCCCTCCGCTCGTCGACACTCATCACTCGTCGACATTCATCGTTCGACGACACTCGTCACTTGTCGACGTATCTCTGGCATCGTGTGCCAGATAGTGTGAAACCGTGATCCTTGGAGATAATAAGGTACTGTGAAACTTTGCATATTTGTTGCATTGGCCAGGACAAGAAATTGCCGGGCTCGATTATCCGTCCCGAGTGTTCAGGCTCGTCGACGTCACGTTTCTATGAAACATTGGGATAAGCCCAACTGTGTTAGATTAACTGTATGAAAGAATTAGAGTGAAAGTGTGATATAAAATTGTTGATTATTTATATAAATTTTGAGAACGTGGAACGGATATCTGGTGTTGGTGTTTGTCTGTGTTGGGAAGAGTCCGTACGTTTGTGGGTGTGTCAGTAAACAGAGAACGTGCACGCACGCATAATTCGCTTTAGGAGTCATATATATATTTTGCATGCACCTACACTAAATATCCATTCGCTACATCTGGTGACCCTGTGTTTTTTCTCTGTGTTAGTATTGTAGTTCAAAGGTTGGTAGTATCTAGGTCAATTCTTTCATATCGTGGGTAGAATTAGTTGTCTCCTTTGTTTGATTGTAGAAGTGGTTTGTTTGTTGTGATTGTTTGATGTGTGATTATCTAAATTAGTGGTTTTAGACCGTCTCCAATTTCACGGTAGGGCGCTCCTGTATAGTTTCAGAGTTGCTCAAGGGCTTAGTATCTTTTTCTACCTGTGGGGTCTATATTCTTTTTTATTGCTCTTTCTGCTTTACTAGTATTGGTTTGTTTACATTGCTTGTAGTTATCTTTGTTCTGTAGGCCTAACTTTGTGTGTGTGTGAATCAGTGAATGAGTTAGTAGTTCCATGTTCTTATTTTATTATAGGTTATTTACAAAGCCCCTTAGTGTTAATTTAATTTTGATTTTGTTTTTCTTTTAAATTTATTATTAGAAATTTTGCAATTGATTGTTGAAATTTTCTTTGCTTAGTGTTAATATACTTCTTGATTTGTTCTTTGACTTTATTATTAGAAATTTTGGAAATATTTGTTGATCATAGTGTTGCTTAGTGTTGGTATAATTCATTATCTGTTTCTTTAACTTGAACATTTTTTTTCCCCAGGAACTGGGTTATATTATTTTAACATAGTACATTACAACAAAGGAAATAATTACACATACAATCTACATGCACGAAGAAACATAGAGGAAAGAAGAAAGAAAAAAGAAAGTGCCCAGGTCATAGGAGCTTTATAGGGAGAATAAAGAAAAAATAATAATAATAATAATAATAATAATAATAAAATAAAATTTAAAAAAAATAATAATAATATTAATAATAAAATAAAATTTAAAAAAAATTAAAAAAGGTTGTTGTAAGAAATTGGTCAGACTCCATTAAAATATTGTCTGTAAAGGCACCAATTGCCATGAAAAACAGGAACCATGTTCTTTACATATGCATTGTGCTTCTCAGCCAAAAATCTCTGCTTCAGAACTCTCAAAAAACCTTGAAAGTGAGGGCAAACGCCTCGTATTTTAGATGTGTACACATAGTATTTGGCACTCAAAATAAATAGGTCAAATATTTTATCAGTTACAATATTTGTTTGATATCCACAAATTATCAGTTGCTTACTAAGTCTAACATTTAAACAATGAGCAAAGTTGTCATGCAGCCAAATAAGAAAGGCATTCCAAAAAGATTGTGTTTTAGCACAGTCCCAAAAAAGGTGTTCTAAAGTTTCTTCTTCTAATCCACAAAATGTACATACAGAAGAATCTACAATGTTTCTCAGATGTAAAAAACGCTGGGTTGGCACAATTCTATACATCAATTTATATTGAAACCACCTAAGCCGTGTATCTTCAGTTGTTTTCTTAAGCTTTGAAAAAACAGTACAGACATCAACATCGACATTCAATGCATTAGACCACTTTTCAATAGATTTCAACGAATCAGTATTTTTAACCAGGTAACTATAGGTTTGTTTAGAGTCACCTTTGAACAAACATTGGCAAACTGCAGAATCCCTTACCACAAAATTCTCACAAAAATCAATTTTAAGTTTGGACTGGTAGTTTCGAACAGATCTTACAATACCTTCATATAACATAAAATTAACCATTAGATTAGGATGTTTTATTTTAAAATCTTCATAGGACAGAAAACCATTCTCGTTCAACAAGTGACCAACAGAATAGACATCATTCTGAGCCCAGCTTCTCAGAAACAGTACCTTTTTTTCTCTACATATATTAATGTTATAAAATAAACATTCAGAAACAAAATCATCATAAGAAGATGGAATACATTTGTCATTTAATTTTTTGCAATGTTTAAAAACATCAACCCAGAATGGGTTTACAAGTCTTTGCATTAATAAGTTTACAAACTCGCCACCTCGCTTTTTTATCACTTGAGCAGCAGGACATATTGCATACAGAATTTTTGCAATTTTCCCATTATCAAGTAATATTTTCTTTAGCCAGGTTAACTTAAGTGCAGACAAAAAAGCTTTCACATTCACCATTTTCAAACCCCCAGCCTCATATGACTGATACATTGATATTCTCTTAATTTTGTCTATCTTACCATCCCAAACAAACATGAACAGCAGTCTCTGCAAACTTGTAAGAAAATCCTCATCTGGGTCCGGTAAATTCATAAATAAATATGTCAACTTTGACAGTGCCAAAGTTTTAATGACAGTAATTTTACCAAAAGGAGTCAAATTTCTTCTGGACCAAGAGTTGAAAATTTTCCTAATCTCCACAAGCCTAGTTTCATAATTCAAAGAGACCATATCATCAATGTTAGTCGAAAAAATTATTCCCAATACCTTAAATATAGTAGGATTCCAAACAATATTAAACTCCAACATAAACTTGACAGTGGAATTTTTTGATGAACCTATCCACACAGCTGATGATTTATCATAATTAATGACCAGACCTGAAAGTGAAGCAAAAAATTGTAAAGTTTTTATGCAAGCACAGAAGGAGTCTTTTGTACCATCAAGAAAAAAAGTGGTATCGTCAGCATACTGTGATAACAAAATATTTTCACCCAAAATATTAAGCCCTTTAATTTGTGGATTTTGGCGCACCATCATAGCCATGATTTCAGCACAAATTAAAAAGATGTAGGGGGAGAGAGGATCACCTTGACGAGTTCCTCTTTCCAAGTCAAACCACTCAGAATACTGTCCATTTACGGAAACACATGATTTAATATTTTTGTAAAAAGTCGACACCCATCTTTTTATGTCATTTCCGAAATTGAATTTTGTCAATGCTTTTTGTATAAAAGACCAGGCTATGCTATCAAACGCTTTTTCAAAATCTATCATCAAAAGAAGACCCTTTACTTGTTGTTCATTGGCAACAATAATAGTATCATAAAGCAAACGAATATTTTCCCCTATATTTCTATCTTTCATAAAACCTTTTTGGTCACTATGAATTATAGATGGTAATACTAGTTTTAGTCTTTCGGCAATACATGAAGATGCTATTTTATAGACTGTATTTAGTAGAGTTATTGGTCGCCAATTTTTCAAAAACCTTTTATCTTTCCCTTCTTTAGATATACAGGTAATAACGCCCTGGCGTTGCGTTACTGACCTTTCCCCTTTCTCAAACCCGTCATTAATTGATCGACGCAAAAAACTACCTAGATCAATATAGAAGAATTTAAAGAATTCAGCTGTGTATCCATCTGATCCAGGGCTTTTGTCATTTTTAAGTTTTTTTTATTGCTTTAACTAGTTCTTCTCTAGAAATATACCCCTCTAACATATCGCTTTCTTCATCAGTCAGTATTGGATGTTCCAAATTATTGGGAATTTCTTCATTTATGAGATTATGTTCTCTTGAAGCGTACAACTGTGCATAAAAGGATTTAACCTCCTTAGTAATTTCATCACTATTGCATAAGAGTTCCCCATTTTCTCTTTCAACAAAACACATTGCCTTTTTAACAAAGTTTCTTTTTTCAAGATCACAGAAATATTTTGAATTTTTTTCGCCGTCTCCAATCCATCTTGCTCTAGACCTTACAATCAGACCATCCACCCTTTTTTGTCTTAATTGGTACAGCTCTTGCCGCTTCTGTTCTAAAACAAGTACATTGTCATTGTTTACACTATTTTCCAATAGCTTGATCTCTTCAATCAAATCAGATTCCCTTTTACCATTTTCTCTTTTTTTATAAGCTGCATACGAAATAGTTTTACTACGGATCTCCAAGAGTAGCATTTCCAAGAAAAGCTGATCACCAGTAGTGAGCTGAAGGTCCTCATCATCAATCACAGCAATATTATCTCTGTCATACACAAAAGCAGCGTACTGTTTTTTAACATCTAGAATACACTCTTTAATTAAGTTCAAGTATGCAATATCTTTCAATAAATCATTATTAAACTTCCACAAAGGTCTGTGCCTATTAACAATGTCAGTTTTAAAACACAGCGATACAATAGAGTGGTCAGAACAATATCCAGGCAAAATGTCCACACCATCTACAACAAGGCCAAGCTGCTCAGAAACAGCAAAAAAGTCAAGTCTACTTCTCTGAGCACTATTTGTTCTCCTCCAGGTGTATTTTCTCAAATCACCATGAAGTGCTCTAAAAATATCCACAATGTCCTGTTGTTCAAAAAATCAATTATCTCTTTTCTGCTCCTAACTCTATACCCATTGTTTGGATTGCTCGAGTCAAGTTTTGGATTCAGCGGAACATTCCAGTCACCACCAATAATAATCAGTTCATTATCTAACAATGTAATATTATTAAACAAACTAACAAAGAATTCGGGGTGGTTGTCACGAAGAAAGGGATTTGGGGGAAGGGGGTAAGCTCTTAATCTCTAGCGCTGTGTTATCTCCTTTGATAGATCAACGTGCGATGACATTCCAGAGACTAAAGCAAGGCCAGATTAATAAGTGATAAACAGAGTAAAGACGAGATGGAAAGTAAATGTACTAGTTAAGAAATACACAGTCAAAGGCCAGTCAAGGAAATTGCGATTTCTGTAACTATCTACTTTTAATAATTTGAAAAGGGAGAGTCCCGGTCAAATTGTTCTGGGGTGATTCATCGGCGTGGCGTCTCTAATACTGAGTAGTCTGGTGATATTGGGGAAAGTCAATCTTATGGGTACTAGAGCTATCGTAGACTGATCACATCATCGGGTGAGAGAGTATCTGTATGGGGGCCAGAGTTTCTGTGATATCTGGCGAGTGGGGGGTCTCTCAGGCTTAGGCACTTAGCTGGGGACTGCAGTGCGGCGGGTTGTCCAGGATCCTCTGGATGGCTTGCCAGTGGTGGTGCAAGATGCTGTTCGGTGGTCACGCGAAGATGACTCACTGACCGCGAGTGCAAGTAGTGTTGTCTTTGTTGTGGCACAGGCGTTGAACTTGGCTTACGTTGCTAGTCAGTTCAGAAATAGCGAAGTCCCAAATCACGCGTCTCATTGACCTCCCGGGTTGTCGGGGGCCTGCAGCGGGTCAGAGATTGGGAGATGATTCCAGTCCGGGGCGATGCGTCCGGCACAGGAACCCGTCTGCAACGTGTACAGACGCTGTATCAGCTGGGGATAGGGATAATGCGAATTCTGGGCCTGTGGTTATAGTCACCCTTATCAGAATTCAAATTGGCTTGACCGGTCATGAGTGGAGCCGGTGCAAATACCAACAGTCAAACAATGCTACTAGATTTACGGGGGCAAAGTGGAGGTTATGGGCAGCCACTAGTAAAAAGATACATTCGGCGCATTGGATGGGTTTGGCAACAGGGCAAATCTTTATACATTGGGGAAGCATGGTGGAAGGCAATAATAAGGGTACAGGACAAATGGGATATAGGTCTGGGCTGTACTTTGGGATTCTAATCTATAGGGAGGGGTTGGCATGGCATGGAATATCATACATGGGGTAACGGAGTATACAAGCATAAATTCAAACATGACATGAGATATATACAAGGTAGAAAGTATGTGCAAGGGAGAAAATACAAGTCATAGCAATACATCAAGGCAAAATTATAAACATGAACATACATACTGACAGGACGCATGAACATGATGGTGGACGATAGGTGATGGGGTTGCTATATGACAAGGAGTAAATTCCCTCTCTTACCTTGGTTTAAGACGGGTGGAAGCACAAGGATACTGACGAAACTCAGGGGTCGCTCGGTGATGGCGGCGTGGATTCGCAGGTTGTGGCTTCGAGGTAGGGAAGTTAGCATCTGACACTAGGTCTTGGTCAGTAGCAGACTTTAAGCAGGGCGCCCTCGGGGGCGGGGCTTAAGAGACTGTGCGAGCTTGCTAGGTAGTGACGGCTGGTCAAGAGGAATGACGGCAGGTCTGAGGCTATCGTCGCTGGCTGTGCGGGGTTGGTCGAATGGTTGCGGCCAGGCCTCAGGGATGCAATTGTCCGCCTCGTCACAGAGGCCCCCCCAAGGAAAAAGGCGAGGACGTAGGACTCGACGAAGGCGCGGCCAATCAGCTCTGAGGTCGGCTGCCGGGTGCGACGATGGGTTGCGAGGATCCGGGTGATACGGGCGATGCAGGGTTCCGGGTACGGTGGCGGGTGCCCAAGGCTGGGGTCCGCGGAGCTGCCGGGTTACGGCTACGGTTAGTGGGCGGCGGCAGGAATGAAGGCTGGGGCGTCGGCCCTCAGGGGCGACTCGATGGAGTCGGTTGCGGGGTGACGGCTGAGGAAGTCTGCGCCGTGGTTGTCTTTCCCAGGGATGTGTTCCAGCTGGAAAGAATATGCCTGGAGCAGCAGAGCCCACCTCATTAGCCGGGCGTTGAGCGATTTGGAGGTCGCCAAGAAGGAAAGTGGTTGGTGATCCACCTGGACTGTAAAGTGCGAACCGTAGAGATACAGTTGGAACTTCTGGACTGCCCAGACGAGGGCGAGACACTCCTTCTCCGAGGTGGCGTAGTTTTGTTCGGCCGGCTTAAGTTTCCGGCTGGCGTACGCGACGGGGAAGAGCGTCGGGGCGTCCGGGGAGTCCCGTTGGAGCAGAACGGCTCCGAGGCCTACGTCGCTGGCGTCTGTGCGCAGGACGAAGGGCTGTCCGTGGTTGGGGAGTCGGAGGACTGGCTGGGACGTCAGCTTGTCCTTGAGCTCCTGGAAGGCAGCTTCGCATTGCGGGGTCCAGATGACTCGGTCCGGCGCGGCTTTCCGGGTCAGGCTTGATAGTGGCGCGGCGATCCCGTTGTAGCCGGGTACAAACTTCTGATAGAAGCCACTCAGTCCCAGGAAGGACTGAACATCTTTCTTGGTCTTGGGGCGTGGCGCGTCTCGAAGGCGCTGGACGGTCTTTTCCAGAGGCCGGAGCTGTCCACGGCTGATGGTGTGGCCAAGAAATTCCAGTTCTTGGTAGCCGAACTGGCATTTGGTCGGCCGGGCAGTAAGGCCAGCTTCTCTGAGGCGGCGCAAGAGTTGGCGCACCACTCGCAGGTGCTCCTCCCATGTCTCCGTTGCGACGAGTATGTCGTCCATAAAAGAGTGTATGAACGGACAGTGGAGGGGGTCCAACAGCTTCCGCATCATCGTGCTGAAAATACTTGGGGCGTTGTGCAGACCAAACGGCAGAACGTTAAATTCATAGTGGCCGTCCATCGTGCTGAAGGCTAGGTACTGGCGGGATGAAGGGTGCACGGGAATCTGATAAAAGCCTTTGCTCAGGTCCACCCTGGAGAAGTATCGGGCGGATTGTAGCTTTGCGAACAAGTCCGTGGGGTCGGATAGGGGTCCGGGCACGAACTGGGTTACAAGGTTCAACTGCCGGAAGTCGATACAGAGGCGATGTTCTCCGCTGGGCTTCCGTGACAGAACTATTCCTGCGCTGTAGGGGGAACGGGAGGGAGCGATGACTCCGGCTTGTAGCAGAGCCTCTACTTCCGTTCTTACCACTTGCTGCTGGGATAGTGGGACGGGGTACGGTTTCTGGCGGACGGGAGTGGGGTCCGTTAGGGTGAGTCGAACTTCTTCCAGGTCCGTCCTCCCAGGAATGTCGGTGAGGACTTCCCTGTACTCTGCTACGATGGCGCGTAGCTGGCGTTGCTGGCCGGCGGGGAGTGAGGGGTCCAGAGAGACGTCCCGGAAGGATTCCTTCCCTTTTAGCGGAAATTCGGCGACGCCGGTCTCTGTGCCATCCACTTCGACGGCCAGCGCGACCGTGAGTAGCGAGTGGGAGTCTGGGGCGGGTGCAGGTTGCTCCAGGTACCGCTTAAGCAGATTGATGTGGTGGGTCCTGGGTTTTCCGCCTACCTCGATGCGATAGGTGGTGCGCGAGAGCTTCTCGAGCACCGGGTAGGGTCCTTGCCAAGCTATGTCTAGCTTGTTCGTGCCGCTGGGGAGAAGCAGTAGGACTTGGTCTCCTACCTGTAGCTCTCGGTCCCGGGCGCGGCGGTTGTGGTAGCGGGCTTGTCGCTCTCTCGCCTTCTTCAGGTTGGCGGAGGCGGCTTTCCATGTTGCCTTGAGGGTTTCTTGTAGCTTCGTGACGTATTTTGTGGCGTCGACCGGTGCCTCGTCCAGTTTGGCGTCGGTCCAGCTACGTCGTAAGGCGGCTAGAGGTCCGGAAAGGGGTCTTCCAAAAAGCAGCGTGGAAGGCGTGTATCCGGTGGAGGTGTGCGGGGTCTCTCGATACGCGAAGAGCGCTGACGCGACGTATGTGTCCCACGCTTCCGGCTGTTCGTCGGCGATCTTGCGGATGATCGAGATAAGTGTCCCGTTCAGGCGCTCGACCTGTCCGTTGCTAGCGGGGTGGTAGGGTGGAGTCCGGATATGGCGGATGCGGAGTAATTGGAAAACCTCCTGCATAAGTTTTCCGGTGAACTGGGACCCGTTGTCGGTCAGGATGTTGTCCGGGAATCCGACTCGAGTGAATATGGTGACGAGCGCGTCGGCGACGCGGGCGGCGTCGATCTTCGGGAGGGGAACGGCTTCGCACCACATCGAGCAGGCGTCGACGAGGGTTAGTAGGTACTGGTTCCGCTTCTTGGTCCGCGGGAGGGGTCCTACAATGTCAACAGCCACTCGCTGGAAGGGCGTTCCGACAACGACGGTGGGGCTGATAGTGACTGGTACGGTGTGGTGGCGGGGCGAGTATCGTTGGCACTGGCTACAGGACTTGACGTAGCGCTTCACGTCATCGGTCATCCCGGGCCAGTGGTATTGAGCGCTGATTCGTAGAGTGGTCGCTCCTATGCCCATATGTCCGCTTAGGGGCATGCTATGGCCAAGTTCCAGGATTTGGGGGCGAAGTGTCGCAGGTACGACCAGTTGTGTATGGTCGTCCTTCTGGCGGAAGAGGAGTCCGTCTTCGACGAAAAAGTCCCCGGACTTGGGTGGAGTGCGTGCGGCGGGAAGTTTTCCGTAGCACTTGCGGAGGGTGGCGTCGCTTTCTTGGGCTTTCCGGATCTGTTCCGGCATCTGGTTGGGGATCGGGGGTGGAGTCGCGGCTGTCTTCGCCTGTGCGCGCGTCTGGACGGCGGCCATCGATTCCACAGGCTGGGGCGGCATCCCCAAGAAAACGTATCGGCATCCTAAAATTAAGTCGTACAGGGGCTGGTCCATTACTGCAGCTTGAATGGTCCCCGTTACGTACCGGCTGGTTACTTGGATCCGGGCTATAGGGAGCGTGGTGCTGGGTTGGGACGCGTCGGCCAACTTCAGGGTGATAGTCTCGCCGGTCAGGTCTTGTTCCCTGATGAGCGAGCGGCGGACGACGGCGTCGAAGGTAAGTCCAGTGTCGTAGAGACAGTGGGCTGGGCGATCGTTGACTGTCACTTGCTCGGTGACGGCAGGTCGATCGGCGGGAGTAGCGGCGGGGGTGACAGGGGTCCCGTCGGGGGTAACTTGGCGTAGGGCTAGTACGGTACCTTGTTTGCGACGCTGGTCGCTGATGCGTCGAAAACATTTCTCCCGGGTGTGTCCTCTGCGTTGGCAGTAGCCGCAGAAGAGCTCTGTGCTCCGCTTCCCTGGCTCTGCTGTGAGGGTTGGGCGTCCTTTGGGCGGCGGTGGACGGTGGTTCGCCGGCGGGGCTGGCCGGCGAGGCTGGTGGCGGGTATCTGGCGACGAGGGTGCGGGGGGATCACGGCGAGGCTGTCTGTCGTCGGGATGGGCGGTGAGGTATCGATCCGCGACGATGATCAAGTCTTCAAGGCGAGCGGCGCCCTGCTCGGCGGCGAATGTCCGGAGTTCCGCCGGCATGGTGCCTCGAAGTTGCTCGGCGAGCATCAACTCTAGTAATCCGTCATAGGTCCTGGGTTCGTCAGTTTGCTCAATCCATTTATCCCGTAGCGTAGCTAGACGGTCGGCAAACTGCGTGAACTTCTCCCCTCTCTCTCTCCGGGAGTTCCGGAAACTCTTGCGATAGTGCTCGCCTGAGAGCTCAAAACCATGTAGTAGGGCTCTCTTGAGGGCGGGATAGTCTCCCTCCTCGGAAGTCGGTGTCTTGGCTAGAATCTCATAGGCCTTTCCCTTGAGGCCATGACTGAGCTTGCGATACCAGTACTGGGAGTCAAGACCGTTTTCTCTCGCGACTCGTTCGAATCGGGCGAGGTAGACTTCAATTGTTTCGTCCCGATCGACGAATGGGTCCAGGGGGAAGTTCATCCCCGGAATCGGCGGGGGGGGTGCGGGTATTCCGGTGCTGGTGGCGAAACTGGGGGCGAGGAGCGAATAGTCTTCGCTAGCGGGCGAAGCGATCCCTAAGTCGCGGCGGTCGCGCTCAAGTTGGAGGAGTGCTTGGCGCCGTTCGAGCTCCCTGTCCTTTCTCTTCTCTTCGAGTGCCGCGACCCTCTCGTCCTCCTCCTTCTTCCTTGCGGCGGCTCTCTCCTCCTCTGCTATTCTATCCTTCGCCTCCTCTCTTCTCCGCTCGGCGGCCCTCTCCTCCTCTGCAAGCTTCTCCTTCGCCTCCTCTCTCCTCCGCTCGGCGGCTTTTTCCTCCTCTGCAAGCTTCCGGGCGGCGGCTCGTTCCTCCGCGGCGAGGCGCTCTTTCTCTTCCTCCTTTTTCCGGGCGGCGGCCCGTTCCTCCGCGGCGATGCGCTCTTTCTCCTCCTCTTTCTTCGCCTCTCGCTCTTTGGCCCTCTCCTCCCTCTTCAACTTTTCCTCTGCCACGTCAGCCTCCACGTTCGCCAAGACGTAGTCTTTAAGTTCGGTGCCGGCGAGCCCTAAGCTCTCGCCAATACTCTTGTACTTAAGAGCAAGCTCTCCCCGGTCGGCCATGGTAAGAGAGGTAACTTACCCTGCAAAAGGTCCTAACCGGGATGAGGGGCACACACAAGGGGTACACTGACGGAAAACAGGGGGGTGGGCTGGATGAGCTACGATGAAAACTGCAAAGGGGCGAATACAACACAACCACAAAGACAAAGTGCAATCAATCAAAGAATCACAAAAAATGAATGCAAGAAAAAAGCCTGTTGAGAGATCACCACTCGGGAAAACCAGTAAGGGACCTATGGGCTATGCTAACTACTACTAAGCTTGGAGGGCTGGGGTGGGAAGCTAGCTAAGTCCTAAGTCTAGTCAAGTCGGGATGGGGGCCTAAGTCTTTTGTCTTGTCGGGTTGGAGGGGGGAAACCTAAGTCTTCTAGTCTCGTCGGGGTCGCCAAAATTAATGTCACGAAGAAAGGGATTTGGGGGAAGGGGGTAAGCTCTTAATCTCTAGCGCTGTGTTATCTCCTTTGATAGATCAACGTGCGATGACATTCCAGAGACTAAAGCAAGGCCAGATTAATAAGTGATAAACAGAGTAAAGACGAGATGGAAAGTAAATGTACTAGTTAAGAAATACACAGTCAAAGGCCAGTCAAGGAAATTGCGATTTCTGTAACTATCTACTTTTAATAATTTGAAAAGGGAGAGTCCCGGTCAAATTGTTCTGGGGTGATTCATCGGCGTGGCGTCTCTAATACTGAGTAGTCTGGTGATATTGGGGAAAGTCAATCTTATGGGTACTAGAGCTATCGTAGACTGATCACATCATCGGGTGAGAGAGTATCTGTATGGGGGCCAGAGTTTCTGTGATATCTGGCGAGTGGGGGGTCTCTCAGGCTTAGGCACTTAGCTGGGGACTGCAGTGCGGCGGGTTGTCCAGGATCCTCTGGATGGCTTGCCAGTGGTGGTGCAAGATGCTGTTCGGTGGTCACGCGAAGATGACTCACTGACCGCGAGTGCAAGTAGTGTTGTCTTTGTTGTGGCACAGGCGTTGAACTTGGCTTACGTTGCTAGTCAGTTCAGAAATAGCGAAGTCCCAAATCACGCGTCTCATTGACCTCCCGGGTTGTCGGGGGCCTGCAGCGGGTCAGAGATTGGGAGATGATTCCAGTCCGGGGCGATGCGTCCGGCACAGGAACCCGTCTGCAACGTGTACAGACGCTGTATCAGCTGGGGATAGGGATAATGCGAATTCTGGGCCTGTGGTTATAGTCACCCTTATCAGAATTCAAATTGGCTTGACCGGTCATGAGTGGAGCCGGTGCAAATACCAACAGTCAAACAATGCTACTAGATTTACGGGGGCAAAGTGGAGGTTATGGGCAGCCACTAGTAAAAAGATACATTCGGCGCATTGGATGGGTTTGGCAACAGGGCAAATCTTTATACATTGGGGAAGCATGGTGGAAGGCAATAATAAGGGTACAGGACAAATGGGATATAGGTCTGGGCTGTACTTTGGGATTCTAATCTATAGGGAGGGGTTGGCATGGCATGGAATATCATACATGGGGTAACGGAGTATACAAGCATAAATTCAAACATGACATGAGATATATACAAGGTAGAAAGTATGTGCAAGGGAGAAAATACAAGTCATAGCAATACATCAAGGCAAAATTATAAACATGAACATACATACTGACAGGACGCATGAACATGATGGTGGACGATAGGTGATGGGGTTGCTATATGACAAGGAGTAAATTCCCTCTCTTACCTTGGTTTAAGACGGGTGGAAGCACAAGGATACTGACGAAACTCAGGGGTCGCTCGGTGATGGCGGCGTGGATTCGCAGGTTGTGGCTTCGAGGTAGGGAAGTTAGCATCTGACACTAGGTCTTGGTCAGTAGCAGACTTTAAGCAGGGCGCCCTCGGGGGCGGGGCTTAAGAGACTGTGCGAGCTTGCTAGGTAGTGACGGCTGGTCAAGAGGAATGACGGCAGGTCTGAGGCTATCGTCGCTGGCTGTGCGGGGTTGGTCGAATGGTTGCGGCCAGGCCTCAGGGATGCAATTGTCCGCCTCGTCACAGAGGCCCCCCCAAGGAAAAAGGCGAGGACGTAGGACTCGACGAAGGCGCGGCCAATCAGCTCTGAGGTCGGCTGCCGGGTGCGACGATGGGTTGCGAGGATCCGGGTGATACGGGCGATGCAGGGTTCCGGGTACGGTGGCGGGTGCCCAAGGCTGGGGTCCGCGGAGCTGCCGGGTTACGGCTACGGTTAGTGGGCGGCGGCAGGAATGAAGGCTGGGGCGTCGGCCCTCAGGGGCGACTCGATGGAGTCGGTTGCGGGGTGACGGCTGAGGAAGTCTGCGCCGTGGTTGTCTTTCCCAGGGATGTGTTCCAGCTGGAAAGAATATGCCTGGAGCAGCAGAGCCCACCTCATTAGCCGGGCGTTGAGCGATTTGGAGGTCGCCAAGAAGGAAAGTGGTTGGTGATCCACCTGGACTGTAAAGTGCGAACCGTAGAGATACAGTTGGAACTTCTGGACTGCCCAGACGAGGGCGAGACACTCCTTCTCCGAGGTGGCGTAGTTTTGTTCGGCCGGCTTAAGTTTCCGGCTGGCGTACGCGACGGGGAAGAGCGTCGGGGCGTCCGGGGAGTCCCGTTGGAGCAGAACGGCTCCGAGGCCTACGTCGCTGGCGTCTGTGCGCAGGACGAAGGGCTGTCCGTGGTTGGGGAGTCGGAGGACTGGCTGGGACGTCAGCTTGTCCTTGAGCTCCTGGAAGGCAGCTTCGCATTGCGGGGTCCAGATGACTCGGTCCGGCGCGGCTTTCCGGGTCAGGCTTGATAGTGGCGCGGCGATCCCGTTGTAGCCGGGTACAAACTTCTGATAGAAGCCACTCAGTCCCAGGAAGGACTGAACATCTTTCTTGGTCTTGGGGCGTGGCGCGTCTCGAAGGCGCTGGACGGTCTTTTCCAGAGGCCGGAGCTGTCCACGGCTGATGGTGTGGCCAAGAAATTCCAGTTCTTGGTAGCCGAACTGGCATTTGGTCGGCCGGGCAGTAAGGCCAGCTTCTCTGAGGCGGCGCAAGAGTTGGCGCACCACTCGCAGGTGCTCCTCCCATGTCTCCGTTGCGACGAGTATGTCGTCCATAAAAGAGTGTATGAACGGACAGTGGAGGGGGTCCAACAGCTTCCGCATCATCGTGCTGAAAATACTTGGGGCGTTGTGCAGACCAAACGGCAGAACGTTAAATTCATAGTGGCCGTCCATCGTGCTGAAGGCTAGGTACTGGCGGGATGAAGGGTGCACGGGAATCTGATAAAAGCCTTTGCTCAGGTCCACCCTGGAGAAGTATCGGGCGGATTGTAGCTTTGCGAACAAGTCCGTGGGGTCGGATAGGGGTCCGGGCACGAACTGGGTTACAAGGTTCAACTGCCGGAAGTCGATACAGAGGCGATGTTCTCCGCTGGGCTTCCGTGACAGAACTATTCCTGCGCTGTAGGGGGAACGGGAGGGAGCGATGACTCCGGCTTGTAGCAGAGCCTCTACTTCCGTTCTTACCACTTGCTGCTGGGATAGTGGGACGGGGTACGGTTTCTGGCGGACGGGAGTGGGGTCCGTTAGGGTGAGTCGAACTTCTTCCAGGTCCGTCCTCCCAGGAATGTCGGTGAGGACTTCCCTGTACTCTGCTACGATGGCGCGTAGCTGGCGTTGCTGGCCGGCGGGGAGTGAGGGGTCCAGAGAGACGTCCCGGAAGGATTCCTTCCCTTTTAGCGGAAATTCGGCGACGCCGGTCTCTGTGCCATCCACTTCGACGGCCAGCGCGACCGTGAGTAGCGAGTGGGAGTCTGGGGCGGGTGCAGGTTGCTCCAGGTACCGCTTAAGCAGATTGATGTGGTGGGTCCTGGGTTTTCCGCCTACCTCGATGCGATAGGTGGTGCGCGAGAGCTTCTCGAGCACCGGGTAGGGTCCTTGCCAAGCTATGTCTAGCTTGTTCGTGCCGCTGGGGAGAAGCAGTAGGACTTGGTCTCCTACCTGTAGCTCTCGGTCCCGGGCGCGGCGGTTGTGGTAGCGGGCTTGTCGCTCTCTCGCCTTCTTCAGGTTGGCGGAGGCGGCTTTCCATGTTGCCTTGAGGGTTTCTTGTAGCTTCGTGACGTATTTTGTGGCGTCGACCGGTGCCTCGTCCAGTTTGGCGTCGGTCCAGCTACGTCGTAAGGCGGCTAGAGGTCCGGAAAGGGGTCTTCCAAAAAGCAGCGTGGAAGGCGTGTATCCGGTGGAGGTGTGCGGGGTCTCTCGATACGCGAAGAGCGCTGACGCGACGTATGTGTCCCACGCTTCCGGCTGTTCGTCGGCGATCTTGCGGATGATCGAGATAAGTGTCCCGTTCAGGCGCTCGACCTGTCCGTTGCTAGCGGGGTGGTAGGGTGGAGTCCGGATATGGCGGATGCGGAGTAATTGGAAAACCTCCTGCATAAGTTTTCCGGTGAACTGGGACCCGTTGTCGGTCAGGATGTTGTCCGGGAATCCGACTCGAGTGAATATGGTGACGAGCGCGTCGGCGACGCGGGCGGCGTCGATCTTCGGGAGGGGAACGGCTTCGCACCACATCGAGCAGGCGTCGACGAGGGTTAGTAGGTACTGGTTCCGCTTCTTGGTCCGCGGGAGGGGTCCTACAATGTCAACAGCCACTCGCTGGAAGGGCGTTCCGACAACGACGGTGGGGCTGATAGTGACTGGTACGGTGTGGTGGCGGGGCGAGTATCGTTGGCACTGGCTACAGGACTTGACGTAGCGCTTCACGTCATCGGTCATCCCGGGCCAGTGGTATTGAGCGCTGATTCGTAGAGTGGTCGCTCCTATGCCCATATGTCCGCTTAGGGGCATGCTATGGCCAAGTTCCAGGATTTGGGGGCGAAGTGTCGCAGGTACGACCAGTTGTGTATGGTCGTCCTTCTGGCGGAAGAGGAGTCCGTCTTCGACGAAAAAGTCCCCGGACTTGGGTGGAGTGCGTGCGGCGGGAAGTTTTCCGTAGCACTTGCGGAGGGTGGCGTCGCTTTCTTGGGCTTTCCGGATCTGTTCCGGCATCTGGTTGGGGATCGGGGGTGGAGTCGCGGCTGTCTTCGCCTGTGCGCGCGTCTGGACGGCGGCCATCGATTCCACAGGCTGGGGCGGCATCCCCAAGAAAACGTATCGGCATCCTAAAATTAAGTCGTACAGGGGCTGGTCCATTACTGCAGCTTGAATGGTCCCCGTTACGTACCGGCTGGTTACTTGGATCCGGGCTATAGGGAGCGTGGTGCTGGGTTGGGACGCGTCGGCCAACTTCAGGGTGATAGTCTCGCCGGTCAGGTCTTGTTCCCTGATGAGCGAGCGGCGGACGACGGCGTCGAAGGTAAGTCCAGTGTCGTAGAGACAGTGGGCTGGGCGATCGTTGACTGTCACTTGCTCGGTGACGGCAGGTCGATCGGCGGGAGTAGCGGCGGGGGTGACAGGGGTCCCGTCGGGGGTAACTTGGCGTAGGGCTAGTACGGTACCTTGTTTGCGACGCTGGTCGCTGATGCGTCGAAAACATTTCTCCCGGGTGTGTCCTCTGCGTTGGCAGTAGCCGCAGAAGAGCTCTGTGCTCCGCTTCCCTGGCTCTGCTGTGAGGGTTGGGCGTCCTTTGGGCGGCGGTGGACGGTGGTTCGCCGGCGGGGCTGGCCGGCGAGGCTGGTGGCGGGTATCTGGCGACGAGGGTGCGGGGGGATCACGGCGAGGCTGTCTGTCGTCGGGATGGGCGGTGAGGTATCGATCCGCGACGATGATCAAGTCTTCAAGGCGAGCGGCGCCCTGCTCGGCGGCGAATGTCCGGAGTTCCGCCGGCATGGTGCCTCGAAGTTGCTCGGCGAGCATCAACTCTAGTAATCCGTCATAGGTCCTGGGTTCGTCAGTTTGCTCAATCCATTTATCCCGTAGCGTAGCTAGACGGTCGGCAAACTGCGTGAACTTCTCCCCTCTCTCTCTCCGGGAGTTCCGGAAACTCTTGCGATAGTGCTCGCCTGAGAGCTCAAAACCATGTAGTAGGGCTCTCTTGAGGGCGGGATAGTCTCCCTCCTCGGAAGTCGGTGTCTTGGCTAGAATCTCATAGGCCTTTCCCTTGAGGCCATGACTGAGCTTGCGATACCAGTACTGGGAGTCAAGACCGTTTTCTCTCGCGACTCGTTCGAATCGGGCGAGGTAGACTTCAATTGTTTCGTCCCGATCGACGAATGGGTCCAGGGGGAAGTTCATCCCCGGAATCGGCGGGGGGGGTGCGGGTATTCCGGTGCTGGTGGCGAAACTGGGGGCGAGGAGCGAATAGTCTTCGCTAGCGGGCGAAGCGATCCCTAAGTCGCGGCGGTCGCGCTCAAGTTGGAGGAGTGCTTGGCGCCGTTCGAGCTCCCTGTCCTTTCTCTTCTCTTCGAGTGCCGCGACCCTCTCGTCCTCCTCCTTCTTCCTTGCGGCGGCTCTCTCCTCCTCTGCTATTCTATCCTTCGCCTCCTCTCTTCTCCGCTCGGCGGCCCTCTCCTCCTCTGCAAGCTTCTCCTTCGCCTCCTCTCTCCTCCGCTCGGCGGCTTTTTCCTCCTCTGCAAGCTTCCGGGCGGCGGCTCGTTCCTCCGCGGCGAGGCGCTCTTTCTCTTCCTCCTTTTTCCGGGCGGCGGCCCGTTCCTCCGCGGCGATGCGCTCTTTCTCCTCCTCTTTCTTCGCCTCTCGCTCTTTGGCCCTCTCCTCCCTCTTCAACTTTTCCTCTGCCACGTCAGCCTCCACGTTCGCCAAGACGTAGTCTTTAAGTTCGGTGCCGGCGAGCCCTAAGCTCTCGCCAATACTCTTGTACTTAAGAGCAAGCTCTCCCCGGTCGGCCATGGTAAGAGAGGTAACTTACCCTGCAAAAGGTCCTAACCGGGATGAGGGGCACACACAAGGGGTACACTGACGGAAAACAGGGGGGTGGGCTGGATGAGCTACGATGAAAACTGCAAAGGGGCGAATACAACACAACCACAAAGACAAAGTGCAATCAATCAAAGAATCACAAAAAATGAATGCAAGAAAAAAGCCTGTTGAGAGATCACCACTCGGGAAAACCAGTAAGGGACCTATGGGCTATGCTAACTACTACTAAGCTTGGAGGGCTGGGGTGGGAAGCTAGCTAAGTCCTAAGTCTAGTCAAGTCGGGATGGGGGCCTAAGTCTTTTGTCTTGTCGGGTTGGAGGGGGGAAACCTAAGTCTTCTAGTCTCGTCGGGGTCGCCAAAATTAATGTCACGAAGAAAGGGATTTGGGGGAAGGGGGTAAGCTCTTAATCTCTAGCGCTGTGTTATCTCCTTTGATAGATCAACGTGCGATGACATTCCAGAGACTAAAGCAAGGCCAGATTAATAAGTGATAAACAGAGTAAAGACGAGATGGAAAGTAAATGTACTAGTTAAGAAATACACAGTCAAAGGCCAGTCAAGGAAATTGCGATTTCTGTAACTATCTACTTTTAATAATTTGAAAAGGGAGAGTCCCGGTCAAATTGTTCTGGGGTGATTCATCGGCGTGGCGTCTCTAATACTGAGTAGTCTGGTGATATTGGGGAAAGTCAATCTTATGGGTACTAGAGCTATCGTAGACTGATCACATCATCGGGTGAGAGAGTATCTGTATGGGGGCCAGAGTTTCTGTGATATCTGGCGAGTGGGGGGTCTCTCAGGCTTAGGCACTTAGCTGGGGACTGCAGTGCGGCGGGTTGTCCAGGATCCTCTGGATGGCTTGCCAGTGGTGGTGCAAGATGCTGTTCGGTGGTCACGCGAAGATGACTCACTGACCGCGAGTGCAAGTAGTGTTGTCTTTGTTGTGGCACAGGCGTTGAACTTGGCTTACGTTGCTAGTCAGTTCAGAAATAGCGAAGTCCCAAATCACGCGTCTCATTGACCTCCCGGGTTGTCGGGGGCCTGCAGCGGGTCAGAGATTGGGAGATGATTCCAGTCCGGGGCGATGCGTCCGGCACAGGAACCCGTCTGCAACGTGTACAGACGCTGTATCAGCTGGGGATAGGGATAATGCGAATTCTGGGCCTGTGGTTATAGTCACCCTTATCAGAATTCAAATTGGCTTGACCGGTCATGAGTGGAGCCGGTGCAAATACCAACAGTCAAACAATGCTACTAGATTTACGGGGGCAAAGTGGAGGTTATGGGCAGCCACTAGTAAAAAGATACATTCGGCGCATTGGATGGGTTTGGCAACAGGGCAAATCTTTATACATTGGGGAAGCATGGTGGAAGGCAATAATAAGGGTACAGGACAAATGGGATATAGGTCTGGGCTGTACTTTGGGATTCTAATCTATAGGGAGGGGTTGGCATGGCATGGAATATCATACATGGGGTAACGGAGTATACAAGCATAAATTCAAACATGACATGAGATATATACAAGGTAGAAAGTATGTGCAAGGGAGAAAATACAAGTCATAGCAATACATCAAGGCAAAATTATAAACATGAACATACATACTGACAGGACGCATGAACATGATGGTGGACGATAGGTGATGGGGTTGCTATATGACAAGGAGTAAATTCCCTCTCTTACCTTGGTTTAAGACGGGTGGAAGCACAAGGATACTGACGAAACTCAGGGGTCGCTCGGTGATGGCGGCGTGGATTCGCAGGTTGTGGCTTCGAGGTAGGGAAGTTAGCATCTGACACTAGGTCTTGGTCAGTAGCAGACTTTAAGCAGGGCGCCCTCGGGGGCGGGGCTTAAGAGACTGTGCGAGCTTGCTAGGTAGTGACGGCTGGTCAAGAGGAATGACGGCAGGTCTGAGGCTATCGTCGCTGGCTGTGCGGGGTTGGTCGAATGGTTGCGGCCAGGCCTCAGGGATGCAATTGTCCGCCTCGTCACAGTGGTCACCACTACTAGGTCCATAGATATTAACAATAGTCATGCGCTTATTTAAAATTTCAATATCTAATATAATATACCGTCCCACGTCATCTCTACTAATACTATGCAATTTATATTCAAAATTATTCTTAAATAGAAAAGCTACTCCTCGACTTGCTGAGTCATTACCATTAACAATAACATCAAACCCCCACTGTGACCGAATCAAATTTTCTTCTTCTGTTTTCCAATGGGTTTCTTGTAACATAAACATATTACCATTGGAATTTCTTAAAAAATCAAATACATCTTTTCTTTTCTTAAAATCATTTAGTCCGTTAACGTTGAAAGAGCAAATTCTTAGTTTTTCACAATTCACCATATATCAATGTTTAATACTTAATGCGTTAAGATTTACATATGTTGTAGTCACAAAGTAAAAGAACAACAGAACAGTAACTTCAACATGTAATGCATTGAGCATGTAGACATAAGTTGTAGCGACATCTGCCTCGAGAGACAAACAAACTGAACAAGAAGCAAGAAACATAGTTCAAAAAGCGAAAATGTATGGCTCTCACAAACAGAGCATAGCACACAACACATAGCACTAGCAGCCTTAGCTCGATCAATCCAAACAAAAGACAACAAGAGAAAAACAAAATAATAATAATAATAATAATAATAATAATAATAATAATAATAATAATAATAATAATAATAATAATAATAATAATAATAAAGAAAAGAAACCTGATCACTCGAAAGAAAAAAGAGAAAGTGACAGACAGAGGGAAAGGATGGAGACGATATAAGAAAATGGAGAAACAAAACAAACGAGTAAAAAACAGACAAAAACATGAAAAATATAAGCATACTTTTCCGGAACCGCACCTCAATACCATCCAAGAACAGAGCATAATCCACATTACAGAATTCATACATAGTCTACTGGCATTGCGAGCCACACAAACACACCAAAGATTCACAAACACGCGTGTGCCTTCGACAACACAGACTAATTAATATACATGTTCAATATCCGGAGAAAACTAGAAGTGAATGTACGATTGGCTAATAAAATGTCACATGACTGAATGTTTTGAAACACCCAAGAGAGCACATGTGTCATTTCGGCATCTGTGCATAACTTGTCACCAAAGTTACTGTATTTACTACGGGGTCTTTGACTTCGTCTGCTCTGCCACATCTTTACGAGCTTTTCTTACTTGCAATCTTAGGTTCGCCGGGGTTGAGGAGTGTTGTAGGTTCAAATCAGCTTTTAGAATTGGCTGCAGTCGGCTCAGGTCAGCAACTTTCTCAATCCGATGAATTCTGTTGTTTCCATCTTTAGCGTAAACGGAACCTTTCGCGTACCAGGCCTCTGCAACCCCAGGATGATCTAGTGTGCACTGATAGAGAATGTATTGAGACTTCGTCATATCTTCCACGATCACGACTTTAGGTCGCACGTCTTTTAACAGGCGCCTGTTAGTGATCACCTCTGTCTTTGTTTTACGTGACACAAACTTCACAACAATAGGCCTACACGTATCGGTCTTTTTCTTACCTACACGATGAGCAGCCTCAATATGTTCAGCTTTGATATGAGTCAGTTTTAGTTTGTCATGAAGAACTTTTAGAACCTTCTTCTCACTTTCTTCGACAGTCTCGTCAGTAGATTCCTCCACATATAAAAGCTTAACATTGTTTCTTCGAGAATATTGTTCATTTGCTTCTGAACGATCGTAGGCTAGTTTTGCATAGTACTGAGCCTCATGAAGCTGGCGTTCTGCCTCTTCCTGTTTCTTCTGACAAGTGTCAACCTGTTTCTGTAGTCTGTCATTATCTAATTTGAGGTCAAACACTTCACTTTCTAGCTTTTTGACAGATAGCCCCAACACACTAAACTTGCTATTCACATCCTTTAAGTCTTGTTTCATCCCCAGAAGGACACGCATGATATCTTTGTTAGAACAAGCACTATCGTCTAACTCATTGCCACTACCACTGCCATCTGACATATCATCGATATCACTATGAGTAGCCATCGCCACCGAGTCATCCGTTTGACTATCTTTCATTGCCAAAGGTCTGAGGAAAGAATCAATGGTAGATGTTTGCGTCGGCTGTTTAGTCTTTTTTTGTCTCTTAGGCGGTTGAGGCACAATATTAGTCTCCTCAGTACTAGTGTCAGCTTGAACTTTGCGGCGCTTCACTGAAGCAGACCGGTCTCTGTGCATGACTTGTCACTTATTACCTGGCAAATATCCCTCGTGGTTAGATAGATACAAAAAAAAACAATGACTTCTTTTGTTAGATTAATATCACTTTAAAAACTGTGTTACATTTCGTCACATTTCACTTCATGTTCTTGGATGGAGAGAGGCTACGACGCCCAGGACTCACTCTGCACGTCCTCTCGCCATGAAGCCGGAAGTCGTTGTGATTGTTTGATGTGTGATTATCTAATTTAGTGGTTTTAGACCGTCTCCAATTTCACGGTAGGGCGCTCCTGTATAGTTTCAGAGTTGCTCAAGGGCTTAGTATCTTTTTCTACCTGTGGGGTCTATATTCTTTTTTATTGCTCTTTCTGCTTTACTAGTATTGGTTTGTTTACATTGCTTGTAGTTATCTTTGTTCTGTAGGCCTAACTTTGTGTGTGTGTGAATCAGTGAATGAGTTAGTAGTTCCATGTTCTTATTTTATTATAGGTTAGTTACAAAGCCCCTTAGTGTTAATTTAATTTTGATTTTGTTTTTCTTTTAAATTTATTATTAGAAATTTTGCAATTGATTGTTGAAATTTTCTTTGCTTAGTGTTAATATACTTCTTGATTTGTTCTTTGACTTTATTATTATAAATTTTGGAAATATTTGTTGATCATAGTGTTGCTTAGTGTTGGTATAATTCATTATCTGTTTCTTTAACTTGAACATTAATAATTTTGAAATTCTCTGTTGAATTGTGCCTTTGTTGTGTATATATATTTCAGTATTGATTGAACTTATTGTTTGAACTTACGTTATTATTTGATTTAGTAAGATTTTATTTGTTTATATTATTGTTGTTTAGTCTTATTAGGTGTTAGTATTCGCCATACTTGTTTCTATTTCATTATATTTATTAAAGTAGTGTTGACTTTGAGGTATTGAGAAAAAAAAAATTGAAATAATTCTTAGGGTTTAGACATTTGATGACTTAGATTAATTGAACACTGCTGTTATTGATTTGGTATTGAGTTATCTTCGACTATTGTTTATTATAAAAATAATTTATTTTTAAAAAAAAGGAAATTATAGTTGTTGATATTGGATTGTTCATACTTTGTCATTTAAATGATTTGCTTTACTACTATTTATTAGTTAGATTTGTTGATATTTGATTGTTTGTATTTCATCAGTTTATTGATTTGGTTCCTGCTATTTATTGGTTACTTACATTTGTTTCACTTTGAGTTTATTTTTGACTTAGCTTGGCTTGGGCTATTGTTAGTTTTTATTTTTATCATTCAGTCCGAAGCTCATCATCGTTGATGGAAGCAACATCGATGCCTGCTTTTTCCAAATGAGCCTGCATTCTGATGCCAAACGGAGGTATTGTGTTAGGTTTGGCTTCAAATTTCTGAGCAAAATCTGGGTTGAAAACACAGTCATAAGCGGGGTTCATAGGATCAGTTTTTAATTTTAAATAGTAATTCAGTGACAATTTTGTACGTCTCAGCTCCAGCGGGGGTTCGTTAGCTTCCTCATAAAGGCTTTCACAAGGGGAGGTGCGAAACGCACCCAAAGCAATGCGTAGGGCCTGATGAGCAACTGGATCTAACATTTTAAGATACGATTTTATAGCAGAACTATAAACAGTGCAACCCTAATCTAATTTGGATCTAATTAAAGAACGATATAACAGCAGTAAAGTTTTCTTGTCAGCTCCCCAGTCGGTACCACTGACAACCTTGAGCAAATTGCAGGCCTGCTGACATTTAGTTTTCAAATCTTTCAGATGAGGAAGGAAGGATAACCTTTGATAAAAAATAACACCCAAAAATTTGACTTGTTGGACCGTCTTTATTGGAGTTTTATTGAGGGTAATATTAGAATCTTGAATAATTCCCCGGTGCTTGGAAAAGTGAATACATTAAGTTTTTGCTTCAGAAAATTTAAAACCATTTTGTAAAACTCAGTCTTCAACGGCATTGACACATAACTGTAGCTGACGTTCTGCAGATGCCAGTGACACCTCATCTCCAGGGTAACCCAATTAACAGTTAGCACTGCAGCTACACAATGCTGTACATCTGAGTCCTTCCCAAATGCATCGACATCTAGATTTGCATCCACTGGAACACGAACACTCGATAAGTTCCCTGCACACATCAGCTGCTTGAGGAAGATGGGTCCATTTTCTTTAGACTCTCAATGTAGAGGTTGAAGTTTCCACTGCGGAGTGCATTCAAAAACACCAAGACTGTCAACTCCAGTTCAAGGACAAGTGACCAGAATTTAAACATGGGATAGTCTTCACCTATGGTTGTGCACCAATCGGCAAATGAACTTGCTTCTCCTTGGGTTCCTGATATGTAGTCGTCATGTGCATTCTTCATGAACCATGAAGAACACAGGCAGTCACCTGGTGAGCGTAGCGTGTTTTTACAACGTGACTTGCTGTTAAGAAGGAGTCAGCTGAACCTGGTGAAGCAATCTTGGCTTCAAATAAAGCCTCAGTCCAGCCACTGTTGGAGAGAAGATGCCCAAGAGATTTCAAGAAAGACATTTCTGTGTGAAGTCCTCCCAGAAGTAGCACAAAATGTTTCTCTCCATAAGTATATGGCCATTTCCACTGTATTTGTTTACCAAGAGCATACAGAGGCTGATCCATGGTAACAACAGGTGTTTGGCCGGGAATGAGATGCTGCACCGCCTTGTTGATCATGTCCATGCCATGCTTTATCATGGCTGGAGACTTGGATGGTTCCTTGAAAAGTGGCAGTTGGCAGGACACTCCAGGCGTCAAGTCTGTGGCAGGAGATTTTCGTGAAGCGTGGTAGGCGCCCCAAGACATGTTGGAGTCAGTCATGTTGTTCGTTTCTGAAAAAAATGACATACAAAGAAATAGTTAAACCCCAAATGAAGTAAGGTTATTATTATTTTTTTAAATATTCATTTTGGATTTTACGTCATTATGTCAGCTGGCAGTGGCAGCCTTTATGTCATTTATTATTATCAACATCAACCTGTGAATGTTTTTTGAATATATGTTAGCTTGCGTGGGGTTCATTAGTCAACAGTTGCCAGTTGAACATAAGACAATAATATAATATATCATAATAATACTAATAATACTAGTACTACTACTAATAATAATAATACAAATTATTATTATAATTATTATCATAATTAATTATCATTAGTAGTAGTAGTAGTAGTAGTAGTAGTAGTAGTAGTAGTAGTAGTAGAAATATAATTTATATATACTATATATACAGTAATAATAATAATAATGACATAATATCAATAATAATAAAATGTAACAGTAGGTCAAAATAAAATAATAGCTGCTTACGATCACCCGACCTACCCTAATTTTTCATGCCGACCCTAGAATTTTTAGGGGCATTTTTTGCTATATTAAAAAAAATCATTTTACATTTGTGTCCTGAGAACATTTTCCACACGTGTGTAGCAGAAAACAATGTAAGCATATATATTATAGGAAAGCTATTCGCAAGCATTTTTTTTTCAATCAAGTCCATTGGGACATGAAGGGAAAAAATAAACAAAAAATAAAATTTTACACTAATCCACCTACCCTAATTGTTTTGGCAATGTTATCAGAAACAGAGCTATTTTTTTCTTGGCCTTATTAGTATAATATTATTATTATTATTATTATTATTATTATTATTATTATTATTATTATTATTATTATTATTATTATTATTATTATTATTATTATTATTATTATTAATACAGTATTACTTCACTTCTGCATTTAATGCTGAGCAAGCCTGGCTCCATCATGTGAAAAACGCAGGTATAATAATTCATTTTTATGTTTTATTAATGGTGGGGTATGTTGCTTGCTGTTATGCATTTTTCCTTGCCTCCGTCTTGGGTCAGAGATTTTTGTGACCCTAGCAGGTCAGATGCACAGTTTTAGAGATAAAGCCATTAAAGGACATTTCGTCTCCATTTTTTCTTTCATTACATATTAATAATAATAATAATAATAATAATAATAATAATAATAATAATAATAATAATAATAATAATAATAATAATAATATATTATTATTATTATTATTATTATTATTATTATTATTATTATTATTATTATTATTATTATTAAAATATTTAGGCAGCTGGAAGATAAAATTAGCTGTATAATGAATTATATTGATTATATCATATAAGTATATTAATACAACAAAAATATTGGTCGTAGTTCTCATTTAATAATTCTAATTGTAAATAATAATTAAATAACCCAAGCAACATACAAGTTACAACTCACAACAGTAACAATTCTACATACCAGTATGAATAACTGCATGCCCATATAAACAACACTAAAGAAGAAAAAGATTAACCTATGCTTACTTTCAGTTTCCTGCTCCCTCTGTCAGTAAACAATTCAAACTGTCCACCGGCACGTCATTCACACACAATCACAATATCAGTGATCATGAAGCAAGATGTAGATTGGTGTCACTGAGTGAGAGGCAGCTGCTAGCAGCACAGCACTGAGCCACTGACACTAGTAAAATTAGGGTAATGCGTTGCTGTAAGAACAATCTTTGGAAATTCAAGAACAATTATTTGTATTATAAAGCGCTTGTTGCTTTTTAATGGAACATCGGTGAGATTTCAGAAGAAAACATTTTGTTTTGGAATGGCGGCAGCCATTTTGATATTCAGAAGATTTAGTCACGTGATTGTAAACAAATATGAATATAAATTTATAACAACGCAGTTTGGCATATGTCACGCTACGCAGTTTGCAGTCGTGCGCCTATGTATATAGTTAGTCATCAGCCTGTACATAGAGGTTAAAAGTTACGGTAGTAAGGGGAGAGTATCAGAATAAAATTAATTAAGCTTATAATTAATAAAAGTAGCGAATGAATTGCGCCCGTGCAGAACGCACTATGTTAGAAAACAGTATAGTTGGCTATTTTGTTATTGAGAAGATTGATTGCTGCCATGCGATTTGCTATGTGTGGAATGCGTGCTCTGATCGCGAATGGTGCTGGAAATAAATTATTATTGAAATGAGTATATTCTAGAACATTCTAGGCTAACCGTATAAAACCCCATGCACTGTATATTTTGATAGGGGCAGAGAGTTTTTCACATCGCTTGTGTAGCAAGAATCGGCGTACAGTAAGTCGGTGGATCTGAGTTTTGCCAAGGTGACAGATAGTGACTGTGTCTGTGGGTCGTACTGATCAGACTGTCAACAAAAAAGAGCCTAGTATTCGGAAGAGAAGGACTATTTTGGGAACACTTTGGAGAGTGTTTGTTTAACTGGAAGTGTCTTAAGCCGCTTTGAATACCTGCTGTGTATTCTCGGTGAAATCCGAGCTACCTACGTGTAACGTCGGTTGACCTATGACTCCATCTAGGACTTCTTGTGCCCTGTGTACCACCTTGTAACCATCTGTGCCTGTGTGTTTGTCCCGTCGTTTGTGTGTCTTGTCTTCAACAGGCCGGGGGATCCCCACTGGTACCATGTACCAAACCTAAAACCAGATCGTTGATTGCTGTGCTGTAGCCCAGCTGGTGTGATGTGATGTGCCACATTCTGTAACGACGCTTTCCTTGAGTCAACCTCAGTTTCGAAGGTTGTGGTAGTCAGAAGGAAAACCTTATTTTGTTTACATAACGCACACACACACACCCCGCAATTCACAACAAATAATTATAACTACTGATAAACAGTTGTGAGAAACAAGAATTTATTTACATGTGTTAACTTGTAAATTACAGCACGTTGAAATATATTTAATTTGAATTGAATGATAAACTTTGTCTCTGTAATATTACCTATCTGATAAAAGTAGCCTTGTGATTGTATAGTTTTGTCTGGGGGATTTAATTCGCCAGATATTTAATAGTTAGTAATTTAGATTATTTTCTTACAAATTCTA
Organism: Oncomelania hupensis; assembly: GCA_036898135.1. Classification (NCBI taxonomy): domain Eukaryota; kingdom Metazoa; phylum Mollusca; class Gastropoda; order Littorinimorpha; family Pomatiopsidae; genus Oncomelania; species Oncomelania hupensis. Next base: position 50,223,880 of record CM072522.1, read on the forward strand.
TTTGTATAAAATATAAATTTTCTTTATTACTTTATATAATGTAAAAGAGTTGAAATAGCTGTTTGAAGTTTAAAGGAAACAAGGTTTGAATATATGTAAAGATTTAAAGCATTTGCTTCAATTATTTACCTTGTTATCAGTAAGCTGTTCCAGACATAATTATTATAAATCTTTTGTACATTTTGTAGTTAGTCATTTATTTTCATTTTTTGATTCAATTATCATTATTATTTTGAGCTAATTGTTTTATGTATTAGTTTTGAGTTGTGTTAGTGGGATTGAGGGTTGGAAGGTTGGGAAGTGGGAAAAAGGGAGTTAACTTTGAGTGTGAATGTGTGAGTGAAATAAAGAAATTGTTTTGTCACTTCTGGTTTTGTCTTTTAGAGTTTATTTAGGTGTTGGGTTAGTTTCTCGTGTGGAAGTTACACATGTCGAACCTCTGTTGAGGCAGTTGGGACGTGACAGCATAACCAAATTAACAAATAAAAGTAATGAAATATATCAGTTTTTATAAACATTATTTCATAATTTTAAAATACACTAAATATAACTCGTAATTCACTGCTAGCTTATACTTTCGTTTTGCTTTCTGAAACATTTAGCGTTTTTTATTCACTAAATACAAACACAAAAATGTATTTTTGACAATGGCCCTGGGTCTGAATGCCTTCTTAAACATATTCTGATCTCATTTTTATAGATTATACATTTGTACCTCATGTTTGCAAGGTTCGCCACTTTTCGCTGCCTTACATCTTCCACTATCAGGAAAAATAACATGATTAGAAAACACTGCACATCTAGGGCTGCAGAGGACAGACAGATGGAGTACGCTGGTTAAACGATCATCTATGGTGCCCCAATGACTTTCGAGTTACTTCACTGGATAGGATAAAGAGGATATTGTAGATAGGGCAAAAACATCTAGAGATCGATCACAACACCACGTCGTCTTCACAGCCTTATAGGACTGCTTTTCCCTTTGTACAGATTTTGTCTTTTGTCTCAAGCTGTACAAACACATTACGTACCCTTCATCATTCTTGTAATTTAGTCATCATCATCATCATCATCATCATCATCATCATCATCATCATCATCATCATCATCATCATCATCATCATCATCATCATCATCATCATCATCATCTTCTTCTTCTTCTTCTTCTTCTTCTTCTTCTTCTTCTTCTTCTTCTTCTTCCTCCTCCTCCTCCTCCTCCTCCTTTCATGCATTCATCCATTTAGTTATTAATCCATCATCATCATCATCATCATCATCATCATCATCATCATCATCATCACCACCACCACCATCACTATCATCATGATTTATCGGTATACGTGTGTAGGCAAAACAATACTGCTGGTCCTACAAGGACTTCGTTGGCTGTCCAGAGCACATGATGTCCACGTCATCAGTACAGACCCTTCCGCTCTGCCTGCCAGCCATCTGATCCACAACCAGCTGCAAGTGACCATGGCTGCTTATCCCACAGCGCCCCCTGCCGCGGTGCACGTTCACGCCTATGATTTCTACAACAATGCTGGCGATGTGGACGTTGCATTCAATGATCTGTCAGCGGCTGTACGTGGGGGCACGCTCCGTGTCCTCATCGATGAGGTGGACTTTGACAAGAAGTGAGTAGCAACAAGGTGTGGATGTTGCTGCTGCTGATGATGATGTTGATAATTATGATGCCGGCGACGAAAACGACGACGACGACGATGATGATGATGATGATGATGATGATGATGATGATGATGATGATGATGATGATGATGATGATGACGATGATGATAATGAATGCGACGACAACAATGATGATGGTGAAGATTATGGAGTTTTCATGTCTTAGTCCTGTGGATTGTACAGATGTTAACATTAGCCAGTGGACTTTCGTTGTAAGCTATAGCCCTATTTCTATAATAGCAAGGCCCACTTAGTGTTCTATCGAAACATAGCATAACTGAAATGATGTCAAATCAATTTGTTTTAGTGTTCTTGGATTATTTGTTAATTATCATCATCATCATCATCATCATCATCATCATCATCATCATCATCATCATCATTACGAGAGGTATTGAGTCTCGAGTATCTGCGCTATGTAACAGGCAGGAGGTGCGTGGCATCAACCCCTGGACTGCGCTGAGTCCATCAAGTAACAGTACATGTTTATTAACACCGCCAGTAACTCTTGTTGTCTTCTGTGGTCAACACGTCATCAAAACACTTTCTCTGTCTAACAGCGGGGAGAGAGGTCGACGTACACGGGAACTGGTGTGGAGATTACAGAGCAGCGTGCAGCATCTCCACCTGTGGTGTGCTGGTGTTCGTCACACAGACAGTCCAGCCTGCCTGCAGCAAGAGGTGGTGACCACGCCCCTTCGCTCCGCACCCGCCGTCCTCAGGTGGGTAACTCAAGTAATAAGTAGCAGTATTAGTAGAATTAGTAGTTGTAGTAGTAGTAGTAGTAGTGGTAGTAGTAGTAGTAGTAGTAGTAGTAGTAGTAGTAGTAGTAGTAGAAGCAGCAGCAGTAGTAGTGGTAGCAGCAACAGATAGTGGTAGCAGTGGTATTAATAGCAATAGATGTAGATGTAGTTAGAGCAGCAGCAGTAGTAATAGCAGCAGTAGAAACAGCTGTAGTGGTAGTAGCAGCAGTAGAAACAGCTGTAGTGGTAGTAGCAGCAGTAGATGTAGTATTAGTAACAGTAGCAGTAGTTGTTAGTAGCAGTAGTAGTAGTAGTAGTAGTAGTAGTAGTAGTAGTAGTAGTAGTAGTAGTAGTAGTAGTGGTGGTGGTGGTGGTTGTGGTTGTTGTTGTGGTGGTTGTAGTTGTTGTGGGTGTTGTTGTTATTGTTGTTGCTGTTGGTGGAGGTGGTGGTGGTGGTGGCGGTGGAGGTGGTGGTGGGGAAGGAGGTGGTGGTGGTGGTGGTAGACACAAACTTACTAAGGCATGGGGACATGGAATAAGAATAAGATAGAACGGAATTTGCTGTCCTCAGGGAGGTGCGGCCAGCGATACAGCAGTATTATCCCAGAGACGTCCGTGACTACAGCGACTGCGTGCTTCCTGCCCCTGGGGACGGGCCAGCAGTGATCACACTCGTTCACGAGGGGGACGGCCATACAGGACTTTGGCCCGTGGAGTGTGAGGAGTGTGGACGGGGACTGGGCCAACTGCTGACAGGACGACTTGATGTGGGCCCTGCAGGTGAGTGGTGTTTTGTGGTCACTGTCAAGGTCAAGGTTGCTTTGTGTTGCCTTCCTGATGATCACCTGCATTGACCCTTGACCTCTGTCCCACCACCCAACTGCCGCTGATAGGATAGCATAGGGCTTAATAGGATAGGATAGGGTAGGACAGGATAGGATAGGGTAGGATAGGATAGGATAAGATAGAATAGAACAGTTAATTACGGACACAGCGACAAGTGATACAACATCAGGTCCAATGTCTATGTCATGTGCCTATGCCGGGGACCAGACTTGGCCGGTTTTAGTCTAGACGTAGATCAGACTGCCGTTCTCGCCATTTGGATAAAGATCCAGTTTTGCTCCCCACCAAAGTGAGCAATGCACGGCACGAATGTTAGGGTTTAAGTTTGCGATAAATCAGGGTTAGGGACAGTGTTAGCCAACCCTATCTTTACTCCTAAACATAACTTCAGCCCTAACTCTAACGAAATCATTATATTTCTAAGCGCGACGTGTCCTCTTTGACGAACAGAAAGATGTGTGATATGGGGAGGTAAAGTGGACCGTTAGCGTGTCGGCCGACAACTGTTTAGCAATTGTAATACACTGACAGTCAACAATAGTGGTGTGGACACAGTGCCTGCTCTCTCTGTCTGTCTGTCTGTCTCTCTGTCTGTCTGTCTCTCTGTCTGTCTCCCTCTCTCTCCTTAACTCTCTTTCTGTCTGTCTGTCTCTCTTTCTCTCTGTCTCTGTCTGTCTGTCTGTCTCTGTCTCTCCTAATAAATAAACGGGTCAGGCAGAAAAGTTAGAAGTTAAAATTGACAGCAGTTGTAAAAAACGAGGAAATATTGATAAACAACAAAATGACAGTAGCTCAGTGCATCATTTGTTTTTTTACATACAGTGTTTGACATGAAAACGACTCCAAATGAATAAAACAAATAAAATTAAACCACAGTTAATTACTTAGAGTAATTAGAGCAATTAGGTAAAATTAAAATAAATTAAAATAAATTAACTGAAATTAAAAGCATTATTTTTGTGAATAGGGACCCGTTCCATAGCCTGGCGTGACGTGCTCATTGCCACGAGCAGTGAAGAACTCCATGACGACGTGATGGACCAGCAAGGGGTGGTGACCGCCAACAGCGCCTGTGGCTTAGCCCTGGGCCTCCGAGCTATCGGTGTGCCGCTGGCAGTGCTGAGTGACGATGTGAGGAGACGTGACAGGCAGGAGTGGGACAGGCGGCTTGTCACGATGGTTACCGCCCAGGTAGACCAGGTTACTCTGGCGTACTATGACTGTGTACAGGGCCTGGAGCGCCCAGTGGTCGTTGTAGTTGTTGCTTACGGTATTGATTTGTTTGACAGGATGCACCTAGTAACAAGGGCCACCACTCAGCTCGTGGTTGTCACTCTGACTGGGTAAGTGACTGATGCTGGTGATAATGACGACGACGATAACGATGATGATGTTAATGACGACGTGATGATGATGATGATGATGATGATGATGATGATGATGATGATGATGATGATGATGTTACTGTAACGATGATAATAAAGGTCAATAACGGTAACGGAGGGCAAGATAATAATGAGGGTGGGGGCTGGTGCTATAGGCATGTGCTATTTTTAGACTGCAAGGCGGAGATGAAGCAATGAAAGAAAGTGACGTTGTTTTTCATTGACTCTGTCTGTCTGTCTGTCTGTCTGTCTGTCTCTCTCTGTCTCTCTCTCTTTCAGTCTCACTCTATCTCCTGCTCTCTCTATCTCTCTCTATATATATATCTCTCTCCTGCTCTCTCTTTCTCTTGCTCTCTCTCTCCTGCTCTCTCTCTCTCCTGCTCTCTCTCTCTTGTTTTCTCTTTATCAAGCTCTCTCGTTGTCCTGCTCTCTCTCCTGCTCTCTCTCTCTCCTGCTCTCTCTCCTGCTCTCTCTCTCTCCTGCTCTCTCTCTCTTGTTTTCTCTTTATCAAGCTCTCTCGTTGTCCTGCTCTCTCTCCTGCTCTCTCTCTCTCCTGCTCTCTCTTTCTCTCTCTTGTTCTCTCTCTCAAGCTCTCTCTGTGTCCTGCTCTCTCTCTCTCTCTCCTGCTCTCTCTCTCTCCTGCTCTCTCTCTCTCTCTCGCCCTCTCTCTCTCTCTCTCTCTCTCTCTCTCTCTCTCTCTCTCTCTCTCTTTGAGGGAGTGGAAGAGTGGGAGTAGGGAATGTGTATTGGAGGGGGGGGGGGGGGGAGTATGTGTATTTAAGTACATTAATTTTCGTAGTAATTTTTTTTTTATTCCTACCATTGTTAAGGTTTGTACTCGTTTCAAATCAATTTTATGTTAATTATTGTGTTTATTTTTTAATTTTTTTTACCATTTTATTAAGGACCAGCTGTAAGACAGGTCCATAGGACCTAATACTATTATCCAATTAAAGGTTTCCACTTCCACTTCTCTCAGTGGATGTGAACACTGTTTGACTGATGCAGCCCCAACCGTGGTCAGTGAATGGAGTGTGTCCACTAGCGATGGTGTATCTCCCTCAGTGGATCACTCATGCTGACAACTTGTCTCTTTTCAGACGGCCTAGACAACTACAGCAACCACTACAACAACAACTACAAGAACAAAAACTACAACTACTGCTCCAACAACCACTACTTCTGCAACGAGTTCTACAGCAAAAACAACTCCAAACTCAACAACAAATACAAGTACAACTACAACAACAACTACAACCACAACAACAACTACAACTACAACTACAACAACAACTAGAACAACAGCTACAACAACTACAACTACTACTGCAAAAACTACAACAACAACAACTACTACTGCGTCTAAGAGAATTACACCAGGGTCAGCCTCAGCCACAACCTCCACCACCGCCAGCGCCACAACGACGACGTTCTGAACATCAGGAACAGCCTTCACCACCAACAACAGTAAGAGATTCTGCAACAGCAACTCTTGCTCTCTTTCTCTCTCTCTCCTCCCCAACCCCGTGTCTGTCTGTGAGTGCGATGAAGCGTCTTTATGTTTGAGCAGCTGGGCTTGTTTTGTTATGAACAAAAAGCTCCACTGTTGTTCAACATATATTTATTGTAGTACAATGCAATGTAGCGTGTGTCGTGACAATGTCCAATCAACAAAAACAAAGATTGGAGCCCCAACCTTAATGAATTGATGGAGTGAGTCCACTAGCGATGCTGCATCTCCCTCAGTGCAAAACTCATGCTGACGTCTTGGTTTCTTTTTAGATGGCGGCCACCACGAGGACACCAGGGACAGCCCCCACCACTAACACCACCACCATCGCCACCATTACCAGCGCCACAACGTCGACGATGGCTACCACGACAGTGCCAACTTCAGTAGAGCTGCCTGCCACAACAGCAGTAAGAGTCCCAGTAACTGTCTGTCTGTTTCTGCCTGTCTGTCTGTCTGTGTCTGTCTGAATATATCTGTCTGTCTCTATTTGTGTGGTGTATGTCTGTGAGTACGATAAAGCGTCTTTATGCGTGGGCACATGGGCATGTCTTTACATCAACACAAACCTACACTGTTTTTCAACATTCAACATATATTTATTGTTACTATAAATTACAAGAAAATGTAGTGTGTGTGTGACAATTTCCAGTGAACAAGAACAAAGTCTTGCAAAAAACAATGAAAACGTGCTTCATTATATCACATAAACAATAAGTGTAGCATTGCAGTGCAGTACAAGAAATTACGTTTTTCTCTTCCACCGACACTTCAATCAAGCTTCCAGGCAATCAATCAGCACCTCCCACAAATGAAATGTACTCATGTACACATACTGCCAACATAAATATATACATGTAATGTAGCAATGTATAGAATACAATGTACGCATACTGCTAACATAAATATCAGTACAACTTATGTTAATCTGATGAATAAAAATTGATACAAAACAAGCTAACATAAATATATTTACAGGTAATGTAACAGTGTATATAATACAATGTACACATTACATTACATTACATTACATTACATTACATTACATTACATTACATTACATTACATTACATTACGTGATTATTGCTTTAGGTCCAGCGGACTCTTCCGAGCCAAATCAGGACCAGCAATGTACACATACTGCCAACATAAAAATATATACAGGTAGTGTAACAGTGTATACAATACAATGTACACATACTGCCAACATAAATATATATACAGGTAGTGTAACAGTGTATACAATACAATGTACACATACTGCCAACATAAATATATACAGGTAATGTAACAGTGTATACAATACAATGTACACATACTGCCAACATAAATATATACAGGTAGTGTAACAGTGTATACAATACATTGTACACATACTGCCAACATAAATATGTACAGGTAATGTAACAGTGTATACAATACCATGTACACATACTGCCAACATAAATATATACAGGTAATGTAACAGTGTATACTTTTTGAAGAGCGAATAATTCGCAAGGCCAAGGCCATAATCAAAGACCCCTCGCACCCGGGTAACCATCTGTTTGACCTCCTGCCCTCTGGTAGAAGACTTCGATCACTTAAAGCAAGGACAAAAAGAATGAATAGCAGCTTCTTTCCAAGTGCAATAAGAGTGCTAAATGTAAATGAAATGACTGGAGTTGAGTGCTAAGTGTAAATGGAATGACTGCAGTTGCACAGTCATCGGACTAAACTATCTTAGATCTTTTACAGTGCATGCATACCGGCTATAAATTTTGATGTTTACTGTTAACATTTCATGTAAACATGTTTGGTTTTAATGTTACAATGTGATGTGTGTTAAGAATAGATGTGTGAATGTGCCAATATTGTATGCATGCTCGCTGACCAAGGCAAATTCCTAGTGTACAAATTGTATTGATTTGACATATGGCTAATAAATCTTATCTTATCTTATCTTATCTTATCTTATCTTATCTTATCTTATCTTATCTTATCTTATCTTATACAATACAATGGTAATACAAGAAGGGAAAGAAGCGTTATTAAAACACGTTGTATAATATCATAGTGCGTAACCACTAGGTTCTGACTACCCATTGCTGAAGCGGCAATGGTGATGATGATGATGATGATGATGATGATGATGATGATGATGATGATGATGATGATGATGATGATGATGATGATGGTGGTGGTGATGATGGTGATGATGATGATAATGATGATGATGACGAGGAGGAGGAGGAGGAGGAGGAAGAAAATGAGGATGATGAGGATGATAATGATGCTCATTTCTTCAAGTTTTATTAGGATTCTAAATGCAAGGAAATATAATTCTATAGCCGATGTATGATGACAGCGACGACGACAGCGACAACGATGGGGTTGATGTTGGCGGTTAATTGACGTGGATGTGAAAGCTTGCTGTTGCAGCCACAACCGTGGTGATATAATGGAGTGTGTCCACTAGCGATGCTGTGTCTCAGTGTGTCCACTAGCGATGCTATGTCTCAGTGTGTCCAATAGCGATGCTGTGTCTCAGTGTGTCCGCTAGCGATGCTGTGTCTCGTGTATCAACTAGCGATGCTGCGTCTCAGTGTGTCCACTAGCGATGCTGTATGTCAGTGCCAAAAGCTCACGCTGCCGTCTTGTCTCTTTTTAGATGGCCGGGGCAACGTGGACGTCAGTGACAGCCTCAACCCAAACCACCTCAACATCACCACCACCACAACAGCAACAACAACCAGAAGTACTAGAACTACAACAACAACTACAACAACCAGAGGTATTAGAACTACTACAACAACTAATACAAGAACCACTACAATGACCTCATGACGCTGTCCACTGCAACAACTACAAAGTGACTCAAAACAAGATCAGCAACCGCAGTAACATCAATAATAACAAACTCGATGACCTATAAATCTGTCGTGAGTTGCAGCAGCAACAGCAAGCGTTAAAAATAACAGAATCAGCAGTATCAACAGCATCAGCTGTCTGTAGCAACAGCAACAATTAAAATAACAATATCAGCAACATCAACAACAGTAAGTGTAGCAACAGCAAACGATAACGGTCAGTTAATCAGCAGCAGCAGCTAGAACTGCAAAGTACGGTCAGATGATCAGCATCATAAGCCACTAGAACTGCAAAGTACTGTCAGATGATCAGCATCATAAGCAGCTAGAACTGCAAAGTACGGCCAGATGATCAGCATCATAAGCAGCTAGAACTGCGAAATACGGTCAGATGATCAGCATCATAAGCAGCTAGAACTGCAAAGTACGGTCAGATAATCAGCATCATAAGCAGCTAGAACTGCAAAGTACGGTCAGTTGATCAGCATCATAAGCAGCTAGAACTGCAAAGTACGGTCAGTTGATCAGCATCATAAGCAGCTAGAACTGCAAAGCACGGTCAGATGATCAGCATCATAAGCAGCTAGAACTGCAAAGTACGGTCAGATAATCAGCATCATAAGCAGCTAGAACTGCAAAGTACGGTCAGATGATCAGCATCATAAGGGCACTCAGTTGGTTGAGTGGTGTACTCAACGGCAGAACAACGGAAGCAGTGAATGTCAAGTGATAACATTGCAGCCCGTACAGTCAGTGGTTCCAAGCCCATTGACGGCCTGGGGTGCCCAAACAAAAACTGTACATGACTGTGAGATACAGTTGGCGAAGTGGTGTACTCAACGGCAGAACACTTGAAGCATTGAATGTCAAACGTTAACATTGCAGCATGTACGGTCAGTGGTTGGAAGTTAGTTGACGGCCTGTAGTGCTGACACAACAATAACATGACCCTCGGACACTGCCAAACTACTCTGACGTCCACAATAACATGACCATCAGACACTGCCAAGCTACCCTGACGTACACAATACCATGACCCTCAGACACAGCCAAACTACTCTGAAGTCCACAATAACATGACCTTCAGACACTGCCAAACTACTCTGACGTCCACAACAACATGCCCCTCATACACTGCCAAACTACTCTGACGTCCACAATAACATGACCCTCAGACACTGCCAAACTACTCTGACGTCCACAATCACATGACCCTCAGACACTGCCAAACTACTCTAACGTCTACAATAACATGACCCTCAGACACTGCCAAACTACTCCTTCAGGTGAGAAGATAGACTGAGGTCTAGTCTGTGCCCGCACGCATTTCATCGCAAGGACTTTTAAAGATCCTGACACTCATGTCCTAGACGAGTGAGTGCCGACTACACAAATACACCCAGCAAGCACTAGGTTCTTTCTCCCACATCCCCGGTGGCCCAGGATTGCTATCGTCAGACGATGTGCCCAAAGGCTGCAGGTGGTGGACCAGGATTGCTATCGTCAGACGATGCGCCCAAAGGCTGCAGGTGGTGGCCCAGGATTCCTATCGTCAGACGATGCGCACAAAGGCTGCAGGTGGTGGCCCAGGATTCCTATCGTCAGACGATGCGCCCAAAGGCTGCAGGTGGTGGCCCAGGATTCCTATCGTCAGACGATGCGCCCAAAGGCTGCAGGTGGTGGCCCAGGATTCCTATCGTCAGACGATGCGCCCAAAGGCTGCTGGTGATGGTCCAGGATTCCTATCGTCAGATGATGCGCCCAAAGGCTGCAGGTGGTGGCCCAGGATTCCTATCGTCAGACGATGCGCCCAAAGGCTGCAGGTGGTGGCCCAGGATTCCTATCGTCAGATGATGCGCCCAAAGGCTGCAGGGGGTGGCCAAGGATTCCTATCGTCAGACGATGCGCCCAAAGGCTGCAGGTGGTGGCCCTGGATTCCTATCGTCAGACGATGCGCCCAAAGGCTGCAGGTGATGACCCAGGAGTCCTATTGTCAGACGATGCGCCCAAAGGCTGCAGGGAGTGGCCCAGGATTCCTATCGTCAGACGATGCGCCCAAAGGCTGCAGGTGGTGGCCCAGGATTGCTATCGTCAGACGATGCGCCCAAAGGCTGCAGGTGGGCGCCTGGTGCGGCCTGCGTTAGATCCTGTATGGGCCAGCGCCTTGGACATTCCACTCTTGCACATTGTAGTTTGCTTACACAGAGTTTTTCTGTTAGCAGCTACATTTTAAAACTTGACGCTTTCATTTTTTTGTTATTTTATCTCGTATTTTAAGTAACCTTTTTATAAGTACGTACGTGTTCACTTTTGCCAGTTAGATTTTTGAAAGTCATAAAGCCCTGGATTGTCAGTTCATTGTGTACATGACGAGGACGTCATTTTGTTGGTAGGGGTGAATGTGGCAGAATGGGTTGTTAAGGCCATTGTATGTGTGTGTGTATGTATTAACGTAAGTTTATGCACGAAAGAAAGAAGGGAGACGAAGTATAGAACGATAGTTAAATAACAGTACCAATGATTGGCTTTATATCATGTCAGTATGGAAAGTAAGCATATATGGTACAAAGATAATAAGTTTTATAGAGTTATTTCCCTGGTTTATTATAATACTTGTTTATTCACGTGCGCCGATTTTGCGCAGTGTATGAAGTGTTGAATATTGAGTTCAGTAATTGATCATTCTTTCTCTGGCTTTGACATTGTAGGGACCTGTGTGCAACGGTTTTTGTGTTTGAAGTTTTGTGTCAACCTCTCATCATACTGATGAGGCCAGGAATCCGTTGTTGTATATTACTGTAAGTTATGTAGTAGTTGTTATATTAATACATTGTTGTATATTACTGTACATGTAAGTCATTTAGCAGTTGTTGTATTAATTCATTATTTATTGGCGGTGTATTATTTTTATGAGCATTATTTTTAGTTAGGAAAGTTGAGTCAGTATGTCAGTGATACTTTCATTGACTGCTACGTAGTTATGGCTGTGATAGACATGTTTAGACTTTGATGATGGACATGTTTAGACTTTGATGATGGACATGTTTAGACTTTGATGATGGACATGTTTAGACTTTGATGATGGACATGTTTAGTCTTTGATGATGGCCATGTTTAGACTTTGATGATGGACATGTTTAGACTTTAATGATTGACATGTTGATCTAGTTTTCCAAATTGTGTATTGTCAGATGTTATAGTAGGCATAACGTCATACCTATTTATAGTATTTATATATTGCTATGAATGATAAGTTGTAAGTTAACGTTAGGGTGGTTTATCGTGTTTATTTCTACATCCATTATAACGTTATTAGTGTCTTCAGTTTATTATGTCATGTATTGATCACTTATAATGTTATTATTGTCTTCAGTTTATTATGTCATGTATTGATCACGTATAATGCTATTATTCTCTTCAGTTTCTTATGCCATTTTTTATAGTTGATCATCGTAGCGGTCAGTCAGTTAGGTTGAAAGATGTTTCTATTTTGTAAAGCGCATGAATATATCTAGTAATCTTCTTGTTAGTTATTGTTAAGAGTGTAGATGCAAGCACTTGGTTGTGCATATATGATGTCATTGTCAACATTCCATTCTGTGACATTCCTCAGCTTATACCATTGTTTTTGTTTGATTGTTTCACATGTTCTTTGTTTTTATTGGAGTTGTATCAATAGAGAATTGCTTGTAAACCATCATGGACTTGTCCTTGTGTTCGTCCATCTTCTTTTTCCTTTTCCCTATTCCTTGTCCTTACCTCACCTGCCACTCACCTCACCCACACCCACGAAAGGTTTTCCTCGTCTTAACCCAACCCTTCAACACTTAGACATCTTAAATGCTGGTCTTAATCCAACCCTTCAACACTTAGACATCTTAAATGCTGGTCTTAACCCAACCCTTCAACACTTAGACATCTTAACTGCTGGTCTTAACCCAACCCTTCAACACTTAGACATCTTAAATGCTGGTCTTAATCCAACCCTTCAACACTTAGACATCTTAACTGCTGGTCTTAACCCAACCCTTCAACACTTGGACATCTTAACTGCTGGTCTTAACCCAACCCTTTAACACTTAGGCATCTTAACTGCTGGTCTTAACCCAACCCTTCATCATTTGAACTTTGGAACTATGTCCTTTTATTAGCAAAACCACATATAATTCTAAGCATGAAACGTGGTGAATGAACGTTCTTATCTTATCTTATCTTATCTTATGTTATGTTATCTTAAGGCTCATAGCCCAAGGGGAATTTTAGCCAAAGGTAGTGAAAATGGGGTGGAATGGGGATGAAAAACATTAAAAAACAATGAATGGCACACAAAAGGCTGCTCCATAGGCATCACAAGACAAAACTCTGAAATGTCAAACACCCGTTTTAAGTTTAACATTGGTACGATATTGACTGAAAAGTGTACAGCATTGCATAGTTCACAGAAGAAGACAAAAGGTAATGCACAATATATAAATAGTAAAATTACTCCAACAAAGCGGCTTAAATTTAGCAATCTGCTCTTTGATTCAGTATTCATCGGCTGGTTAAATTTAAAGACATTTTTAAAAGTTACATTTTCAATGTCTAATATCACCTAAATGTGTGAACAGACATTAAATTAAAGATTGATTGATTTTAAAGACATTTAAATGAGTCCAAAAGTATTTTCTTTAAAAAAGGTATTTTCCAAACATGTTTCTATCAGCAAGGAATTGTTACATGTAAATAAATAATGAAACTCGTCACCAATTTCATCTAATGGTCATGCCACACGAGCGTCAAATCTATTTTTTTCTCCATCTGGTGCTCGTACATTAACTTAATATTAGTATTTCATTTTTGTGTTAGTGCAATATTCCTGTACAGGGTTATGCCGTTGTTGTTGACTTCAGCATGTTTGTTGTATACCCATCACCCCCATTCCACCCCACCCCACCCCTGTTTTGTGTTGACGGTCCCCCTGGACTCATGAAATCACGACAAAATCCCGTGATTTTCGTGTGGCACCCTGTGCATCGCGAATCCAGAATCTTTGAATTGACTCTGATTGTCGACTTTCAACATGTTCTAATTCCGCGAGTCTCGATTGTGTGATTCGGACCTTTTTGGCCAAAGAGAAGCAGAATACGAATCACGTGATCACAACACACGTACAGCAAAACTTCATGACCAATAACCCTCAAGTTTGACTCGATGTGCGACTTTCGTATGGCACTGCGCGATTCAAGTCAAAATGAAATTCCGACTTTGAAGTCGAAAATTGTTCCGATTCGCATCAAGTCCAGTAGATTTGACGCTCGTGTGGCATGGGCTTTAGTCACACATTGTACACAACCATTCTTTTTTAGGTACAATATTGTATATTTGAAACTTTGTAACTTGTCCTTTCAAACAATATTAAATAAAGCTCCGAGTCCAGGGGGACCGTCAACACAAAACAGGGGTGGGATGGGGTGGGATGGGGGTGATGGGTATACAACAAACATGCTGAAGTCAACAACAACGGCATAACCCTGTACAGGAATATTGCACTAACACAAAAATGAAATACTAATATTAAGTTAATGTACGACCACCAGATGGAGAAAAAAATATGTAAAAACAAATCGATAACGCTTAAGACAAAGATAATAGACACGTCGAAAAAATAATCGCCTCCCCTCCCCCCTTCCCCACCAAAAAAAAAAAAAAAAAAAAAAAAAAAAAAAAAAAAAAAAAAAATAATAATAATAATAATAATAATAATAATAATAATAAATTCAAGTAGGTCTCGCCAAGAAAATAGAAGTTCTAAATAAAATTAAAAGAGAACTGTGCATCATTATTGAAAAAGTGAAAACATAATCCCTATAAAACGGCATAAATCAGACAACCTGAGTTTAGATTTAGAGTTCATTCACTGATTTAATTTATAGGCATTCGACATCTTAACTGCTGGTCTTAACCCAACCCTTCAACACATAGACATCTTAACTGCTGGTCTTAACCCAACCCTTCAACACTTAGACATCTTTACTGCTGATCTTAACCCAACCCTTCAACACTTAGACATCTTAACTGCTGGTCTTAACCCAACCCTTCAACACTTAGACATCTTAACTGCTGTTCTCAACCAACCTTTCAACACTTAGAACTGTTTCACTGCAACACTTAGAACTGGTGCATCTTAACTGCTGGTGTTGTTTGTCTAATGTTGTCATGCATGTCTGGTGCAATATTCGTCCTTTTGCCCCCTCCTCCATGTAGTGTAAACCTTCTCACTGCTACAAACTTTTCTTTAGCCTCTCTCACCATCAACTTTATTCTATCCCAGCATTCTACCCTCATACTCGCTCTTCGCAAACTAGTATCTTACAGAAGCAGGCCCTGTATTGGCGTTCTCACCGCTAAGAAGGGAAAATCCTATCAGCAAGTGATGGCTCTTACCTAGGGGCGGGAGAAGGTTGACTGACGACTCAACTTCACCATTGGTTAAAATCAAATCAACAACATTTGTTGTTTGCAAAGCTCTATAGCGGGAGCCTAATCTTAAAGTCGTTACACGTATCATTCACACTCACATTCTCCAATATTCAGTCAGAGAGAGAGAGAGAGAGAGAAAGAGAGAGAGAGAGAGAGAGAGAGAGAGAGAGAGAGAGAGAGAGAGAGAGAGAGATGAAGGGGCAAGAGAGTGTGTACAAGGGTGTCCATAGTGCAATCTCAACATATCACAACAGCAGACAGCTCTATTCAGTCATTGCTAAAATCCGAGTAAAGGGCAATAGACCCACTGCGGTTTGAAGTGCAACCCAAAGACTGGTTATTATAGCTGTCTACGGCACACTGCTACGGCTATGTATTGGTGCAGTTGTTAAAACTCCGGCACCCAAGGTCTGGTTGTTGATGAAAAAAGTGATCCCACCCACACCTTTTATATTTGCTAACAATCTCCTTTGTTGAACAGCGGCATGACGTAGTGCTAAACACGGCTGTGTCATCTTCATAAACAACTACATAAACATCTATACGTTTACATGTAAGCTTATTGTGCGCGCACACACACACACGCACGCACACACACACACACACACATATTTTGAGATGTTATTCTCTGACCAACAAGCAAACAACATGAGTACACAGATAAATATCCAATAATGACAGCATGCAAGCAGCGTCATGTACACTGTACAGGCAAACAATGTTGAATGAATGAACATTGAGGTTTAACGTCTACACCCACCATTGGCCATAGGGCAGACGTCTACACCCACCATTGGCCATAGGGCAGACGTCTACACCCACCATTGGCCATAGGGCAGACGTCTACACCCACCATTGGCCATGGGGCAGACGTCTACACCCACCATTGGCCATAGGGCAGACGTCTACACCCACCATTGGCCATAGGGCAGACGGGGATAACCATCCCAGGGAACTAGGAGTAGGGACCTAAATCAACGCTGAACCAGAAGAGCAATCATACTGCTAAAATGGACAGGAAAACCTTGCCTAATTTTATTCGATTGGAACCTGGGTCATCGGTGTGCCAGGCGAACGCTCTACCACTTGAGCTACGGCGGTGGACGACAATCTTGAAATCAGACACACGCAAAGTAGGCTACATTTCAACAATACTCAGTCAACATCACTTGTGTAGTAGGCCTCTTTACCCCCCCCCCTCTCTCTCTCTCTTTCTCTCTCTCTCTCTCTCTCTCTCTCTCTCTCTCTCTCTTATCAGTCAGTCCCACAACACAAAGCCAGGGATTATCAAGATAGCAAACCCCCATTCCACCTCCCTCCCCCCTCCAGATAACTGTGGAAATACAAAACGACTTGGTGCAGGGAGTGCAGGTAACACGTAGGCAGTGGGAGATAAGAACCTTCCTGACCTATATAGACATTATTTTGTCAACTAAAACCGTTTGTGTGAGAACTAGTGTCTCACGGAGCAGTCGTGCTTAACGGTGAAAGTCTTATGACATTCCAACAATACACGCAAGCCGTGGCATCCTGAAAGACTAAAAGGGAACAGGAGACAGCAATGGTAAAGAATCTTCATGCTCACAAAGGTCTTTTATAAAGGTAAGCTTCTATATCGCAGTAGCACAAAGCTTGTTGGCAGTATGCCCAGGTCGTCTTTTGGAAGTGACGGCTTTGATAGACATTGCAAACTTTACATGGGTTAATGTAAGTTTTAACATTCTAAATGACTTTTTCAGTTATTGTTAGGGTTATTTATTTATTTGTTTTTATTTTAATGAACAGAGGTGACATTACAAATGTTATTTTTGTTTAAACTGGATGGTTTTGTACAAGTCTCTGCACTAAGTGTACATTGCAAGGAATTCCAAATCAGCGGTGCTTCCTTTTTAAAACAGTCGTTCCAACATACAGTCCTATCTTCCTTTTTAAAACATGTTCCAGCACGCCAACCTATCTTATTTGTTTGTTATGGGGCAGATGGATGTTCAAAAGGATGTTAAAATAATGGATTTTATTATAGTCCACTGTGGTGCTCCAAAGTTGTCTCCATACTGCATTTGGCAAATGAGAAAATCGTGTAGTCAAGGCGTGTCTGCACTGGCAACCAGTGTATAGAGTGGGAAAAAAAATGCAACATCAGTACACTTCTTTGTGACTATCGTTTTAAATTTGCTTTAGTCTATCCAGTGCAGCAGTGGACCCAGTGGTATCATTGCAGGCAACACGCAGTTAGCCGTATTTAAAAAAAAAAAATCGTTGGATCCAGGCAGATATTATGATAATAACGTGAAGCGGAATAGCGTCAATGAGTGACACACACGCTGACTTGCATTTCACTTCACTCACGCACTAGAACGACCGTCTGTTATCAATATCCAACTATATGTGGCCGCACATTGCTATAGGATATGACTTGTACCCTGTCCATGTATGAACGACCTTCTGTTATCAGTATCCAACTATATGTGGCCGCACATAGCAATAGGATATGACTTGTACCGTGTCCATGTATGACAAAGCAGTCTTCCATAATAATCTATATTATAACAACCACTTTTATAGATACATAGCCTATTGAATTGAAAGTTTATATTTCTATGGTAGAGCTTTGACTTGCGGATCTGAAGGTCCCGTGTTCGAGCCCAGACCGGGGCATTGTGTTGTGTCCTAGGGAAAGACACTTTACTCCCGTTTCCTACTCCTTCTAATGAGAGTATTCACCGAGGTCTAGTCTGTGTCGCATACATTCCATCGTAACGGACTTTAAAGATCCTGACGCTCATGTCCTAGACGGGTGAGTGCCGGTGACAATAACACAGCCAGCATGTACCTAGGTCCTTCTCCCCCATCCCTGGCTGCCCAGGATTGTGCTCAGTTGTCTGGAGCGTTATTACGATGCGCCCAAAGGCTGCAAGTTGGCGCCTCAGGCGGCTTGAGTTAGATCCTGTATCGGCCAGCATCGTATACAATGGTTCTATTCATGCATGATCCGCGGTATAACGTTACGTAGCATACAATGTCAACAATCTCTGTATTAATGTCACAGTACAAACACTCTGTATTTATATTACAGTACAAACACTCTGAATTAATATCACAGTACAAACACTCTGTATTCATATTACAGTACAAACACTTTGTATTAATGTCACAGTACAAACACTCTGTATTCATATTACAGTGCAAACAATCTGTATTAATGTCACAGTACAAACACTCTGTATTAATACCACAGTACAAACACTGTATTAATACCACAGTACAAACACTCTGTATTAATATCACAGTACAAACACTCTGTATTAATATCACAGTACAAACACTCTGTATTAATATCACAGTACAAACACTATGTATTAATATCACAGTACAAACACTCTGTATTAATATCACAGTACAAACACTGGCCTGTGAACAGTCATCTACCACTTGTTGCTTAACATGTGAACAGGCAGCTACCACTTGTTGCTGAACATGTGAACAGTCAGTTACCACTTGTTGCTTAACATGTGAACAGTCCGCTACCACTTGTTGATTAACATGTGAACAGTCATCTACCACTTGTTGCTTAACATGTGAACAGCCAGCCACCACTTGTTGCTGAACATGTGAACAGTCAGCTACCACTTGTTGCTTAACATGTGAAGGGTCAGCTACCACTGGTTGCTTAAAACGACCGATCCTGGACGGATCCCCAATTGTCACAGTCAGGACAGAATTACATAAAAACAGAAAGAGAAATATGAGAAAGACAGATGCTAAAAGGAACAACCCTGCCCATTGGTTTCAATCAATAAGCCCACGAGGGACTTAGTTTGTACACACGCTGAGTGGTTGGTGGTTACAGGGTAAACGTATGAAGTGGCAGTTTTGACAAACCAAACATTGCTTTCAAACTGACTTATTCTCAGGTGACTTTTATCTCCAAGATTATTCTCAGACTTTCTTATGTACATGTAAGTATTTTTCTACACAAGAAGACTGCTTACAGTAAATGTGTTAGCAGATTAAAATCAAGCTTTCCAATTGATAACACGCTCCGTCTGGAGATCAAACAATGCCAGCAACTACACTTTAAAAGTAATTAATTGAACTGGCTTATTAACGCCATTGTGACTGATTGCAGAAGTTAATGACTATCCTATCCTATCATTTCCTATCCCGTAACTCGACGGTCGTTGGGGCACCACAGATGATAGTTTAACCAGCGTACTCCATCTTTCTCTGTCCTCAACAACCCTCATGGCTTCGCTCAGTATCAAGCCAGTCCATTCTCGAATGTTGTCCTCCCACTTCCTTTTCTATATCTCTCTTCTTCTGCCTTCTTGCACTGTGCCTTGCAGGATGGTCTTTGCAAGCCCTGGTGCTCTGGCGACGTGGCCATACCATCGGAGTTTTGTTTCTTCACCACTGAGAGCATGTCATCATGTTGTCCAATGGCTTGTGTGATGGTCTGTTGGATTTCGTTGTTGGTGATGTGCTGAGTATAGGAAATGCCCCGAAGTCTTTCGCAGCACCTCATCACCATGCTTTGTATTCTTAGTTGTAGATATGTTGTGAGTGTCCATGTTTCGCAAGCGTATAGAAAGATAGAGATGGCAAGGGAGCGCAGCAGCTTTAGCTTGGAATGTAGACTGATGGTCTAGTCTTTCCAAATTGGCTTAAACCTTGTCAGGGCAGCAGTTGTTTGTACGATCCTGGAGAGGACTTCCTGTCTTGACCCACTGTGTGAACAATGTACATAGGGCAGAGAGAGCAATAGGCTTAAGGTATAGACCACGACCTGTGTGAACAATGTACATAGGGCAGAGAGAGCAATAGGCCTAAGGTATAGAACCCGACCTGTGTGAACAATGTACATAGGGCAGAGAGAGCAATAGGCCTAAGGTATATAACACGACCTGTGTGAACAATGTACATAGGGCAGAGAGAGCAATAGGCCTAAGGTATAGAACACGACCTGTGTGAACAATGTACATAGGGCAGAGAGAGCAATAGGCCTAAGGTATAGAACACGACCTGTGTGAACGATGTACATAGGGCAGAGAGAGCAATAGACCTAAGGTATAGAACACGACCTGTGTGAACAATGTACATAGGGCAGAGAGAGCAATAGGCCTAAGGTATAGAACACGACCTGTGTGAACAATAGGCAGAGGAGGCAAAATGAAATGTGCATCAGAGAACTTGAATCCATTTGCGAAATGGGTTTAACCGATCCACCGATCCACCGAATGACAGACTGACGGAAAGACCGATATTTTGGGCTCATCCTGTTACCCCAACCCTCCCTCCCCTCTCCCCCACCTTCTCCCTCTTTCTTCCTTGCCCACTGTTGTAAAGTATGTCTAGAGAAATCTAGAAAATACCACACACACACCAAAGTGTAAGGGTTTGATGGGAATGAAAGGTAAGTTTGGTAAGGAAGGTCTGTATGACGACCACAAAACAAACAGCCCAGCAGCGTGATTGCAGTTGACAGTGGTTTATGGTTCCTCCACTGCACACTTACAAGTGGTCACAAGTGGGTTAACCAAGCAAGATATAGGACGCAAGGTTAGGAGAGCGTTTGTCGAGGGGCAAGTAGCTCAGTTGGTAGAGCAGTTTACTAGTAACCAAAAGGTCCCTGGTTCGAATCCCGGATAGACCAACGAGGATATTAATTCCCTCTTACAATCAGAGGGTTCGCTGGTGTCAGAATAATGTGAACAGTAATCGCCTGTACGCTTTGGTGTGGTGTGACAATAATCTCGTTACAGAAGAACAAGAAGTCTTGGACAGATGGACAGAGTACTGCTCTGACCTTTACAACCATACACCAAATGGAGACCCATCAGTTCTAGCATGTCCCGAGAGCAGAGAAGAAGAAGAAATCCTCCCAATTCTCCGGGAAGAAGTTGAGGCAGCAGTGCAATCGCTGAAGAAAGGGAAGTCAGCGGGAGTGGACAACATACCAGCGGAACTGCTACAAGCAGGAGGAGAAGCGATGACTGATGCTCTCACCATTATCTGTAACAAGATCTGGCAGAGTGGGAAATGGCCTATACCATGGACCCAGTCGCTTGTCATCACTCTTCCCAAAAAAGGTAACCTTCAGGAGTGTGAAAATTACCGCACCATCAGCCTCATCAGCCATCCCAGCAAGGTCCTCCTGAAAATAATACTCAACAGGTTGAAACCACAAGCTGAACAAATCGTAGCTGAAGAACAAGCAGGATTCATGGCAGGGCGAAGTACCACTGAACAGATTTTCAACCTCAGAATAATCTGTGAGAAATACCTACAGCACCAACAACATCTATATCATGTGTTCATAGACTTCAAGAAGGCATTTGACCGAGTCTGGCATGCAGCTCTATGGGCAACCATGAAAGTTTACAACATCAGCCCTAAAATTATAGAAGTCATCAAAAGCCTGTATGACAAGGCTACCAGTGCAGTCCTCCATAACAGCGTCATCCTGAACTGGTTCAGAACAACAATCGGTGTGCGTCAAGGATGCCTACTCTCTCCAACACTCTTCAACATCTTCCTAGAGCGCATCATGTCAGATGCTCTTGCAGATCACGAAGGCACAGTCAGCATAGGGGGCAGAGCAATCTCCAATCTTCGTTTTGCGGATGATATTGATGGATTGGCTGGAGAGGAACAAGAACTTGAACAGCTTGTACAGAGGCTTGACACCACCTCCAGAGCTTATGGAATGGAAATAAGTGCAGAGAAGACCAAAATGATGACCAACAACACCAAGGGTATCAACACGGACATCAAAGTACAAGGCCAATCCCTCAACACAGTGCACAGCTTCAAATATTTAGGAGCCATTGTGTCAGACAATGGGTCTCGACAGGAAGTCCTCTCCAGGATCGCACAAACAACTGCTGCCCTGACAAGGTTGAAGCCCATTTGGAAAGACAGAACCATCAGTCTACATTCCAAAGTAAGACTGCTGCGCTCTCTGGTCATCTCCATCTTCCTATATGCTTGCGAAGCATGGACCCTCACAGCAGATCTCCAACGAAGAATACAAAGCATGGAGATGAGGTGCTACAGAAGACTTCTGTGCATTTCCTATACCCAACACATCACCAACAATGAAGTCCGACAGACCATCACACAAGCCATTGGACATCACGATGACCTGCTCACAGTGGTGAAGAAACGGAAACTCCGATGGTATGGCCACGTCACCAGATCATCAGGCCTTGCAAAGACCATTCTGCAAGGCACAGTGCAAGAAGGTAGAAGAAGGGGGAGACCGAAAAAGAGGTGGGAGGACAACATTCGAGAATGGACTGGTTTGACACTGAGCGAAGCCATGAGGGCTGCTGAGGACAGAGAAAGATGGAGTATGCTGGTTAAGCGATCATCTGTGGTGCCCCTACGACCTTCGGGTTACGGGACAGGATAGGATAGGATAGGACAATAATCTAGAATTAACCTTGTATATAGGGTATGTTGTTTATAGCAGGATGTTGACGTTGCCGTGCATGTACTGAACATATTATACATATAGCCTAGGCAACTCTGCTTCAAAATATCTTTAATAAATAATGTTCTCCGCCACTCGTACATTCACACAGCAATTCCTTTGCGAAACATCAACCCTGGTCCCTCGTTCGGGGGTCCGACATGGGTGTTGTTCCTGCGGTGGACACAGACTAGGCATTCCACGGTCCAGGGCGTGACTTAGCTTGATCGTCTGGCGTTAACATGTTGGAAGATTGCACACAATTACGTATGTCTGTTGTCTCCTTGCAAAACATTGCGGTGGGACACGCCCTTCAGTCACCTAATTATGCCAAAGAAACTGTTCCTTGTACGTCATTTGGCCTCAGACTGAGGTATTTATTGCCAGCGTTGATGTTAGTCTCACCTGTATTGCTGTAAGTCACTGTAGAGAACGGGATTTTTCCGGTATTTTTTTCTAAATTAAAATTAATTAATGGTTTTTGATTGGCTGGGATTCGGGAGCCAATGAGAGTAGACGTAATTCGAAATAGGGGATACAATTACTGAGTCGAATTGTTGGTGTCACACTGTGTGGACGTGTGTATAGTAGGCCCGGAAAAGTAAAAAAAGAAGTTTGAAAAAAAGTTAAAAGAAGAAAAGAAAAGAAAAGAAAGTTAACTGTGAAGCATACAGTCTTAAAGAGGAAGAAAGCACTGTGAGCTTATCAAGGTGTTATAGGTTCGGTGGGACTTTCTCTCTGGAAGTGATTATTTTGTGCTGTAGAAATTACAGGTATTTATAATGTTTTTCATGATTGTAAAATGGCGGATAAGTATATTTTTGTATTGCATTTGTTGTATTGAAAGGTAGTGAGCTGTTGTCCACTGAGATGGAATGTTGAATTTTCATTGATGTAATAATATTATTAATTACGTGGGGCGATAGTTGTGGAGTAGTAGATAATGAAATATGAATGAAAGGCGTGAGTATGTATGGTTGATAGTAATTTTCATTCATGAGGTGATTACCTGGATATGAATAATAGTGGTAAGGAAGGAAAGTGGTGATCGCATACGAAACGGAACCGGACAAATGAGGAACAAAGGGAGGTGAGCAAGGGTGAAAACTAAAGAAGAATAAATAAATTATCCGAGTCAAAGAATTGAACGTTTTGTTATTAAGTAGTGGTTTTTAAACCGTCTCCAGTTTCACAGTAGGGCGCTCCTGTATAGTTTCAGAGTTGCTCAAGGGCTTAGTATCTTTTTCTACCTGTGGGGTCTATATTCTTTTTCATTGCTCTTTCTGCTATCTTAGTATTCGTTTGTTTACATTTGGTTCTATTATCTGTGTTCTGTAGGCCTAACTTTGTGTGTGAGTGAATCGGTGAATAAGTTAGTAGTTCCATGTTCTTATTTTATTATAGGTTAGTTACAAAGCCCCTTAGTGTTAATCTAATGTCGATTTTTTTTCTTTCAACTTTATCATTAGTAATGTTGCAATTGATTGTTGAAATGTTCTTTGCTTAGTGTTAATATACTTCTTGATTTGTTCTTTGACGTTATTATTAGTACCTTTGAAATTGTTTGTTGGTTGTATTATTGCTTAGTGCTGGTATAATTCATTATCTGTTTCTTTAACTTGATCATTAATAATTTTTGAAATTTTCTGTTGAATTGTTCCTTTGTTGTGTATATACATTTCAGTCTTGATTGAATTATTGTTTGAATTTGCATTATTATTTGAGTAAGTAATATTTGATTTGTTTATATTATCCTTGTTTAGTCTTATTAGGTGTTAGCTTTCGCCATACTTGTTTCTATTTCATTATATTTATTAAAGTAGTGTTGATTTTGAGGTATTGAAAATTTTTATTTTTTATTTTTTTATTTTTTGGAAATAATTCATAGGCTTTAGACATTTGAGGACTTAGATTAATTGAGCAGTGCCGTTATTGATTTAGTATTGAGTTGTCTTAGACTATTGTTTATTATAAAAAGAATTTATTTTTAAAAAGGAAATTATAGTTGTTGATATTTGATTGTTAGTACTTCATCAGTTTATTGATTTGGTTTACTGCTATTTGTTACGTAGATTTGTTTCACTTTGAGTTTATTGTTGACTTAGCTTGGCTTGGGCTATTGTTGGTTTTTATTTTTATCATTCTTTCTTGGGTGTTTGGGACTTAGTGTATATATTGTAGTTTAGGTAGGTGCTGATTTTGATTTATATTTTTTTTAAAAACCAAACAAAACTTTAAAACATGGATGACTATGATGATCTTTTTGAAAAGTTTATCAAACAAGCTGCTACTCTGGAAGTCGCTGATAAACATAAATATGTTCAAGAATGTTTTGATCGACTTGATAGACAATGAGAACGGGAGGCTAAACAAATGGACAAAGAAATGGCATCCAAGAAACTAGAAATAGAAAAAGAAATGGAATCCAAGAAGCTAGAAACACAAAAAGAAATGGAATCCAAAAGGATGGACATTGAACTTGAGAGGGAAAAAACAAAGCAGTTAGAACTACAGGCTAATCAGGGTGGTCATGTTGTTGGTCAAGATCAGGATCATGATCAGACTTATGCGAAGCATTAGTTTAAAGCTCGACCTATTTTTCCTAAACTTCCCATGTTTAGAGAGAAGACTGATGATATTGACTCATATTTGTTTCGTTTTGAAACAAATGCTACTGCACTTGGCTGGGATAAGGGTCAATGGGTTGTTTATTTGTCTGCTTTGCTTGAAGGAAATGCTTTGAGTTTGTATCATAGTTTAGCTGCCAATGGACATTGTGATTATGACATTTTGAAAGATAATTTGTTGAAGAAATTCCAATGTACTGTTGAAGGTTTCAGAGAGAAATTTCGTTCCACCAAACCAGATGCTAATGAACCGTTTCAAACTTTTGGCATTGAGCTTAATCGATTGTTTGATCGATGGGTTGCACTTTCGGGTGTCAAACGTACTCTAGATGGCATAGTTGATTTGGTACTAGGCGAACAATTTCTACAGAGTGTGTCTGCAGATCTTGCTACTTTCATTCGCGAACGAGGATTGGTCAGCCTCGAGGACATGGTGAATTGTGCCGAAAGTTACCGTCTTGCTCGTCCGGGTAAGAATTTGGCTCGCAAAGCCAGTTCTTCTGCCTTCGCTTCGGTTGGTCAATTCAATACCGTTGCTGAAACTAATGCCGCTTCGGGTCGTTCGGATTTTCGCGGTGGATACGGTGGTTATCGACGTCAGGTTGGTTACCGTTGCCGCTGGAACTTTAATCGAAGTGCGCCATCCACTGTTCCAAATTCTCATCAAGGTCAAAATCGTGGTGGATTCGGACATGGCTCGTCCATGAATTTTGGGAAATGTCAGCTTTGCAAAGGCAGTGGCCATTCTTCATTCAAATGTCCACTTAGAAACAATCCGACAAATCCATGCTACATTTGTGAGTTGGGGGGACATGTTAAGAAAAATTGTCCGTTTGCTTCTTCTGCACTCAAAACAGATACACAAAAGACTCAGGTTGTTTCTGCTGCATTGCCTGTTGATCCTGAAGTTGTCTGTTCAGTTGCTAGTCCTGCTGTTGGTCATCTACATTTGGAGTTGGGTACAGTGAAGGGTACTCCGTGTTCTGTACTTCGTGACACAGGTGCTACTATTTGTGGTGTGCGTCAGCGATTGGTGTCATCTCTCGAGTACATCGAAGGACAAGTTCGTTGTAAGACTTTTGGAGGTGAGATTACTGTTTATCCACTTGCCAAACTTGCAGTGTCCACTCCATATTTTTCAGGTCAGTTGGTTTGTGCTGTGTTTCCTGACCCAGTTGCTGATTTGAT
The DNA here is from genome assembly GCA_036898135.1 of Oncomelania hupensis. Taxonomy (NCBI): domain Eukaryota; kingdom Metazoa; phylum Mollusca; class Gastropoda; order Littorinimorpha; family Pomatiopsidae; genus Oncomelania; species Oncomelania hupensis. The sequence continues at coordinate 50,250,653 of CM072522.1, forward strand.
CATTGGGAACATTGCTGGGTTGACAGATTCTGTTGTTGGTGCTCAAGTTTCAGTTGAGTCGAGTGTGACGGCTGTCACTACTCGAGCTCGCACTGCGCAGAAAGATTTTCCTCATACTCCTTTAGTTGATGTTTCTCAAGATTTTGGCGTTTCTCGTCAGGAGTTGATTGATTTTCAGAAATCCGATTCAAGTCTTGCTTCATGTTTTACGTGTGCTCAGTCTGGAGAAAAGAAAGCTGTTGGTTCTGCTACTTACTTTTTCTTTGAGGATGCAGGTGTTTTGTATCGTTCGTACGAAAAGCCAGGTCAAATTCTACAGCAGATTGTTGTTCCAGAGAAGTTGCGTGCTGCTGTTTTGGCTACTTCACATGATCAGTTGCTTGCTGCTCATTGGGGTACTCGTCGTACGTTGACGCGAGTTCTTTCAAAGTTTTTTTGGCCTGGAGTGTCAGCGGATACTTCGAGGTTTGTGCGTACTTGTGATGTGTGCCAGAAGTCGAGGTCGAAATGAGAGGTTTCGAAAGTACCGTTGGTGGTTGTTCAACGTGTTGCTGAAGTTCAGGTGTGTGTTGACACAGTTGTTTGTGAAGGTAAGATAATAGAGTGTGATGATTTGGTTTCAGACAAGCTTTGTGATGTTGATAAGGAGAAGGTGTCTCATCGTAGACACGTTGGGTGTTGTTCAGTGGGTTCGGCAGTTGTGAATTCAATGGTGATACGTGAAGAAACAACGAGACAGATTTTGGCGTCTGTGGGTGTTGTTCAGGATGATGAGGATGATGATGTTTTGCTGCCAACTTTGCCTCTGGCATCATCTATGACGGATGGGGACATTTCGTCAGTTGTTTTTGATGAGTTGTTGCCTCCATCAGATCGTCAGGGTCTTTCTTCGGTTTTTTCTGCATTTGCTGTTATTTTGTCAGCAATACCGGGTTCATTTGACTTGAGTGTGTTTCTGGTTGCTCTTTTGCTTGGACTGTTTTTAAGTTCTCTTGTTTCCTGTGGGGTGTTGCGTTCATCTTGCAGACAGATCACAGACCGCTCACATACATGCAGACATGTAAATTCAAGAATACACGAATCATGCGATGGGCTCTGTCTTTGCAAGAGTACAATTTTCATATTGAGCCTCTTCCAAGATCTCGCAACATTCTTGCTGATCTTCTGTCGCGTTTTGCTGTTGATCAGTTTGTGCCATAGATGTTGCGGAAAAACTTCTGTTCTTGGAATAGACTGCTGTTTTTGAAAAAGAAACCTCGGTCGGTCTCTTTTTTCCGAAGAGGGGGGGGGGGGTAGTGTAGAGAACGGGATTTTTCCGGTATTTTTTTTAAAATTAAAATTAATTAATGGTTTTTGATTGGCTGGGATTCGGGAGCCAATGAGAGTAGACGTAATTCGAAATAGGGGATAAAATTACTGAGTCGAATTGTTGGTGTCACACTGTGTGGACGTGTGTATAGTAGGCCCGGAAAAGTAAAAAAGAAGTTGGAAAAAAAGTTAAAAGACGAAAAGAAAAGAAAGGAAAGTTAACTGTGAAGCATACAGTCTTAAAGAGGAAGAAAGCACTGTGAGCTTATCAAGGTGTTATAGGTTCGGTGGGACTTTCTCTCTGGAAGTGATTATTTTGTGCTGTAGAAATTACAGGTATTTATACTGTTTTTCATGATTGTAAAATGGCGGATAAGTATATTTTTGTATTGCATTTGTTGTATTGAAAGGTAGTGAGCTGTTGTCCACTGAGATGGAATATTGAATTTTCATTGATGTAATAATATTATTAATTACGTGGGGCGATAGTTGTGGAGTAGTAGATAATGAAAAATGAATGAAAGGCGTGAGTATGGTTGATAGTAATTTTTCATTCATGAGGTGATTACCTGGATATGAATAATAGTGTTAAGGAAGGAAAGTAGTGATCGCATACGAAACGGAACTGGACAAATGAGGAACAAAGGGAGGTGAGCAAGGGTGAAAACTAAAGAAGAATAAATAAAGTATTCGAGTCAAAGAATTGACGTTTCTATATATGTATGTCGTTATAGCGGCCTACTGGGAGCAAGAGTGGCTCCATCCAGTCCAAAACGAGGAAAAGGTGATCTCTGAGGCATCTGATGGGCATCAGCCTTATTGTCACGTCTGTCCAAAGCCTACGGTGTCTACTTCGGGTGGACTGGAGTTCAACGTTCACTCTTCCGCCCGTCGACGTTCATCTTTTGTTGAATCGTCTCTGGCATCTGGTGCCAGCTTGTATGAACCATTGCTTCTCTCGAAACCGAAGGTACTGTTTCATTTTTTTGTGTTTACGTTGGACCCAGAACATGAGGACGCGGTTCGTTTGAGTTCTACAGTCTCTTCAGTCGATTAGACGTTTCAGAATCTACAGTGATGTTTAGGGATACTCGTTGAACGGTTTGGGATTTGTGTATAAAGTTTAATAGTGACGAAGTATTTGTGCGGAAGATTAGAGTGAAAGATTGATAAGAATTATTGTTGATTATTTATATAAATTTTGAGAACGTGGAACGGATATCTTTGGTGTTTGTGTTGAGAAGAGTCCGTACGTTTGTGGGTGTGGTAGTTAACAGAGAGTCCAGCACACACGCATATTTCGGTTTTGGGAGTCATATATATATTTTCATGCACACGCACTAAATATCCGTTCGTTACAGTCACACCTGTATTGCCGTTATTCACACTTGTACTGCTGTTAGTGCCATCTGTATTGCTGTTAGTCACACCTGTATTGCTGTTAGTCCCACCTGTATTGCTGTAAGTCACACCTGTATTTCGGTTAGCCACACCTGTATTGCTGTTAGTCATACCTGTATTGCTGCTAGTCACACCTGTGTTGCCGTTAATCACACCTGTATTGCTGTTAGTCACACCTGTATTGCCATTAGTCACACCTGTATTGCTGTTAGTCCCACCTGTTGTAGAGAACGGGATTTTTCCAGTATTTTTAAATTAATATTCAGTTATGATTTTTGATTGGCTAGGATTCGGGAGCCAATGATAAGAAGGCATAGTTTGAATTAGAGGCAAAATTACTGAGTCGAAATGTTGGTGTCAGGCTGTGTGGTCGTGTGTGCAGTGGGCCAGGAAAAGTGAATAAAAAAAGTTTAAAAAAGTAAAGAAAAGAAAAGAAAGTTAACCGTGAAACATACAGAGGAAGAAAGCATTGAAACCTATCACGGTGTATTGGTTTGTGGTCATTTCTCTCTGGAAGTGGATTATTATTTTGTGCTGTAAAGATTACAGGTATTTATAATGTTTTTCATGATTGTAAAATGGCGGATAAGTATATTTTTGTATTGCAATTGTTGTATTGAAAGGTAGTGAGCTGTTGTCCACTGAGATGGAATATTGAATTTTCATTGATGTAATAATATTATTAATTACGTGGGGCGATAGTTGTAGAGTAGTATATAATGAGATATGAATGAAAGGCGTGAGTATGTTGATAGTAATCTTCATTCATGAGGTGATTACCTGGATATGAATAATAGTGGTGGAGGAAGGAAAGTGGTGATCGCATACGAAACGGAACGGGACAAATGAGGAACAAAGGGAGGTGAGCAAAGGTGACTCTAAATAAGAATAAATAAATTATCCGAGTCAGAGAATTGACGTTTGTGTATGTATATTGTTATAGCGGCCTACTGGAGGCTAGTGGCCTACTGAGAACAGAATTGGCTCCGTCCTGTCCGAAACGAGGACAAGGTGATCTCTGAAACATCAGAGGGGGATCGACCCTATCTGCACGTTCGACCAAGACAACGTCTCCTCCGGGCGGACTGGGGCAGGCTAGTCTCTCCGTCCGTCGACAAGAGTATCGACTCGCTTCCTTGCTACGACGTCACCGGAAGCTAGTCACCAGCTTGTGTGAGTTTTTGCCTCTTCCGTAGAAAAAAGGTACAGTTCTATTTTATATTTACGTTGGACCCAGGATTTCAGAATACCGGTTGTTTTGTTTGAGCTCTTCAGGCGATTAGATGTTTCAGGAAAGCGCCAGAAACTACAGTGATATTTTGTGAATACTCGTGAACAGGAAGAATAGTTTGAGACACGTGCATAAAGTTTGACAGTGATAAGGTATCTGTGTGAAAGAATTTGTGTGAAAGATTGATAAGACTTATTGTTGATTATTTATATAAATTTTGGGAACGTGGAACGGATATCTTGTGTTGGTGTTTGTCTGTGTTGAGAAGAGTCCGTACATTTGCAGGTGTGGTAGTTAACAGAGAGTCCAGCACGCACGCATATTTCGTTTTAGGAGTCATATATATATATATATTTTGCATGCACCCGCACTAAATATCCGTTCGTAACACCTGTGTATTGCTGTTAGTCACACCTGTATTGCTGTTAGTCCCACCTGTATTGCTGTTAGTCCAACCTGTATTGCTGTTAGTCCCACCTGTATTGCTGTTAGTCACACCTGTATTGCGGTTAGTCACACCAGTATTGCGGTTAGTCACACCTGTATTGCTGTTAGTCACGCCTGTATTGCGGTTAGTCACACCTGTATTGCGGTTAGTCACACCTGTATTGCGGTTAGTCCCATTGCGGTTAGTCCCACCAGTACATCTGTGACACAAGGTATTTTTATCTATCACACGTTTGATAGCACCATCAGTCTGGCCTAGAAGTACTTTTTGTTTTCTTTCAGACCAACACCTCTACCATATCAGAGACAAAACCTTTTGCAAAAATTAGAATAAAGTGTGCAAACTTATCTTGACTTTTGAACAGAAAGGCAACAGTCAGAGACACGCAAGTCAGAGACGCACAAGTCAGAGATACATAAGTCACAAAATCATAGGCCAGAGGAGGTGGAGCGATGGCGGCGAATAATCCATGCCCCACTGCACAGGACCAGTGGCGGGACTTTGTGACCAACCTCTACCCTAACGCCACCACAGAAACCATTTGTATTCCACCCTTCAACTTCAACCGTTTGCCTTATACGATACAAACTGTGCCGGGCACCCGCGAGACAGCCTTTGTCCTGCCTGCCCCACCTGCTGTTGTCCCACCCGCTGCTGCCCCACCCGCTGCTGCCCCACCTGCTGCTATCCAACCTGCTGCTGTCCCACCGGCTGCTGTCCCATCTGCTGCTGTTTCACATCCTGCTGTCCTACCTGCTGTTGTCCCACCTGCTGATGTCCCACCATTCCAACCCGGTGCAGACCCACCTGCCCTACTTGATGCTGTCCCACCTGTCCTACCTGCTGCGGTCCCACCTGTCTTACCCGCTGCAGTGTCATCTGTCCCACGTCCCAGCCACAGACTGTCACCCCCACACGTTCTATGGACACAAGTGGCGCCTCAGGTCGCCCCTGTTCGAGTCCAGGAAAGCGACTTCATTTATGATTTTGGCCAGCAGCATGTGGTCACCAACCTGAAGGCCCTGGGAACGAATCAGCAGGAGGTCATGTTCATCCTCTCCCAACTCAATTTCGGACAATATTTGAATGAACCCACGTATGCTGCGTCCCTTGCACAGCTACAGATCCCACTGCCAAAACACTTGGACACGCCGCAAATCAAGTACTCACATGGCGAGGCAGATTTAATAATAATAAACCGCCGTTACGGCGTTCTGATCGGAGAGCTGAAGTCTGTGGGCAGGTGGCAGGCCGTCAGTCAAAATGCCACTGCCGCTGACCGCGATGTGGCCAATAGGGTGGAGAAAGCCATCACACAGCTGGACCGGTCAGAGGAAGTCATCAGTCACGTGGTCAGTGACCTGGCCCCAAATCTGACAGTGCGCAAAACGCTGTTCCTGCCCTACGTTACCAGTGGCCAGCTACAAAGGGTGCTGACGTCAAACAGTCCGTTATTGCAGGTAATTCTCTCTCTCTCTCTCTCTCTCTCTCTCTCTCTCTCTCTCTCTCTCTCTCTCTCTCTCTCTCTCTCTCTCGCTATCTCTCTCTCTCTCTCTCTCTTTGTACATTTCTATAGATATAGGAATCATGAACCTCGCAATTTGTTATGTAGCCTACATTGCGTAAAGATTTTGTAGAAAACGAAATTCATTTGTTGCTATGTTGTTCTTTCTTTGAAGATCTACGAAACCAATTTATTCCGCAGAAATATTGTAGAACACCCAACATGTCTCGTTTTTCTGTGTTGATGGCGTTGAGTAATGAAGAGTGCGTTAGAAAAGTATGCATATTCATGTATAAAGCATTAAAAGCGCGAGAAACTGCAATGGAATGAAAATGTTTTGGTTTGTTTTTGTTTTGTTCTCTGACATCACGTTGAACATTTGCATTGATATGTACCTTTGTATACTCCCCTTCAATCAGGGGCATAGGCCTTATATTATTTGAATAAAGTCTTGAAATCTCTCTCTCTCTCTCTCTCTCTCTCTCTCTCTCTCTCTCTCTCTCTCTCTCTCTGACCATACTCTAATGTTTACCTGCGCAGTAATTTATTATAATTAATGTGAGCGTGTATGTATTCCTACGCGCGTGTGCGTACGAGATTGTGTGTGTGTCTGTTTGCATGTGTGAGTGTATGCGTGCGTGCGTGTATGTGTGTGTCTCAAATCGCCATTGTGAGAGCAGGCTATGGCTTAAGCTACAGTGTTCACCACAATATTAGGTCTATATAAAGGTAGGGCTTCTAATAAAGTGTCCACAACTGCAAAGCGTGATCAGACTACAAGTCCACTATGTATTTTACAGCGCCTATGTCAGTGCCTAGGGGCAGCGGACGTCTCACACGCCGTACAGCTCTGTGTCTGTGCTGACCAGTTATCGCATCCCAGTACTTTCTGGGATGTGACTCCCGCTGTCCTAACCAACCTGGCCAGCTGGTGGCAACACATCTTGGCGTCTCCAGATCCTCAACTCAGTGGTCCAAGAGGGGAAAGGCTGTACCTAGATGTAGCAGCTAGGTAACCATTTTTATGACTCATGTTTTATCAGCTTTTGTTTTACATTGATCGATTGATTGATCGATTTATTGTTGCTTTAGGTCCAGCGGACTCTTCCGAGCCAAATCAGGACCGTTTACATTGATCATTGGTGTACTGTTAGCGTCAGTTTAAATTGAACGTATGTTTTATATTGCCAGTTTGGGAATGGTGTGGTGATGATGATGATGATGATGATGATGATGATGATGATGATGATGATGATGATGATGATGATGATGATGATGTTGATGATGATAATGATGATCATGATGATCATGATGATCATGATGATCATGATGATCATGATGATCATGATGATCATGATGATGATGCTTTTGTCGTTACGAATTTCGTGCAGGTTCGTGGGACCAGCCACTACAGTCAGTGTTCACTGCAGTGTCCCCCCACGTGTGGAGATGCGGACTGAGGGCCAGGCGGTGGCAGAACTGGGAAAGAGGCTGTCACGTCTGGTGCTGACCCAGCAGCAGCTGGACATATTGACCAGAGATCCGCATCTGGCTTACATCACGGGTCCGCCGGGGACTGGTTAGTACTAATAATAACAACATTAGATCCATTGTTACACTCCGTTTGATGGTGGTGTTTTCAATCAGTAGTAGATTCAGCCCCAATGCGTGAATGCTCCTGATGAGTGTAATCTCGGATTCGATTATCCACGTAACCCGTCCAATCAGCATACAAGTCACTGAGTCTTCGTATGAAATTTTCCACTTTTATTCAGCACACATCAACATCTGCATACAATTCTCAACTCAACTCAACTCGACTCACTATCAACAGCAACACAACCCTAATTTGAAACAGTGCGGCACTTATATAGTCTCTTGATACTCCAGAACAATTTAGAACACGGTAGATGACGCACTACCACCAATCAAAGTAAAGATCGTCATCACTGACTTACGTCATACATCTCTCTACACATACCAGGAAGTTCTCAAATATCCCGAAACTTCGATCGATGGTAAACAAGCAGATCTAGAGAATTCTCCAATAATATCGACCAACAAAAATTATCAACTTTATACAAAACTTCTAACAACAACACAAACTCAAATCAAAGGTAAATAAACTCCATTATTGAATACTTTGCAAAACGAAACGATTAGATCTATCGTGCGCGTTTCAGACATACTATCCTTCGCGTTTCAACGTAACATCCATACGCGCGCGCGGCGATCTGAAACCAACAAACACGCTCCCTTGTTACAGATACTCCTACATACACAACAACACACATTCATCACTCAAACATGTGGTGTAAAAGGCCAGTCGCTATTAGAAGACGGACAATATGTCTGATATAATAATATTTAATATCTAAAACAATTGATCTCCAAAGAACAATACTAATACTTTAATATTGGATGCTATATACGCGCTTTCCACCAAATTACTAATAAGGCTCAAAGCGCGGCGATCTGTACCAACTTTCACGCTCACATGTTTCACCCACTCTGCAAACACATCTATCACTCAAACATTTGGTGTAAAGGCCGGGAGATCTCTATTATAAGACAGAAAGGAAATCAAAGTTTCTATTTGTCAAATGTTTAGATTGACTGCATCGAATACCATTATTGAAGTAGTAAACTGAATATCTGATAGCGGAATATCGTCTAAGTTATCTCTATTGTAGCCGAGTGGAGTATTTGACAACCTTGGGAACAGTGCTCAACCCGAGCTGTTATTTTCATTTTACCCCTCACAAGACGGACATAAATATATTTGGCCTACAAGGCGGATATACTTGGTTGGTAGTTTGTTTGTTAATTAGATTAACGTCTTCGGACACTGATCGCGTATAGAAGACGGACATGCGTTGGTAGTACCGGGTTGCCGGCTACTAGTGCTATGACACTTCGCTGCAAAGCCGCTGCCACCGACTTGCATATAATGCCTGCTGACAATGTAGTCCAGCTCATCACCAAAAGCAGAAGGCGAATGGTCAGCCGGGGAGAACAAATGTCGTGTCGCCTTGTCCTGCATAATCAAATGGCATCCCCAAAGACTTCTGCACAGCAGGGGCCACCCAAGGCTAGTCTAACCAAGAAATTCAAGGTAGACAATTTCTCTCCCAAGCCTCAACCAGTCGCCTCCCTTTTCGCTACCGATTCGTTTTTTCCTCTACACTATTATAATAAAAATTGCGTATTCAGTCATGACATATTTAATTTCACAATTTATTGTCTCTATGCACTTTTAAGGAAGTGTAGAAAGTTAGATTTGCCGCTTGATGTCCTAGCTAGATCTATTTGATAAATGTATCAAACCGATTCTAGTGTATAACTGCGAGATGTGGGCTCACGAAAAAAAAGGAAATATGTGATAGGTTGCAACTAAAAGTTTTAAAAATGATCCTTAACGTAAAAACTTGCACGCCGACTTGCATGGTTTTGGGTGAGGTTGGCTGTATTCCTGTCTCTTTGGATGCCAAATGCAGGTTACTTTGGTTTTGGTATAAATAATTAAACTATTAAAAAAAACAAATAAGAGCACAGACGGTACATAAGCACCGACATTTTTGTGGAATCGTTACAAGAGGTGTCACAAATGTTTGAACATTGTTGTTGCTTTTTCATTTAGTGCATATGTAATTGTTTGTAGTTAGAGGCTGCTGTGTCTTGTAATATAGTGCCGTTCTTGTAATCACTATGTATATATTGTGTATCCCTATCCCCCCCATCTTCCCACCCCCCGTTGTCTGGCTATACGGCCCCCCTGGGCTAGGAGCCTAACATGATATTTGCTGTTTGATCATTTGTTTGTTAATAAAAGGACAAAGGACCTATTTTTTTATCACGAAACAAAGACAAAAACAAAGTGGAAGGACAACATTCGAGAATGGACTGGCTTGACACTGAGCGAAGCCATGAGGGTTGCTGAGGACAGAAAAAGTTGGAGTACGCTGGTTAAACGATCATTAATAGTGCCCTAAGGATCTTCGATTTACGGGATAGGATAGAATAGGAACAGAGACGAGTTGAATTTCAATAAACAAACACAAAATTGTCGAGTGTTTTCTTCTCCAAACTGCAACGTTCGGATGACAGCAGAATGATCATTTCTGTAACTAGGCTTTATATCCACCTCCTGAACAAACCACCAAACAAGATCAGAAATGAGGAAAAGTCTAAACGGCTTTGCTGGAAGGGGATGTTTCTACGCCAAGTATATCGTTGGTCGTCAAGATTAGTGGATCTCCATGTATCTGTTAAAATTCAGTTGTCTATCATTAGTTTAACCAGTTCATGAGCTCTTACAATGTTTCTGTCTGTAGTTGTTGCAGTCTAAATCGTAATTTAATACCAAGTTCCAGTCTACTTCACGATTGGTTGTTAACACTCTTCATACCGTTTGCTCAAGTTCTATATATAAACTGGGGTCATCATTTTTGGGCCCATACGCACTAACAATCACAACATCTTTCTCGTACATCTTAAAGTGTATTATAATCCTTTGCCATTTATATCTCGTGAACATTACATATTTTATTTTCAAAATTATTATTCATAAGAATCGCAACTCCTCTCGAATTAGAGGTGAAAAAAGCGATAAAAGCATAAAATAAACTTCCTTTTTTATTCGTTTTTCCATTTTGGGATATAAACAATAAGTGTATCTTGCTACATACATCCATTTGTTTTCTTAAAAAATAAAACAGATCTCTCCTATTCTGGAAGTCATCTAACCTTCTACAGTTCATTAAAACAAAATGTACTTGGTTATATCCCATTATCTACATGTAGCAATACAAACAAACATGTTCATCTCTTCCAGAGCGACCGAACAATGCGAGTCGAGACATCCACACACAAAAGGTAGGCAAGATTTCAATGTGATGGAAAACCACAAACACAACTTCAAAACTTGTTTGATAAAAAAGAAATCCATACACAAAAGGTAGGCAAGATTTCAATGTGATGGAAAACCACAAACACAACTTCAATACTTGTTTGAATTAAAAGGTAGGCAAGATGTCAATGTCATGGAAAACCACAAACACAACTTCAAAACTTGTTTGAATAAAGAGACATCCATACACAAAAGGTAGGCAAGATTTCAATGTCATGGAAAACCACAAACACAACTTCAATACTTGTTTGAATAAAGAGACATACATACACAAAAGGTAGGCAAGATTTCAATGTCATGGAAAACCACAAACACAACTTCAATACTTGTTTGAATAAAGAGACATCCATACACAAAAGGTAGGCAAGATTTCAATGTGATGGAAAACCACAAACACAACTTCAATACTTGTTTGAATTAAAAGGTAGGCAAGATGTCAATGTCATGGAAAACCACAAACACAACTTCAATACTTGTTTGAATAAAGAGACATCCATACACAAAAGGTAGGCAGGATTTCAATGTCATGGAAAACCACAAACACAACTTCAATACTTGTTTGAATAAAGAGACATCCATACACAAAAGGTAGGCAAGATTTCAATGTGATGGAAAACCACAAACACAACTTCAATACTTGTTTGAATAAAGAGACATCCATACACAAAAGGTAGGCAAGATTTCAATGTGATGGAAAACCCCAAACACAACTTCAATACTTGTTTGAATTAAAAGGTAGGCAAGATGTCAATGTCATGGAAAACCACAAACACAACTTCAATACTTGTTTGAATAAAGAGACATCCATACACAAAAGGTAGGCAGGATTTCAATGTCATGGAAAACCACAAACACAACTTCAATACTTGTTTGAATAAAGAGACATCCATACACAAAAGGTAGGCAAGATTTCAATGTGATGGAAAACCACAAACACAACTTCAATACTTGTTTGAGTTAAAAGGTAGGCAAGATGTCAATGTCATGGAAAACCACAAACACAACTTCAATACTTGTTTGAATAAAGAGACATCCATACACAAAAGGTAGGCCAGATGTCAGTGTCATGGAAAACCACAAACACATCTTCAATACTTGTTTCAATAAAGAGACATACATACACATAGGGTAGGCAAGATTTCAATGTCATGGAAAACCACAAACATAACTTCAATACTTATTTGAATAAAGAGACATCCATACACAAAAGGTAGGCAAGATTTCAATGTCATGGAAAACCACAAACACAACTGCAATACTTGTTTGAATAAAGAGACATCCATACACAAAAGGTAGGCAAGATTTCAATGTCATGGAAAACCACAAACATAACTTCAATACTTGTTTGAATAAAGAGACATCCATACACAAAAGGTAGGCAAGATTTCAATGTGATGGAAAACCACAAACACAACTTTAATACTTGTTTGAATTAAAAGGGACAATAAAGTGTCAAACATTTTAAAACAAATCAAAATCAAAGAATAAGGAAGAAACACACAAGTCATGTCTCCCTCTGACATCAGACAGCACAAACAAACCGTTCATTGTGATTTTGGGATGACGATTATCACACATCGATGAGACGAAGATTAGATTAAAACCTCTTACACATTCGGTAAAAACGGAAGTAATTATATGTCAATGTTTAAATTACACGATACAACGTTTCCTTCTGGACTTTCAAATGAAACAAGCAGGCGGTATTCAACAGTGACAACATAAACATTTAAAAGAAAAAAAGCAACAAAAACAAAAGATCCATTATTATTATGTTGAAGTTGCACAGGTTCCTACCACACGCCCCGCCCTACATAACAAGCAGTCGTCAATGTTAGTGAGTGAGAGTAAACTTAAAGACTAGTCCAGTGTGGAAGGTCAAGGACCCGCTGCGCGAGCCAGCACCGGTGATCCCTAAAACATCATGCAGTTGTAGCACGCACAGGCTACTAATTGACATAAGTAACTCTGTTTTTAAAAACAAAAATCAACATTATACTTTTTTTTCTCCCAATGACAACAAACGAGAGGTGAAGAAACATTAGCCTCCCCCAAAAATGTAAATCAGTATTCAAAAGTTAAAAAAGGGAATCGCACCAAACGCATAAAAAAAAAATTAAAGATCATAATTATTTTATTTATTAGAAACAAATGATGACAAACAAAAAGTTAATTTCAAAACCATCTAATCAAAATGTTAAAACACAAAGAGTTACAGTTTCAGACAAAGAACAGTTTTGCATACTTGTAACCCATTCCTTACTTGGCACTAGACCAGCAACTAAAACCATTTTGTGTGTGTTATTTGTGGTACAGTGTAGCTTTCAGCTCCCCAGTCTGTACAGTGGACTGAAGAGGTTTGTCTGGAACAGTGATTTAGGAAACCTTTTGCCCGTTATAAAACGTGTGAGCTTTTCCTCCCAGTTCCTTATTTTCTCATAGAAAATATTGGATCTCAGCACGCAGCCTAGTCGAACTAGGGCTGTTTCCATGGTCGTCACACAACAAAGGAATATAGGAGATCCACAGTTTCATAGCTATCGTTTCTTTCCATCATCTTTGAGAATGAAATGATTTTTGTACAACAATATATTTTATGACCCCTAATCTTCATCCCTTCAGCTTCACCCCTTCAATCAACAACTATTTCTTAATGCTGAGGTAGATCCTCCAAAGTTCTCTAATATATTGTGCCCCCGTTATGCTTTCTCTCCTCGAAACTTCTTCAGCTACATTTCCAAAACATCAATTTCAGCTAGGCTTTATGCTTCTGTACGTGTGTTAAAACAACTGTCTCAACTAGATTGAACGTAATATTGCATCAAAACAAACCAAAGGAACATTCACACTGAATAACTCGTTCACAAATAAACCCAATGAGAACACTAATACATCCATAGTTTGCACACACAAATGCACATACGTCTTTATATATACAATGATACATCCTTATAAATACAATGGTTCAAATACACGTGTCCGATGATCTGTCCTATGTTACACACCAAGTGATTGTCAGTGAATACTTCCCGCTGCTACTATCGTACTCAGAATCCTGTAAATTGCATTAATGGTTGTGAACACGCCAGTATATTAAATGGTGATTGGATCTCGAAATAAGCTGCATTGATTTAGGCTGTGTTTCAGTCATCCACTCTACTGTTGTCACCGACCTTCATCCGTTTTATCCTTTCCGGATGACCGATAACCTGGTACAGGGCGCTAATCTCCTTCCATTTAGCGCAAGATGAGTGCGAGAAACAATTGCAAAACCATGCGGTTCATTTTCAAGGATGGTCATGAGTATAGGCTTTAGACCTATTGTCTTCTGCCGGAAAACCGAGAGCTATGGGGACTAATCAGGCTGAACAACATTTCGGTTGTCTGGAAAAGATAAAATGCATCTGATGGTTGCTTCACTTTATTTTTGGATCACTGACTCCCCTCCCCAATCCCTTACCCCCTAACCCACTGCATGCGCAATGAACATGTCTACCGACGTGGAGGATCGCGCTATACAAGACATTAATATTAACATAGGATCCATCATCTTACGTGGATCGTATGCATATGTCTACGTGGTTATGGGTGGGATGTATTGGGTAGCTGCAGTCACACTTGCCGTTGTAGTATGATGTCGTAACAATGACTTTTTGCAATGATTCGCTGTTGTAATTTGACGTCGTAACAGGGACTATTTGCAGTTGTTTACTGTTGTAGTATGATGTCGTAACAGTGACTCTTTGCAATTGTTCACTGTTGTAGTATGATGTCGTAACAGTGACTCTTTGCAGTTGTTCACTGTTGTAGTATGATGTCGAAACAATGACTCTTTGCAGTTGTTCACTGTTGTGAAATGGTGTCGTAACAGTGACTCTATGCAGTGCTTTGCTGTTGTAGACTTACATATTTTCTTTTGCAGGTTGCAGATTTTACATGATTTTTTTTTTTACTGTGTGATTTCTTCATTTCGTGTCGTCTTTTATGCTTTTGCACGCTTCCAGCGTTGACTTGTGTGACGTAAGTGCCTCTCAAAGTCCCCATCATCATCATCATCATCATCATCATCATCATCATCATCATCATTATCACCATCATCATCATCATCATCATCATCTTGAGTGAGCGCTGTAACCCCGTAATCTAAGGCGGGACTAACTTGCCTTGTCCACGGGCCAGAAATCAGTGGCGCTTAACAGGTGTGGGATCGATCCCGCCTCTGGGCTTTATGTTTTTCATAATATTATTTTTACTTTCGACTCGGGCAACGTCTCGCTGGTTTTCTTCGGGCACTCTGGTTTGCTCCCCCAACAGACTTTCAAATCACTACTAATATTAGATAGGTTGGATTTGGGAGCGACGCAGGCTGCGACTACGCCTTCCCCAGAAGAGGCGGCCCACAATTTCCCGATAGAAAAGGACAATAAGGAGTTTTTGTTTAAATGCCGCCGTCATCATCATCATCATCATCATCATCATCATCATCATCATCATCATCATCATCATCATCATTATCATCATCATCATCATCATCATCATCATCATCATCATCGTTATAATTTTACCAATATGATGGTTCACCGAGACTATGGCTGTGTGACCAAATGTAGCATCAAGTGTCTTTACAATAGTCCTATTGCCCGTAAACTACTGTTACTCCACACATAAATACACACAGTGTGCTAGATTTATATTGCTAATTGCAAGCTATGCAGGGGCAACGACGACGGACCTGCTCAGTAATTTTAGTATTTTATACTTTAGAGCTTGTCCATACATTACCATACGGAATCGTAATAAAATTGTAGCATTACCCACGTTGGAAACAATGTGAGTCTATGTAGCTTACTGAACACTCCCCTCACCCCCACCCCAATCACCCCTCCCCCGAAATCCTGATTTGTGCAAATATGTGCCAATGTGAAATAGTCCAACATTACATTTAAAACAAATAAAATTTCGTCCGTCGTTCCGTCTGTCTGTCCGCCGCCTGCCAGTGCAAAGCTTTACAGTGGCCAAGTACTCCAAACCTATTTTATGTATAGCAACCACACTTGGTAACATGGTGTATATGCATGAGACCTCAAAAGTGATCAGTGAATGAAAGACTTAATTTCAAGTTCAAGGTTGTAATAATGTTAGTAAAACAAATTACACATTTTCACAAAAAAAATTCACTTTTTGTTCCAGAGTTATTCATTTTGAACGTATGATTATTTGAAGCATGATAGTTATCAATGAGACACACATACTAGGCAAATTTGGTCAACCTCGCTCTAAGGTCAAGGTCGAGGTGGAGCTGTCGAAATTTGGTTTATATAGGTACTTTCAAGTGACCTTGACCCTAAACACCTCCTTGGGAATGCCGAGAGCCTGTATAAACAGTATCTCCACTTTCTGGAAATTTAGTGCTTGGAATTCCCACTGTCGCTGTCATTTGTGCTTTCTCATTCCTACTCTGTTCTGTCAATCTACTATACATGTACTATTTTCTTTACGCTAGACCAGTCACCTACCTTTGTTCTTCAAAACTCTTTCAAAACTCCTCATGTGTGTATGAGGTATGTTGGGTCAGCCTGGGAATATTGAACGCTTTATGCCAAATCGTCACTAGGGCTTCCTATGATATTATTATTATTATTTAGAAATGTAGGCATTTTATAGGTGTGTGATTTGTTGATATTTTATAATGACATTTATATTCTCTTTTGTTTTTGTAACCGGAGGTTCGATAAATTAGAGTATAGCCTCAACGTCCCATGTGTGGGATGCCTTTATTGTACAGTGACGGCTGGTGGAGTGCCTTCAGTGTTACCACTAGGAGGAGAAATAACGAAGCTTAACTTCCTATTGCGTTAGCGTTAAGGCCGAATCACCACGTCGACACCTTGACAACAATGATGATGATGATGATGATGATCATCATCATCATCATCATCATCATCATCATCATCATCAACATCATCATCATATCAATTTTGATACCACTAGGGTTGTTTCAGCAGATCTTTTATACAGATCAAGAATGAGTCCTCTTTCAACGAAGTTGTGGTCTTGATTGTGTGGTACTGATTCGGCTCTTTGATGTCCGCTGGATCCTGTAAGCAAAGAATAACTAACTATCTTTCATTCGGATCGGGTGTGAGTCCTCTTTCAACCAAGTTGTGATCCTGATAGGGATCTTTGCAGTCCGCCAAACACTATAGACAAGGATTAACTAACTTGACCACAAACTCCGAGAGATTAAAAAAAGTCAAAACTTGTAATATTTAGAGGAAATAGATTGCTCTTTCATGAATGTTCAATTTTTGCGTTGAACTTGAAGGTCAAGTCCTTTTAGGTCCTTACAAAAACATTTAAAAATGTCTCATTGTACAATGGAATGGCTCTATATTTGACCCATAGTACGCTACAACTTTGGGTTATTTGATCATATATAAGCATCAGAGGTCACGTGAAAGTCAAGGTCATTGAAGGTCAAGGTCATTCTTAGGACAGTTTTTTGCATTATACCATTGTTGCTGTAGGATGAGTGTTTTTTTTTGCTGAAGGGCAAGGTTATCTCAAGGCCAAGAGCATTGAAGGATCAAAGCAAAATACTTTTCAAGCTAATGTTTATGTTAATAATAATAATAATAATAATAATAATAATAATAATAATAATAATAATAATAATAATAATAATAATGGATGTTATACGCGCCATATTCCTAAATCAGACTCAAAGCGCGGCGATCTGTAGCCAACATGCACGCTGACATGTTACAAATACTCCCACATTCACAACAAACACACATTCATCACTCAAACATGTGGTGTAAAGGGACGTCGCTATAAGAAGATCGAAAGGA
Source organism: Oncomelania hupensis (assembly GCA_036898135.1). Taxonomy (NCBI): domain Eukaryota; kingdom Metazoa; phylum Mollusca; class Gastropoda; order Littorinimorpha; family Pomatiopsidae; genus Oncomelania; species Oncomelania hupensis. The sequence goes on from CM072522.1 coordinate 50,268,305, forward strand.
AATCGATTTTTTTGAGGGGGTGGGGAAATTTTTAGATTGACTGCATCCAACACCATTATTTTTATGTTAAATATTTTAAGTTCCATAAGGAGCACGTGAGTCAGATGGGCTTTGCGCTTCTAGTTAGATTTTAAAGGCACGAGTAAAAATCTGGAGTTAACCTGTTGTATGATAACGAGCGCCTGTGCCTGATGAATAAAATTTGATACAACAACAACACAAGCCGGTGGCAGTAGCGAGAGGTTTGGTACCAAACAAAAACAAGAAGGCAGGCAACTCCAGTGTATTTCCAGACACTTACGCATATGGCTGAAAAGCAGTTTTCCAAAGGTGTCAACGTTTTTAGTTTTTAGCAGTGCTGTTACTCGGCTTTATCCTAACGAAGCAAAATGAAAACATGGAATGATCGACAACTATCTGAACCATCTGCAGAGCAAACAAAAACAATTTAAAATCGGTTCAGCCAATTTGAAGATACAGTATAAATCGTGGGTAGAAAATTATGAACCACGGCGACCTTGACCCTTGAGGGAGTGCAATTGTGAATGACATAACATGTTTAACAGTAAGTAAAGCATGTGCTTAGTGGAAATTGTTCAAAATATGTCCAGTGTTCTTGAGGTAGGCCTAATGCAAAATGTGCTTTCAACACAAAAAAGTTAAATTCCGAAAAACAAACGACCGACAGTCTGACTGGGCTATACTGAATGAATGAAAATGAGTTGAAGTACCAGTATTCCAAAATGTCCACAACATCGGATCACCCGGTTTTTTTTTTGTTTTTTTTATTATTTGTGTGTGTGTGGGTGTGTGTGTGTGTGTGTGTGTGTGTGTGTGTAGCTCTGTGGGTTCGGGCATTAAATAGAATAGACCCAACGTTTCCCGGCGTGTCGTAAGAGGCGACTAACAGGGGTGATGTTAGCACGGCATCACTGGGCGAAAGTCTTCTACACAGAAGTCACCGGCCAGGGCGGAGGAACCTCACGTTACTACAGGTTCAACGACCATGTGCTCAGGGCCAAGGCGAGCCACACTGTATTCGTGGATTTCGGCTGTGGCCAACAGCCTGGAGAGGATTGGGCACCGCCAGGTCTTTTTTGCCCAAGATACACTACATGATGACACAATCCACTAATTCCATTCCGGATCGGTCGTCGCCCGGCACAAGGACCGCGCCTTCCGTTGGCCACCAGGACGGAGGTGTTGAGTATGCTACTGATGGACAATTTAGCAAGATCCGCACGAGAAACAACATCGTCATAGGAACCTGGAATGTCAGGACCCTAACTGCGGAAGGGAAATTAGAAGAACTGGCCCACGAGTTGGACCACTATCGATGGAACGTTCTAGGCATCAGCGAACTGCGCTGGAAAGGCCTAGGTGAAACAACGACCGACAAAGGACACAAGCTCTATTTCAGCGGTAGAGATGACAGGCACGAACACGGCGTTGGATTCTTGGTCCACAAGAACATTCTAGCCACTGTCATGGGTTGCCGCCCAGTCTCCAGTAGACTCATTACCATCCGCCTGAGAGCCGCCTCTTTCAACATCACCATCATCCAGGCCTATGCCCCAACATCAGACTATGACGACAGCGAAGTGGGGGATTTTTTATGAAAATCTACAGGCGGTCCTTGACCAAGTGCCGAAGAAGGACATAGTCATAGTGCAAGGCGACTGGAATGCCAAGGTTGGCCAAGATGCGCACCACAACTGGGGAGACACATGTGGACCCCACTGCAACAACGAGACAAATGACAGGGGTCTGAGACTCTTGGAGTTTGCCAGATACAACAATCTGGTACTGGCAAACACGCTTGGTCTCCACAAAAACTCCAGACGATGGACATGGCACAGTCCTGGCGGGGAGCATCACAACCAAATAGACTACATCATGGTCAAGAAACGCTTCAGATCAAGCATCAACATTGGCAGGACACGCACTTTTCCAGGAGCAGACATCGGAAGAGACCACGATCTTGTGATGATGTCTTTCCGGCTCCACTTGAAGAGAGTAAATACAGCAAAGTGCACTAGACTGAAGTTCGACCTGGACAAACTGCAAGACCCGGAGGTGGCAGAACTATTTCAGGCCACAATTGGAGGGAAATTTGCACCACTGCTCATTTTGGGGGCTGGTGAAGTAGATGTCAACACCATGACCACCACCTTCAACTCAGCTGTGACAGATGCCGCCACTGAGATCTTTGGCAAGCACCGACCAAAGAAGAAGCCGTGGATCACACCTGAACTTTTGGATCTGTGTGATAAACGAAGAGAGATGAAAAAGAAAAAGAACACCTCACAAGGAGCTGATGTCTACCGAAAAATCAACAATGGCATCCGAAAAGGCATGCGCACAGCAAAGGAGAACTGGATAGAAGATCAATGCCAGGAAATAGAGAACAGTCTGAATAAGAACAACAGCAAGAAGGCCTACCAGACAGTGAAGCGGCTGACAAGTGTCAAACAGCCCAAAGTCTCCACGATCCAAAGCAAGTCTGGCAGAAGCCTTACAGAAGAACAAGAAGTCGTGGACAGATGGACAGAGTACTGCTTTGACCTTTACAACCATACACCAAATGGAGACCCATCAGTTTTAGCATGTCCCGAGAACAGAGAAGAAGAAGAAATCCTCCCAATTCTCCGGGAAGAAGTTGAGGCAGCAGTGCAAGCGCTAAAGAAAGGGAAGTCAGCGGGAGTGGACAACATACCCGCGGAACTGCTACAAGCAGGAGGAGAAGCGATGATTGATGCCCTCACCATTATCTGTAACAAGATCTGGCAGAGTGGGGAGTGGCCTATACCATGGACTCAGTCGCTTGTCATCACTCTTCCCAAAAAAGGTAACCTTCAGGAGTGTGAAAATTACCGCACCATCAGCCTCATCAGCCATCCCAGCAAGGTCCTCCTGAAAATAATACTCAACAGGTTGAAACCCCAAGCTGAACAGATCATAGCTGAAGAACAAGCAGGATTCAGGGCAGGGCGAAGTACCACTGAGCAGATTTTCAACCTCAGAATAATCTGTGAGAAATACCTACAGCACCAACAACATCTATATCATGTGTTCATAGACTTCAAGAAGGCGTTTGACCGAGTCTGGCATGCAGCTCTATGGGCAACAATGAAAGTGTACAACATCAGCCCTAAAATTATTGAAGTCATCAAAAGCCTGTATGACAAGGCTACCAGTGCAGTCCTCCACAACAGCGCCATCGGGAACTGGTTCAGAACAACAATCGGTGTGCGTCAAGGATGCCTACTCTCTCCAACACTCTTCAACATCTTCCTAGAGCGCATCATGTCAGATGTTCTTGCAGACCATGAAGGCACAGTCAGCATAGCGGGTAGAGCAATCTCCAATCTTCGTTTTGCAGATGACATTGATGGATTGGCTGGAGAGGAACAAGAACTTGAACAGCTGGTACAGAGGCTTGACACCACCTCCAGAGCCTATGGAATGGAAATAAGTGCAGAGAAGACCAAAATGATGACCAACAACACCAATGGCATCAACACGGACATCAAAGTCCAAGGCCAATCCCTCAACACAGTGCATAGTTTCAAATATTTAGGAGCCATTGTATCAGACAATGGGTCCCGACAGGAAGTCCTCTCCAGGATCGCACAAACAACTGCTGCCCTGACAAGGTTGAAGCCCATTTGGAAAGACAGGACCATCAGTCTACATTCCAAAGTAAGACTGCTTCGCTCCCTTGTCATCTCCATCTTCCTATATGCTTGAGAAGCATGGACCCTCACAGCAGATCTCCAACAAAGAATACAAAGCATGGAGATGAGGTGCTACAGAAGACTTCTGTGCATTTCCTATACCCAACACATCACCAACGACGAAGTCCGACAGACCATCACACAAGCCATTGGACAGCACGATGACCTGCTAACAGTGGTGAAGAAACGGAAACTCCGATGGTATGGCCACGTCACCAGGTCATCAGGCCTTTCAAAGACTATTCTGCAAGGCACAGTGCAAGGAGGTAGAAGAAGAGGGAGACCGAAAAAGAGGTGGGAGGACAACATTCGAGAATGGACTGGTTTGACACTGAGCGAAGCCATCAGGGCTGCTGAGGACAGAGAAAGATGGAGTATGTTAGTTAAACGATCATCTGTGGTGCCCCTACGACCTTCGGGTTACGGGACAGGATAGGATAGGATAGGATAGTGTGTGTGTGTGTGTGTGTGTGTGTGTGTGTGGGTGTGGATGTTTTGTTTGTTTTTTTCTTTAGAAATATGGCAAAACGTATTTAGCAGCAAAGTGACTCCAACGACCTTGACCTTTATGGTAGAGCAAATATGATGGCACGGGACACTGGCAACTAGTCTGTATAATATTACTGTGATGTTTGGTTACAATCTGTTCAGTAGTTCTGGAGGTATGGCGGAAGCGGACCGACCGACAGAACGAAAGACCGACCGACAGACAGACTGACCTGCAGTTTGATCGTTCTAATTCCCAACTATTTTTAAAAAAATAATAATGACACGCTCGCAGTGCGTCACCGTGCAAAGAAACTGAGTTTCTCTTTACCATGGACCTACAGTAGTTGGATCAATGGCCTTTGCGTTAGCAATGTTCATCTTCCAAATTTCGTTTTAAGCCTGTTTGTGTTGTCCTCGCACCCCAGATTGTTTATCAAACATAAACATGGACGTAAGCTTACGCCAATTTGAGCGTTCTGCAGGCAACTTTGAAAATGGAGTATATGTAGGGAAGGAGACTTGCCCTTGTTCGTTCAGCATTTCATAGGCTAACTACAGTGAGGATGAAGTGTTGATATGTTTCCCTATTCATTGTATAACTACATTGAGGATGAGGTGTTGATATGTTTCCCTATCCCTTGCTTTCTATTTTCATGTGAGGGTGAGGGGTGGGGAGAGGGTGGATAGTTTCACGCGCGCAGCCAATTGTAGTTATTGAGACATGTGACAAAGAATTTCCAATTCTTAGTCGGATATCCCGCGCCATGAACATCGGTGGCCTTTAGGTGTGTTGTGTGATGTCTGGGCAGACAAAGTCAGCACATAGCAACCTCTATAGCAACAGTAAATAATATCTTTGGTGTGTATACTAGACTTGCGCTGCTTTTTTCTGTGTTTAGGTATAAAATTCTTGTACTCAAAGAGAATCAAACAGGCCTGAATTCCCAAAGCTGGGGAACATTGCATATCCAGTAAAGACGGGATGGATAATTGTACACACAAAATAAATCACTGCGCCATGTCGCATACGACAGTTTGGCCAGACTGCCGCACACGAAGAACAAAGTCAATAGATTTGTCACACAGGAAAAGTTACATGATTAGAAAACACTGCACATCTAGGGCTGCTGAGGACAGACAGATAGAGTACGCTGGTTAAACGATCATCTATGGTGCCCCATCGGCTTTCGAGTTACGGGATAGGATAGTATAGGAAAGATAGGGTAGGCGAATCTAGAGAAATATCACCACGTCGTCTTCACTGCCCTATAGGATTGATCTTCCCTTTATAGAGAGGTTGTCTTTTGTCTCAAGCTGCACAACCCCATTATGTATTATTCATTCTTGTTATTTAGTCATCATCATCATCATCATCATCATCATCATCATCATCATCATCATCATCATCATCATCATCATCACCATAATCATCATCATCATCATCATCATCATCATCATTATCATCATCATCATCATCATCATCTTCTTCTTCTTGTATTATGCCATCATCCATTAATTTTTTTAATCCATCATCATCATCATCATCATCATCATCATCATCATCATCATCATCATCATCATTATCATCATCATCATCATCATCATCATCATCATCATCATCATCATCATATCCGTATGTGTGTGCAGGTAAAACGATACTTCTGGTCCTGCAAGGACTTCGTTGGCTGTCCAGAGGCCATGATGTCCACGTCATCAGTCTATACCTTATCGCTCTGTCCGCCAGTTGTCTGATCCAGAACCAGCTGCAAGTGACCATGGCTGCTGATCCCACAGCGCCCCCTGCCGCGGTGCAAGTTCACTCCTATGATTTCATCGACAATGCTGGCGATGTGGACGTGGCATTCAATGATCTGTCAGCGGCTGTACGTGGAGGCATGCTCTGTGTCCTCATCGATGAGATGGACTTTGACAAGGAGTGAGTAGCAACAAAGTGTGGAGGCTGCTGCTGCTGCTGCTGCTGTTGATGATGATGATGATGATGATGATGATGATGATGATGATGATGATGATGATGATGATGATGATGATGATGATGATGATGATGATGATGAAGATGATGATGATGGTGACTAAGACAATGATGGGGATGGGGGTTGTGGTATGATGATGATGAAGACTGTGACGACAACAATGATAATGAATATGATGATGACGATAAAGGTGTTTCCATGTCATAGTCCTGTGGATTGTACAGATGTTTACATTAGCCAGTGGACTTTCGTTGTAAGCTATAGGCCTATTTCTATAATAGCAAAGCCCAAATACTGCTTTATCTAAAAATAGCTTAACCAAGATGATGTAACTTCATTTTTTTCATTTTTTTTTCAGTGTTGTTGGATTATTTCATCATCATCATCATCATCATCATCATCATCATCATCATCATCATCATCATCATCATCATCATCATCATTATCATCATCATCATTATCACCATCATCATTACGAGAGTTATTGAGTCTCGAGTATCTGCGCTATGTAACAGGCAGGAGGTGCGTGGCATCAACCCCTGGACTGCGCTGAGTCCATCAAGTAACAGTACAGGTTTATTAACACCGCCAGTAACACTTGTCGTCTTCGTTTGTTTCTTTTGTTTGTTTCTTTAATTTAACGTCTATTCACCTAAATGATTTTAGACTTGATGGGAGCAGGGGGAAATATTAAACAAATAATGAATGGTCATAATGAAGGGAAAAAGGGATTAAACAAAGACCACAAAACTGAACAATTAAACAATCAAATTTGTAAAATAATTAGAAATTATACAAATTACGTCCAATACAACTACTAACCAATCCTTGTAAAATAATCTTCATGATTTACAGGATCCAGCGGGCTGTAATAAGCCGAATCAGGATCATTATATCTCATATAATTATGTAATTCAATTTTCTAAATTTATACATATAAAATATTCCATGTTCTTAATTTATGCTTCATAGAAACTATCAAGTAGATCTAGCAAATATAATCTGTACTGACTGTTGTTGTTTTTTATACAAAAAAAAACATTTAACAGGACTGTATATTAATGATTTTGCAATTAATATCCAGTAAATAATATTTTTATCCTGAATATTTCGAATATGTTGTGGAATAAATTGCGCAATTGCACTGCATTCATTAAGGAGATGATTAATAGAAATTGCTTGTTTGCAAATGCAAGCAACTTCCTTACAGTATTTTGTCCTCCACGAGTTCAAAGCAAGACGATATGCTAAACTGATAACAGTCCGCGAGGAATGTAACATTCCATTATATAATTTAATGCAATGAATTTTATTTTTTATAGTTTTCTCAATTATACGATATACTTCATTTTTTAAGAATGGAATATCGAGCTGAATAACAGTACTTCCATTTTTTGCCCCTTTTTTGCAATCCTATCAGCCCAGTCATTATGATTTAATCCGCTATGAGATGGTATCCAGCAAAATTGAACATTTGTTCCATTTATGATTAAACTATGAATAAGATATTTAATTTCATCTATAATATAACAGCCTTCTTTATTAGAATTTGAATCCAAAGTTTGTAAAACTGATTTAGAATCAACACAAAATAATATATTGAGAAAGTCAGTGTATAAACTAATGATTTTATTCAATGCCATAAGTATAGCAATAAGTTCTGCAGTAAATATTGAATGCCCTTTCCCTAAAAAGTAAGCCTCGTTAACTTTTAAAGCAGGTATAACATAACCTGCTCCTGTTTCACCTGATTCTAAAACAGAACCATCAGTATAAAGTTGTAGGTAAGAATAGCATTTTTCATAGATACGTTCCTTTGCTTCTGCTGCTAATAAAATGCCGTTTTCCTGTTTTCTTAATTCAGAATAGTCCATGTCAAAATTTGCTCGTTGAAGTTCCCAATTAGGTATAGGTATTTGTGAAATTATGTTTGAATCGAATTTACAATTTAAATTAGATGCGTTTATGCTTTGTTGTCTTGGCTTGTTGTCTTCTGTGGTCAACACGTCATCAAAACATTTTCTCTGTCTAACAGCTGTGAGTACAATCGACGTACAGAGGAACTGGTGTGGAGATTACAGAGCAGCGTGCAGCATCTCCACCTGTGGTGTGCTGGTGTTCGTCACACAGACATTCCAGCCGGCCTGCAGGAAGAGGTGGTGACCACGCCCCTTCGCTCCGCACCCGCCGTCCTCAGGTAGGTAACTCATGTAATAAGTAGTAGTAGTAGTAGTAGTAGTAGTAGTAGTAGTAGTAGTAGTAGTAGTAGTAGTAGTAGTAGTAGAAACAGCAGCAGTAGTATTGGTAGCAGCAACAGATAGTGGTAGCAGTGGTATTAATAGCAATAGTAATAGAAGTAGCTGTTGCTGGAGCAACAGCAGTTGTAATAGCAGTAGTAGTAGCAGCAGCTGTAGTAGTAACAGCAGTAGTAGAAGTAGTAATAATGTCAGTAGTAGTAGTAGTAGTAGTAGTAGTAGTAGTAGTAGTAGTAGTAGTAGTAGTAGTTGTTGTTGTTGTTGTTGTTGTTGTTGTTGTTGTTTGTGGTGGTGGTGGTAGTGGTGGTGGTGGTGGAGGTTGTGGTGGCGGTAGACACAAACTTACTAACGCATGGGGACATGGAATACGAATAAGATAGAAAGTATTTTGCTGTCCTCAGGGAGGTGCGGCCAGTGATACAGCAGTGGCCCAGTCTATACCGTGACTACAGCGACAGCGTGCTTCCTGCCCCTGGGGACGGGCCAGCAGTGATCACACTCGTTCACAAGGGGGACGGCCATACAGGACTTTGGCCGGTGGAGTGTGAGGCATGTGGACGGGGACTGGGCCAACTGCTGACAGGACGACTTGATGTGGGCCCTGCAGGTTAGTGGTGTTTTGTGGTCACTGTCAAGGTCTAGGCTGCTTTGTGTTGCCTTCCTGATGATCACCTGCATTGATATTTCACCTCTGTCCCACCATCCAACTGCCGCTGATAGGATAGAATAGGGTAGGATAGAATGATAAGATAAAATAGAACAGTTAACTACGGACACAGACACACGTCATACAACATCAGGTCCAATGTCTACGTCATGTGCCTATGCCGTGAACCAGACTTGGCCGGTTTTAATCTAGACGTAGATCAGACTGCCGTCCTCGCCATTTGGATAAAGATCCAGTTTTGCTCCCCACCAAAGTGAGCAATGCACTGCGCGAATGTTAGGGTTTAAGTTTGCGATAAATCATGGTTAGGGACAGTGTTAGACAACCCTATCTTTACTCCTAAACCTAACTTCAGCCCTAACCCTAACGAAATGATTATATTCCTAAAAGCGACGTGACCTCTTTGACGAACAGAAAGATGTGTGATATGGGGAGGTAAAGTGGACCGTTAGCGTGTTGACCACAGCAGACGACAACAGTTTAGCAATTGTAATACACTGACAGTCAACAATAGTGGTGTGCACACAGTGCGTGCTCTCTCTGTCTCTCTCTCTGTCTCTGTCTCTCGCTTTGTCTCCCTCTCTCTCTCCCTCCCTCACTCTCTGTCTGTCTTTCTCTCTCTTTCTCTCTTTCTCTCTCTCTGTCTGTCTGTCTCTGTCTCTATCTCTCTGTCTGTCTGTCTCCGTCTCTCCTAATAAATAAATGGGTCAGGCAGAAAAGTTAGAAGTTAACAGTCACAGCAGTTGTAAAAAATGAGGAAATATTGATAAACAACAAAATCACAGTAGCTCACTGCATCATTTTTTTTACATACGGTATTTTAAATAAAAACAAATAAACATGAATAAAACAAATAAAATGTTTATAAAAATAAACCAAGGGTAATTAATTAAAGCAGTTAGATAAAATAAAAATAAATTAAAATAAATAAACTGAAATTAAAAACATTATTTCTGTTAACAGGGACCCGTTCCATATCCTGGCGTGACGTGCTCATTGCCACGCGCAGTGAAGAACTCCATGACGACGTGATGGACCAGCAAGGGGTGGTGACCGCCAACAGCGCCTGTGGCTTAGCCCTGGGCCTCCGAGCTGTCGGTGTGCCGCTGGCAGTGCTGAGTTACGATGTGTGGAGACGTGACAGGCAGGAGTGGAAGAGACGGCTTGTCACGATGGTCACCGCCCAGGCCGACCACGTCACTCTGGCGGACTATGACTTTGTACATGGCCTGGAGCGACCAGTGCTAATAATAGTAGTGGGGAGGGCTCAGGTTGATGATGACAACAACAGAAGTGATAAGATTGTTGATGACACTGTCAGGCTGTATCTGGCAACAAGGGCCACCACTCAGCTGGTGGTCCTCACCCTGCCTGGGTAAGTGACTGACGATGATGATGATGATGATGATGTTTGTGATGACGACGATAACGATAACGATGATGATAACGACAATGAGATGATGATGATGATGATGATGATGATGATGATGATGATGATGATGATGATGATGATGATGATGGTAATGATGGAGATGATGATGATGATGATGATGACGATGATGATGATGATGATGATGATGATGATGATGATGATGATGACGGTAACGATGATGATAAAGGTCAATAACGCTAACGGATAATAATGAGGGCGGGGGCTGGTCCTATAGGCTTGTTCTATTTTTAGACTGCAAGGCGGAGATGAAACAACAAAAGAAAGTGGCGTTGTTTTGGATTCTCTCTCTCTCTCTCTCTCTCTCTCTCTCTCTCTCTCTCTCTCTCTCTCTCTCTCTCTCTCTCTCTCTCTCTCTCTCTCTCTCTCGTTCTTTCTGTTTATCTTTATTTTTACTATCTCTCTTTTCTCTTTCACTCTGATTGTCTTTCACTCTGATTGTCTCTCTTTTCCTATGTCTGGCTGCCTTGTATGCCTATCTCTCTCTTTCTCTCTACCCGTGGGTCTGTCTGTCTGTCTACGTCTGTCTTCCCTGTGTTTGTCTGCCTATATGTTTCTCACTTCATCTCTCGCTCCTCCCGCCATCACCCTTTGTCTCCTCTCTGTCTGTCTGTGAGTACCATAAAGCGTTGTATACGTGAGCACCTGGGCTTGTCTTTACATGAACAGAAACCTACACTGTTGTTCTGACTATCCACTGCTGAAGTCACAGTGATGATGATGATGATGATGATGATGATGATGATGATGATGATGATGATGCACATTTTTTTCCATATTGACGAAGATGCTAGCTCAAGGACAAAATAAGCTTAATCCTATGGCCGATGGCTGATGTTGGCAACGACGACAGTGATGACGAAGATGTTGAGGGTTGGTTGGCGTGGATGTGAACACTGTTTGACTGTTGCAGCCTCAAACGAGGTGAATGAATGGAGTGTGTCCACTAGCGCTGCTGTATCTCCCTCAGTGGAAAACTCATGTTGACACCTTTATATCTTTTCAGATGGCCCAGAACACGTGGACCCTACCACAGACCACCACCCACCACCAAGACAGTGCCGACTTCAGTAAAGGAGTTTGCAACAACAATGACAACAACAACAGCAACAGTAAGAGCCTAAGTGACAGCAAATCTCTCTCCCTTTTCTTCTCCTATTTATACATATAGACAGTGAATAACAACATGCCATTACTATTTAAAGAAACGTGATAATAAAAGTAAATATAAAAAACAACCGAGAAATGCAGTCACTTCACTCAAAAGAAAGAAAATGAAAAGAAATATAAAAACTTTATTATTATTCAAAAGCAGTTATGAAACAATGTGGAAAGCAATGAATCATTTAACAAACAAATCACCTACATCCACAGCAATTAACAATATTTACCTTGATACACTGAATTTACAGTTTGTCAAAACGTCTGATAGAATTATAATGCTGACAAATCAAAAACAATAACTTTGCAGAATGTTATTAGTTCAAAAACATCAGAAATAAAACATATCTTCCTTTTTTGTCAACAGAATGTGTTTATAAAACACTAAATAACCTTAATCAAACAAATTCAAGAAGAGTTGATGAACTTGACGATAAAGTATTAAAATTGTCAGCTCCGCTTATAACTTGTATATTATTTGGGGTAATGTAACAGTGTATAAGATATAATGTACACATACCTGCAACATCAAAATATACAGGTAATGTAACAGTGTATAAAATACAATGTGCACATACCTGCAATATAAATATATACAGGTAATGTAGCAGTGTATAAAATACAATGTACACATACCTGCAATATAAATACAGGCAGGTAATGTAGCAGTGTCAAAAATACAATGTATACATACCTGCAACATAAATATATACAGTTAATGTAACAGTGTATAAAATATAATGGTAATACAAAAAGGAAATTTTTTTATTTATTTATTTAATTTAACGTCTATTCACATCTGTGATATTAGACAACATATTAAATTAGAAACAGATTAACTTAAAATTAAAATAAAAGAGTGAATATGAACAACAATTAATATAACGACATAATTATATAAAAGAAATCTATTGTTATTGCTTGTTTATGATGTACGAATGAATAAGAAAGCAATATGACAACATATATGCTTATTGCAATCATCGCGGAGAATGCATTTTAAAATATATTAATTGCGAAATACTTACAGATTAATCTATGAATAAAACATAAGTAATGAAAAAATAACTATTTAACCTAATTCTTTGAGCATAAACATTTTTGATGAAACCTCTGTTAAAACTTAAATTTGAACTCTACTCTACAAGAAGGAAAAGTAGCACTATTAAAGCACGTTCTATAATATCATAAATTCTATCCATTGCTGAAATGACAGTAGTGTTGATGATGATGATAATGATGATGATGATGATAATGATGATGATGATGATGATGATGATGATGATGATGATGATGATAATATCATAAATTCTATCCATTGCTGAAATGACAGTAGTGTTGTTGATGATGATGATGATGATGATGATGATGATGATGATGATGATGATGATGATAATGATGATGATGATAATGATGACGATGATGATGATGATGATGATGATGATGATGATGATGATGATGATGATGATGATGACGCAAATTTCTGTAGTATTCACTAAGATGCTAACTCAAAGAAAGATAATTCTATAGCCGATAGATGACGACAGCGACGACGACAGTGACGACGATGATGAGGTTGCGGTTGACGGTTAGTTGGCGTGGATGTGAACACTGTTTGACTGTTGCAGCCCCAACCGTGGTGAATGAATGGAGTGTGTACACTAGCGCTGCTGTATCTCCCTCAGTGGACAACTCATGTTGACGACTTGTTTCTTTTCAGATGGGCGAGACAACGTGGACACCAAGGACGGAATCAACCATCACCACATCCACCACCACCACCATCCCTACCACCACCACTAAACTACTACAAGAACAAATACAGCAACTACAACAACACCAACAACTGCAACAACAGCAACTACAAAAACATCAAGAACTTCTACTACTACAACAACAAGTGCAAGAACTACTACAACATCAACTACAGCAACAACAACTACAACAACATCAACCACAGCAACAACAACTACAACAACTACTACAACAACAACTACTACTACTAAATGGATTACACCAGGGTCATCCTCAGCCACTACCTCCACCATCTCCAGCGCCACAAGGACGACGTTCTGAACAACAGGAACATCCTCCACCAACAACAGTATGAGACTCTGCAACAGAAATTCTCGCTTTCTCTTTCTCTCTTTCTCCCTCTCTCTCTCACTCCCTCTGTCTTTCTCCTCCCCACTCCCGTGTCTGTGAGTACGATGCAGCGTCTTTATGCCAAACAGCTGGGCTTGTTTTGTTATGAATAGAAAGCTCCACTGTTGTTCAACATATATTTATTGTATTACAAGGCAATGTAGCGTGTAGCGTGACAATGTCTAATCAACAAAAACAAAGATTGGAGCCCCAACCTTAATGAAGTGATGGAGTGAGTCCACTAGCGATGCTGCATCTCCCTCAGTGCAAAACTCATGCTGACGCCTTGGTCTCTTTTTTTAGATGGCCGCCACCACGTGGACACCAGGGACAGCTCCCACCACCAACATTACCACCTCCTTCGCCACCACCATCACTACCGCTTCAAGCGCCACAACGACGACGATGACTGCCACAACAGTGCCGACTGCAGTAGAGCTGCTTTCAACAACAACAGTAAGAGTCCCAGTAACAGACTCTCTCTCTCTCTCTCTCTCTCTCTCTCTCTCTCTCTCTCTCTCTCTCTCTCTCTCTCATTCTTTCAGTCAGTCTCTCTCTTTTTCTTTCACCTGTCTCTGTTTCTCTCTCTACCCCCCCCTCTCTCTCTCTCTTTTTAGTCAGCATGTCTGTCTTTAATCGTTTTCTTTCTGTTTTCCCTTGTTCTGTGTTTGCCTGCATGTCTGTCTGTCTCTATTTGTGTTGTGTATGTCTGTGAGTACGATAAAGCGTCTTTATGCGTGGACACATGGGCATGTCTTGACATCAACACAAACCTACACTGTTTTTCAACTGTAACGAAAGGGGTTATTTCAAGAATTGCGTGTATGCGTGCGTGATTGATTTGCGTGTTCGCCCGTCTCACACTCCCTAACTCTCAAGAATTCTTTTGTTGTCACTCCCCCTTTCTATTACTAGGAAAATAAACAAGAATCAACAACGTTCACATAAGTACATACAACATCAATCAATAATATGGAAAATATATATATAGTTTTGTACTCACGTACTTTGTAGCAATAATCCGTGAAATTATAACCACTCAGGAAAAACACACACACATAAGTCTCAGACAGTTAATCCAGGAATAAAGTCACTAGTCACCAAAATCCATCAACAACAAAAAATCCCGGTCGGATAAACCAAATATCACTAGTCACAATAAACACCAATATCGACCTGGTCACCGTCGACAGAGAGAGATCTTCCCAATAGTCTCATGGAGGTTGGGATTCACTATGTCTTTCTTTGTCTCTAATATCTGTCTCTGTCTTTATGCTATCCTCCTTCTCCTTATCCTTGTCCTTCTCTCTATCTATCCTGGGTTTCTCCTCTATCTATCGTTCTCTTCACCGCCGTCAATAATCCTCCACTGCTACTGCTGTGGCCGCTGCCGCTGCCGCTGTTGCTGCTGCTGCTGCTGAGGTGGTAGCGGTTGCTACTACTTCTGATGTGGTAGCGGCTGCTACTGGTGTCGATGTGGTAGCGGTTGCTACCACTGCCGATGTGGTAGCGGCGGCTACTGGTGTGGATGCGGCTTCCGCTGCTGCTCGTCTCTCTTCCTCGTCTTCTTCTTTGGCCTCTTCTCTGGCCACTTCTTCTTCTCCTTCTTCGTCTCCCTCTTCTTCGCCTTCTCGTCTTCTTCTTTGGCTCTTCTCTGGCCCTTCTTCTTCTTCTTCTTCTTCTTCTTCTCCCTCTTCTTCGCCTTCTCGTCTTCTTCTTTGGCTCTTCTCTTGTGATATCCTCTTCTTCTTTCTTCGTGAGCTTCTTTCTCTTCTCTCGGAGTTTCTTCTTCTTCTTCTTCTTCTTCTTCTTCTTCTTCTTCTTCTTTTCCTTCCGCTCGAGGCCCCAGCCGGAAACTTCTGAAAACACACAAGTTTTCCCCACTAAATATCTTGATACATAAACTCCTCTGTATTTCCACATATACCTTTCTCTCTCTCTGTGACAGGACCAGACCAGCAATATAATAATTCAAATCTCATATGTGTAGAACACAGTTCACACATACGCAAAAATTGTAAAACTAATTATAACAACTAATTATTACATTCTTGCCGCTAATTACTTTCATTCACAAAAATAAATATAATACTATACATTGCAAGTTGAGGTTTCAACCTCAAATCAAATACTAGTCCAACCTGAATTTCGTTAATCAAAAATATACAATGATCCACTATCTCCATCACCTCCCTAATCCATCCTTCATACTAATATCAAAATTATTTATTATTAATTCTTATTCCACAATAAGTAGAATATAATCATGGTTAACTATTATTACATTTATAACACAATATTTCAATGATAAACCAATATATATATACCTGCAGTCAACAGCTGCTAGAAGTACAAACACAACCACACCGTGGTACACACAAGAAGAGACTGCCCCCAGTTTGAATGTGATTGGCCAGTCGTCACATGACTAGCTCAGCCAATCAGCATTCAGTTTTCAATTTATTAAAAAAAATATTAAATTTATATCTTCTCGCAGGAAGATACTACAAACAGTCATCGGACCGAAATATTATAAACCCGGTCCGTGACAATACCCCCTTCCTGCAAAAAGAAAACGCCCGAGTTTTCTGAATTTTATCAGAAAGAAAAAATTACTACAATCATGTCCGCCTAAACTGTACAACAAGCGAAAAAGGCAACTGGTAATTAGCACTTATCTTAAACATAACCATACTGTATTAAACAATCACCCAAAGCGCAATAGACATACAAAATATGTAGTTCAAGTCCAAGCATGTTACCTTGATACAGCGAAATACAAAAATCAATAAGGTACATAACAGATCATTTTACAGTATTCAAATTGATTTGCAGCATTAAATATAATAGCAGAAATATATACAAAGCATGTTCATTTTCCACAGATTTTATGGAATACACTGATGATAGTGTCTGGTTTTGGCTACAACTTTTTTGATGTATTCTTGTGCTAGTTTGCAAGATTCGAGTACCTTATTTTTAATGTGTTTGAGCCGAATAGTGTCAGGGTAACGTGTTACCATATCAATGATGTTGAGTATGCATCTGTGACCTTCCTCAGACGGCGGAGAAATAGGTTCTACCAAATCAGCTGTAACCCGTTTGAATGTTTCTGAAATAGTTGGCATCTTTTCTAAAGGAACCGGTGGAATTTGACCTTGATCTTGAATGAGTGTGGTAGCACCCGAAAAAGGGTCGGACACACCTGGTAAATTCCCTACTATCAAATCGGCCACTGGTTGATCAATGACACAACACAAGACAGTGCCAGAGAAAAATGGAGTGTCAACAGGCACTTTGGCCAACGGAAATTCCTCAATATTTCCACCGAAAGACCAACATTTACAATCTTTGCCAGTGTACTGGTCGTGCGAAACCAGTCTCTTGCGAACTCCACAGATAGTGGCACCTGTATCTCTGAGTACGCTTGCTTTGCGGCCATTTACGGTAGCTGATACTAGCTTGGGTTGACCACAGTTTTCATCACCAACTGAGCAAATTACTTCTGCGACTAAAGCTGACTGAGTGTTAACCGGATGGTCCTGGTATTTCTGCGAACTACTGTCAGTATCTTGAGTATCCGGGTATTCATTGCCACTAGCAGAAGGACACCATGCAGCTATGTGACCTAAACCCCCACAACAATAGCAAACTATGTCCTGTCTATTCTGTCTTTTGTTGAGAGGAGGACTACCTGAGAAACGAGAACCAGGTCTAGAATACGTATTGCCACGACCACGAGGAGCCTGATTGTTTTGAGCGCCCTGTTGAGTATTCATGTTTTGATTTGCAAAACCCCTATTTGGAATAGGACCTGCGGGTTGGTAGTTTCCACGCGGAGAGCCAGGAAATCCCGATCCCCGGAAATTATTCCATCTTTGGCCAGTCCCACGAAATTGATTCTGAGTGGGCACATTCTGAGAAATAGACGCGGATGCAAAAATCGAGTCATCTGACTTCCGTGCCAGTTTCTTTTCCGGATGAGCCATGCGAAATGCTTCAGCACTGTCTATCAACGCCGCGAATTTCATCAAATTTCTTTCTTTCAAAAACACGGCGAGATCTCTCGAAACAGAAGCAATAAACTGCTCACACAAAATCAGATTCCATAGTCCATCAAAAGTCTTTTCACAATCTGATAGTTGGATCCATCTTTCCAACAAGTGAGAAAAACGCTTTGAAAAAGTGACAAAACTTTCCCCCACTTCAGGCCTAACTGATCTGAATTTTTCCCTGAATCCATCTGCAGTGCACTGAAATTTCTTAAGAAGTTCTTGCTTAAGATCATCATATGAAACTGTACCGGTAGCAGACAAAGAATGATACACAGCTAAAGCCGGGCCTTGTAGCAATGCAGTTAAGTAAACAACCCATTTACTGCTATCGTAATTGAGAGCTTTAGCATGCGCCTCAAACCGGTACAAAAAAGAATCAATGTCATCCCTGTCCTCTTTGAAAACAGGTAGTTGGGGCAACTTTGGAAACGAAGGATTAGAGCTCCGAGTCCTAGGGGTAGGGGTCTCGCTCTTCAATTCAGCTTGTTTCAACTGAAGCTCAATTTCCTTTCCCTTTATCTTAAGGCTTTCTCTGTCAAGTTCCATCTGATAATCCATCTTCAATTTCCTTTCCTCTCTCTCCTGTTCTTCTCTTTTAGCATTTTTTTCCTGTTCTTCTCTTTTAGCATTTCTTTCCTGTTCTTCTCCTTTAGCATTCTGTTCTAACTGAAATCGTTTTTCCTCTCTTTCCTGTTTAACCTTTTCCCGTTCCAGTTCCTGTTCTAACTGCAAATTTTTAGCCTCTCTTTCCTGTTCCTCCCTTTTAGCATCTCTCTCCAGTTCCTGTTTAACCTTTTCCTGTTCTCTTTCCTTGGCCCTATCATGTCTCTGAAAACACTGCTCAATGTACTGTTGCAGTTTTTCGTCAGTAAAACCTAACTTCTGGGCTTGAGTCAAAAATGAGTTAAAAAGAATATCATATTCCTCAGCAGAAGCCATGATCAGTTGAATTCAAAAGAAAATAAATTACTAAAAGTAAGACAATGCGAGTGACAAGTCAACAATAACTTTAGGTTATACAAGTGAAAAAAATTATTTCCCTAAGTTCCACAAGACCAGAATTATTACAAAAATCAAAAGCAAATTCACTTTGACAAAAGAAAGTAATTCAAAATCGAGTAAGCAAAGTTTGACAAAAGAAGATTATTTCGAAATCAATGCACGTACAAGTGTGACCAAAGAAAATTATTTCGAAATAAAAACAAGTTCAATTTTACAAAACAGCATACCATAAAAGAAAAGAAAACAATGTTTAGATTATATTCAGTCTAAGTACAAGCAATCGCCAGAAAACCACACTAAATGCAACAATTAATAACTGTAACAACTACCAGTGTCTAAATCTAAATTACGACAAGTGAAATTTTATAAGTAATTTGTTTTGAAATGAAAACAAAACAAAACAAAACAAATAATAATAGTTGTAACGAAAGGGGTTATTATCAAGAATTGCGTGTATGCGTGCGTGAATATTCTGCGTGTTCGCCCGTCTCACACTTCCTAACTCTCAAGAATTCTTTTGGCTGTCACACCCCCTTCTATTACTAGAAAAATAAACAAGAATCACGACGTTCACATAAGTACATACAACATCAATCAATAATATGGAAAAATGTGTATATATATATAGATTTGTACTCACGTACTTTGTAGAACAATCCGTGAATTAAATATACCACTCACAAATCACACACATAAAGTTCCAAGGAGATAATCCGAGAGATTGTACACTGATCTCACAAACCCACGAGTAATATTCCAGAAAAGACAATCCAAGAATCACCAGTCACAAAATCACCAATGAGGTCCAGTCCCGTCGACAGAGAGAATTATTCCCCAGAGTCTCACGGAGGCTATGAATCGCTATGTCTTTCCTTTGTTTTAAATCCTCTGTCTCTGTCCATGGATAGTTCCTTCGTTCCTCTCAATGTCTCCTTATCCTTTTCTCTATCTGTCCTAGGCCTTCCCTCTCTTCACCGTCCTCTTCACCTTCCTTCAATAAACCCCCCAGCCGCTGTCGCTGCTACTGCTGCTGTGGCGGCTGTCATCGCTGTGGCCGCTGCCGCTGTTGCTGCTGAGGTAGCAATGGTTGCTACTGCTGCTGATGTAGCAGTGGTTGCTGCTGCTGATGATGTAGCAGTGGTTGCTGCTACTGATGATGTAGCAGTGGTTGCTGCTGCTGCTGATGTAGCAGTGGTTGCTGATGCAGATGATGTAGCAGTGGTCGCTGCTGCTGCTGATGTAGCAGTGGTTGCTGATGCAGCAGTGGTTGCTTCTCTCGTCTTCTTCTTCGTCTTCTTCTTTGGCTTCTTCTCTGGCCCCTTCTCGATACTTCCACCCCTCCTTCTTCACGACTTCTTCTTCTTCTTCTCGTCTTCGTCTTCTTCTTCTTCTTCTCCTTCTCTTCTTCTTCTTCTTCTTCTTCTTCTTCTTCTTCTTCTTCTTCTTCCTCTTCTCGTCTTCGTCTTCTGCTCCTTCTTTTCTTCTTCTTCTTCTTCTTCTTCTTCTTCTTCTTCTTCTTCTTCTTCTTCTTCTTCTTCTTCTTTCTTCTTCCTTCTTCTCCTTCTCTGCTTTCTTCTTCTTTCTTCTCCTTCTCTTTCGCCTCGAGGCCCCTCAGCCGGAGACTTCTGAAAACATACAAGTTTTCCCCCACTAAATATCTTGATACATAGACTTTTCTGTATTACCACATATACCTTTCTCTTCTCTCTGTGACAGGACCAGACCAGCAATACAATAATTCAAATCTCATATGTGTCGAACACAGTTCACACATACGCAAAAATTGTAACTCTAATTATAACACTAATTATTACATCTTGACGCTGACTACTTTCATTCACAAAAATAAATATAATACTATACATTGCAAGTTGAGGTCTCAACCTCAAATCAAATAAAAATCCGATTTCAATTCGTTACTCAAAAATAATATACAACGATCCACTATCTCCATCACCACCCTAATCCATCCTTCATACTAATAACAAAAATTATTTATTATCAATTCTTATTCCACAATAAGTAGAATATAATCATAGTTAAATATTATTATGTTTATAATACAATATTTCAATGATAAACAATATATATATACCTGCAGACGCAGCTGCCAGAAGTACAAACACAACCACACAGTGGTACACACCAGAAGAGACTGCCCACCAGTTTGAATGTGATTGGCCAGTCGTCACATGACTAGCTCAGCCAATCAGCATTCAGTTACCAATAAAAAAAATACTATCATTTATGTCTTCACACAGGAATAGACTACAATACACCAAAAAGTCACCGGACTAGTATAAACCCGGTCCGTGACAATAGTAATGAAACCCTATACTAAATAACCAAACAACGACACAACATCACAACACAACAAAGAGAGAACTAAAATTCTAAACTAATATCGGTACAATAGAATACAAGAAATCAATTGAAAAACAACTAAGTTCCACTTCGGCTAGAAAACACCGGAAGTTCCGTTAAAATGCCAAAAATAAATCCTAAACACCTACAACAACTAAAATAGGGATGTGACAACTATAACTATACAAGACAGGATCCTAAGAAGTATAGAAAGAAAAATAAAACAATACTGAATAGCTGAACTAGAAATAGAAATATAAATACAACAGGAAGAAAAATGAATCTAAGCCCTTTCTGATCCCAGAACTATACAAAGAATCAGACCCGTAAGGAAAGAATCGGAGACGGGGTATAATCTATATAAACAACAACATACTACCCAAAAAGAAATGAAGACAACAATTTAACAAGTTACCCAGTACACACTCCTAGCACACCAAAGTTAAATGCCCAAAATTTATACAAAACCCTTCTACTGTTCAATCTTATACTTATTCAAATAAATCCCACCATATAACTCCAAATAAGGTACAAGACAAATAAATAATCTAAACTCCCACTAACTAACTACGGGTTTCAGGGTCACCACTGTAACGAAAGGGGTTATTTCAAGAATTGCGTGTATGCGTGCGTGATTGATTTGCGTGTTCGCCCGTCTCACACTCCCTAACTCTCAAGAATTCTTTTGTTGTCACTCCCCCTTTCTATTACTAGGAAAATAAACAAGAATCAACAACGTTCACATAAGTACATACAACATCAATCAATAATATGGAAAATATATATATATAGTTTTGTACTCACCTACTTTGTAGCAATAATCCGTGAAATTATAACCACTCAGGAAAAACACACACACATAAGTCTCAGACAGTTAATCCAGGAATAAAGTCACTAGTCACCAAAAACCATCAAAAAAAAAAAATCCCGGTCGGATAAACCAAATATCACCAGTCACAATAAACACCAATATCGACCTGGTCACCGTCGACAGAGAGAGATCTTCCCAATAGTCTCAGGGAGGTTGGGATTCACTATGTCTTTCTTTGTCTCTAATATCTGTCTCTGTCTTTATGCTATCCTCCTTCTCCTTATCCTTGTCCTTCTCTCTATCTATCCTGGGTTTCTCCTCTATCTATCGTTCTCTTCACCGCCGTCAATAATCCTCCACTGCTACTGCTGTGGCCGCTGCCGCTGCCGCTGTTGCTGCTGCTGCTGCTGAGGTGGTAGCGGTTGCTACTACTTCTGATGTGGTAGCGGCTGCTACTGGTGTCGATGTGGTAGCGGTTGCTACCACTGCCGATGTGGTAGCGGCGGCTACTGGTGTGGATGCGGCTTCCGCTGCTGCTCGTCTCTCTTCCTCGTCTTCTTCTTTGGCCTCTTCTCTGGCCACTTCTTCTTCTCCTTCTTCGTCTCCCTCTTCTTCGGCTTCTCGTCTTCTTCTTTGGCTCTTCTCTGGCCCTTCTCCTTCTTCTTCTTCTCCTTCTTCTCCCTCTTCTTTGCCTTCTCGTCTTCTTCTTTGGCTCTTCTCTTGTGATATCCTCTTCTTCTTTCTTCGTGAGCTTCTTTCTCTTCTCTCGGAGTTTCTTCTTCTTCTTCTTCTTCTTCTTCTTCTTCTTCTTCTTTTCCTTCCGCTCGAGGCCCCAGCCGGAAACTTCTGAAAACACACAAGTTTTCCCCACTAAATATCTTGATACATAAACTCCTCTGTATTTCCACATATACCTTTCTCTCTCTCTGTGACAGGACCAGACCAGCAATATAATAATTCAAATCTCATATGTGTAGAACACAGTTCACACATACGCAAAAATTGTAAAACTAATTATAACAACTAATTATTACATTCTTGCGGCTAATTACTTTCATTCACAAAAATAAATATAATACTATACATTGCAAGTTGAGGTTTCAACCTCAAATCAAATACTAGTCCAACCTGAATTTCGTTAATCAAAAATATACAACGATCCACTTTCTCCATCACCTCCCTAATCCATCCTTCATACTAATATCAAAGAGCAAAATCGTAGAGAAAAACAAACTGTATGCAGTAAAGAAACTTTTTGAAGGCAAAGCATTGCAGAAAGAGATCAAGAGACTGATTAGAGAAGAGAAAGTGAGGTATAAGGAGAGAGTGGAGGGGAAGCTGTGTTCGGGGGATGTGAGGGATGCATGGAGGGGAATAAAGACAATGGTGGGGAAAGAGGAGGTGCGTGAGAAAGATGATGGAATGAATGATGAAGAAAGAAAAGATTTTGTTGAAAGACTCAATACATTCTATTGTAGATTTGATTGTCATGATTTTTCCCAGGAGAAAAAAGAAGCATGTGATGTTGTTGCCACCAAATTGCATGATCATGTTGTGCCACAGATTGAGGAGAAGGTGGTAGAGAAAACGTTTAGCAGGATCAATGTCAACAAGGCCCAGGGGCCTGATGCCATCAGTGGCCGTGTTATCAAGCTTTGTAGCCAGGAGCTGGCACCAGTTTATTGTAATATATTTAACATGTCATTGCAGTCTCACAGTGTACCCAGAGGCTGGAAGGCTGCCACTATTTGCCCCGTCCCCAAGAAAGCCAAACCCACTACACTCAATGACTATAGGCCTATTGCACTTACGTCTGTTGTGATGAAATGCCTAGAGCGTACTGTGCTCTCGCTTCTGAAGCAAGGCACGCACACAGCGCTAGACCCGCACCAGTTTGCATACAGAAGTAACCGAGCAGTGGAAGACGCGGTTCTTTCCCTTGTCCAGTACTGTCAGGCGCACATAGAGCAGGGTGGTTCATTAGCCAGAATCTTATATGTAGACTTTTCGTCTGCCTTTAATACCGTGCAGACCCATCTCTTAGTGCAGAAGCTGGAAGCGATGAACCTGAACCCCCACCTCACCCTGTGGGTGGCTGACTTTCTGTCTGAGAGAACACAGACTGTCTGTGTCAGGTCTCCCGCCTATGGCCCCCCACCCCCTCTCCCTCCGTCCTCCTTCTCTACTGATGCAGCTCTCGCTGTCTCCTCGTCTCTCTCCTCCTGCTCCTCCTCTGTCAAAACTATCAACACGGGGACCCCTCAGGGCACTGTCATCTCCCCCTTTGTCTTTACACTCTACACAGATGACTGTCGCAGTGACCGAGAAGATCTCATGATCATCAAATTTTCTGATGACACGGCTCTTGTTGACACTTCAGATTCAGCAGCTAAATATGAGGAAAGTATATCAACCTTCGCACAGTGGTGCGATCAGAATTGTCTGGAACTAAATGTGACCAAAACAAAAGAGATGGTAATTGATTACAAGAGAAATGTAACAGATGTGGCGGCACTCCAGCTGAAGGGACAGGCGGTAGAGAGGGTGGAGGAGTACAAGTACTTGGGCACAATTGTTGATCACAAATTAAACTTTTCCAGAAATGCCGAGGTTGTCTACAAGAAATGCAGACAAAGAATGTACATCTTGTATCAGCTGAGATCTTTTAAAGTGTCCAGTCATATCATTGAAATGTGTTACCATGCGTTTATTGAGTCTATTCTAACCTTTTCTTTTATCTGTTGGTTCAAGGGATTGAATGTGAAGAGCAAAAATCAGTTGTGTGGAATAGAAAGTGTGTGCAGCAAGATAGTTGGCAAGAAGCAGGCGACTCTGGAACAACTGTTCCACAAAAGAGCCCTCAGCAAGGCAGTCAGAATTCAGAGAGACCCTACCCACCCACTTTCCTGTCTGTTTGAACTTCTCCCATCTAATCGCAGATTCCGCTGTGCACTAATGCGTACACAGCGCTACAAAAACACCTTCATCCCTACTGCCATATCAATGCTAAATGAGGCCAATGCCAGACCCTCAAACACAAGACTGTCTTGATGTAGGAGTCTCCCAACTATCTCGCTGAGTGTATGTGCATGTTTGTATGAAGACATGCGCGTGTGCATGTGTGTGTTTGTGAGTGTGTGTATAATATGTGTGTGTCTACTATGAATGTCTGTAAACCAACTTTTAAAATACCATTTATGTGCTTTACCTGTATTTTTTGACAACTGTTATAATCAGTCAACAGTATTATTGCTTATGTTGATCATAGTTTCATACAGTTATATATTGTTGGCCTACTAAGACTCATATTAAACTGAGATTATTTATCTAACACTGTTGAAACAAAATAATTTTTTATAAGTCCAGATTGGTAAACTATCATATACACTATGTTTGTATGTATTTTTATTATATTTTAACTGTCTAAAAAGGGCATTGACATACGTGTGATAGAACCAGAGTTCGTAGGTGTTTGAAGGAAAAGATGAAGTGTAAGAGTACGCAAGTGATTAGATTTATAGAATGTATATAAATTTAGTATTGATTTTGTAGCTTTGTTAAATGTTATAACATGACTGTTTTTAAATATGTTTTATATGCCTGACATACATTGCTGTGAAGTTCCTTATGGGATAATAAAGATTTGTTGTATTGTATTGTATTGTAAAATTATTTATTATTAATTCTTATTCCACAATAAGTAGAATATAATCATGGTTAACTATTATTACATTTATAACACAATATTTCAATGATAAACCAATATATATATACCTGCAGTCAACAGCTGCTAGAAGTACAAACACAACCACACCGTGGTACACACAAGAAGAGACTGCCCCCAGTTTGAATGTGATTGGCCAGTCGTCACATGACTAGCTCAGCCAATCAGCATTCAGTTTTCAATTTATAAAAAAAAATTATATTTTTATCTTCTCGCAGGAAGATACTACAAACAGTCACCGGACCGAAATATTATAAACCCGGTCCGTGACATCAACATTCAACATATATTTATTGTTCCTATAAATATGTAGTGTGTGTGACAATTTCCAATGAACGAGAACAAAGTCATGCAAAAATACAATGAAAACGTGCTTCATTATATCGCATAACACATAGTGTACAGTAGCACTGCTGTGCAGTACAAGGAAATGCGTTAACTTTCTCTTTCACAGACACGTCAAATTACACACACTAGACCATTGATAATCAACCTTTCACAGACACTCCACACCACAGACACTAGACAATTGAAACTCAAGCTTTTACAGACACTCCACACCACAGGCACTAGACAATTGCTAATCAACCTTTCACAGACACTCCACACCAAAGGCACTAGACAATTCATATTCAACCTTTCACAGACACTCTACACCACAGACACTAGACAATTGCTAATCAACCTTTCACAGACACTCCACACCAAAGGCACTAGACAATTAATAATCAACCTTTCACAGACACTCCACACCACAGGCACTAGATAATTAATAATCAACCTTTCACAGACACGCCACACCACAGGCACTAGATATTAAATAATCACGCTTCCAGGCAATCAGTCAGCAGCTCCCACAATTGCAATGTACACATACTGCCAACATAAATATATGCAGGTAATGTAATAGTGTATAAAATACAGTGTACACATACTGCCAGCATAAATATATGCAGGTAATGTAACAGTGTATACAATACAATGTACACATACTGTTAACATAAATATACCCCCGATGGTGTGCCGGGGGTTTCAGTATAAATAGTATCCCCACTTTCTGAAAATTTAGTGCTTTAAATTCCCACTGTCGCTGTCTTCCTCATTTGCTCTTTCTCATTCCTGCTCTGTTCTATCAATCTGCTATACTATCGTCTTCTTCGCTAGACCAGTCTCCTACCTTTTTTCTTGAAAACTCTTCCGGGACAAGACTCCTTATTTGTGTATGAGGTCTGTTGGATCAGCTTGGGAATATTGGACGCTTTCTGCCAGGTGGTCACTAGGGCTTCCTATGATGTTATTATTTAGCAATGTAGGCATTTTATATGTATGTGTTTTGTTGATAATTTATAATGATGTTTGTATTCTATTTTGTTTTTGTAAACGGGGGTTCGATAAGTTGGGGTGAAGCCTCAGCCGTCCCATTCGTGGGATGTCTTTATTGTAAAGTGACTGGCTGGTGGAGGGCATTCAATTTTCCCACTAGGGTTGTTTCAGCAGATCCTTTATGCGGATTGGGGGTTGGACGGTCCTGATTTGGCTCGGAAGAGTCCGCTGGACCTAAAGCAACAATTATGTAATGTATTGTAACATAAATATATACAAGTAATGTAACAGTGTATACAATACAATGTACAAATACTACCAACATAAATATATACAGGTAATGTAACAGTGTATAAAATACAATGGTATTATGACTACCCATTGCTGAAACGGCAGTGGTGGTGTTGATGATGATGATGATGATGATGATGATGATGATGATGATGATGATGATGATGATGATGATGATGATTATGATGATGATGATGGTGATGATATTGATGATAATGATGATGATGATGATGATGCAATGAAATATAATTCTATAGCCGATGGATGACAACGACGACGGCAGCGACAACGATGAGGTTGCGGTTGGCGGTTAATTGACGTGACATGGATGCGAAAACTGGCTGTTACGGCCACAACCGTAGTGATATAATGGAGTGTGTCCACTAGCGATGCTGTGTCTCAGTGTGTCCACTAGCGATGCTGTGTCTCAGTGTGTCCACTAGCGATGCTCTGTCTTAGTGGAAAACTCACGCTGACGCCTTGTCTCTTTTCAGATGGCCGGGACGACGTGGACACCAGCGACAGCCTCAACCACTACCACCTCACCACCATCACCATCACCATCACCACCACAATAACAACAAACAGAACCAGAAGTACTAGAACTACTACAACAACAACTACAACAATCAGAAGATCTAGAACTACTATAACAACTACTACAACAACAACTACAACAATCAGAAGATCTAGAACTACTACAACAACTACTACAACAACAACTACAACAATCAGAAGATCTAGAACTACTATAACAACTACTATAAAAACGTTTTCGTTGACCTCATTACGTTGTCCACAGCAACAACTACAAAATGACTCAAAACAAGATCAGCAACCTCAGTAACATCAACAATAACAGTCCTACAAGCCACGAATTAACAACGATGAGCTGTAAATCTGTCCGGAGTTGCAGCAGCAACAGCAAGAGTTAAAATAGCAATATCAGCAGTATGAACAGCAGCAACTGTCCGTAGCAACAGCAACAGTTAAAATAACAGTATCAGCAACATCGACAACAGTAATTCTCTGTAGCAACAGCAACAGTAAAAATAACAATATCAGCAACATACGCAAAAGTGTGTGTAGCAACAGCAAACAATAACGGTCAGTTAATCAGTAAAGAAAGCTAGAACTGCAAAGTACGGTCAGATGATCAGCATCATAAGCAGCTAGAACTGCAAAGTACGGTCAGATGATCAGCATCATAAACAGCTAGAACTGCAAAGTACGGTCAGATGATCAGCATCATAAGCAGCTAGAACTGCAAAGTACTGTCAGATGATCAGCATCATAAGCAGCTAGAACTGCAAAGTACGGTCAGATGATCAGCATCATAAGGGCACGCAGTTGGCTGTGTGGTGTACTCAACGGCAGAACAATGGAAGCACTGAATGTCAAGTGATAACATTGCAGCACGTACAGGCAGTGGTTCCAAGCCCAATGACGGCCTGGGGTGGCGAAACAAAAACTTAACATGGCTCTGAGATACAGTTGGCGAAGTGGTGTACTCAACGGCAGAACACTTGAAGCATTGAATGTCAAACGTTAACATTGCAGCCTGTACCGTCAGTGGTTGGAAGTTAGTTGAGGGCCTGTAGTGCTGAAACACCAATAACATGACCCTCAGACGCTGCCAAACTACTCTGACGTCCACAATAACATGACCCTCAGACGCTGCCAAACTACTCTGACGTCCACAATAACATGACTCTCAGACACTGCCAAACTACTCCTTCAGATGAGAAGATAGACTGTGGTCTAGTCTGTGCACGCACGCATTCCATCGCAAGGACTTTTAAAGATCCTGACACTCATGTCCTAGACGAGTGAGTGCCGACTACACAAATACACCCAGCAAGCACTAGGTCCTTTCTCCCACATCCCCGGTGGCCCAGGATTCCTATCGTCAGACGATGCGCCCAAAGGCTGCAGGTGGTGGCCCAGGATTCCTATCGTCAGACGATGCGCCCAAAGGCTGCAGGTGGTGGCCCAGGATTCCTATCGTCAGACGATGCGCCCAAAGGCTGCAGGTGGTGGCCCAGGATTCCTATCGTCAGACGATGCGCCCAAAGGCTGCAGATGGTGGCCCAAGATTCCTATCGTCAGATG
Source organism: Oncomelania hupensis (assembly GCA_036898135.1). Taxonomy (NCBI): domain Eukaryota; kingdom Metazoa; phylum Mollusca; class Gastropoda; order Littorinimorpha; family Pomatiopsidae; genus Oncomelania; species Oncomelania hupensis. Next base: position 50,297,882 of record CM072522.1, read on the forward strand.
ATGCGCCCAAAGGCTGCAGATGGTGGCCCAGGATTCCTATCGTCAGATGATGCGCCCAAAGGCTGCAGGTGGTGGCCCAGGATTCCTATCGTCAGACGATGCGCCCAAAGGCTGCAGGTGGTGGCCCAGGATTCCTATCGTCAGACGATGCGCCCAAAGGCTGCAGATGGTGGCCCAGGATTCCTATCGTCAGACAATGCGCCCAAAGGCTGCAGATGGTGGCCCAGGATTCCTATCGTATTGGTTGTTTTATTTACGTCTTTTCCACCAAAGATGATAAGACGGGGGATGAGGGAGGGGGAAGAAAAAAAAATTATTTATACAAATCTAGCCACAAGAGAATCTATCAAGAGCTTTGCTAACAATACACTTTGATGAAAATTAATCTCTTCTAATGTTCTTATGTCATGCAGATGCACAGTTAGTATAGGCCGAAAATGACGGCAGCCAAAAAGTAAATGATATAATGAAAAAGTCTCATTGCATACACAATGGACATCTGGACAATACTTTGTGTTTATGGCATTCAACATTATTCTGTTAGCCATAGTAAAAACTGTTCTCGAAAGTCTACAGTCTACAGCAAAATGTGTATCAAATACAACATGTTTCATTGACCTCTCTTCAATCATACGTTTAATTTCCTTAGGGGATTTTATGAGTTGAATACTCTGAGCATTGATATTTTTAGCTCCATTCTTTGCTGCTTTGTCCGCACTATCATTAAACAAAAAACCACAATGTGAAGGTAGCCAACAGAAGCTTACATTTGTACCATTAATAATGAGATTGTGGACTAAATGTTGAATTTCTAAAATAATTTCATGCCGTTCAGTATGACCATAAGATTGTAAAGCATCTAAAACTGACATCGAATCAACACAAACAACAACTTGAAATGCGTTTAAGCAAAGATCTGAAATTTTAGTTAATGCCATAAGGATTGCGATAAGTTCACACGCAAAAATAGAAGTATTTATACTCAAAGAGAAAGATTTTTGCAATCTTAGAGCTGGAATTACATAGGCTGCTCCAGCTTCCCCTGTCTCTAAAACCGATCCATCTGTATAGATATGAAGGTGTTGGGAATAATTTTTCTCCAAATGACAACGAACATCGCTTGATAATAAATTAGCATTTTCATTCTTCTTTTCCATACTATAATGTATGTCAAAATGAGCATTTTTAAGCTCCCACAGAGGTGTTGGAGAAATAATATTTTTAGAAAAAGATTTTATGTCAATAGATAAATCATCAATTAGATCTTTTGTAAATGTTGCTATTGATTCTAAGAATGGAATTTTCTGTGCACGTTTTGAAAAAATCAGATCAGACCTAAAATGTATCTCATCATCATTATTATTATATATAGATGCAGCTCGTACAATATATTTTGCACAGGAAATTTTTCTCCATTCTTCAATGGATATAACTCCTGCTAACTTATAAGCTTTAAGTGTTTGTGTATGTATTGGTACACCTAACGCTAATTTTATGGACTTGCTGTCTAGACTTTGCAATCTGCTAAGATAAGTTTTAGGAGCAGAGAAAAAGACTTCCTGTCCATATGTTAGTTTAGATCTGACTAAGGCTAAAGCTATATGAATGAGGGTTTTGGTATTTTGTCCCCAGGCCTTTCGGCTTATTATTTTTAGTAAATTATAGCTTTTTACTGCCTTCTGACAAATGTATTCAATATGTCTCTTCCATTTTAATTTTTTAGTTAGATATACACCAAGGAATTTAACTTCATCGACATACTTTATTTCGTCATTATCTATAACAATTTTTGGTAGCATTCTTGGTTCTCTACAATTATTAAAAAGAATCATGTTTGTTTTTTCTTTAGATAAATCTAAGCCATTTTGGTTCATAAATATGGCTATTTTATTAACTTCTGTTTGGTATACATGAGATATATATTTTATTTCGAAAAGAGAAGTATTCTGTTTTAAATTTACATTCATCCAGATAGCAATGTCATCAGCATACTGAGCCAAGGTCACTCTGTTACTAATAGTTTTGGGCAAGTCATATATTAAAATATTGAACAGCATAGGAGAAATTATTGAGCCTTGTGGTATCCCCATGTCTATACTGTAAGTAGAAGAATATGAGTTACCTACTTTAACTGTACTGTGTCTATTGCTTAGGAATGTGTGTATGTATGTATACAAGTTACCAGATAATCCAATATTTTTTAGCTTATACAGTAAACGAGCATGCCAGACTCGATCATACGCACGGGTAATATCAAAAAATGTAGCCAAAACACTTTTTCTCTTAGCAAACTGCTGCTTAATATGTGTCGTAAGTTTAACCAAGTGATCTGTTGTGGATCGACCTCTTTGAAAAGCAGCCTGGTTTACAGGAATAATTTTATTTTTTGAGCAATAATAGGTCAATCTGTCTAATACCACCTTTTCCATGATCTTACAAGAATGTGAAGTCAAGGCTATGGGTCTGTAGCTATAAGTAACTGTTCTGGGTTTGCCAGATTTAAGAATTGGAATGATTAAGGATGATTTCCACTGATCTGGCATAACACCTGTTACCCAACATAAATTAATGATTTCATGGAAGAAATGTAACCATTGTTCAGGTAAATGTGCTAATATGTTATAAGAAATACCATCAAGACCCACAGCGGATTTCTTCCTACCTAATTTTAAAACGGCATTTTTCACTTCCTGAAATGTGATATCAGCGTTTATGTACGAATTATTATTAGGCTGTGGTTGTTGGTATTCTATGCTATGCTGTTTGTTCTGTCTTTCTTCTTGAATGTGAGTAGGTAAGCTAGAAGAGTGGCTGGTGTGAGAAAAAGTACTCACAAATTCTTCTGCTTTTTCTTTATGAGTTGGAAATATGTTATTTTCAAGTTTAAGAGGACACTGGAGCAACCTATAAACATTTTGCATTTCTGACATTTTTTTTCCAGACTTTGGCAGAATCTTTGCAGGTGTTTACCTCATTATTACAATAATCTGACCAAAATTTTAACTTTTCCTCAGCTATTATTTTATTACATTTTATTTTAGACTGTTTCATAATATGGAAATTATTTTCTGTTTTTGATTTTAACCAAGTCTTATACGAAGCCTTTTTTTCATCTACTGCTTCTTTACATCTTTGATTCCACCAGACGTTGCCTCTGCGTAGTATTTTGTTGTACATCCTCTTTTTTGGTATAGAATTTTCTGCCGCTTTATGGATTAGCTGCACAAAAGAGTTATACATCTCATTTATGTTTTCTCTGTGTATAAGACTCACATCATAGGACAACAGTAATGTCTGAAATGTTTGCCAATTAGCACTGCTGTAGTTATATTTTGGCACATTGTCTTCTATATCATCAAGTTCAACAGAATTATAGCACGTAATAAAAACAGGAAGATGATCACTGCCAAGAGAATCATTTCCAACATCCCATTGACAGGCAAAAAATATATCTGGGGTAGTAAAGGTTAAATCAATGGCAGATGGATGATGGTTGGAAACATCTGGAATACGTGTTATCTGACCATCATTCAACAACAATAAATCAGAATCTGTGACATTATCGTAGAAGCGATGATTACTAATGTAGGTACAGTCCTTGTCCCACATAGGGGCGTGGCTATTAAAATCCCCGCAGACTATCCACTCATCGGTAAAATCAAATGTGCGCAACCAGTCACTGTTTACATTGTCTGTGCCTTTCGGATAATATATGGACATCACATTGACACATTGATCACTGTTGAGCTTTAGCTTGATAGAAGCTGTAAAAACATCAGGCAAATCCTTAGCAACAGGCGCAGGTACAATGTTATATTCTAAATCATGTCTGATGTAAAGAGCAGTCTGTATCTTTGGTGAGTTAAAATTTATCACTGGAGGATAATAAAATCCTTTAAATTTGGGCAATTTTCTTTTGTTGACTTGTAATGACTGCAACGCTAATACATGATGATCATTTTCAGATAGATATTGTTGTAGGTATTGAGAGTTAGTGGCGATGGAACGACAGTTCCATTGAAAAATAGACAAAAAATATTTCTTCATTAGCAAACATATAACAAGATTTTAATCAAAAGCTGTACGATATTAATTCTAAAACAATAAAGAGTGATCAATATTTCAGCTCTTTAAAACTACGCTGGACTGGATGACAAACTAGCTGTCCTGATGGCAATGGGTCAGTACCACATAACAGGGAACTGAATGGGAGAATGCGGGAAAAAGTTTCCCTTCCAATCATAGTAGCCAGGAAGGGGGTCCTTACGGTAGTGTCGCCGAACGGTCTTGCGCGGTTTTTCCCATAGTTGACGATGGACGTGCCTCCCGATATTGCCTGCGAGGACAGAGGAGCCGCTCTTGGTGGGGTGGATGCGGTCACGGCGGATGGCGAAAGGGAGCAGGTTGTCATGGCTCACAAACGAGAAATTCTTGGTCTCGCACAGCTCAGACAGCAGAAAGGCGTTGAAAAGGTCCCTTTTCTGCTGGAGCTCAGGGATGAGGACGGATGGCAACTTACTGATGATGATCTTGGATGAGGGGCTCTTCGATGAGATGGTTTCTGCTGCATCGATCAGTTGCTTGCTGGCAGATTTCGCGTCCTGCTTCTTCAGATTGTTGAGACCACAGTGGATAAGAATGGCTTTGGGAGGCGCATCATCTTCACACTGGGTCGTTTCAAAGGCAGGGACAAGCTCGCTGATGGTGAAAGCAGCCCGCTTCGTCACACCAAATCCGTATGACTTCCCGAGTCTCTTTTCTTGGACACCATCGAGAATCGAGTCATGCAAAATTAGACAATCGTTTTCGCATTCATGCCTCGTGTTATGGGCGGAAGTGACGTCACTTGGTGATATAACGAGCTCTTTTACGTCATCACTTGCACGAATCAATTCGTTCTTGTCACTGCAGCATGTTGATTGCAAGCTAGTTGATTTTGTGGACTTACAGGGACCACGTCCATCGTGTTTGCATTTTGGGGCACCCTTGGTACCCTTCAAAACATCCGCGTAAGTGGCCGATGTTGTGTTGCAGGGCCCCGCCCTCATCGTTTGCGTGCTACAAGCAAGTAGTGCTCCGATTTGATCGTCTCTTTTGCGCACCAAGTCTTCTAGCGCAGCTACGCGTTGACACAACATTGAAATTACCTCGCGCAGTTCGATCATCGCATTTACTTGGTTTGGGCTGCCAGTGGTGAATAAAATGGTGTCGGAAGGATCCTGTGCGCTAGTGGATGGTACCGCTTCAACGTTAGATCCAGCTCCGCTGGTTTCTCTCACCGTAGAGCTTGCCATAGCGATGTTTCCTACAGGATCTCTTGCTTCCTTTCCCTTCTCCGTCTCTTGTTCTCTCTTCTTTTTGCTTTTTCGTGAGGCTCCCATGATGGTTTTCATAGTAGGAAAAAGGAAAAAACTCCATAAACTGGCATTTGTTTGTTTATGTCGCCATCTTGCAGCGTAGGAATCCCCAAGTTCAAGGATATGTTGCATATGACATGTTTAGACTTTGATGATGGATATGTTTAGACTTTGATGATGAACGTGTTTAGACTTTGATGATGGACATGTTTAGACTTTGATGATGGACATGTTTAGACTGTGATGATGTGACATGTTTAGACTTTGATGATGGACATGTTTAGACTTTGATGATGGACATGTTTAGACTTTGAGGATTGACATGTTTAGACTTTAATGATGGATATGTTTAGACTTTGATGATGGATATGTTTAGACATTGATGATGGATATGTTTAGACTTTGATGATGGACATGTTTAGACTTTGATGATGGACATGTTTAGACTTTGATGATGGACATGTTCAGACTTTGATGATGAATATGTTTAGACTTTGATGATCGACATGTTGATCTAGTTTTCCTAATTGTGTATTGTCAGATGTTATAGTAGGCATAACGTCATACCTATTTATAGTATTTATATCTTGCTATGATAATTTGTAAGTTAACGTTGGGGTGGTTCATCTTGTTTATTTCTACATCACTTATAATGTTATTATTCCATTCAGTTTATTATGTCATGTATTGATTGTTGATCATCTTAGCAGTCAATGAGGTAGGTTGAAATATGTTTATATTGTATAAAGCGTATGTGTATATCTAGCAATCTTTGTGTTAGTTATTTTTAAAAGTGTAAAAGCAAGAACTTGGTTGTGCATATGAAGTAATTGTCAACATTCCATTCATTGACAGTCCTCAGCTTATACGATTGTTTTTGTTTGATTGTTTACGAGTTGTTGGTTTTTTTTTTAAATTGGAGCTGAATCAATAGAGAATCGCTTGTAAATCATCATGGACTTGTCCTTGTGTTCGTCAATCTTCTTTTTCCTTTTCCCTATCCCTTGTCCTCACCTGTCACTCACCTCACCCACACCCACGAGGGGTTTTCCTTGTCTTAACCCAACCCTTCAACACTTAGAGATCTTAATGCTGGTCTTAACCCAACCCTTCAACACTTAGACATCTTAACTGCTGGTCTTCAACGCCTAAGACCCGGTCCTGATTTGGCTCGGAAGAGTACGCTGGACCTAAAGCAACAATCAATCAATCAATCAATCAACGCCTAAGACAAGAAGGGTTGAAGGGTTAGGTTAAGACCAGCAGTTAAGATGTCTAAGTATTGAAGGGTTGGGTTAACATCTAAACTGCTGGTCGCAACCCAACCCTTCAACCCTTCTTGTCTTTAGTGTTGAAGACCAGCAGTTAAGATGTGTACGTGTTGAAAGGTTGGATTAAGACAAGAAGTTAAGATGTCTACGTGTTGAGGGGTTGGGTTAAGACCAGCAGTTAAGATGTCTTAGTGTTGAAGGGTTGGGTTAACATCTTAACTGCTGGTTTTAACCCAACCCTTCAACACTTAGACATCTTTACTGCTCTTCTTGTTTGTCTAATCTTGTCACGTATATCGGGTGTAATATTCGTCCTTTTGCCCCCTCCTCCATGTAGTGTAAACCTTCTCACTGCTACAAACTTTTATTTAGCTTTTGTCACCGTCAACGTTATTCTTTCTCAGCACTCATTCACATTCTACCCCTCATGCAAGTCTCTCTTCCATTCGTCATTTCGCACATACCTCCTCATACCCTCATAGTCGACATTCCCAAAATGGTATTTTACAGAATCAGGCCCTATATTGGCTTTCTCACCGGTAAGAAGGGAAATTTATATCACCAAGTGATGGCTTTTACCTAGGGGCGTTAAAAGGTTGACTGACGACACAAATTCACCATTGGTTACAATCAAATCAAGAACATTTGCTGTTTGCAAAGCTCTATAGCGGGAGCCTAATCTTAAAGTCCTTCCACGTATCATTCACACTGACATTCTCCAATATTCAGTCAGAGAGAGAGAGAGAGAGAGAGAGAGAGAGAGAGAAAGAGAGAAAGAGACAGAGAGAGAGAGTGACTGTGTGTACAGAGGTGTCCATGGTGCAATCACAACATATCACAACAGCAGACAGCTCTATTCAGTCATTGCCAAAAGTCGGGTAAGGGGCAAATAGACCCACTGCGGTTTGAAATGCAACTCAAAGACTGGTTAGTATAAGCTTAGCTGTGGACTATAATATCGCTGAACAGCGGCACACCGATCGCTGGCTACGTCACACTGCTACGGCTTTGTATTGGTGCAGTTGGTAAAACTCCGGCACCCAAGGTCTGGTTGTTGATTAAACAAGTGATCCCACCCACACCTTTTATATTTGCTAACAATCTCCTTTGTATGAACTGCGGCATGACTTAACACGGCTGTGTCATCATAAACACCTACATACATATACTCTTCCGCTTATTGCACACACACAGACACACACACGCGCGCACACACACAGACACAATTGGAGATGTTATTCTCTGATCAACAAGCAAATAACAAATGCACACAGAGAAGTTGGTAAATATCCAATAATGACAACATGCAAGCAGCGTCATGTACACTGTACAGGCACACAATGTTGAATGAATGAACATTGAGGTTTAACGTCTACACCCACCATTGGCCATAGGGCAGACGTCTACACCCACCATTGGCCATAGGGCAGACGTCTACACCCACCATTGGCCATAGGGCAGACGTCTACACCCACCATTGGCCATAGGGCAGACGTCTACACCCACCATTGGCCATAGGGCAGACGTCTACACCCACCATTGGCCATAGGGCAGACGTCTACACCCACCATTGGCCATAGGGCAGACGGGGATAACCATCCCAGGGAACTAGGAGTAGGGACCTAAATCAACGCTGAACCAGCAGAGCAATCATACTGCTAAAATGGACAGGAAAACATTGACAAATGTTATTCGATTCGAACCTGGGTCATCGGTGTGCCAGGCAAACGCTCTACCACTTGAGCTACGGCAATGGACAACAATCTTGAAATCAGACACACGCAAAGAAGGCTACAATTCAACAACACTCAGTCAACATGACCTGTGTAGTATGCCTCTTTCTCTCCCCCTCTCTCTCTCTCTCTCTCTCTCTCTCTCTCTCTCTCTCTCTCTCTTTCTCTCTCTCTCACTTTCTCTCTCTCTCTTATCAGTCAGTCCCACAGCACCAAGCCAGGGATTATCAAGATAGCAAACCCCCCTTCCACCCACCCCCCTCCAGATAAATGGGGAAATACAAAACGACTTGGTGTAGGTAACACGTAAGCAGTGGGAGATAAGAACCTTCCTGACCTGTATAGACATTTTTTTGTCAACTAAAACCGTTTGTGTGAGAACTAGTGTCTCACGGAGCGGGCGTGCTTAACGGTGAAAGTCGTATGACATTCCTACAACACACGCAAGCCGTGGCGTCCAGAAAAACTAACAGGGACAGCAATAGTAAAGAAGACTTCATTAATGTTCACAAAGGTCTTTTATAAAGGTAAGCTTATATATCGCAGTAGTACAAAACTTGTTGGCAGTGTGCCCAGGTCGTCTTTTAGAAGTGACGGCTTTAATAGACATTGCAAACTTTACATGGGTTAATGTAAGTTTTAACATTCTAAATGACTTCTTCAGTTATTCTTAGGGTTATGTATTTATTTATTTTTTATTTAAATGAACAGAGGTGACATTACAAATGTTATTTTTGTTTAAACAGGATGGTTTTGTACAAGTCTCTGCACTAAGTGTACATTGCAAGGAATGGTTGGTTGTTTTATTAAAGTCTTTTTGCATCGAGATGATAAAGACCATACATACAGATTCACGCATTTAAACAGACACATATAAACACAAACATGCACACAGGGAGTATTACGATCTATCTAACAGAATAATAACAATTTCATTTAAATAAAACGAGCGACTGGAGAATTGATTAAAGCTTTTGCCAATCCCACACTTAATTCATTACTAATGTTTTTAACTGATGTTATAGTATTTACTTCAAGTGGCAAAAGAGGATGAATCTGAATACAATCAAATAATATATGTTTTAGAGTTAGAGGTTCATCACAAATGCACTTTACTTTTTTACAATATTTGGTTTTAATTGAATTTAATAATATTCTGTTTGCCATAGATGAAACTGATTTGGAAAATCCACGAATATTTTTATAGTTTGTATAGAATTGAAGTTTCCTTACAATATCATTTTCAATTTTGTTTTGAATTTCTTTGGAAGACAGATTTAATTTAACTGATAGGGAATTAATATTTAATGCACCTAATTTTGCAGCATGATCAGCCCAATCATTATATAGAAATCCACAATGTGATGAAATCCAGCAAAATGTTACTTCAGTACCACTAATTATCAATCCATGAATAACGTTCTTAATCTAAAAAAATAATCTCTTTTCGTTCACAGTGAATATTAGATTTTAGAGCATCTAAAACAGATAGAGAATCTACGCACAGAACTATACTAAATAGATTCAGACATAAACTATAAATTTTATTTAGAGCCATTAATATAGCAATTAATTCCGCTTTTATATATATTGCAAGGAATTCCAAATCAGCGGTGCTTCCTTTTTAAAACAGTCGTTCCAACATACAGTCCTATTTTCCTTTTTAAAACATGTTCCAGCACACCAACCTATCTTATTTGTTTGTTATGAGGCAGATGGATGTTCAAAAGGATGTTAAAATAATGGATTTTATTATAGTCCACTGTGGTGCTCCAAAGTTGTCTCCATGCTGCATCAGGCAAATGAGAAAATGGTGTAGTCAACGCGTGTCTGAACTGGCAACCAGTGTATAGAGTGGCGTACACATGCAACATCAGTAAACTTCTTTGTGACTATCGTTTTAAATTTGCTTTAGTCTATCCAGTGCAGCAGTGGACCCAGTGGTATCATTGCAGGCAACACGCAGTTAGCCGTATTTTAAAAACAAATATCGTTGGATCCAGGCAGATATTATGATAATAACGGGAAGCACAATAGCGTCAATGAGCGACACACACGCTGATTTGCTTATTACTTCAATAATGCACTGGAACGACCTTCTGTTATCAGTATCCAACTATATGTGGCCGCACATTGCTATAGGATATGACTTGTACCCTGTCCATGTATGAACGACCTTCTGCTATCAGTATCCAACTATATGTGGCTGCACATTGCTATAGGATATGACTTGTACCCTGTCCATGTATGAACGACCTTCTGTTATCAGTATCCAACTATATGTGGCCGCACATTGCTATAGGATATGACTTGTATCCTGTCCATGTATGAACGACCTTCTGTTATCAGTAGCCAACTATATGTGGCCGCACATTGCTATAGGATATGACTTGTACCCTGTCCATGTATGAACGACCTTCTATTATCAGTATCCAACTATATGTGGCCGCACATTGCTATAGGATATGACTTGTACCCTGTCCATGTATGAACGACCTCCTGTTATCAGTATCCAACTATATGTGGCCGCACATTGCTATAGGATATGACTTGTACCCTGTCCATGTATGAACGACCTTCTATTATCAGTATCCAACTATATGTGGCTGTACATTGCTATAGGATATGACTTGTACCCTGTCCATGTATGAACGACCTTCTATTATCAGTATCCAACTATATGTGGCTGTACATTGCTATAGGATATGACTTGTATCCTGTCCATGTATGAACGACCTTCTGTTATCAGTAGCCAACTATATGTGGCCGCACATTGCTATAGGGTATGACTTGTACCCTGTCCATGTATGAACGACCTCCTGTTATCAGTATCCAACTATATGTGGCCGCACATTGCTATAGGATATGACTTGTACCCTGTCCATGTATGAACGACCTTCTATTATCAGTATCCAACTATATGTGGCTGTACATTGCTATAGGGTATGACTTGTACCCTGTCCATGTATGAACGACCTTCTGTTATCAGTATCCAACTATATGTGGCTGTACATTGCTATAGGATATGACTTGTATGACAAAGCTGTCTTCCATAATAATGTATATTATAACAACCACTATTATACATACATAGTATATTGAACTGAAAATTTATATTTCGATGCTGTACTGTCTTACGTCGAAATAGCGAATACTTCAACGAACTGATGACAGCAAACGATCAAAATTAGAATAATGAGAGCAGTGGTTGAGGAGTTGAAACAGTAATACTAGGTGTTGCTCAGGACAAGTTTCGTCAGTGTCTCTATATGTTGATAGGTTGAAGTGCTTTATTTGTATCAAAGAATAATCTCGACGCCACTGCAGCCAATTCCTACAAACTTGTCGAAGATTCCAGACAGATAGGTCTATACAGAGTTGATAATATAGCGTGTACAGCACTTACAGTAGACCTCCACTTCTGTGAAGCATTGGACAGGGTTGTTATCAACAGAGCGTGTAATGGAGGTAGAAGGCATGGTCATACAGGGTTGTTAGCAACAGAGCGTGTAATGGAGGTAGAAGACATGGTCATACAGGGTTGTTAGCAACAGAGCGTGTAATGGAGGTACAAGGCATGGTCATACAGGGTTGTTAGCAAAAGAGCGTGTAATGGAGGTAGAAGTCATGGTCATACAGGGTTGTTAGCAACAGAGCGTGTAATGGAGGTAGAAGGCATGGTCATACAGGGTTGTTAGCAACAGAGCGTGTAATGGAGGTAGAAGGCATGGTCATACAGGGTTGTTAGCAACAGAGCGTGTAATGGAGGTAGAAGTCATGGTCATACAGGGTTGTTAGCAACAGAGCGTGTAATGGAGGTAGAAGTCATGGTCATACAGGGTTGTTAGCAACAGAGCGTGTAATGGAGGTAGAAGGCATGGTCATACAGGGTTGTTAGCAACAGAGCGTGTAATGGAGGTAGAAGGCATGGTCATACAGGGTTGTTAGCAACAGAGCGTGTAATGGAGGTAGAAGGCATGGTCATACAGGGTTGTTAGGAACAGAGCGTGTAATAAAGGTAGAAGTCATGGTCATACAGGGTTGTTAGCAACAGTGCGTGTAATGGAGGTAGAAGACAATGGTCATACAGGGTTGTTAGCAACAGAGCGTGTAATGGAGGTAGATGGCATGGTCATACAGGGTTGTTCGCAACAGAGCGTGTAATGGATGTAGAAGGCATGGTCATACAGGGTTGTTAGCAACAGAGCGTGTAATGGAGGTAGAAGTCATGGTCTTACAGGGTTGTTAGCAACAGAGCGTGTAATGGAGGTAGAAAGCATGGTCATACACGAATCGCAGACTTTGTGAGGGTGGGGAGGGGAACATAACTGTGGCAATATTGAATTTGGCGTACGTGACTATCTAGGTGCCGCGGGCCAAGGTATTAAAGATCTAGGTTCTATTCAAGCATGATCCGCGGTATAACGTTACCTACCATACAATGTGAAGAATCTCTGTATTAATATCACAGTACAAACACTCTGTATTAATATCACAGTACAAAAACTTCGGTCTGTGACAGAACCTGACCCCGTTTTGTTTAACGTCTGCCAAGTCTTAGGCACCAGTAATGTAAACACGGGTACTGTTAGTCTTATACACAATAAATGATTTTTATACAGCGCAATAACATTGTTACGATGATCTTTATAAAGCGCAGTAACATTGTTACAATGATCTTTATAAAGCACAATAACATAGTTACAATGATCTTTACACAGTGCAGTAACATTGTTACAATGATCTTTATACAGCACAGTAACATTGTTACAATGATCTTTATACACAACACATTAACATTGTTACAATGATATTTATACAGCACAGTAACTTTGTTACAATAATCTTTATACAGCACAGTAACATTGTTACATTGATCTTTATACAGCACAGTGACACTGTTACATAGATATGTATACAGCATTGCTACAATGATCTTTATACAGCACAGTAGCATTGTTACAATGATCTTTATACAGTGCAATGACATTGTTACAATGTTCTTTACACAGAGCAGTAACGTTGTTACAATGATATTTACACAGTGCAGTAACATTGTTACAATGATCTTTATACAGCACAGAAACATTCTTACAATGATCTCTATACAGCACAGTAACATTGTTAAGTGATTGTTACAATGATTTTGACCTGGTTGTTCAGGTGATAGTTCATAGTGTTTTTTGTTTGTTTTCTGTAAACCCGCTATTGGAATGGCTTTAATGTTGGTCCAACTGCTACCTCAGGGAATAGTGTATAGTTTGTTTGGTGTTTGTGTTGTAAACCCGCTATTGGAATGGCTTTAATGTTGGTCCAACTGCTAGCTCAAGGGATAGTGTATAGTTTATTTGTTGTGTGTGTTGTAAACCCGCTATTGAAATGGCTTTAATGTTGGTCCAACTGCTACCTCAGGGGATAGTGTATTGTTTGTTTGGTGTTTGTGTTGTAAACCCGCTATTGGAACGGCTTTAATGTTGGTCCAACTGCTAGATCAAGGGATAGTGTATAGTTTGTTTGTTGTTTGTGTTGTAAACCCGCTATTGGAATGGCTTTAATGTTGGTCCAACTGTTAGCTCAGGGATAGTGTATAGTTTGTTTGTTGTTTGTGTTATAAACCCGCTATTGGAATGGCTTTAATGTTGGTCCAACTGTTAGCTCAGGGGATAGTGTATTGTTTGTTTGTTGTTTGTGTTGTAAACCCGCTATTGGAATGGCTTTAATGTTGGTCCAACTGCTAGCTCATGGGATAGTGTATAGTTTGTTGTTTGTGTTGTAAACCCGCTATTGGAATGGCTTTAATGTTGGTCCAACTGTTAGCTCAGGGGATAGTGTATAGTTTGTTTGGTGTTTGTGTTATAAACCCGCTATTGGAATGGCTTTAATGTTGGTCCAACTGTTAGCTCAGGGGATAGTGTATAGTTTGTTTGTTGTTTGTGTTGTAAACCCGCTATTGGAATGGCTTTAATGTTGGTCCAAGTGCTAGCTCAGGGGATAGTTTATAGTTTGTTTGGTTTTTGTGTTGTAAACCCGCTATTGGAATGACTTTAATGTTGAAGTCCAACTCCCAACGGGATATCAAGAATGTATTTCGCCAATTGACATATAATATATAGATACAACAATCGGAATATTAGTTGGTGTTGGACAATGGCAGAATGTTTTATATTTAACAACATCTATCACTCTTTCTCTCTCTCTCTCTTACACACACGCACGCATACACACATACCTACATATACAAATACACACATGCATGCACAACCACGCACACTCGCACAAACATTCCCAAAGGCTCGCACACAGTCATCGCCTGTACTAATACTTAACGCATAAACACACACGCACACACACATACACTTCCTTTCACAGTGAAAGCGTCATTATTACATGGTATTCCATAGCATACTGAAATGCATAAACAAATAGATACAGTAGAACCCAAAAGACTAGTCTAAAGTGATCACAAAAACATTCTGGATTATAACAGTCGCTGTAGTATCTAGATGTATATAGGGGGGAGCAGGGCGAGCGCACGGCAGATGAATGCGGCGTTTAGAGAAGCGGCGGGCAGAGGGGAGAAGTTCGAACAGGAGGGTGGAGGGGGGAGCAGGATGGGAAGGGTCAAAGATGATCTTGTCGGCTCTTTTGAGAGAACGGGTCGAGTAGATGGAGGTTAGAGAGGGAAGCTCACCGCCGACAATCCTGCCTTTCGCCATACGCACGACCCGCTCCAGCCGGTCTTTGTCGAGCTGCGTTGCTGTTCCGAACCAGACAGTGATGGAAAACGTTAGGACGCTCTCCACCACGGCCCTGTAGAACTCGAGGAGAAGGTCTTTGGAAAGGCAAAACGTCCTCAGCTGTCTGAGGAAGTACAGTCGTTGATGGGCCCGCTTCACGATTGTGTCAATGTTGGCACCCCAGCTGAGGTCGTCAGAGATGAGGGGACCCAGGAACTTGAACGAGTCCACTGTCTCGATGGCTTGTCCATTGATGAGCAGGGGATAGTTTATAGCTTGTTTGGAGTTTGTATTGCAAACACGCTATTGGAATGGCTTTAATGTTGGAGTCCAACTGCTACCTCAAGGGATAGTGTATAGTTTGGTGTTTGTGTTATAAACCCGCTATTGGAATGGCTTTAATGTTGGTCCAACTGCTAGCTCAAGGGATAGTGTATAGTTTGTTTGGTGTTTGTGTTGTAAACCAGCTATTGGAATGGCTTTAATATTGGTCCAACTGCTAGCTCAAGGGATAGTGTATAGTTTGTTTGGTGTTTTTGTTATAAACCCGCTATTGGAATGGCTTTAATGTTGGTCTATATGCTAGCTCAAGGGATAGTGTAAACCCGCTATTGGAATGGCTTTAGTGCTGGTCCAACTGCTAGCTCAGGGGATAGTGTATAGTTTGTTTTGGTGTTTGTGTTGTAAACCCGCTATTGGAATGGCTTTACTGTTGGTCCAACTGCTAGCTCAGGGGATAGTGTATAGTTTGTTTTGGTGTTTGTGTTGTAAACCCACTATTGGAATGGCTTTAATGTTGGTCCAACTGTAACATGAAAATGGTTGAGGTGGAAAAAGGAGTTACATTGTATTTGAGGGAGATTGATGGAATGGGTAAAGAGGATGAGTGTGTGTGTGTGTGTGTGTGTATGTGTGTGTGAAGGGGATGCGATTGGATTGTTCACGTGGACGATGGACTGTGGACTGTGGACTGTTGCTAATACAGTGACAAAAAATAGGAAGGGGGGAACACAATTATTTTCTTTAAACTGTTAGAACTTGAGAACTTCGGGAAATTGCTAGTTGTTCACTTTTGAACGTCGGTCCAATAATTGTGGCGTACAGGGCAATCCCGTAATGCGTGAATAATGCGAGTTGTTGATGTAGGCACAATGTACTGTACACTATGGCAGAGAGAGCAATAGGCCTAAGGTATAGAACACGACCTGTGTGAACAATGTACATAGGCAGAGGAGGCAAAATAAAATGTGCATCAGAGAACTTGAATCCATTTGCGAAATGGGTTTAACCGATCCACCGACCCACCGAATGACAGACTGACGGAAAGACCGATAGTTTGGGCTCATTCTGTTACCCCAACCCTCCCTCCCCTCTCCCCCACCTTCTCCCTCTTTCTCCCTTGCCCACTGTTGTAAAGTATGTCTAGAGAAATCTAAAAAAATACCACACACACACACCAAAGTGTAAGGGTTTGATGGGAATGAAAGGTAAGCTTGGTAAGGAAGGTCTGTATAACGACCACAAAACAAACAGCCCAGCAGCGTGATTGCAGTTGACAGTGGTTTATGGTTCCTCCACTGCACACTTACAAGTGGTCACAAGTGGGTTAACCAAGCAAGATATAGGACGCAAGGTTAGGAGAGGGCTTGTCGATGGGCGAGTAGCTCAGTGGGTAGAGCGGTTTACTAGTAACCAAAAGGTCCCTGGTTCGAATCCCGGATAGACCAACGAGGATATTAATTCCCTCTTACAATCAGCGGGTTCGCTGGTGTCAGAATAATGTGACCAGTAATCGCCTGTACGCTTTGGTGTGGTGTGACAATAATCTACAATTAACCTTGTATATAGGGTTTGTTGTTTATAGCACGATCTTGACGTTGCCGTGCATGTACTGAACATATTATACATATAGCCTAGGCAACTCTGTTTCAAAAGATCTGTAATAAATAATGTTCTCCGCCACACGTACATTCACAGAGCAATTCCTTTGCGAAACAACAACTCAGCTTCCTCGTTCGGGGGTCCGACATGGGTGTTGTTCCTGCGGTGGACACAGACTAGGCATTCCACGGTCCAGGGCGTGACTTTGCTTGATCGTCTGGCGTTAACATGTTAGAAGGCTACACACAATTACGTATGTCTGTTGTCTCCTTGCAAAACATCGCCGTGGGACACGGCCTTCAGTCACCTATTTATGCCAAAGAAACTGCTCCTTGTACGTCATTTGGCCTCAGACAGAGGAATTTATTGCCAACGTTGATGTTAGTCCCACCTGTATTGCTGTAAGTCACACCTGTATTGCGGTTAGTCACACCTGTGTTGCTGTTAGTGCCACCTGCATTGCTGTAAGTCACACCTGTATTGCTGTTAGTCACACCTGTATTGCTGTTAGTCACACCTGTATTGCTGGTAGTCACACCTGTATTGCGGTTAGTCACACCTGTATTGCTGTTAGTCACACCTGTATTGCGGTTATCACACCTGTATTGCGGTTAGTCACACCTGTATTGCGGTTATCACACCTGTATTGCGGTTAGTCACACCTGTACATATGTGACACAACGTATTTTTATCTATCACACGTTTGATAGCACCATCAGTCTGGCCTAGCCTACTTTTTGTTTTCTTTCAGACCAACACCTCTACCATATCAGAGACAAAATCTTTTGCAAAACTTGGAATAAAGTGCGCAAACTTGACTTGACTTTTAAACAGAAAGGCAACAGTCAGAGACGCACAAGTCAGAGATACATAAGTCACAAAATCATAGGTCAGAGGAGGTGGAGCGATGGCGGCGAACAATCCATGCCCCACTGCACAGGACCAGTGGCGGGACTTTGTGACCAACCTCTACCCTAACGCCACCACAGAAACCATTTGTGTGCCACCCTTCAACTTCAACCGTTTGCCTTATACGACACAAACTGTGCCGGGCACCCGCGAGACAGCCTTTGTCCTGCCTGTCCCACCTGCTGTTGTCCCACCTGCTGCTGTCCCACCGGCTGCTGTCCCATCTGCTGCTGTTTCACATCCTGCTGTCCTACCTGCTGTTGTCCCACCTGTCTTACCCGCTGCAGTGTCATCTGTCCCAGGTCCCAGCCACAGACTGTCACCCCCACACGTTCTATGGACACAATAGTCGCCTCAGGTCGCCCCTGTTCGAGTCCAGGAAAGCGACTTCAGTGATGATTTTGGCCAGCAGCATGTGGTCACCAACCTGAAGGCCCTGGGAACGAATCAGCAGGAGGTCATGTTCATCCTCTCCCAACTCAATTTCGGACAATATTTGAATGAACCCACGTATGCTGCATCCCTTGCACAGCTACAGATCCCATTGCCAAAACACTTGGACACGCGGCAAATCAAGTACTCACATGGCGAGGCAGATGTAATAATAATTAACCGCCGTTACGGCGTTCTGATCGGAGAGCTCAAGTCTGTGGGAAGATGGCAGGCTGTCAAACAAAACGCCACTGCCCCTGACCGCGATGTTGCCAAGAGGGTGGAGAAAGCCATCACACAGCTGGACCGGTCGGAGAAAGTCATCAGTCACGTGGTCAGTGACCTGGCCCCTAATCTGACAGTGCGCAAAACATTGTTCCTGCCCTACGTCACCAGTGGCCAGCTACACAGGGTGATGACGTCAAACAGTCTGTTATTGCAGGTAACTCTCTCTCTCTTTCTCGTTCTCCCTCTCTCTGACCATACTTCTATGTTTACCTGCGCAGGAATTTATTATAATTAATGTGAGCGTATATGTGTTTATACGCGCGCGTGCGTGCGAGATTGTGGGTGTGTCTGTTTGCGTATGTGTGTGTATGCGTGCGTGTGTGCGTGCGTGTATGAGTGTGTGTGTCTCAAATCGCCATTGTGAGAACAAGCTAAGGCTTAAGCTACAGTGTCCACGACAACATTTGGGCCTACATAAAGCTAAGGCTTCTAATAAAGTGTCCACAAGAGCAAAGCGTGGTCAGACTACAAGTCCACTGTGTATTTTACAGCGCCTGTGTCAGTGCCTTGGGGCAGCAGACGTCTCACACGCCGTACAGCTCTGTGTCTGTTCTGACCAGTTATCGCATCCCAGTACTTTCTGGGATGTGACTCCCGCTGTCCTAACCAACCTGGCCAGCTGGTGGCGACACATCATGGCGTCTCCAGATCCTCAGCTGAGTGGTCCAAGAGGGGAAAGGCTGTACCTAGATGTAGCAGCTAGGTAACCATTTTTATGACTCATGTTTTTTCAGATTTTGTTTTACATTGATCATTGGTGTACTGTTAGCGTCAGTTCAAGCTGAACCTATGTTTTATATTGCCTATGTTAGTAATGGTGGTGGTGGTGGTTGTAATAATGATGATGATGATGATGATGATGATGATGATGATGATGATGATGATGATGATGATGATGATGATGATGATGATGATGATGATGATGATGATGATGATACCGCATTTGTCCTTACGAATTTCTTGCAGGTTCGTGGGGCCAGCCACTACAGTCAGTGTTCACTGCAGCGTCCCCCCACGTGTGGAGGTGCGGACTGAGGGCCAGGCGGTTGCAGAACTGGGAAAGAGGCTGTCACGTCTGGTGCTGACCCAGCAGCAGCTGGACATGTTGACCAGAGATCCGCCTCTGGCTTGCATCACGGGTCCGTGGGGGACTGGTTAGTAATAATAATAACATTATTGTAAACGCGCCTTAATCTAAATCAGACACAAAACGCGACGATCTGAAACCTACATATACGCTTTCACGTTATAGACACTCCTACATACACAACAACACACATTCATCACTGTAACGGATGAATATTTTGAATGGGTGTACCTGCTTACAATAACTAAATGAATGTGAAATATATTTGACTCCTAGATCATAAATAAGAGTGCGTGCAAGTTCTCTGTCTACAATCACACCCACAAACATACAGACTCTTTCCAACACAGGCAGACACCAACACAAGATATCCGTTCCACGTTCTCAAAATTTATATAAATAAACAACAGTATTATATGTCAAGCTTTCATTCTAATTCGTTTACACTATTATTTTAACACATCTAGGCTTATCCGAATGTCTCCCTCTGCACTAGTCACACACCAGC
Source organism: Oncomelania hupensis (assembly GCA_036898135.1). Lineage (NCBI taxonomy): Eukaryota > Metazoa > Mollusca > Gastropoda > Littorinimorpha > Pomatiopsidae > Oncomelania > Oncomelania hupensis. The sequence goes on from CM072522.1 coordinate 50,318,085, forward strand.
TTGACGAAGTCGAGCCTGAACACCCGAGCTGGATAAACGAGGGCTGGCAATCGCTTGTCCGGGCCAAAATAAACACAGTTGTTGTTGTTGTTGTTGTTGTTGTTGTTGTTTGTAGATTATAGTCACACGACACTTTCGCATATAGGTGACTACTGGACCGATTTATACTGACACCAGCGGGCCAGTTGTTGGTAAAGGGGAAAATAATATGATCACACGTTGACCAATCCGGGATTCGAACCAGCGACCTTTCGGTTACTAGCAAGACGCTCTTACCAACTGAGCTACCCGGCCCCACGTATCCCCATTCTGCCTACCCATGCCCCTTTAAACCTACCCGTAGCCCCCTTTTACCTACACGTACCGCCCCATCCCGACCCTTGGTAATAATAATAATAATAATAATAATAATAATAATAATAATAATAATAATAATAATAATAATAATAATAATAATAATAATAATAATATTGAATATAGAATAATACAAATAGAAATAAAAAAAACTCTGATCCGCATAAAAGATCTGCTGAAACAACCCTAATGGTAAAACTGAAAGCTCTCCACCAGCCAGTCACTTTACAATAAAGACATCCCACACAGGGAACGTTGAGGCTATACTCTAATTTATCGAACCCCCGTTTATAAAAACAAAGTAGATTACACACATTATTATAAATTATCAACAAAACACATACATATAAAATGCCTACATTGCTAAATAATAACATCGTAGGAAGCCCTAGTGACCACCTGGCATAAAGCGTCCAATATTCCCAAGCTGATCCAACAGACCTCACACACAAATAAGGATTCTTGTCCCGGAAGAGTTTTCAAGAAAAAAAATGTAGGTGACTGGTCTAGCGAAGAAGAGTATAGTATAGCAGATTGATAGAACAGAGCAGGAATGAGAAAGAACAAATGAGAAAGACAGCGACAGTGGGAATTTAAAGCACTAAATTTCCAGAAAGTGGGGATACTATTTTTACTGAAACCCCCTGCATCCCAACCGGGGAATCATCATCTTACGTGGATCGTATGCATATACCTACGTGGCTATGGGATGGATGTACTGGGGAGCTGCTGTCATACTTGCCGTTGTAGTATGATGTCGTAACAGTGACTGTTTGCAATGCTTCACTGTTGCAATCTTTGCAGTTGTTCACTGTTGTAGCATGAGGTTCTAACAGTGACTACTTGCAGTGCTTCGCTGTTGTAGACCTACATACTGTATTTACTTTTGCAAGTTGCAGATTTTACATGATTTTACTGTTTACTGTGTGATTTCCTCAGTTCATGTCATATGTTATGCTTGTTACTCGCTTCCAGCGATGACTTTTTGAGTAAGCGCTTCTCAATGCCACCACCACCACCATCATCATTATCATCATCATCATCATCATCATCATCATCATCATCATCATCATCATCATCATCTTCATCATCATCATCATCATCATCAGCTCGAGGGACGTTGTAGCCTAGTGATCTAAGGCGGGACTAACTTGCCTTGTCCACAGGATGTGGGAACGATCTCGCCTCTGCGCTTTAAGTTTCTCCGAATATTATTTACTTTCGACTAGGGCTACGTCTCCTGGTTTTCTCAGGGTACTCGGGTTTGCTCCCCCCAACAAAGTTTCAAATCACTACTAATATTAGATAGGTTGGGTTTGGTCGCGCCACAGGCTGCGACTAAGCCTTCCCCAGAAGAGGCGGCCCACAATTTCCCAATAAAAAAGGACAATACAGAGGTTTTTGTTTAAATGTCATCATCATCATCATCATCATCATCATCATCATCATCATCATCATCATCATCATCATCATCATCATCATCATCCTCATCATCATCATCCTCATCATCATCATCATCATCATCACCATCATCATCGTTATAATTTAACCAATATGATGGTTCACTGAGACTATGGCTGTGTGACCAAATGTAGCATCAAATGTCTTTACAATAGTCCTATTGCCCGTAAACTACTGCTACACCACACATAAATACACACAAGGTGCTAGATTTATATTGCTAATTCCAAGCTATACACGGATAGCTGTTCTTCAAATCTCTTCCAAGACTCCTCATGTTGGGTCAGCCTGGGAATATTGGACGTTTTCTGCCAAATGGTCACTAGGGGTTCCTATTAAATTATTATTTAGCAATGCAGACATTTTATATGTATGTATTTTGTTGATATTCTGTAGTGATGATATATTCTATTTTGTCTTTTTGTAAACGGGGGTTCGATAAATTAGAGCATAGGCTCAGCGTCCCATGAGTGGGATTCCTTAATTGTAAAGTGACCGGCTGGTGGAGTGCCTTCATTGTTACCACTAGGGTTGTTTCAGCATATCTTTTATACAGATCAAGAGTGAATCCTCATCTTTCAACCTCTCGTTGGTCTTGATTTTGTGGTCCTGATTCGGCTCTTTGCAGTCCGATGGACCCTATAAGCAATGAATAACTAACTATATTTTATTCGGATCGGGTGTGAGTCCTCTTTCACCCAATTTGTGATCCTGATTGGGATCTTTGCAGTCCGCTAAACTCTATAAACAATGACTTACTAATTTGATCCTAAACTACAAGAGATACGAAAGTCAAAACTTGTAATATTTAGAGAAAACAGATTGATCTTTCATACATTTTCCGTTTTTGCGTTGAACATGAAGGTCAAGGTCATTTTCGATCTTACAAAAACATTTTTTTTAATGTTTCATTGTAAAGTGCA